>CM046454.1:26432014-27665228 GCA_025506515.1 Flaveria trinervia | reverse complement strand
TCTCAGATAAGACTTTATCCGAGATACCTTAACTATAGTCTTGTAGCATAGGCTTTAGCTAAAGGATCCCAGCTGGTATCAAAGTATATCCGGCTATAGATAGTATATATATAGGTTCTCCTTGTAACTCATAGTAGAAAGATTATCATCTGCTTGTAGATATAGAACCCAAGGCAACGAAGGCTTCTGCATGTGCCCTCGCTTCCTGCAGATGATTATTGACCAGAAGCTTCCTTTGCTGCCAAAGGAGAGAGATGATGCTGTCTCTCTTGAGATTATGGATGATACTATGCTGGGTAGGATGATGGTGTACCGAGGCAAGCAGGTGAAGCCCCCAATGAGAGATTATTTGGGCAAATGGCCCGGAACTATGTGGCGCCATCTCGCAAGAAGTGGCATCACAATGATAGTGAATAAGACACTGAGCGCATTGTTTTAATTTTGTTTAGTTCAATTTCCTTCTGTTTGGTCAGACATGTGTGTTTCATGATATTCTTCTTAGAAATTTATGATAAAATCATTCATTCATTATTAATAAAAAAATTTAGGGAGAGTAGAATCATAAAAATAAGTTAACAACATAATTGTCAAAGGAATTATCAATATGAAGGAATCGGAACCTGAGCACTATCTTGGCTTTTGATACATGAAGTTTTTGAATTTTAAACCTTCTTGTGCATAATTTTCATGAATACAAAGTCAACAAGGTCCAATAGCAATAAATAGTTCTAAGTAGTTGACTAGGACCATACAATAAAATAAGTTTCAAATAGTGCATCTCAAGCATCAACAGAAACTACAATGCATTTAAAGCATTAGAAGCTACAGTGGATTTCAAGCATCAGCAGAAGCTACAGTGCCTTTAGCATCAGCAGAAGCTACAGTGCCTTTAGCATCAGTAGAGAAACAATGTAAATTTAATAAAACTTGTCTATCCATAGATTGGTAAACTACGGATTAGCCAATGCTCCAAAAGTATAATCTAATTTCATAGATTGGTAACCTATGAAAATTTAAGTTATACTTCATCAGCAGAAGTTTTAATGATAAGTCATCCACAGATGATCTATAGAATCCATAGATGATCTCCGGAAGAAATAGAAACTGCGGATAAGTTAAATTGGATAGAGGGTCCGACATCATTAAATACATGTAATTAATGTGTCTGAGAGAGTATAAATGATGTCCTTGACTTAACTATTCATTATTCACCTTTTCAGAACACTTTTTTAGACCTAGAAAATCACACTTAACAAACATTTTTCCCTCTTTCATAAACATTCAAAATAAATGAGTCAAAACATCAAACAAACACATAATCATGATCTCAAATCGTTGTGTTCAAGGTAAAACATGTTGTAATGATCAATAATGAACTGTTTAATTCTTAGTTATCCTTACAACTGTTCGTATACTCATGTCTATAATGTTGATTCTAATATAATCTTCTTTAGTCATATGTTTAGAAGATGTCTAATCTATTTGCAAGGGAGCACAATGTGTGTGCATTCTAAAACCCTGACGATCCTATTTCAGAAGGATGTCGAGACCTCATCCGCTATCTGAGAAGATCTAGGCTGTTTTATCCCTTATCTACGGAGTCGGTGATACATCAATCACACATTATTGATTCTGAAACTATGCACGAATAGAAGAAGATGGAGAATTATCATGGCGGAAGTGAAGAATCAAAGACTTAGGATGGATGAACAGACCATAAGGATGTTGGATCTTGCATGCCCAAGACACATACAAGATTGATGTGGTTAGTACGTTATGATCCAAGTCAGGTCATACCCATAACAAGCTAAACAAACACCAATAAATATTTATTTTTGATAAGATCAAACAAATAAATATCGACACCAATTTAGAAAATGGTTTTTTAAATCATTGCTTTTCGGATAGAACACATTATATGGATAATTTGTTCATGAGAAATTATTGGTTTTATTATTTAAATGGGTTAAATAATAACAAATAAAAGTGTGTTAAAGTTATAAAATTAAGAGGGTTTTAATTTTACAACTTATGGGTAAAGTGTGTAAAGTTTTATAAAGATTAAAATGGGTGGGACCCATTCTGAATCCAAACATTTCGGCCGCCCCTTGGACGTTCTCCTTGGGATTCCTTTTCTTGTTTTAATACAAGAATTGAACTTAATTCACTCTACCCAACATACACATTCTCTCTCACACACATAACAACCCTCTCCTCTTGTTTTCAAGATGAAATTTTCGGGTTTGAAGTGGTTCTTGGCTGAAAAATTCGGATTTGATAAGAGGAGCAAGAACGAGGCTTTGGTGTTGCACTCCCTAACAAGTTAGGTGTTTTCAAGGGATTCTGGGTATACTAGCTTGAGGCCTTCTTCTTTGGTGGCTTGGATTCAAGAACATCATCCATCTTCTCCATCGAATTCCATCCATCTTCTTGTTCATAGAAAGGTTGTATTCTATGAACACCCTATGGTTGTTTATGTTTAATAGCATGTCTTTTCACATATATTGATCCTTGTTCTTGGGTTTGTTATCTTGACATACAAAATGGTTATTTTTCAGAATATTAACATGTTTTATATGTTCTTTTATCTGCTTCGTTTTTTTGTTTTATTGGTTAACTATATTTGATAAACTTGTAACAAGCCCAACAATGGCAGCTAGAGCCGGTTATGTGGAAAACTTGCTTCATAAGTCCAAGAAAGGTTAGTTTTGTTGGACTTTTTCAACCCATTAGGGGCTGATTTGTTATGGATATATAAATCCTTGTCTTTCAAGTTTTATTGTACATGCTTTAGATAAACCTTGAAAGATTGATGTCAAATGGTTGATTTTTTTGTTTGGACAAAAACCAAAAATTTTAGATTATGTTGGCTGAAATTTTAGAATTAAAAAGGGGGTTCATTTTGTTCTTGAATATTGTATTTGGATACATGTTTTTTGGTGCATAACATAGCCTTGACCATGTGTGTTTTGGATTTGGTTGAATGTTTGTCATGTTTGGTTTTTTTCTTCCAAAGGTTTGTAATAATATTTTGTGTTTGTAACCTTGGTGTAATTTATTTATTCATTGGTTATGTAGTAAATAGATTAAGTGCATTTCTTGTATTAGAAAAGTTGTATTAGATATAATTTTGTAAAAGAAGATGCACAAGTGGAAGACCCAAAGTGTTAGGATTAGTGATCTAAGTTTGATTATTTAGAGTAGATCGCAGCGGAATTTGAACAATGAATTAGACAATTCGCAAGAACACAAATGATATTCAATGAAAAGTAAACGGTTATAGAGAGAGAATTCTGCAAAGGAATATTTCATTCATATGCTTTTGTGGTGGCTGAAAGTCACACGTTACAACTAGGTTAACATTCCTTATATAGGGAACGTGACGTCTGCTGATGTCACTTGATAGTGACATCTAACAGAATTATACAAACTACTGAAACTATGCAAACTACTGAGAATGTTCTCAACTACTGATTACATCTCAGAGAATGCTAAGTACAAAAACATAAAGCTACTGAACTACAACTACTGAAACTATAACTACTGAAAAGTAATTACAAGTACTAAAAGGAAACCATCACAACTACTGAAGTTGATAACTTCAACTGTTGTGACAACTACTAATCACTTTGGTCTTCAGTCTTTGTCTTCAAATTTTTGTCTTCAGTCTTTGTTCTTCAGACTTTTACTTTCAGACTTTGTCTTCAGCTGACAGCTTCAGACTTTGTCTTCAGTACTTTCTTTCAGACTTTGTCTTCAGTACTTTTCTTTAGACTTTGTTGTTAGTACTTTTCTTTAGACTTTGTCTTCAGTACTTTCTTTCAGACTTTGTCTTCAGTACTTTCTTTCAGACTTTCTCTTCAGTCTTTGCTTTCAGACTTTGTCTTCAGTAGAAGTCTTCAGATCTTGTCTTCAGACTTTGTCTTCAGACCTTGTAATCAGCTGATGTCTTCAGCTGTTGTGATCTTCTTCAGTAGTTGCAATGTCTGTGGGACTTAGAGGTTTTTCTGATCAGGCTCATTGGTTCTTTTGGTCCCACAAACTCCCCCTGAACCAATGCAGCCAAAACCTCTAAACTTATTGATGATCCCACTTATTCTTGGCAGAAAAACCCTCTTGATCAGCTTCAAAGGTAATCAGTTAAGCACAGGCCGGGAAAAGGTTTCTAATCTTTTGATTGGCTAAGTATGGAAGGGAAATCTGTCTTGGGGAAATTGGACACAGAGTCTTGTCCCAACCATGAAACCTAATTCCCATTAATGAGTCTGTAAGACTCACTAGCATAGGCCTCAAGGAGAACAACTTGTTCCTCCTTGGTGAGTTCTTCTGCTTCTCCCCCGAAGAAGAACTCTGGGCCATAATACTCAGACAGATATCTCACTGTCTTCCATTCTTCAACTCCACAGTTGTTATCTCTCTGTAAGCAAATTCATCAGGGTGAGAGCCTTCAAGCAACAACTGGAGTTCACTCTTCTGAAGATCTTCAAGTCTTTTGTATAACAACCCCTTCTTGATCATTTTGTTCTCAAGAATAGATTGAGGGGTTGTCTTGGAGTTGTGAGCTCTCTTGAATTCTTCAATGATTTCCCAAGGTGAGACTACCATGGCCAATGTAATTGCAGCATTCAAGGTCTTCTTCACTTGGCCATGATATCTACTTGGTATATTCTTCTTATGAATTCTAGAACTTACCCTGGGGTCTGGCCAAATCCGCACTCTTTCTCTTTGATGTTGAAAAGTATGTCTAAGAGTGTACAGCCTCAGAGCTTGTTTTTTCATTTCTTGAATGGATGAGGACTGAGGGAAATCCTTGTCAACCATCTTGAGAAATGCTCATCATGCTGCTTCTGCTGTTCTGCTTCAATCATCTTTACCTTCACCATTGCATTTGCAAGTCAGGTGTAATCACTTGTTGACTTCTGTGCTCAGGTGTTTTAAAGTTGAGAACAGCAGAGATTGGCAGACAATCTTCATCATCATCCTCTTCTTCATCTTCTTCTACCCTCAACACCCTTCTCCTCCTTCTGGGTGTATCACTGGGTAAGGTTTGAGGTGGTTTTTGGGGTAAAGGGATTGGTTTTGTGGGTTGAGTTGTGGGTGGCTTTGGTTTAGGGATAGATTTGGGAGATTTTAGAGATGAGGGTTGTGTTTGAGTGGGAGTTTGAGAAGACTGATCTAGCATTTTGGTGGTGAGTTTGGCTTTGGAGAGCTTTGCCATTTCAGTTCTCTTCCCTGCACCTGCTTCATCCAGTGCTTCGATGATCAACCCTTTATTATAGCCTCCAGCAGCAGATTTTCTTGGTTATCCAAGATACTGTCTCTGGACCAGGATTTATCTCTATCAATGATCTTCCAAGGTATTTGGCAATGAATCTGATCATTATCTCCAATCTTTCCCTTTCCAACACACTATAACCAGCCCATCTTGTTTGAATCTCTTCTATTTCCAGCCTTCTGATCTCAGAGTCTAATTGGCTGTGTCATGACCATGTCTAAAGAGCTGATCTATAATTTTATCCATGGATCTGCTGTGAGCTTCATCAGCATCTTTGACAAGATCTTCTAAGGAATTTTCTTCATTAGCTTTTGACTCAGCATTTTTCTTTCGTTTGTGTGATCAGCTGTTCTGAGATCAGTTCTTTCTCCACCTCCTTCTCTTTTTCAGGTTCTTTCTCATCATCAACTCTTTTCCTTTCTTTTCTTTCACTGCCTTAGTAGTCTCCCCCTTTTTGGTTGCATTGGGATCAGGGGCTTGAAAGGCAGAAAGAGATTTGTGAACAACATCATCAATGAGGGTTGTAGATTTGAGGAGATCCTCTCATCTAGCTTTATGACAATCTCAGTAATGATTGGAGTGATGAGAGGTAAGGAGTTTTGAAAGATAGAAACCATCTGCTCAGAGGGGTTCTGTCCCTGAGAGGTGGTGCCAAAGGCAGAGGCTGGTGGCATAGTTATGTGTGTAGGCGAAGTGTTTGGTGAACCTTCAATTGAAGGTGCCATCTGTGTGGTTATTCGGGTAGATGGACTTTGATCCTGAGACATTTTGGCTAGAAGCTCTTTGAGTCTGCTTACCTCATTCTCTAGGATGGTATTATGGGCTAAAACATCATAGAAAAAGCCCAGATCATCATTAGTCTTTGCTGAAGCACCTGACCTCCTGATTGAATCAGGATGAACATGCTCTGAGTGTAGATCAGTAGATGCATGTGCCCCTTGTTCTTGGTACTGGGGACTTCCTGCCTCAGGACTGTCCTTCATTGGCAGTTGCCTCTGGTGAGGTCTTATGGATGTTACCAACTTCATCCTGATCATTGCTGAATCAGTAGAAGTGGCAGCCTCACCAGATGTTCTAACCTCCTTTTCTACACTTGGAGATTGAACATTGTAACCCCTGTGCTGTTGGTTATCAGAAGCATTTTGGTCCCCCTCAATGGTTGAGGTAATCCCAGTGGTAATTGGTTTCTGGGGAGGGGGTGAGGAATGCAACTGACTCAGCACTTTAGCAACTATAGTGTTGGGCTTTGAGGGGCGGTTGCATGTGGAGATTGGTCCGAAGCAGATTGCACCCGGGTGAGAGGTGCTCTTCAATGGTAACCCTCTCAATTGAGATAGGTTCCAGTAATGTGGGATCCCCAATGTGGTTGCAACAGGATCCTGTTGAGAGGATACCTGTGCGGCTTCAGCAGGTTGAGTCTTGGACATAACTGGGGGTTATAACCAGTATGTACTTCCTGTATTGTGGTACAGGGGCATCCTCAGGGGACTCATCTCCCTGAGTAGCCTTTTTGGGCTTTTGGATTTGGTTTGGTGGGGACTTTGGATCTGGAAGTGGAGGCTGTGGGTTCCCTCTGCTTGGGTTTTAGCATCGGGCAGCCCCTTTTAGAGTAAGGTCTGAGTATGTCTGGAGTATACCTCAGCTAAAACAGCTGGAGCAGGGACCCCAAGACCAACAAGGCCATCAGATTGTAATTGATTCAAAATTATGGCCATCAGAAACCTGGGATAAAGTAACCATCTGTTGGCCACAGGTTTCTGAGCCAGATCCTTTAGTTCCATGAACACTATCTTAGAAAAATTTAGATTTTGGCGTTCAAAGATAGAATACAATACCTGTTGCCATCGTGAAGACATCTGATCCCAAGAGGATGTCTTTGAAGCAAGGCAGACATTCACCATATGAAAGATAAGTCTTTTGGCATCATGGAAGTGCTTTTTAAGAATGGTTGTAGCACTTAAGTCGCCTGCATACCCGTTATTGATGAAAGACATATCAGTGGTGCCTTTCGGGTATTCTTTAGTATAGGTGCCATCATGCAAATTTAGGATTTTGCGAATGATGTCGGGGGTGATGAGCACCTGTTTCTGGTTCACCAACGACTGGAGAGTGATTTGGCTATCATTCTCACCAGTTGTAATAGAGATGTTGGTCCAGAACTGAGTTAAGGAATCAGGGTATATGGTAGGATTCAGAAGAAAGGCTGTTTGGTATTGGGAATCCACCATAAGATCGATGGCAGTATCAAACTTGTTCCAGAAAGCCGATTTCGAAAGGTAGGCAACACAGTTATGTCGGGGTTTGAGTTTCATGGTCGCCATTGTTGAGAGAGAAAAGGTTTGAAAACGGCTAATGAAACGTTTGGCTATAAGTGCAGGTATTTATAGGTTAAGAAAAGGCTGAAAAGAAAACGACTGAAAGTGTTGGTGTTATCAGCAGTTGTAAGAAAACAACTGAAGACTTGGTTTTAACTATCAGACGTTTGAAAACAACTGAAGACTTGGTTTTAGTCATCAGTAGTTGGAAACTACTGAAACCTTGGTTTTGTCTTCAGGTGTTGAAAACAACTGAGGACTTGGTGTTAGTCATCAGTAGTTGTGAAACTACTGAAGACATGGTTTTGTCATCAGGTTGTAAACAACTGAGGACTTGGTGTTAGTCATCAGTAGTTGTGAAACTACTGAAGACATGGTTTTGTCATCAACTGTTTAGGGTGAAACAACAGTGTGGAAACGACTGAAGAGAAATTCTCATCAGTAGTTTTCGTCAATTCTTAGCTTTGCAGCTGTTTCATACTGTCCTCAACACTTACTCATCAGACTTTTTAGCTGTTTTCAGTGGTTTCATAGGACATCAGTACTTATCTGTTGTTACTGACATCAGTAGTTATAACTACATCAGTAGTTTAACAGAATCAATACATATTTTTGACATGTTTACTAATGATCATCAGCACTTGTTTACTGAGATCATAAGTAGTTATCACTTATTCTAGCTGCAGCATACCAAGCCTTAACACAAGGTTTTGGAAATTTGAACTATCCAAAGGCTTAGTAAATATATCTGCAAGCTCATCAGCACTAGGCACAAACTTTGGATCAATCAGACCTTTTTCAAAACAATCCCTAATAAAATGGTGTCTGATCTCTATATGTTTGGTCCTAGAGTGCTGGACTGGATTCTTGCCAATGCATAGAGCTGAAGCACTATCCATTAATAATGGAGTCTTAGTCTCTGTAATGCCATAATCCAATAGTTGGTTTTGAAGCCAAAGTACCTGAGATGTACAACTTGCCGCAACAATGTACTCTGCTTCAGCAGTGGATGTAGCAACAGATGTTTGTTTCTTACTTTGCCAAGAAATCAAACAGTTGCCTAGGAATTGACATCCACTAGAAGTTGACTTTCTGGTTAACTTACACCCTGCATAGTCACTATCAGAAAAAGCAACTAATTTGCAAGAGTGTCCAGTGGAATACCAAAGACCTAGAGATTGTGTACCTTGCAGATATCTAAAGATCCTCTTGACTGCAATCAAATGAGACTCTTTAGGAGCAGCCTGAAATCTAGCACAAACACAAGTTGCAAACATGATATCTGGTCCAAAAGCTGTTAAGTACATCAAGGACCCAATCATACATCTATAAAGTGTTTCATCAACAGCTTTACCTTTCTGATCTGCATCCAGTTGTGTGGTGTTGCACATGGGAGTAGAACAGGGCTTACAATTTTGTAAATCAAACTTATTCAAAAGATCTTTTGTGTATTTTGACTGATGAATGAAGGTTCCATCAGCCTGTTGTTTGATTTGCAAGCCTAGAAAGAACTGTAATTCTCCCATTGCACTCATTTCAAACTTTTGTTTCATTAAACTTGTAAAATCATCACACAACTGGGCATAAGAGGATGCAAAAATTATATCATCAACATAAATTTGAACAAGTAGCTTATGCTGATCCACTTTCTTAATAAACAAAGTTTTATCTATGGAGCCTCTAGTGAAATTATTTTTAAGAAGAAAATTTGAAAGTGTTTCATACTAGGCTCTAGGAGCTTGCTTCAAACCATAAAGAACCTTATCAAGTTTATACACCCAATCAGGATGTTTATTGTCCTCAAAACCTGGTGGTTGACACACATAAACTCTTCTTTTATTTTACCATATAAAAAGGCACTTTTGACATCCATTTGAAAAACTTTAAGATTGTGGAATGCAACATAGGCTAAGAACAATCTAATTGCCTCTAGTCTGGCCACAGGGGCAAAGGTTTCATCATAATCAATACCTTCTTCTTGAGAAAACCCTTGTACAACTAGTCTAGCCTTGTTCTTGACAATAAGCCCATTTTCATCAGTTTTATTTCTAAACACCCATTTAGTGCCTATTGCATACTTACCTGGGGGTAGAGGAACTAGTTCCCACACTTGCTGATTTTTGAACTGAAGTAACTCAAGATGCTTGGCTTCAACCCATCCATTGTCTCTCAAGCAACATGATAGTTCTTTGGCTCTAGCTGACTGATGAAGAGAGCATAGAAGCAGAAGTTGGACAATTGACTTCTGGTTGAGACACCAACATTGATATCACTAATGATTTGAGACATGGGGTGATTCTTCAGCTCTTGCTACACTATAAGATCAGTGCAAGTGTTTGTAGCCGGTTCAGCAACAACATATGTTGATCCAGATTCTTGAAACCAAGTATGAGATGGCAATTCACATGATGTAGAGGAGTCAGAAATCTCATCAGCATTTGTTGTGGATGGAGCTGCTGAAGCTACAGGAACATCAAGTTTAGCAGACTCAGGCAGTTGGTCACTAAACTTGAAAAGGTAAGTACTGATATCATCATCATCTTCGATACCACCAGGTGGAAGACTTTCTGCAGAAGATGATTTATCCACATGATCTGCAACAGCTGGAGGTTGATAAGGAACATATTGCAGTATGTCCAAATCAAACAACTCCATAGGGTTTTGTGGAATTTTATCCTTAGGAGATTCATTGAATTTCACATGCAAGGTTTCTTCAACTATCTTTGTTCTGCAGTTGAAGACTCTGTAAGCCTTGCATGTGGATGAATATCCTACAAAATACCCTGCATCCACCTTAGGATCAAATTTGTGGAGTTGATCCTTTGTGTTAAGAATGAAACAAGGACACCCAAAGGCTTTGAAAATTGAAATTAGAGGAGCCAAATGATGTAGAACTTCATATGGAGTCTTCATCAACCTTTGATTTACTAGAACTCTATTCTGCACATAGCAAGCTGTATTGACAGTTCAGCCCAAAAGGTCAATGGCAAACCAGAGTCAACCAACATAGACCTTGCAGCTTCAATTAGGGTCCTATTCTTTCTCTCCACTACTCCATTTTGTTCTGGAGTCCTTGGAATGCTAAACTGCCTCTTGATTCCCTTTGATAGATAAAAATCATCAAGTGTATGGTTTCTGAATTCAGTTCCATTATCACTCCTTATACACTTGACTGATAGGGAATACTGCTTCTCAGCATACAACACAAAGTTTATAATCATCTAAGCAACCTCATCCTTTGAATGCAAGAAGAAAGTCCATACAAATCTAGAGTAATCATCCACAATTACCAGACAGTATTTCTTCTTTGCCATGCTCATCACTCTCACAGGACCAAATAGATCCATGAGCAGTAACGGCAAGCAGGCAGTGGACTTAGGTTATTCAATAGGAGGGAATGAGACTTTGTGCTATTTTCCTTTCAAACAAGCAGTGCAGGTTTCATCACAGTGGAACTCCTTTATTGGTAGACCTCTCACTAAACTATTATGGATCAGTTGATTCATGTTTTTGAGATTAACATGACCCAGCCTTCTATGCCACAGTTTAGATTCCTGAGGAGAGGCTTTGGAGAACAGGCAAGGATGACCCTTCAAATCAATCTTCTTTGACAAATCCAAGGCATATACTCTTCCAATCCTGTTGGCCTTCAGGAGAGTATGTTCATCTAATACCTTGTCAATCAGCCTCAGAACTTGGGAAGACAGAATCCTGCAGTTCTGGCTTGTGAAAAATGCAACATGCCCTTTATCACACATCTGACTGTCACTCAGTAGATTATACTTGAGATTCTCCACATGGTTAACATCATCAAATCTGATATCTCCATTAGACACATATCCTTTCCCGATGATGTAACCCTTGGCATCATTTCCAAATGAAACAAATCCCTTCTTTCCTTGAGTGTAGTCATTAAGAAGAGAACTGCTCCCGGTCATATGCATAGATCCTCCACTGTCTACATACCAGATGCTCCTTTGGCATGCTGAAGAACCCTGCATTTATCATAAAGAACTAGTTAGGTTTTGAGACCCAAACCTTTTTGGTTTTGGGTCAGTTTTCATCAACAGATTTAACCATAACTTGTTTCTCATGATTAACAGCTGATGAAGGTGGAGATGGTGCTGAAATGGATTCCTTGGATTTGGACTTGGAATACCTTTTCAGTGGTTTGATCACAGGTGCATCTAGTTGGTTAACTCTCCCCAACAAATGTTGAACCATCATAACCAATTGTGTCTGATTTGTAGCTAAAGCTTTCAGCTCTTGGACATATCAGTACTTGGTTTTGATGAGTTCCTGTGACCCACCATTTCCTCCTTGAAATTCACAGACTTAGTCTGATGTTTGTCATGAGGAGCACTATCAGCTGTTCCATGATAAACCCTATCCTTCTTTTTGGATTTGGATGAAGGCTTGAGTTTATCACATTGGGATGACTGTGGTACAAACTTGGTCTCAAACTCATTTTTCATTTCATCCATCTGGATTTTAATGAGCTTATCTTGTTGAGTTTGGAACCCTTTCTGTACAACATTCATCAGAAAGATGATTGAATTTACCACATATTTCACATGGCTTATTCTTCATCTTGTATTGATCAACTGCTGATGTGGAAACTACTGAAGGTGTGCTCTTCAGTACTTTCCTCCTTTCAGTACTTGTGTTTAGTAATGAAGGATCTGTAACAACTGAAGACTTGTTCTTCAGTTGTTCTTTATCCGTCCTGAAAGACCGTATGATAGATTCATGAGCAGTTGTTAATCCTTTTATTCAGCTGATTTGAAATGCTTTTCAGATGTTGTGACTTGCCCTTCAGTACTTGAGGTACTTTGAGGGACAACATCTGAAGTACTCAGCTTCATGTGCTTATCAGTAGTTAACCCATCAGGCAATTGATTTGCTGAGGTATCAACCCTAATTTCATCTTGTGATTTTGGGTGATCACTTGAGGATGATGCACATGATGATGTGGTTTGGAAATTACTTTCACCTTCAGGTTTTACATTGATTTTGGGGTAAAATCTGTAGGTGGTGCAATGTGATTGTAACCTATTCCAAACTTCACATTCGAAGCAGATTGCTTGCTGAGCAGCATTTCAAATCCCTTGCAGGATGATACCCAGCGGTCACACTCAACTTGGGTAGCTGCAAGTTTTTCTTTGAGTTCTCTGTGGTTCTCAAGAATGACCTCTAGCTTAGCCTTTTCACTATTTAATTGGCATTTAAGCTTATAAATCTCATCATCTTTATCATTAAGAACAAACTCATACTCAGCTTTTCTTTTGGAAAGGGTTTGTGATGGGTTTGATAGAACACAAAATAAACAGTTTAACCTTTTAAACTTTCTGAAAAACGCAGCGGAAATATAGCATTATAACATGTTATAAACTGAAAATTTCATGTTCTTAATGATGTTTTAAGATGGAAAAAAACAACCCAAATCAAAAGGATCTTAATATGTGAATGAACAAGCTATGAACATATGTTAAACTACATAAAATCACAGCTTCAATGAGCTGTGATAACTACCTATTCAGCAGCAAAACGACCAAAGAAAGGGAGATTTTGGATGCTAAAATCGACCAAGACTTCAAGTCTAGAGTCCTCAAGCTTGTATACCCAAAGCCCTTTGCTAAACACCTTCTTGTTAGGAAGAACACTACACCAAAATCAATCCAAAACTCCTCCAATGCTGCTGCCTGGCCCAAAGTTTAGAGAGAGAGAGAGTGAGGAGTTTTTGGTCTATTGCATGTGAAGAGATTGGATGGAGATCAAGGAAATCAAGACTTGTTAATGTGTGTGGTGTTCAAGGCAAAAGGTCCAATAATAAAACAAAGGGGGGGCGGCCGAAAGTTTTGATCCAAAAGGGTTCCCCTTTTTTTTAAATTGAACACATACACACAAGTTTAATGGTCTTGTAATAGACATACAATTACCATTTAATTGTATGTACAAGTTATATAACTTATACAATTAATCATTTAACTTATAAGTTATAATCTCTCATTATTATTTGGTGTCATCTAACCAATTTAAACACATCAAATAATATTATGAACAAAATATCCTAATTAGTTGTTCCTCTCATATGCAACTTATTTAGAAAACCCATTTTCTAAATTGGTGTAAATATTTAATTGCATGATCATATCATCAATTGAATATTAATTGGTGTTTGCTAAGCTTGTTATTGGGTATAACCCGACTTGGATCATAATGTACTAACCGCATCAATATTCTATGTGTCTTGGGCATATAGAATCCTACAATCTCCCACTTGCCCAAGATTCATAGAAGATTGATGCAAGCAGTAAATACCGCCTAACAACGGTTTACTACCCTTAATACGCATGAATTATGGCCATTCAATAACATCATTCCATTTAAGTATCCAACTTGAAATGATTTAGGTGAATTAATCATCTATCATTTTGTTACAGATGTCATGTTAAATCCAAGGACACAGAATGATCATTCCTTGTTGATTTAACTTAATCAGGCCTTAGACATCTAACTCTCAACGAATAAGAGGAACAAATTCCATCTTGACCACATACGTTTTTCACAAACACCTCGTGTCATACATGAACATACCCTTATGTACTGTCCACTATTTCAGGACAGTGAAGAATAAGCTCAAGGTATAACACTTGGTGAATATCAAAACCCAATATGTATCTTAGGTCTGAGGATACCAAATGATATTCGCCTTTACTCAAATTTACTTATGATCAATCAATAAGATTCCATGTAGTAAAATTTGAGATGCGGGTTAGTCCAATATTTGTATCCCACAAATATCTATGAACCTTGGTAGCAACCCATTGGTCTGTATTCATCTTATGAATAAAGCAATCTAAGTTCATAATAGTCTTATCCTCAATACTTGTTCCCATAAGTCTGAACGACTACGGACATTTAGAGTAAACAATACTCATGGATTAAACATGCTAAATTGGAACATTAATTGAAACATTATAACCAAATAATTTTATTCAAAAATAAAGAGTTCCGTATACAAATACAAAATTTACAGATCAAATCCAATCACTAGAATATCGAAGCCATAGCACAAGTATGACCTTCATGCTTTGTCTTTTCAAGGAGCTTCGTGAGAGGATCCGTAATGTTTTGATCCGTGTGAACTTTGCGAATACATATCTTTCCTTTTTCAACTTCATCTCGTATGTAGTTGAATCTCCGCTCAATGTGCCTAGTCTTTTGATGAGCACGGGGTTCCTTGATTTGAGCAATCGCACCCTTGTTGTCACAAAAGATCTCTAGGGGGTCCTGAATGGAAGGGACAACCCCTAGATCGGCAATGAATTTCTTCAACCATGCAGCTTCTTGAGCTGCCAATGAGGCGGCGACGTATTCTGATTCTGTAGTTGATAGAGCCACCACATCCTGCTTGGAGCTCTTCCAAGAGACCGCTCCTCCATTCAGAATGAAAATGTATCCCGATTGTGAACGTGAATCGTCACGATCGGTTTGGAAACTCGCATCCGTGTAACCTTTTACAACGAGTTCCTCATCACCAGATCCATAGATTAAGAACATATCTCTTGTCCTCCTTAGGTACTTAAGTATGTTCTTAACAACCATCCAATGACTGTTTCCAGGATTTTGTTGGTAACGGCTTGTCATGCTTAAGGCGCATGACACGTCCGGTCGAGTGCATATCATCGCATACATGATGGATCCAATAGCAGATGCGTACGGGATTGCCTTCATTTTATCTTGCTCATCCTTTGAGCTTGGACATTGAGTCGTACTCAATATCTTTCCTCTTTGAGTAGGTACGGTACTTTCTTAGAGTTCTCCATCTTGAACTTTTCAAGATTTTATCAATATATACACTTTGATTTAAACCAATCAACCGCCTTGATCTATCCCTATAGATCTTTATTCCCAGAATATAGGCGGCTTCACCAAGATCCTTAATGGAAAAACAACTTCCAAGCCAGGTTTTTACACCTTCCAAGGTTGGAATGTCATTCCAAATAGTAGCATGTCATCAACATACAATACTAGGAAAGTTACTGTGCTCCCACTAGCCTTCTTATACACACAAGCCTCAAGCGTTTTTGATGAAGCCAAATTTCTTTACCTCCTCATCAAAACGGTGATTCCAGCTTCTCGATGCTTGTTTTAATCCATAGATTGATTTCTTTAACTTGATACTTTATTAGGATGTTTTGGATCGACAAAACCTTCAGGCTGAACCATATAGACATCTTCCTCAAGATATCCATTTAGGAAAGCGGTTTTGACATCCATTTGCCAAATCTCATAATCGTAATGAGCAGCTATGGCAAACAGTATCCTTATAGACTTTAGCATCGCAACAGGTGAGAAGGTTTCATCATAATCAACCCCTTGAGTTTGAGTGAAACCCTTTGCTACAAGTCTAGCTTTATAAGTATCCAAGTTTCCATGCATATCGGTTTTCTTCTTGAAAACCCACTTACTTCCAACTATCTTGGAATTAAGAGGTGGTACAACAAGTTCCCAAACTTGATTGTCATACATGGATTGCATCTCAACGTTCATGGCTTCAAGCCATTTGTCATAATCCGAATTGGACACTGCATTATGGTATGTGGTTGGTTCATCTGAATCTATCACATAGCATCCATCCATGAAAAATCCGTATCTTTCAGGTGGATTACTAGTTCTACCACTTCTGCGAACGTCCTGTGTGTATTGATCACCCCTTGATCCTCCTCAACATCCTCATGTTGAGTGCTGGTTTCAACCAAACGTGCATCGGGTTGGGTTCTTGATCTTCCTCAAGATCACTATTCTACTGCTAGCTCCTTCCATAAGGAACTTTGCTTCTAAGAACTCACCCTTTCTGGCAATAAACACCTTTTGTTCCAGTGGATCATAGAAATAATATCCCATAGAATCTCTAGGATATCCAACAAAGATACACTTGGTGGATCGGACTTCTAATTTGTTTGGGGTGGGAGTCTTAACATAAGCCTCACAACCCCAGACCCTTAAGTATGATAGGGATGGAACTCTTCCATGCCATATCTCAAAAGGTGTCCTCTCCACCTTTTTGGTTGGGGCCATATTTAGAATACGGGCCGCGGAGAGCAAAGCAAACCCCAAAATGATAGAGGTAATGTGCTTTTAGCCATCATAGATCGAACCATATCCAATAAGGTTCGATTTCTCCTTTCAGACACACCATTATGTTGTGGTGTTCCAGTGGAGTGAGTTGTGAGACAATCCCACAACTCCTAAGATGATCTTAAAAACATCACTTAGGTATTCACCTCTTCTATCGGTACGGAGAACTTTAATTGACTTGTTGAGTTGATTTTCTACTTCATTCTTGAAGATTTTGAACATTTCAAAAGCTTCATCTTTGTGCCTTAGTAAGTACACATACCCATAGCGACTATATCGTCGATAAAGGTAATGAAGTATCTTTCACCATTCCTAGTCATTGGTTTAAAAGGACCACATACATCCGAATGTATGATTCCTAATAATTCTTTTGCCCTTTCGTTCGTTCCACTAAAGGTTCCTTAGTCATTTTTCTTGTAAACAAGATTCACAAACATCAAATGAATCACATTCATTGTTTTCAAAAGACCCTTCTTTTGAAGTGTTTGTAGCGTTCTGTTTATATGACCAAGACGACAATGCCAAAGATAGGTATCATTCAAATCCAATTTGAGTTTCTTGGTGATAGTTTGGTACAATGTACTACTTAAGGTATTTTCATGAACCATTCATAAATCCCATTGATGGGAATAGCTTTAAAATATAACACATCATTTAAAGAAACGTGAATATCATTTTCAACAAAAGATAATACATAATCATAATGTCTTAATTGGATACAGAAATGATTTCCTAGTCAAACTAGGAGCATACAAAACATTCTTCAAAATAATATCCAAGCCACTTGGAAGTTTTAGGATGTAGTCCCCATGAGCTTCAACTAAGACTTTAGTTCCATTACCCATGAAGAGGCTTACATCCCCTTGATTGAAGTCCCTACTTCTTGTGAACCCCTGCAACAAATTGCAATATGAGTTCCACAACCCGGTATCTAATACCCATGTGTTTGAAGATGTAACATTAAGATCATATGAATCATGTATGTTTACCTGAGGTCTGCCCGACATCCCTCTTTGCTTTCAACTCTTGGATATGGACGGGACAATTCCTTGCCCAATGTCCATCTCCCCACACTTGAAGCATGGGTCATTAGTAGCAACCTTTTGCTTCTTCTCTTGTGGTTTGGGTGGTACCCTACCACCCCTTTCCCCTTTCCCCAAAAGGTCCCTTACCCTTGGCACCTTTGCCTTGGGTGCGAGATAAGGCCTTTTCTTGTTCCCACCTTCATTGATGTGAGAACGGGTAAAACCCTTTTACCCATGGCCGCCTCGGCCGTTTTGAGCATTGAGTGAAGCTCACCAATGCTTTTGTCCCAAGCATTCATGTTGTAGTTCAACACGAATGTCTCGAACTTCTTGGTAAGGCCATTAGGATCAAATCCGTGCCAATTCCTTCGAGACAGGACAATTAAGCCTCTCGAGGCGGTCAATATGACTTTTCATCTTAAGTACATAAGATGAAACAGATTGGTTGTCGTCCATACTACATGCATGGAGTGCTCGAACCGTTTTGAAGCGCTCAACCCTTGCTTGCTGTTGGACGTTTCCTTAGCTGGGTTATCATGTCGTAAGCTCCGTGATGTTCATACTCCTTTTGGAGATCCGGAGTCATGCTCGCTAGCATGAGACAAGACACTTGGACAGAGTCCTCAGTGTACTTGAGCTAATCGTTGTAGGCATCCTCATCATCCTCAGTAGGTTGATCGGGGATAGGGTTGTCTAAAACATATGATCTTCTCTCTTGCTTGAGAACGATTCTCAAGTTTTGATACCAATCAATAAAGTTGTTATGATTTAGACGTTCCTTTTGGAGGATCGCTCGTAATGATTGGTTGGACGCGGATGAGTTATCATGATTGTCATTATTTGTGGCCATCTACAAAATTTAACAAAGATCTATTTTAGTATTTTCGATATTGCCAATTTTTAATAATTAATGCCTTTTAAGGTCATTTTTATATTAAAATCTAGATCCCAACATTACATTTAAATTGTGGTTAGGTGACCTTTATCCCACGATTTAAATTAATAAGGTGGTCAACATTTGACGATTGCAACCATTTGCAACTTCTAGAAATATGGGATCGACTTGAAACATCATATGTAAAGTCGGCATGTTAATCCCATCAACACCATTTGGAAACCACATCGTAGTGATCTATTTGACATGGTTTACAAATCAAGATACCCTACTTACACCTACGTGTGAGTTTGCCAAAATAAGTGGTTAGGTGACCTTTATCCCACAAATAAGGCATTCTCACTTCAAATCGCAAGTTCCCTCAAAATGGTTAGGTGACCTTTATCCCACTAAGAGTTCCCAAGTGACTCAAGTGTTGTGTAAAAGGACGGTGTTGATCTTGTTTAAAATTTTAGAGATTTCATAACAAGTTTTAGAAAACTCTATGTACTTGTATTTGCATGCTTTCAAATACAAGGTACCCTATGGTCCTTTGATTAAAACCAATTTTAATCTTTAAAATCATTAAATCATTTTAATAACTTTTATTACTTTTAATGATTAAGAACTACTAATTTTCAGCTTGTAAAGTTTTTTTAATGAGTTTGTAATGTATGACAAAATATCAACCAAACAATCAAACAAGCATAAACATACAAACATGAGTGCATAACCACAACCACTAAGTTGACAACACTTGTTTGCCATCACAAGTGTCATCATAAGGTCTTTCCTAAGGGTTTGTAATGACACATTATATGTGTCCATGGACTCCCACTTGAATCCATATCCAAATACTTCAAGGTCTATGTTTTTGATGTCCATCTTTGGGTCTTGATCTTGTGCATCTTCCTTTTACAAAATTGTATCCTAATACATTTTTCCTAATAAAAGAAATGCACCTAATCTATTAATTACATAATCAAATGAACAAATAATTACAACCCAAATAATAAACATAAAAATTACAACCCAATTGAATGAATAAAAACCAACCATTCTAATCATCCAAATCAAAAGGCCAAAGGCTAGGTTATGCACACTAACATCCAATGATCATATCATCCAAACATAATGAAACCCCACTTAAAACACCAAATTTCAGCCAACATAAACTGAAATTTTGGGTTTTAAACATTGTCTAAACAATCAACATCATAATATATATCTTTCAAGGTCTAATCACTAGCATGTGTGATATGAACTTTGGGGAATCATTCATACAAAATATAGCAGCCCAAAATCAGCCTATAATAAGTTGATTATACTTCTAAAAAACCGATTTTAAAGACTAAGAACAAGCAATTTATCCACATAACCGGCTCTTGATGCCATTGATGGGTTTGATAGAACACAAAATAAACAAGTTTAACCTTTTAAACTTTCTGAAAAAACGCAGCGGAAGTAAGCATTATAACATTTATAAACTGAAAATTTCATGTTCTTAATGATGTTTAAGATGGAAAAAACAAACCTAAATCAAAAGGATCTTTAATATGTGAATGAACAAGCTATGAACATATGTTAAATTACATAAAATCACAGCTTCAATGAGCTGTGATAACTACCTTATTCAGCAGCAAAACGACCAAAGAAAGGGAGATTTTGGATGCTAAAATCGACCAAGACTTCAAGTGTAGAGGTCCTCAAGCTTGTATACCCAAAGCCCTTTGCTAAATACCTTCTTGTTAGGAAGAACACTACACCAAAATCACTCCAAAACTCCTCCAATGCTGCTGCCTGGCCAAAAGTTTAGAGAGAGAGAGTGAGGAGTTTTTGGTCTATTGCATGTGAAGAGATTGGATGGAGATCAAGGAAATCAAGACTTATAATGTGTGTGGTGTTCAAGGCAAAAGGTCCAATAATAAAACAAAGGGGGGCTGCCGAAAGTTTTGATCCAAAAGGGTTCCCCCTTTTTTTTTAAATTGAACACATACACACAAGTTTAATGGTCTTGTAACTAGACATACAATTAACCATTTAATTGTATGTACAAGTTATATAACTTATACAATTAATCATTTAACTTATAAGTTATAATCTCTCATTATTATTTGGTGTCATCTAACCAATTTAAATAACACATCAAATAATATTATTGAACAAAATATCCTAATAAGTTGTTCCCTCTCATATGCAACTTATTTAGAAAACCCATTTTCTAAATTGGTGTAAATATTTAATTCATGATCATATCATCAATTGAATATTAATTGGTGTTTGCTAAGCTTGTTATTGGGTATAACCCGACTTGGATCATAACGTACTAACCGCATCAATATTCTACGTGTCTTGGGCATATTGAATCCTACAGTTTGCTCAAGCTCAAGATTTTGATTTATTAAAGCTACATTTGCCTCTCTAATAGAGATAAATGTAGCTTTGCAAGATTCAGAACATAGCTTGGCCTTAGCTTCAGAGGATACCTGGGTTACCTGTGATGAAGATGCATTGGAGCATGAACTCTCAGTAGACTCCAGGGCCATGAGAGCAAGATTCCCAAAAGGATGTTCACCACCATGTTGACCATCACTAGGAAATAAATGCACATGCCAGAGAGATCATCTGGTAAACTGCTCCAGTCAACAAACCAGGGGTGAAGAAGCTGTGATGAGGTTGTGATTGAGATGATTGAGATGGTAGAGGCTTAGGTAAGGCTTGAGGTTGTTGTGCAATAGGAACTTGAACTGGATTTGGCTGTGGCATGTAATAGCAGGGATATGGATATGACATTGGACCCTGAGGGACAAAATATGCAGGAGATATAGGTTGTGCATGATGACCAGAACTAGCAGGATGTTGCCCTTTGTTTTGTGGACTATTGCTTGGAAAAGTCACAAAGGGTATAGAGGAGTTAGATCCAGTTGATCTACACTCCCTTGCAAAGTGTCCAAGCCTGTGGCATTTGTGACACCTCAACTTACTCTTGTCAAAACCAACTTTGGTTTAGCCAGAGAGTCCAGAAAATTTCTTACTAGTTCTCTTGTAGAACTTTTGAGATCTAATATTAATCAAGGCCATTTGGCTTAGAATATCCATCTCTTCTAAGTCATCATCAGCAATACCCTTCAAATCATCCATAATGAAACACAAATTGTCACTATTACAGCCTAACTGACTGTCAACACTAACAAATGCATGATCTGAACTGTTTGAAGAGAAATATATATGCTCATCATAATTGCTTTCTGATGCAGCATATTCAGACTCATGACCAACCAAGGCAGTGTTCCCTGGTACAAAGTCATCAGTGAGCTTTCCTGATGATGCCAGTTTCCTTTTCTGCTCTATCTCTCTTTCAAATGTAAGCAGTTTCCCATGGAGTTGGGTGAGAGATAGGCTATCCAGATTTGCACTGGAGCGTAGGACAATGGTGTATGTGTCCCATCTCTCAGGTAGTGATCTGAGGAATCTGTTGTTCATCTGGCTATTAGTGTATTCATGTTTGACCATTTTCAGCTCAGAGATCAAACAAGAAAAATGCTCAAACTGTTGAGTCAGTGACTCACCCTTCCTATGAGAGAATGTCTCATATTGTTGGGCAAGGATTTCTCTGTTGTTTGCTAAGACCTCATCTGTTCCACCAAATTGTTCCTTCAATGCATTCCAGAGGTCATGAGCAGTTTCATGATGCATAAGCCCAGAATAGATTTCATTAGGCAGAGCCATGGCCAAAACCATGCGCTTTAGCATCAATCTCAAATAGTTTTCGATCCTCATCTGAGTATTGTTCCTTCTTCTTCGGAACCATTTGGTTGGTTTCTGGATTGTTCACCATAGGCTTGTGTGGACCATGTACCACAGATGTCCAACAACCTGAACTGTTAACAAATAGGTGATGAAGCATTCTTCGTTGCCATATGTTATACTCAGTCCTAACCAGCATTGGAGGCTTGGTTGAGGAACCGGTATTGTGAGGGTCATTAGAAGGAGTAGTCATTCTCAGATTCAACCAAATTCAATTAAGTTTTAACTAATTTAGTGCAAAACACAACAAACTCAATATGAACCAAGAGAAAACTCAAAGCAAATAACCGAAAGCAGCAGAAATTCAATGATCTATAACCAATTCTTGCAAATATGCTAATTCAATCAAACTTAGATATTGAAATAGCAGTTTCAATGATCAACTATTAGATCGATCAATGATTAACCCGCTCTGATACCAATTGTTAGGATCAGTGATCTAAGTTTGATTAATTTAGAGTAGTTCGCAGCGGAATTTGAACAATGAATTAGACAATTTGCAAGAACACAAGTGATATTCAATGAAAAGTAAACGGTTATAGAGAGAGAATTCTGCAAAGGAATATTTCATTCATATGCTTTCGTGGTGGCTGAAAGTCACACGTTACAACTAGGTCAACATTCCTTATATAGGGAATGTGATGTCTGCTCATGTCACTTGATAGTGACATCTAACAGAATTATACAAACTACTGAAACTATGCAAACTACTGAGAATGTTCTCAACTACTGATTACATCTCAGAGAATGCTAAGTACAAAAACATAAAACTACTGAACTACAACTACTGAAACTATAACTACTGAAAAGTAAATTACAAGTACTAAAAGGACACCATCACAACTACTGAAGTTGATAACTTTAGCTGTTGTGACAACTACTAATCACTTTCGTCTTCAGTCTTTGTCTTCAGTCTTTGTTCTTCAGACTTTTACTTTCAGACTTTGTCTTCAGCTGATAGCTTCAGACTTTGTCTTCAGTTTTTTTCTTTCAGACTTTGTCTTCAGTACTTTTCTTTCAGACTTTGTCTTCAGTACTTTTCTTTCAGACTTTGTCTTCAGTACTTTTCTTTCAGACTTTGTCTTCAGTCTTTGCTTTCAGACTTTGTCTTCAGTAGAAGTCTTCAGATCTTGTCTTCAGACTTTGTCTTCAGACCTTGTAATCAGCTGATGTCTTCAGCTGTTGTGATCTTCTTTGGAAGTTGCAATGTCTGTGGGACTTAGAGGTTTTTCTGATCAAGCTCATTGGTTCTTTTGGTCTAACACAAAGGAAGACACAAAGGAAGGACACAAAAGAGACATGGACACTTGAAGCATGTAGATGTGGATTCAAGTGGGAGTTCATGACACCTTTTGATGTGTCATTGTTAACCTTTAGAAGAGACCTAATGAAAACACTTGTGATGGCAAACAATTGTAGTCAACTTAGTGGCTATGGTTATGCACTTGTGATTGTATGATTATGCTTGTTTGGTTGTTTGTTTTATGGTTGTTATTTGATATATGGATATGCATTGCAAACTTATTAACAAAAATAAGCTAAAAATTGATGGTTCTTTATCATTAAGTGATTAACAAAAGGTTATTAAAAGGATTAATGATTTTAATAAAAGGGATTTTATTAAAAAGAGAACCATATGGTACCATATGTTTGAAAGCATGCAAATACAAGGTACATAGAGTTTTCTAAACTAGAGTTATCAAAACATCAAATTTCTTTAAAACAAGTTTAACACCGTCCTTTTGCAGAACAGTTGACTCATTTGGAAACTCTTAATGGGATAAAGGTCACTAAACCATTTTGAGGGAACTTGTGATTTGAGGTGGGAATACCATATTTTTTGGATAAAGGTAAACTAACCACTTATGTTGGTAAACCCACATGTGTGTGCAAGTAGGGTGACTTGATTTACAAACCATGTTAAATGGATCACCTACAATGTGGTTTACAAAGGGTGTTGATAGGATAAACATGCCGACTATACATATGATGTTTAAAGTCGATCCCATACCTCTAGAAGTTGCAAAGGGTTGCAATTGTCTAAACGTTGACTACCTTGTTAATTTAAATAATGGGATAAAGGTCACCTAACCACTATTTAAATGTAACGTTGGATTCTAGAATTTTAAATTGTGTAAGACACATAAAAGGGTATTAATGATTAAAATATGATTATATCGAAAATACTAAAATTGAACTTTGTTAAATTTTGTAGATGGCCACCGACAACAATGAAAATAATGATATCCCATCCGCTTACTCACTATCACTAAGAACCATTCTCCAAAAGGAGCGTCTAAACCATAATAACTTTATATATTGGTTTCAAAACTTGAGAATTGTTCTCAAGCAAGAAAAACGGTCGTATATTTTAGATGATCCGATTCCCGATCAACCTAATAAAGATGGTGAGGAGGCTTATAACAATTGGGGGAAATACACTAAGGACTCAGTCCAAGTGTCTTGCCTAATGTTGGCAAGTATGACTCCGGATCTTCAAAACGAGTATGAACATCACGGAGCATACGACATGATTACCCAGTTGAAGGAAACGTTCCAACAACAAGCAAGGGTAGAGCGCTTTGAAATGGTTCGAGCAGTCCACACATATCGTATGGATGACACCCAATCTCTCTCATCGTATGTACTCAAGATGAAGATCCACATAGGCCGCCTCAAAAGGTTTAATTGTCCCGTATCAAAAGAGTTGGCTACAAATTTGATCCTCAACTCTTTGTCAAAAAGGTTTGACAATTTTGTTATGAATTATAACATGAAAGGGTGGGACAAGAACATAAGTGAACTTCATTCTATGCTCAAAATACACGAGGCGACCATGGGTAAAAAGGTTTTACCCGTTCTCTCCATCAATGAAGGTGGGAACAAAAGGAGGCCTAACCCCGCACCCCAAGCAAATGGCCAAGGGTAAAGGGTACGTTAAGGGGAAGGGAAAGGGAGTGGTAAGAGCACCACCACCAAAACCAACGGAGAAGAAGCAAAAGGTTGCTTCGAATGACCCATGCTTTAAGTGTGGAGAGATTGAACATTGGGCAAGAAATTGTCCTGTCCATCTCAAAGAGTTGCAAGCTAATAGGGATGCCGGGCAAACCTCAAGTACAATTTTCATGATTCATATTGATCTCAATTTAATATCCTCTAACACATGGTATTGGATACCAGATGTGGAACTCATATTTGTAACTTATTGCAGGGGTTCAAAAGAATTAAGGACTTTAAGAAGGGGATGTCATCCTCTACATGGGGAATGGGGCAAAAGTTCAAGTTGAAGACCGAGGGGACCACATATTGAAGCTTCCAAATGGTTTGGAAGCAATTTTGAACAATGTTTTGTATGCTCCTAGTTTGACTAGGAACATTATTTCAATTTCCCAATTAAGACAATTTGGTTATGTTATGACATTTATTTAAAATGAAATTCATGTTTCTTTAAATGACATATTTTATTTTTAATCTGTTCCTATTAATGGTAATTATGAATTGGTTCGTGAAAACACATTATATGATAGCTCATTATACAAAACCACCACCAAAAGGCTCAAATTGGATTTGAGTAACACCTATATTTGGCAACATAATAGATGAGTAGACCTCATTGGTGGTTTAAAATTCAAACTAAGTTGTCCAACTTGATGTGGGTTCCCATCTTATCCTTGGTTAACACAATCAACGCAGTTGCAATAAGGGGTGAAGAGCAAAATAAATGCCACAAATGTGTGCGGACGATCATAAAAAATGACCAAAGCACATGGAAAAATGCAGAATGCAATCAAGCTAATAACTTATGTTGTTGGTGCGTTATATGCAAAAAGAAAATAAATGCTCTAACAAAAGATAGATTGTGTGTCTCTCTACTGTCCGGTGGCACTGACCAGAGGATAAACACAACCTAAATATTCTAGAATTCGTTGTTGTTTGCGCCTCTCTGCTGTGCGATGGCACTGACCTGAGGCTTGGCATCTCTTTCAAAGCTCTTATAATAGTTTCTTCTTGAAATATACCCGTACACCGCTCAAAACTCTTCTGAGGAACGTTGAGTACCATATGAGTGTGGGATCCACAAATGCTTGTTGAAATAATTAAACCTTAACTCATCACCAATGTGTGTCAAAAAACTATATATGGATTTAAGAGGACAAGTATACTAACAATCATCGTGATCTGCAGTTCTTAAAAGTCAAAATCATTGCGTGCATCTTGTAACTCTAGTATGATTACCTAAAATTGCTATTGACTCTCGGTCAAAACAAGAATCTAGCATCAAAATAGTTTATTAAAATCTCCCAAATGATTCTGATATATACCTGTATGATTCCATATTGAATCGTACCAGAAATTATCAAATAGAATTGAAGCTATGCTGTCCAGGAAGTAAAGAAGTACTCTAATAGGTTTAAATCCATCTCCAATCAAAAATACAAAAATATGTCTTGGTTTTGTTTTTAAATTTCTAGTTGTTTCTATTTATTTATATTTAGTTATTTGGTAGGTAAAAGTCGGACTATACATATGGATTCAATCTATGAATCACTCACTAAAAGAGGTCATATCTGAGGTGACCAATGGGGTTTTAAATTAAAGGGATCATGTCTGAGGTGATCAAATAGTTTTTTAAAATAAAAGGATCAAGTTTGAGGTGCTAAACAGTTTTCTCAATTAAAAATGTCATGTTTGAGATGATCATCGGTCATAACATCTTATAAATTGTTAAATAGGTATGTTTGAATGTGAAATAGGTCAAACTCACATGATTGGACCATGAGTATGGAAAATCGCACAACTGGACCATATGCATGGGTCAATCCATGCGATTGGATCACCAGAATGAACCAATCGCACGAATGGAGGTGACCTACTGAGTAAGTCGCACGACTGAACCCTAGTCGCACGAATGAATGTTACCGACTGAGCCAGTCAAGCGACTGAGCCCCAGTCGCATGAATGAAGCATGCAAAGAGGTGCAGTCGCACGACTGAATGTTCACCTAGTATAAATAGCAAGGAGTCAGTCGCAGGGAGTCTCATCACCCCTCAATCGCTCTCAAGTCGCACGAAAGAAAAATTACTCTGCCCAAAGTTCGTTTTAGTGATTTAGCATCTTGTTTGTGACTCTAACAATTACTCTCTGTAACTACAGGTAATGTGAGATGAAAATTGACTTCAATGTTCGGTTCATCAAGCCCTAATGACCTAAATTGGTCAAAACAAGAACCGAGACAAAGTTTTTAAAATAAACCACTAAAATGGACTAAATCGTTAATTTAATGAGTATTAGGTGTTATTTTGAACTTTTGTGAGTCTAATGACCCTAACCACAACGTTTAAGATCAAGTATATACCAAGAACTGAATTTAAAGTGTCGAACAGAGACCTATGCGAATAGACATGCTGATGAACTTCAATCGCACGATTGAGCTGGGCATCTGACTCAATCGCACGTACGAACCATGCATATGAGTTCAGTCACACGACTGGTTCAACCGCATGGGACAGTATACGACTAAGCCCAGTCGTAGGCTCAATTGTACGACTAAGGTCAATCGCACTATTAAGACTCAATCGCATTATCCATTCGCACGACTGAACAAACTGATTCAAGCTTATTAAAATTCAAATGTCATCCATTTACAAAATTTCTAACGTATATGTATCTTGTGTTACAGAATCATGATGAGTAGATGGACTACGTGCATGAAGCACAATCTCAGTGCTCATCTTGACATCTCATCTGAGAACGCTTCTGAGTTCACAGGGATTATTGAATTTTTACGGACATCGAGGATCTTCAAGGCCATCTCTACACCGTGCACACCACATAGATCGATTTAACAGGCTTTCTGCGAATGCGTTGTAGTAGACAGGTCCGTTGAGCCTCATCGCATTCAGAGTTCTATTTTTTTTCAGGAGATTGTGATCAACAAGGATGATCTGAGGAGGGTTTTGGAGTTGGGTGATGATGGTGACTACCCAACCAGGTTGCATCCACTGACTGTTCGATGATGTTTTCTTCGGATCAAATATGTTGAGGACAATAATGCAGGTGTGCTCAACAAGAGCAACCTATGCCTCCAGTGCAAGTACATGGCCCATGTGCTCCTCAAGTGCATAACATCATGGAAAGGTGGCTTTGATGAGATGTCTATTAAAATCCAGAATGCTTACCTAGCTCTGGTACTGAACCATCTGTTCACTTTCTCTCGGATGATCTTCACGTATATGGTAGAGATATGAAGCCAAGGGCAAGGAAGGCTTCTGCATGTGCCCTCGCTTCCTGCAGATGATTATTGACCAGAAGCTTCCTTTGCTGCCAAAGGAGAGAGATGATGCTGTCACTCTTGAGTTTATGGATGATACTATGCTGGGTAGGATGAAGGTGTACCGGGGCAAGCAGGTGAAGCCCCCGATGAGAAGATTTTTGGGCAAATGGGCCGGGAAGACTATGTGGTGCCAGCTCGCAAGAACTGGCGTCACGATGATAGTGAATCAGACACTGAGCCCATTGTTTTAATTTTGTTTAGTTCAATTTCCTTCTGTTTGGTCAGACATGTGTCTTTCATGATATTCTTCTTAGAAATTTATGATAAATGCATTCATTCATTATTAATAAATAAATTTAGGGAGAGTAGAATCATAAAGATAAGTTAAGAATAGAATTGTCAAATGAATTATCAATATGAAGGAATTGGAACCTGAGCACTATCTTGGCTTTTGGATACATGAAGTTTTTGAATTTTAAACCTTCTTGTGCACAATTGTCATTAATACAAAGTCAACAAGGTCCGATAGAAATAAATGGTTCTAAGCAGTTGACTAAGACCATACAATAAAATAAGTTTCAAACAGTGCATCTCAAGCATCAACAGAAACTATTCTGCATTTAGAGCATTAGAAGCTACAGTGCATTTCAAGCATCAGCAGAAGCTACAGTGCCTTTAGCATCAGTAGAAGCAACAACGTAAAATTTAATAAAACTTGTCTATCTGTAGATTGGTAAACTACGGATGAACCAATGCTTCAAAAAGTATAATCTGATTTCATAGATTCGTAACCTATGAGAATTTAAGTTATACTTCATCAGCAGAAGTTTTTAATGATAAGTCATCCACAGATGATCTATAGAATCCATAGATGATCTCCAGAAGAAATAGAAACTGCGGATAAATTAAATTGGATAGAGGGTCCGATATCATTAAATACATGTAATTAATGTGTCTAAGAGAGTATAAATGATGTCCTTGACTTAACTATTCATTATTCACCTTTTCAGAACACTTTTTCAGACCTAGAAAATCACACTTAACAAACATTTTCCCTCTTTCGTAAACATTCAAAATCAATGAGTCAAAACATCAAACAAACACATAATCATGATCTCAGATCGTTGTGTTCAAGGTAAAACATTTTGTAATGATCAATAATGAACTGTTTAATTCTTAGTTATCCTTACAACTGTTTGTATACCCATGTCTATAATGTTGATTCTAACATAATCTTCTTTAGTCATTTGTTTAGAAGATGTCTAATCTATTTGCAAGGGAGCACAATGTGTGTGCATTCCTAAACCCTGACGATCCTGTTTCAGAAGGATGTCGAGACATCATCTGCATTCTGAGAAGATCTAGGCTGTTTTATGCCTTATCTGCAGAGCCGGTGATACATCAATCACACATTATTGATTTCTGAAACTCCACACGAATAGAAGAAGATAGAGAAGTTATCATGGCGGAAGTGAAGAATCAAAGACTTAGGATGGATGAACAGACCATAAGGATGTTGGATCTTGTATGCCCAAGACACATACAAGATTGATGTGGTTAGTACATTATGATCCAAGTCAGGTCATATCCAATAACAAGCTAAACAAACACCAATAAATATTTATTTGTTGATAAGATCAAACAAATAAATATCGACACCAATTTAGAAAATGGGTTTTTTAAATCATTGCTTTTCAGATAGAACAACATTATATGGATAATTTGTTCATGAGAAATTATTTGTTTTATTATTTAAATGGGTTAAATAATAACAAATAAAAGTGTGTTAAAGTTATAAAATTAAAAAGGTTTTAATTTTACAAACTTATGGCTTAATTTGTGTAAAATTTTATAAAGATTAAAATGGGTGAGAACCCATTTTGAATCCAAACATTTCGGTTGCCCCTTGGACCTTCTCCTTGGGATTCCTTTTCTTGTTTTAATACAATAATTGAACTTAATTCACACTCTACCCAACATACACATTCTCTCTCACACACATAATAACTCTCTCCTCTTGTTTTCAAGATGAAATTTTCGGGTTTGAAGTGGTTCTTGGCTGAAAAATTCGGATTTGATAAGAGGAGCAAGAAGGAGGCTTTGGTGTTGCACTCCCTAACAAGTTAGGTGTTTTCAAGGGCTTGTGGGTATACTAGCTTGAGGCCTTCTCCTTTGGAGGCTTGGATTCAAGAACATCATCCATCTTCTCTGTTGAATTCCATCCATCTTCTTGTTCATAGAAAGGTTGTATTCTATGAACACCCTATGGTTTATGTTTAATAGCATGTCTTTTCACAAATATTTGATCCTTGTTCTTGGGTTTGTTATCTTGACATATAAAATGGTTATTTTTCAGAATATTAACAGTTTTATATGTTCTTTTATCTGCTGTGTTTTTTTGTTTTATTGGTTAAACTATATTTGATAAACTTGTAACAAGCCCAACAATGGCAGCTAGAGCCGGTTATGTGGAAAACTTGCTTCATAAGTCCAAGAAAGGTTAGTTTTGTTGGACTTTTTCAACCCATTAGGGGCTGATTTGTTATGGATATATGAATCTCTTGTCTTTCAAGTTTTATTTTACATGCTTTAGAATAAACCTTGAAAGATTGATGTCAAATGGTTGATTTTTTTGTTTTGACAAAAACCCTAAAATTTAGATTATGTTGGCTGAAATTTTAGGATTAAAAAAGGGGGTTCATTTTGTTCTTGAATATTGTACTTGGATACATGTTTTTTGGTGCATAACATAGCCTTGACCATGTGTGTTTTGGATTTGGTTGAATGTTTGTCGTGTTTGGTTTTTTTCTTCCAAAGGGTTGTAATAATATTTTGTGTTTGTAACCTTGGGTTGTAATTTATTTATTCATTAGTTATGTAGTAAATAGATTAAGTGCATTTCTTGTATTAGAAAAGTTGTATTAGGATATAATTTTGTAAAAGAAGATGCACAAGTGGAAAACCCAAAGGAAGACACAAAAGAAGGACACAAAAGAGACATGGACACTTGAAGCATTCGGATGTGGATTCAAGTGGGAGTTCATGGACACCTTTTGATGTGTCATTGTTAACCTTTAGGAGAGACCTAATGAAAAAACTTGTGATGGAAAAAAAGTGTAGTCAACTTAGTGGCATGGTTATGCACTTGTGATTGTATGATTATGCTTGTTTGGTTGTTTGTTTTATGGTTGTTGTTTGATATATGGATATGCATTACAAACTTATTAACAAAAATAAGCTAAAAATTGATGGTTCTTTATCATTAAGTGATTAATAAAAGGTTATTAAAAGGATTAATGATTTTAATAAAGGGTTTTTATTGAAAAGAGAACCATAGGGTACCATGCGTTTGAAAGCATGCAAATACAAGGTACATAGAGTTTTCTAAACTAGAGTTATCAAAACATCAAATTTCTTTAAAACAAGTTTAACACCACCCTTTTGCACAACACTTGAGTCATTTGGAAACTCTTAATGGGATAAAGTTCACCTAACCATTTTGAAGGAACTTGTGATTTGAGGTGGGAATACCATATTTGTTGGATAAAGGTCAACTAACCACTTATGTTGGTAAACCCACATGTGTGTGCAAGTAGGGTGACTTGATTTTCAAACCATGTTAAATGGATCACCTACAATGTGGTTTACAAAGGGTGTTGATAGGATAAATATGCCAACTATACATATGATGTTTAAAGTCGATCCCATACCTCTAGAAGTTGAAAAGGGTTGCAATTGTCTAAACGTTAACTACCTTGTTAATTTAAATAATGGGATAAAGGTCACCTAACCACTATTTAAAGGTAACGTTGGATTCTAGAATTTTAAATTGTGTAAGACACATAAAAGGGTATTAATGATTAAAATATGATTATATCGAAAATACTAAAATTGAACTTTGTTAAATTTTGTAGATGGCCACCGACAACAATGAAAATAATGATATCCCATCCGCTCACTCACTATCACTAAGAACCATTCTCCAGAAGGAGCATCTAAACCATAATAACTTTATATTTGGTTTCGAAACTTGAGAATTGTTCTCAAGCAAGAAAAACGGTCGTATATTTTAGATGATCCGATTCCCGATCAACGTAATAAGGATGATGAGGAGGCATATAACAATTGGGTGAAATACACTAAGGACTCAGTCCAAGTGTCTTGCCTAATGTTTGCAAGTATGACTCCGGATCTTTAAAACAAGTATGAACATCACAGAGCATACGACATGATTACCTAGTTGAAGGAAACGTTCCAACAACAAGCAAGGGTAGAGCGCTTCGAAATGGTTCGACACTCCACGCATATCGTATGGATGACACCCAATCTGTCTCATCGTATGTACTTAAGATGAAGATCCACATAGACCGCCTCGAAAGGTTGAATTGTCCCGTATCAAAATAGTTGGCTACGGATTTGATCCTCAACTCTTTGTCAAAAAGGTTTGACATTTTTGTTATGAATTATAACATGAAAGGGTGGGACAAGAACATAAGTGAACTTCATTCTATGCTCAAAATACACGAGGCGACCATGGGTTGAAAGGTTTTACCCATTCTCTCCATCAATGAAGGTGGGAACAAAAAGAGGCCTCATCCCGCACCCTAAGCAAATGGCCAAGGGTAAAGGGTACGTTAAGGGGAAGGGAAAGGGAATGGTAAGAGCACCACCACCTAAACCAGCGAGAAGAAGCAAAAGGTTGCTTTGAATGACCCATGCTTTAAGTGTGGGGAGATTGAACATTGGGTAAGAAATTGTCCTATCCATCTCAAAGAGTTACAAGCTAAGAGGGATGTCGGGCAAAACTCAAGTACAATTTTCATGATTCATATTGATCTCAATTTAATATTCTCTAACACATGGTATTGGAAACCGGATGTGGAACTCATATTTGCAACTTATTGCAGGGGTTCAAAAGAATTAAGGACTTCAAGAAAGGGGATGTTATCCTCTACACGGGGAATGGGGCAAAAGTTCAAGTTGAAGACCGAGGGGACTACATCTTGAAGCTTCCAAATGGTTTGGAAGCAATTTTGAACAATGTTTTGTATGCTCCTAGTTTGACTAGGAACATTATTTCAATTTCCCAATTAAGACAATATGGTTATGTTATGACATTTATTGAAAATGAAATTCATGTTTCTTTAAATGACATATTTTATTTTAAATCTGTTCCTATTAATGGTAATTATGAATTGGTTCGTGAAAACACATTATATGATAGCTCATTATACAAACCACCACCAAAAGGCTCAAATTGGATTTGAGTAACACCTATCTTTGGCAACACAATAGATGAGTAGACCTCATTTGTGGTTTAAAATTCAAACTAAGTTGTCCAACTTGCTGTGGGTTCCCATCTTATCCTTGGTTAACACAATCAACGCAGTTGCAATATGGGGTGAAGAGCAAAATAAATGCCACAAATGTATGCAGACAATCATAAAAAATGACCAAAGCACATGGAAAAATGCAATCAATCTAATAACTTATGTTGTTGGTGCGTTATGTGCAAAAAGAAAATAAATGCTCTAACAAGAAGATAGGTTATGTGCCTCTCTGATGTGCGGTGGCACTGACCTGAGGAAAATCGCACAATTGGACCATAAGCATGGGTCAATCCATGCGATTGGATCACCAGAATGAACCAATCGCACGAATGGAGGTGACCGACTGAGTAAGTCGCACAACTGAACCCTAGTCGCACGAATGAATGTGACCGACTGAGCCAGTCGCACGACTGAGCCCCAGTCACATGAATGAAGCATGCAAAGAGGTGCAGTCGCACGACTGAATGTTCACCTAGTATCAATAGCAAGGAGTCGGTCGCAGGGAGTCTCATCACAACCCTCAATCTCTCTCAAGTCGCATGAAGGAAAAGTTACTCAATCCAAAGTTCGTTTCAGTGATTTAGCATCTTGTTTTTGACTCTAACGATTACTCTCTGTATCTACAGGTAATGTGAGATGAAAATCGACCTCAATGTTCGGTTAATCAAGTCCAAATGACCTAAATTGGTCAAAACAAGAACGGAGACAAAGTTTTCAAAATAAACCACTAAAATGGACTAAATCGTTAATTTAATGAGTATTAGGTGTTATTTTAAGCTCTTGCGAGTCTAATGACCCTAACCACAACATTTAACATCAAGTATAGACCAAGAACTGAATTTAAAGTGTCGAATAGAGACCTATGCAAATGGATATGCTGATGAACTTCAATCGCACGATTGAGCTGGGCGTCTGACTTAATCGCACGAATGAACCATGCGTATGAGTTCAGTCGCACGACTGGTTCAACCGCATGGGACAATATACGACTAAGCCCAGTCGTAGGCTCAATCGTACGACTAAGGTCAATCGCACAACTAAGACTCAGTTGCATTATCCACTCGCACGATTGAACAAACTGATTCAAGCTCATTAAAATTCAAATGTCATCCATTTACAAAATTTCTAACGTATATGTATCTTGTGTTACAAAAACATGATGAGTAGATGGACTATGTGCATGAAGCACAATCTCTGTGCTCATCTTGACATCTTATCCCAGAACGCTTCTGAGTTTGCGAGGATTATTGCATTTTTACGGACATCGAGGATCTTCAAGGCTATCTCTACACCGTGCACACCATATAGATCGATTTTGCAGGATTTCTGGGAAAGGGTTGTAGTAGACAGTCTGCTGAGCCTCATTGCATTCGGAGTTTTATTTTTTTTAGGAGATTATGATCAGCAAGGATGAGCTAAGGATGGTTTTGGAGTTGGGTGATGATGGTGACTGCCCAACTAGGCTGCATCCACTGACTGTTCGATGATGTTTTCTTCGGATCAAATATGTTGGGGACATTAATGCAGGTGTGCTCAACAAGAGCAACCTGTGCCCCCAGTTCAAGTACTCGGCCCATGTGCTCCTCAAGTGCATAACGTCATGGAAAGGTGGATTTGATGAGATGTCTGATAAAATCCAGAATGCTTACGTAGCTCTGGTACTGAACCATCCATTCACTTTCTCTTGGATGATCTTCACGTATATGGTAGAGATATAGAAGCCAAGGGCAAGGAAGGCTTCGGCATGTGCCCTCGCTTCCTGCAGATGATTATTGACCAGAAGCTTCCTTTGCTGCCAAAGGAGAGAGATGATGCTGTCACTCTTGAAATTATGGATGATACTATGCCAGGTAGGATGAAGGTGTACCGGGGCAAGCAGGTGAAGCCCCTAATGAGGAGATTATTTGGGCAAATGGCCCGGGAAGACTATGTGGCCCCAACTCGCAAGAAGTGGCACCACGATGATAGTGAATCAGACACTGAGCCCATAGCTTTACCCATTGACGATGACAATGACAATGACAATGATAGTGAAGATGATGGAGATACTGGCCCCACTCCATCTAGGGCTACTGCCACTAATATATCAATCTCCACCATCCACTCAGGGTGGAACTGAGAGAGCTTTGTTCCATCAAGACTTCCTGCTGGATGAGGAGAAAGTGTCAGATGAGGAGCCGCCGGTAAGGATAGTGGGCAATAAGGTTGTTGCGACTGAGAGAGGGATTGGGGCAGTTGGTGGATGCCAGGGTGAGGCCATGGATGCTGCTACTAAAGTGACTGATCCATCATACATCCATGACCAGCCTGTAAACCAGGAGGAGCATCCTCTTCTAAGGGCTCGAGGAAGAAGCGGATGGCTCAGCTCCATGGCATGAAGAGCAAGAGGAGGAGGATTACCCTGATTACCACCACACCCACCACCTCTACCACAACTACCACCACCACTACCACACCCCCTACCATCACTACCACACCTCCCACCACCACTACCACACCTCCCACTATCACTACCACACTTCCTACCACCACCCAATGAGCCGGGACTTCTACTTAAGTCCAAATGAACCATGAACCTTCTCTACCCTCTATTGGGTAGAGGAACGAGTAGCCAACCTCAACTGGATGGTGCTAAAGCTGCTTGCCGCCGATGAGCAAGAGCTGCACAGCTAAACCAGCTTATGGAGCTCAATGCTGCTCAAGCTTAGCATATTACACAATTGCAGGAACAGAAAGCACATTCTATTCAGAGGATAGAGGAGCTAGAGAGAAAGAATAAGAAGATCATGCTCAGGCTTAAAGGATCCAAAAATGAGCCTTTAAAGATCAGGGAAGGAGAGATGATGATGATTCAGGTGAAGAAGATGAGAGTGATGATGGACCGAGTGCAAAGAGGAAAGGGAACGATGATGACGAAGAAGGTGATGCTGCTGCATTAGCCTCTACTCAAGGTCAAAAAAGGCGTTCTAAGAGAGCTCAAGGTCAAGAAGCATCATCTTCAGCTCATCCAACTGAAGAATTGACCGATCAAGATAAAAGTAAAGTTTAGATGTGTTGGACCAAAAGAACCAATGAGCCTGATCAGAAAAACCTCTAAGTCCCACAGACATTACAACTGCTAAAGAAGATCACAACAGCTGAAGATATCAGATGATTACAAGGTCTGAAGACAAAGTCTGAAAGTAAAGTATTGAAGAACAAAGACTGAAGACAAAGTCTGAAGCCATCAGCTGAAGACAAAGTCTGAAGCCATTAGTTGAAGACAAAGTCTGAAGCCATCAGCTAAAGACAAAGTCTGAAAGTAAAGTACTGCAGACAAAGACTGAAGACCAAAGTGATCAGTAGTTGTCACAACAGCTGAAGTAATTAACTTCAGTAGTTGTGATGGTTTCCTTTCAGTACTTGTAATTTACTTTTCAGTAGTTATAGTTTCAGTAGTTTTATGTTCTAGTACTTAGCATTATCTGAGATGTGATCAGTTGTTGAGAACATTCTCAGTAGTTTGCATAGTTTCAGTTGTTTGTATAAATCTGTTAGATGTCACTATCAAGTGACATCAACAAACGTCACATTCCTTATATAAGGAATGTTGACCTAGTTGTAATGTGTGACATTGAGCCACCACGAAAGCATATGAATGAAATATTTCTTTTGCAGAATTCTCTCTTTCTATATCCGTGTACTGTTACATTGAATATCATATGTGTTCTTGTAAATTGTTTAATTCGTTGTTCGAATTCCGCTGCAATACTCACTAATTAATCAAACTTAGATCACTGATCCTAACAAATGGTATCAAAGCAGGTTAATCATTGATCGACCTAACAATTGATCATTGAAATTGCTATTTCGATATCTAAGTTTGATTGAATTAGCATATTTGCAAGAATGGTTATAGATCATTGAATTTCTGCTGCTTTCAGTTATTTGCTTTGAGTTTTCTCTTGGTTCATATTGGTTTGTTGTGTTTTGTTCTAAATCAGTTAAAACTAAATTGAATTTGGTTGAATCTAAGAATGACTACTCCTTCTAATGACCCTCACAATACCGGTTCCTCGACCAAGCCTCCGATGCTGGTTAGGACTGAGTATAACATATGGCAACGAAGAATGCTTCATCACTTGTCTGTTAACAGTTCAGGTTGTTAGACAGTTGTGGTACATGGTCCACACAACCCTATGGTGAACAATCCGGAAACCAACCAATGGTTCCGAAGAAGAAGGAACAATACTCATATGAGGATCGAAAACTGTTTGAGATTGATGCTAAAGCCCATGGAATTCTGGCCATGGCACTGCCGAATGAAATCTATTCTGGGCTTATGCATCATGAAACTGCTCATGACCTCTGGAATGCATTGAAGGAACAATTTGGTGGAACAGATGAGGTCTTAGCAAACAACAGAGAAATCCTTGCCCAACAATACGAAACATTCTCTAATAGAAAGGGTGAGTCAGTGACTCAACAGTTTGAGCGTTTTTCCTGTTTGATCTCTGAGCTGAAAATGGTCAAACATGAATACACCAATAGTTAGATGAACAACAGATTCCTCATATCACTGCATGAGAGATGGGACACATATACCATTGTCCTACGCTCCAGTGCAAATATGGATAGTCTATCTCTCACCCAACTCCACGGGAAACTGCTTACATTTCAAAGAGAGATAGAGCAGAAAAGGAAACTGGCATCATCAGGAAAGCTCACTGATGACTTTGTACCAGGGAACACTGCCTTGGTTGGTCATGAGTCAGAATATGCTGCATCAGAAAGCAATTATGATGAGCATATAGATTTCTCTTCAAACGGTTCAGATCATGCATTTGTTAGTGTTGATAGTCAGTCAGGTTGTAATAGTGACAATTTGTGTTTCATTATGGATGATTTAAAGGGTATTGCTAATGATGACTTAGAAGAGATGGATATTCTGAGCCAAATGGCCTTGATTAATATCAGATCTCAAAAGTTCTACAAGAGAACTGGTAGGAAATTTCAAGACTCTCTGGCAAAACCAAAGTTGGTTTTGACAAGAGTAAGTTGAGGTGTCACAAATGCCACAGGCTTGGGCACTTTGCAAGAGAGTGTAGATCAACTGGATCTAACTCCTCTACACCCTTTGTAACTTTTCCAAGCAATAGTTCACAAAACAAAGGGCAACATCCTGCTAGTTGTGGTCATCATTCACAACCTATATCTCCTGCATATTTTGTCTCTCAGGGTCCAATATCATATCAATATCCCTACTATTATATGCCTCAACCAAATCAAGTTCAAGTTCCTATTGCACAACAACCTCAAGCCTTACCTGAGCCTCTACCATCTCAATCATCTCAATCACTACCTTATCACAGCTTCTTCACCCCTGGTGTTGTTGACTGGAGCAGTTTACCAGATGATCTCTCTGGTAATGAGCATTTATTTGCTAGTGATGGTCAACATGGTGGTGAACATCCTTTTAGGAATCTTGCCCTCATGGCCTTAGAGTCTATTGATAGTTCATGCTCCAATGCATCTTCATCACAGGTAACCCAGGGTTCTTCAGCATGCCAAAGGAGCATCTGGTATGTGGACAGTAAAGGATCTATGCATATGACCGGGAGCAGTTCTCTTCTTAATGACTACTCTCAAGGAAAGAAGGGATTTGTTTCATTTGGAAATGATGCCAAGGGTTACATCATCGGGAAAGGATATGTGTCTAATGGAGATATCAGATTTGATGATGTTAACCATGTGGAGAATCTCAAGTATAATCTACTGAGTGTCAGTCAGATGTGTGATAAAGGGCATGTTGCACTTTTCACAAGCCAGAACTGCAGGATTCTGTCTTCCCAAGTTCTGAGGCTGATTGACAAGGTATTGGATGCTCATACTCTCCTGAATGCCAACAGGATTGGAAGAGTATATGCCTTCGATTTGTCAAAGAAGATTGATTTGAAGGGTCATCCTTGTCTGTTCTCCAAAGCCTCTTCTCAGGAATCTAAACTATGGCATAGAAGGCTGGGTCATTTTAATCTCAAAAACATGAATCAGCTGATCCACAATAGTTTAGTGAGAGGTCTACCAATAAAGGAGTTCCACTGTGATGAAACCTGCACTGCTTGTTTAAAAGGAAAACAACATAAAGTCTCATTCCCTCCTATTGAAGAACCTAATTCCACTGCCTGCTTGCAGTTACTGCACATGGATCTATTTGGTCCTGTGAGAGTGATGAGCATGGCAAAGAAGAAATACTGGTAATTGTGGATGATTACTCCAGATTTGTATGGACTTTCTTCTTGCATTCAAAGGTTCAGGTTGCTCAGACGATTATAAACTTTGTGTTGTATGTTGAGAAGCAGTATTCCCTATCAGTCAAGTGTATAAGGAGTGATAGTGGAACTGAATTCAGAAACCATACACTTGATGATTTTTATCTATCAAAAGGAATCAAGAGGCAGTTTAGCATCCCAAGGACTCCAGAACAAAATGGAGTAGTGGAGAGAAAGAACAGGACCCTAATTGAAGCTGCAAGGTCTATGTTGGCTGACACTGGTTTGCTATTGACCTTTTGGGCTGAAGCTGTTAACATAGCTTGCTATGTGCAGAATAGAGTATTAGTAAATTAGAGGTTGATGAAGACTCCATATGAAGTTCTACATCATTTGGCTCCTCTAATTCATTCTTCAAAACCTTTGGGTGTCCTTGTTTCATTCTAAACACAAAGGATCAACTCCACAATTTGATCCTAAGGTGGATGCAGGGTATTTTGTAGGTTATTCATCCACATGCAAGGCTTACAGGGTCTTCAACTACAGAACAAAGATAGTTGAAGAAACCTTGCATGTGAAATTCAATGAATCTCCTAAGGATAAAATTCCACAAAACCCTATGGAGTTGTTTGATCTGGACATACTGCAATATGTTCCTTATCAGCCTCTAGCTGTTGTAGATCATGTGGATAAATCATCTTCTGCAGCAAGTCTTCCACCTGGTGGTACTGAAGATGATGATGATATCAGTACTCACCTTTTCAAGTTTAGTGACCAACTGCTTGAGTCTGCTAAACTTGATGTTCCTGTAGCTTTTGTGGCTCCATCCACAACAAATGCTGATGAGATTTCTGACTCCTCTACATCATTTGACTTGCCATCTAATACTTGGTTTCAAGAATCTAGATCACCATCTGCTGCTGCTGAACTGGCTACAAACACTTGTACTGATCTTATAGTATACCAAGAGCTGAAGAATCACCCCATGTCTCAAATCGTTGGTGATATCAATGCTGGTGTCTCAACCAGAAGTCAATTGTCCAACTTCTGCTTCTATGCTCTCTTCATCAGTTAGCTAGAGCCAAAGAAGTATCATGTTGCTTTGAGAGACAATGGATGGGTTGAAGCCATGCAGCTTGAGCTACTTCAGTTCAAAAAGCAGCAAGTGTGGGAACTGGCTCCTCTACCCCCAGGTAAGTGTGCAATAGGCACTAAATGGGTGTTTAGGAATAAAACTGATGAAAATGGGCTTATTGTCAAGAACAAGGCTAGACTGGTTTTACAAGGGTTTTCACAAGAAGAAGGTATTGATTATGATTGAACCTTTGCCCCTGTAGCCAAACTAGAGGCAATTAGATTGTTCTTAGCCTATGCTGCATTCCACAATCTTAAAGTTTTTCAAATGGAGGTCAAAAGTGCATTTTTATATGGTAAAATAAAAGAAGAGGTTTATGTGTGTCAACCACCAGGTTTTGAGGACAATAAACATCCTGATTGGGTGTATCAACTTGATAAGGCTCTTTATGGGTTGAAGCAAGCTCCTAGAGCCTGGTATGAAACACTTTCAATTTTTCTTCTTAAAAATAATTTCACTAGAGGCTCCCAAGATAAAACTTTGTTTATTAAGAAAGTGGATCAGCATAAGCTACTTGTTCAAATTTATGTTGATGATATTATTTTTGCATCCTCTGATCCCCAGTTGTGTGATGATTTTACAAGTTTAATGAAACAAAAGTTTGAAATGAGTGCAATGGGAGAATTACAGTTCTTTCTAGGCTTGCAAATCAAACAAAAGGCTGATGGAACCTTTATTCATCAATCAAAATATACAAAAGAACTTTTGAATAAGTTTGATTTACAAAATTGTAAGCCCTGTTCTACTCCCATGTGCAACACCACACAACTGGATGCAGAGCAGAAAGGTAAAGCTGTTGATGAAACACTTTACAGATGTATGATTGGATCCTTGATGTACTTAACAACTTCTAGACCAGATATCATGTTTGCAACTTGTGTTTGTGCTAGATTTCAGGCTACTCCTAAAGAGTCTCATTTGATTGCAGTCAAGAGAATCTTTAGATATCTGCAAGGTACACAATCTCTAGGTCTTTGGTATTCAACTGGGCACTCAAGCAAAATAGTTGCTTTTTCTGATAGTGACTATGCAGGGTGTAAGTTAACCAGGAAGTCAACTTTGGTGGATGTCAATTCCTAGGCAACTGTTTGATTTCTTGGCAGAGTAAGAAACAAACATCTGTTGCTACATCCACTACTGAAGCAGAGTACATTGCTGCTGCAAGTTGTACATCTCAGGTACTCTGGCTTCAAAACCAACTATTGGATTATGGCATTACAGAGACTAAGACTCCGTTATTAATGGATAGTGCTTCAGCTCTGTGCATTTTCAAGAATCCAGTCCAGCACTCTAGGACCAAACATATAGAGATCAGACACCATTTTATTAGGGATTGTTTTGAAAATGGTCTGATTGATCCAAAGTTTGTGCCTAGTGCTGATGAGCTTGTAGATATATTTACTAAGCCTTTGGATAGTTCAACTTTCCAAAACCTTGTGTTAAGGCTTGGTATGCTGCAACTAGAATAAGTGATAACTACTGATGATCTCAGTAAACAAGTACTCATGATCATTAGTAAACATGTCACAAATATGTACTAATTCCGTTAAAAGAACTAATGCAGTTAAACTACTGATGTAGTTATAACTCCTGATGTCAGTAAAAACAGATAAGTACTGATGTCCTATGAAACAACTGAAATCAGCTAAAAAGTCTGATGAGTAAGTGTTGAGGACAATATGAAACAGCTAAAAAGCTAAGAATTGACGAAAACTACTGATGAGAATTTTCACTTCAGTCGTTTCCACAAACTACTGTTTCACCCTAAACAGCTTATGACAAAACCATGTCTTCAGTAGTTTCACAACTACTGATGACTAATACCAAGTCCTCAGTTGTTTACAACAGCTGAAGACAAAACCAAGGTTTTCAGTAGTTTCACAACTACTGATGACTAAAACCAAGTCTTCAGTTGTTTTCAAACGTCTGATACTTAAAACCATGTCTTCAGTTGTTTTCATAACAACTGATGCCAACACCAACACTTTCAGTCGTTTTCTTTTCAGCCTTTTCTTAACCTATAAATACCTGCACTTATAGCCAAACGTTTCATTAGCCATTTTTCAAACCTTTTCTCTCTCAACAATGGCGACCATGAAACTCAAACCCTGACAAAACTGCGTTGCCTACCTTTTGAAATCGGCTTTCTGGAACAAGTTTGACAATGGCATTGATCTTATGGTGGATTCCCAATACCGAACAGCCTTTCTTCTGAATCCTACCATATACCCTGATTCCTTAACCCAGTTCTGGACCAACGTCTCTGTAATAACTGGTGAGAAGGATAGCCAACTCACTCTCCAGTCGTTGGTGAACCAGAAACAAGTGCTCATCACCCCCGACATCATTCGCAAAACCCTAAATTTGCATGATGGCACCTATGTTAAAGAATACCCGAAAGGCACCACTGATATGTCTTTCATCAATAACGGGTATGAAGGCGACTTAAGTGCTACAACCATACTTAAAAACCACTTCCATGATGCTGAACGACTTATCTTTCATATGGTGAATGTCTGCCTTGCATCAAAGACATCTTCTTGGGATCAGATGTTTTCCCGATGGCAACAGGTACTGTACTCTATCTTTGAACGCCAAAATCTAAATTTTTCTGAGATAGTGTTCACGGAACTAAAGGATCTGGCTTAGAAACCTGTGGCAAACAGATGGCTACTTTATCCCAGGTTTCTGATGGCCATAATTTTGAATCAATTACAATCTGATGACCTTGTTGGTCTTGTAGTCCCTGCTCCAGCTGTTTTAGCTGAGATATACTCCAGACATAACTCAGACCTACTCTAAAAGGGGCTGCCCGGATGCTAAAACCCAAGCAGAGGGAACCCACAGCCTCCACTTCCAGATCCAAAGTCCCCACCAAACCCAAATCCAGAAATCCCAAAAAGGCTACTCAGGGAGATGAGTCCCCTGAGGATGCCCCTGTACCATAAACACAAGAAATACATACTGGTTCTAACCCCCCAGTTATGTCCAAGACTCAACCTGCTGAAGCCGCACAGGTATCCTCTCAACAGGATCCTGTTGCAACCACAATTGGGGATCCCACATTTCTGGAACCTATCTCAATTAAGAGGGTACCATTGAAGAGCACCTCTCACCCCGGGTGCAATCTGCTCGGACCAATCTCCACATGCAACCGCCCCTCAAAGCCCAACACTGATAATTGCTAAAGTGCTGAGTTAGTTGCATTCCTCACCCCCTCCCCAAAAACCACTTACCACTAGGAATACCTCAACCATTGAGGGGGAGGACCAAAATGCTTCTGATAACCCACAGCACAGGGGTTGCAATGTTCAATCTCCAAGTGTAGAAACGGAGATTAGAACATCTAGTAAGGCTGCCACTTCTACTAATTCAGCAAATGATCAGGATGAAGTTGGTAATATCCATAAGACCTTACCAGAGGCAACTGCCAATGAAGGACACAGTCCTGAGGCAGGAAGTCCCCAGTACCAAGATCAAGGGGCACATGCTTCTACTAATCTACACTCAGAGCATGTACATCCTGATTCAATTAGGAGGTCAGGTGATTCAGCACAGACTGATGATGACCTGGGTTTTTTCTATTATGTATTAGCCCATAATACCATCCTCGAGACTGAGGTGAGCAAAATCAAAGAGCTGCTCGCCAAAATGTCTCAGGATTGAAGTCCATCTACCCCACAAACCCCACAGATGGCACCTTCAATTGAAGGTTCACCAAACACTGAGCCTACACACTTAACTGAGCCACCAGCCACACTTTTGGCACCACCTCTCAGGGACAGAACCCCTCTAAGCAGATGGTTGCTATCTTTCAAAACTCCTTACCTCTCATCACTCCTATCATCACTGACATAGTGCATAAAGCCATTGATGAGAGGATCTCCTCAAATCTACAAACCCTCATTTATGATGCTGTTCACAAATCTCTTTCTGCCTTTCAAGCCCCTGATCTGAATGCAACCAAAAAGGGGGAGACATCCAAGTCTAAAGCAGTGAATGAAAAGAAAAGAAAAAGAGTTGATGATGAGAAAGAACCTACAAAAGAGAAGGAGGTGGAAAAAGAACTGATCTCAGAACAGCTGATCACAGACAAAGAGAAGGAAGATCAGCTGATCACATATAAAAGAAAGAAAAGTGTTGGGTCAAAAGCTGATGAAGATAAATCCTTAGAAGATCTTTTCAAAGATGCTGATGATGCTCACAGCAGATCCATGGATAAAATTATAGATCAGATCTTTCGACAAGGTCATGACACAGCCACATTAGACACTGAGATCAGAAGGCTGGAAATAGAAGAGATTCAACATAGATGGGCTGGTTATAGTGTGTTGGAAAGGGAAAGATTGGAGATAATGATCAGATTCATTGCCAAATACCTTGGAAGATCATTGATAGAGATAAAGGCCTGGTCCAGAGATAGTATCTTGGAGATAACCAAGAAAATCTGCTCTGCTAGAGGCTATAATAAAGGGTTGATCATCGAAGCACTGGATGAAACAGGTGCAGGGAAGAGAACTGAAATGGCAAAGCTCTCCAAAGCCAAACTCACCACCAAAATGCTAAGTCAGTCTTCTCACACTCCCACTCAAACACAACCTTATCTCTAAAATCTCCCAAATCTATCCCTAAACCAAAGCCACCCACAACTCAACCCACAAAACCAATCCCTTTAGCCCAAAAAACACCTCAAACCTTACCCAGTGATAAACCCAGAAGAAGGAGAAGGGTGTTGAGGGTAGAAAAAGATGAAAAAGAGGATGATGATGAAGATTGTCTGCCAATCTCTGCTATTCTCAACCTTAAAACACCTAAGCACAGAAGTCAACAAGTGATTACACCTGACTTGCAAATGCAGATGGTGAAGGTAAAGATTGAAAAAGCAGAACAGCAGAAGCAGCACGATGAGTAGTTTCTCAAGATGGTTGACAAGGATTTCCCTCAGTCCTCATCCATTCAAGAAATGAAGAAACAGGCTTTGAGGCTGTACACTCTTAGACATACTTTTCAACATCAAAGAGAAAGAGTGTGGATATGGCCAGACCCCAGGGTAAGTTGTAGAATTCATAAGAAGAATATACCAAGCAGATATCATGGCCAAGTGAAGAAGACCTTGAATGCTGCAATTACGTTGGCCATGGTAGTCTCACCCTGGGAAATCATTGAAGAATTCAAGAGAGCTCACAACTCCAAGACAACCCCTCAATCTATTCTTGAGAACAAAATGATCAAGAGGGGTTGTTACACAAAAGACTTGAAGATCTTCAGAAGAGTGAACTCCAGTTGTTGCTTGAAGGCTCTCACCCTGATGAATTTGCTTACAGAGAGATAACAACTGTGGAGTTGAAAAATGGAAAGACAGTGGGATACCTGTCTGAGTATTATGGCCCAGAGTCTTCTTCGAGGGAGAAGCAGAAGAACTCACCAAGGAGGAACAAGTTGTTCGCCTTGAGGCCTATGCTAGTGAGTCTTAAAGACTCATTAATGGGAATTAGGTTTCATGGTTGGGACAAGACTTTGTGTCCAGTTTCCCAAGACAGAGTTCCCTTCCATACTTAGCCAATCAAAAGATTAGAAACCTTTTCCCAGCCTGTGCTTAACTGATTACCTCTAAAGCTGATCAAGAGGGTGTTTCTGCCAAGAATAAGTGGGATCATCAATAAGTTTAGAGGTTTTGGCTGCATTGGTTTAGGGGGAGTTTGATGGACCAAAAGAACCAATGAGTCTGATCAGAAAAACCTCTAAGTCCCACTGACATTACAACTGCTAAAGAAGATCACAACAGCTGAAGACATCAGCTGATTACAAGGTCTAAAGACAAAGTCTGAAAGTAAAGTACTGAAGAACAAAGACTGAAGACAAAGTCTGAAGCCATCAGCTGAAGACAAACTCTGAAGCCATCAGCTGAAGACAAACTCTGAAGCCATCAACTGAAGACAAAGTGTGAAAGTAAGTACTGAAGACAAAGACTAAAGACCAAAGTGATCAGTAGTTGTCACAACAGCTGAAGTAATTAACTTCATTAGTTGTGATGGTTTCCTTTCAGTACTTGTAATTTACTTTTCAGTAGTTATAGTTTTAGTAGTTGTAGTTCAGTAGTTTTATGTTCTAGTACTTAGCATTCTCTGAGATGTGATCAGTTCTTGAGAACATTCTCAGTAGTTTGCATAGTTTCAGTTGTTTGTATAAATCTGTTAGATGTCACTATCAATGACATCAGCAGACGTCATATTCCTTATATAAGGAATGCTGACCTAGTTGTAATGTGTGACATTGAGCCACCACGAAAGCATATGAATGAAATATTTCTTTTGCAGAATTCTCTCTTTCTATATTTGTGTACTGTTACATTGAATATCAATTGTGTTCTTGTAAATTGTTTAATTCGTTGTTCGAATTCCGCTGCAATACTCACTAATTAATCAAACTTAGATCACTGATCCTAACAAGATGTTTTGTATTTAGAAAACCTTTGTAATCGATTCGTATATTACGTTAATGTAATTTATGATTATCTATGTTAAAATGTGTTGATTAACTACTAATGGTTGATGTGTTAAATGTTTAAATCAAGCAGATAAAACTTCGCAGCAAGATGAATATGTTATTGCTACCCTTCAGCAAATCAAGTCTCAGTTTACCATGATTCTTGATTTGCAAGGGATCGTCAGAAGGTCAGTGAGCTACACTCCTGAAGAAGGAGAAATTATCCACGACCAGATCTGGAAATAGCACACCAAGTGGGTAAAATTCAGACCTCAACAACCGAAGAGGTACATCCGCAGGTCTAAAGTGGATCCTGTATCTGGAAAGCCAAAAGTGGTGCTGAAATGGAGTCCCCCATGCACAATGTCCAAGATTTCCTTATGGTAATGCCTCAGGACTTCACTCCACACTTCAAATGATGGTATTTTGACTGGAGAACAGGTGAAGCGGTAATAGTACTAAACAGAGAGGGTAGAATGGATACTATCAGGGTATTTGACCCAATGTGGATTACTAACTTGTTGGCTGAAGATGTCTATACTCTATACAAGTGGCCTCTATTCTATGATGCGCAAGATATTGTACAAGCCCTCTAATTTCAAAATGTTATACGACTCTATTTTGCGTTTGAAATACACGCAGGAGTTACAAGAGAGGAGAAGTACAAAAAATTGAAGAGCTTATGAAGAATGTAAGACAATAAAGTAAACTAGGTCCAAGGGGGAGTTTGTTGATACATATGTCCCTAGTTTATAAGCTTAACGTAAATGTCTTCCATGTCTTACATATATGTAATGAATGGGTTGAATGAAATATAATATGTAGTTGATGCTTATAATATTTAATATTTCATTGTATTATTGTGTGTTAAAGTATAATGAACTTACTATATAGGTTTGAGGTTGTTATGGATAGTTCTTAGTCAATAATGATTGAGAAATGTGTTCAAACTTAGTCGTATGAGTCTTTATGCGAATGGACCATACGAATGAATACATCATGCTAATGGACCAGTCGCATGACTGAACCAGGAGACTGGATCAATCACACGATTGAGACATAAGATTGACTCAGTTGCACGACCGAACCTTCAGTCGTGCGTATGGATCAATCACATGATTCAGTCGCACGACCGATCCATGCTAATGGTTCAGTCGTATGATTGGAAACCCATAACCTATAAATACCACCTAATTCATGGAAAAATAAAACACTTGTAACACCCGGTTATTCTATTAAAGTAAATAAAAGAAGGAAACATCAATAAACCCAAGTTGAGGGGTTAAAAATGTAAAAGGCGACAAAAGTACAAAAAGTTAGTGTAAAGGTGGGCATGGCCGCCCACCCTCTCTTCACATCACCTTTTTCATTCGATTCTAGAGAGAGGGAGACCAGAAAACTTTCAGTTGAAGTAGAAGAAGAACAAGAGGTTGAATTCAAGGTAAAAATTCATCGGTTTTAAGTGTTTATGATGGGTTTTGTCTCGTTTATATGCTTATGTGTTTGTGTGTGTGTTCGTGTGTGTGTTTGGTGTGTTTCTAGGTGTGTTTCTAGGTGTTTGAACTCACTTGCATACATGTTAGAAGGAAGATACACCCAAAGTTGCACCAGGTGAGTTTCTAGACCCCGGTTTTACTTGTTTTAAACCCTTTTGGGCTGAAAATGTATTTAAACGAGTTTACAATGGTTATGTATGTATACCCATATGTATTATGCATGTTTAATGATGTTCCTTAGGTGTTAATATGTTGTTCATGCTTAGAATAGCCTTGGTAAGCTTAGAACAAATAGGCTTGATGTTTGGGTTCTAAAATATCATAGAAACATGCTGAGTAGAAGGTTCATGCGCCTAAATAAGGCTGATGCGCCTGGAAAGGCCTTAGAAATGTTTTAAGTGAAACTCATGTGCCTGAACAGCGGTTCATGCGCCTAGAATTTGAAATCGGATGACTAAGTGGAGGGCCATGCGCCCCAATAGTGTCCAGGAGACCGAATGTCCCATACGCCTAGGTATCCATACGTCTGAATAGCCCATGCGCCTGAATAGTTCATATGCCTAAGTGTTAAAGCGGCAAAGTGTTGGCTCATGCGCCTGCATAGTGATGAAGCACCCAAACAGGGCTCATGCGCCCAAATAGTATTGGCGTGCCTAAACACTTAGAATTTATGACGGATTTTTTGGGAGTCTGTGCTATTAGGGTTTTGACCAAGGTTTGATTAGGGCTTATTAATGCTTAGTTTCATGCATGATTATGATTGTTTTATGATTGTTCAACATTATTATTATTACTATTAGTGTATGACTTCATGTGGTGTGTTTATTATCGTAACATAAAGCATTACTAATAATAATAAAGCGAAAGAGCAATGAAGAAGAGAAGTGGAACTTAATTAAAATGTTAACAAGTTTTCCAAGCTTATAGGAGGTGCACGACCATGTTGTCGTTAGCTCAACTGTGATCCGGGTTAGCTACCCTATTATGCACACGGGGCAGTCAATTGAGATTAGCGGACCTTTGCAGCGTACCCTAGGTGAGTGGGCCGGCCTTGTATATAGTAATCAGAGCCCATTGAGGGACCAGAAGGCCTAACACCAGTTTCCCCTGCACATATAGTTTAGGGTATTGCTCATTGGTCCATATAGATAGTGAAAGATAAGTTAATGCATGCTCTGGTTGTACAGAATAAACAAGGCATAGATTAAAGAGAAGAAGCATTATCTGGTTGTATAGTTAATGCATGCTCACATATAAAGAGATGAAATTTCACAAAAAGAGTATTTTCATATGTATACCTTACAGAAAAAAATTTATTACTTTCAAAACTAGAACTCACTCAACAATGCTGACTTTTATACATTTTCAGTTGGCAGGTAAACATTGCTGAGGATGGCGCGAGGGTGAAGCTACTCGGCAGGGAAAGACTGACAGCCATTCATACTTGTTATTGCTGTTGTTTTGTAACGCAATTAAAATTTTTTTTTTGTATTCAGTTAAACAATTGTGTATTGCTCAACAACAATGTTTTTAATGAAATGAATGGCTTTTGTTAAAATAATTCCGCTACTTAAACTTGTAAATTTATAATGTATTTAATGTTGTGAATGACCAACTGTGAGGTCTTCGGGAATGGGGCCTTGCAAGTTGGTATTAGAGCCAAAGTTTATAAGAATTAGGTTAAATAGTTTTTAAAACCTAAACATAAACAGAAAATGGGACAACTGGAGGGATGTCAGCCCGAGTAGCTACGTGCCATCAGGTATTTTCCTTTAATGTTAATCGGCATTACGTGCGCATGTTATGTGAGTAAAGTAAGTGGCTAATCACAATTGGCCACTGTAATTAGGGAGTTACTATACTTGACATAAACTGAACATCTCCCTTGAATGACCACGTTAGTGTTTGAATCTTAGAGTGTGTTAGAGGATGGCTGGACATAAATCTTCCAAGACTCCTAGAGGCAGAGGCTGTCCACGTATGACTAGGAGTAGTGCTAAGGCTCCTGAGACGACCCATGAGAACCCTGAGGTTCATGGTCGGAGCGAAGAGAATGAGAATGCTAGCTTGAATGCCTCAGCTAGGGAGGTGATTGCTGATGAAGTACACCAGGTCATGCAGATAGTCTCACCGTCTGTGGTAACTGAAGTCATCAGGGCTGTGAGAAGCGAGGAGAGGAAGAGAAGGAGACTAGAAAGGGATCAACGGGCAAGGGAAGCAAAGGGGAGGAGGAACAACCAGAGCTTGAGACTATGTTGTCCGATGAGGAGGAGGACGATGTAATGAGGGTAGTGACCAGAGGGTGCAGTTATGTGGCGTTCCAAAGGTGTAAGCCCCCGACTTTCGATGGCGATGGCAATGCTGTTGCCGCTCACCGCTGGGTGAGGGAGATGGAGGCAGTCTTGGAGATCAGTGAGTGCTGCGAGGATCAGAAGGTGACGTTCGCAACTCACTCTTTCATTGATTCAACGCTGTGTTGGTGGGACAATATTGTCCAAGCTGAGGGTGCCAGAGCCGTCGGGAAAATACAATGGAAGGAGTTTAAGCAGTTGATGATCGAGGAATTATGTCCTCACAGGGAAATCCATAAAATCGAGAGGGAGTTCTTGCAACTTCAAGCAGGAACCATGATCCACCAACAGTACACCACTAAATTCAATGAGATGGCGAGACTAGTGCCGGATCAAGTGACGCCGGTGTCAAGGAAGATCAAGAGGTACATCCGGGGACTGTCAGGTGACATTCGTAGGCAACTGATTGCTACTCAGCCATGTACCTTTCGATCGGTGGTGGATTGGGCAGGTAGATTGTATGATGAGCGAGAGGATATTGTTATGGAGGTGAAGAAGATGAGTGGGGATGGTAAGAACTGCAATGGGAAGAGGTTTGGGCATGGTGGTTTCACTCAAAACAACAAGAAGATGAAGGTGCACGACTATGGGGTGTCGTCAACATCAGGGCTGAAAAAGTGTGGCAGATGTGGAAGGGAGCATACCGACGAGTGCATGATGGGAATGAATGTATGCTTCAGGTGTGGCAAGCCTGGCCATATCGCTAGAGACTATAGGGCGCTGAAGTGCTATAACTGTGGTGGGGAGGGCCACGCGACCAAAGACTGTAAGAAGCCGAGGGCAGAGAGCTCTAGAGTGAAGGAGAAGCCGAAGGAAGGAGGGCAGAGGGCAAGTGCTAGAGCTTACACCATGACCCGGGAGGAAGCCAAAGCTGATCTTGATGTCGTGTCAGGTATGTTTCTAGTAAACCAATCTTGTGCCTTTGTATTGTTTGATTCTAGTGCTAGTAGGAGCTTTATTTCCATTACTTTTTGTGCTAAGTTGCCTATTAGTAGTAGAAATTTCAGTACCATTCGATGTAGAAACCGCTATTGGTACGTCCACTAGAATTACTGATGTGATAGAGGACTGTGCTATAGAACTGGAAGGTCATAGGTTTGTTGCTAGGTTACACGTGATGCCCTAGGTGGACTTGATGTAGTACTAGGGATGGACTGGTTAACAACCTATGAAGCAAATATCGTATGTCGCAAGAAGATGATTCGATTAGTTGCTCCCGCTGGGAGTTTTGTTACGATTTATGGAGATCGCGTTACTACGATCCCGAAGGTGATTTCGATTGCGGTGGTGGGGAAGTGCATGAAACGTGGATGTAGTGCCTACTTGGCATACTTAAAATATGTGGATGCGTCGGTACCACAATTATCTGAGGTACCAGTGGTGTGCGACTTTCCGGATGTCTTCCCGGAAGACTTACCGGCGTGCCACCGGATCGCGAGATTGAGTTCCAAATTGATTTTATACCCTGTGCTCAACCTATTGCCAAAGCACCATATCGATTAGCTCCGACTGAGATGAAGGAACTCATGAGCCAATTGTAGGAGTTAATGGATAAGGGATTCATTGGACCGAGTATCTCTCCGTGGGGTGCTCCAGTATTGTTTGTAAAGAAAAAGGACAGAAGTATGCGAATATGCATTGACTATTGAGAGCTGAACAAGTTGACGGTGAAGAATCGGTACCCGTTACCAAGGATTGATGACTTGTTCGACCAGCTCCAAGGTAGCAGTTGGTTCTCGAGAATAGATCTACGATCTAGCTACCATCAATTGAAGGTCAAGGAACAAGACATTCCTAAGACAGCTTTCCGTACGCGTTATGGACACTACGAGTTCCTTGTTATGTTTTTTGGTCTAACTAATGCGCCAGCTGCCTTTATGGATTTAATGAATCAAGTGTGCTGGCTGATGTTGGATAGATTAGTGATTGTGTTTATTGATGATATCCCGATCTACTCGAAGAGCGAAGAAGAGCATGCCGGTCACATTTGGGAGGAGTTGGAGACATTAAGAAGGGAGAAGTTGTATGCCAAATTCTCCAAGTGCATGTTCTGGTTACGCAAAGTTCAATTCTTGGGTCATGTGGTGAATCCTGATGGAATCATGGTGGACCCAACAAAGGTGGAGGTGGTTATGCAATGGAAGTCACTGAAGACGCCATCCGAGATCTGTAGTTTCTTGGGTTTGGCGGGCTACTACAAAAGATTCATCCAAGACTTTTCCAAGATCACTTCTCCACTAACCAAGTTGACCCGAAAGGATGTAAGGTTTATATAGGTCAAGCTCAAGAGAAGGCGTTCGATGAACTGAAGGCGAGGTTGACTCAAGCTCCTGTTCTGTCATTACCCGATGGAAGTGAAGATCTGGTGGTTTATTCTCATTCTTCCTACTCAGGGTTAGGGTGCGTGCTAATGCAGAGAGGGAAGGTTATAGCCTATGCATCCCGACAGTTGAGGTTCATGAGGTCAATTACCCTACTCATGACTTGGAGCTAGCAGCCATGGTCTTTGCATTAAAGATTTGGAGGCACTATCTGTACGAGACAAAGTGAAACATTTTCACTGACCACAAGAGCTTGAAGTACTTCTTTGAGCAAAAAGATCTGAACATGAGGCAGAGAAGATGGTTGGAGCTCATAAAAGATGATTGCGAGATCCATTACCATCTAGGCAAGGCTAACGTTGTGGCTGATGCCCTTAGTCAGAAAGAGAGGCCTGAGCCGATTCAGGTGAAAGCATATCAGCTGATCATGACCTCTGATGTGATGAAGCAAGTCAAAGAGTTTCAAGATGAGGCACTGAAGGAAGATCATCTTAACTCTGAGAGGATGAGAGGTCTGGTTGGGAAATTAGGGTCTACGGGTGAAGATTATGGATGAAGCTCACAAGACTCGATACTCCATTCATCCTGGTGCCACGAAAATGTATCAAGATATGAAGAAAGATTATTGGTGGTTGGGTATGAAGCACGATGTGGTGGGGTATGTGAGTAAGTGCGTTACTTGCCTACAGGTGAAGGCCGAACAATAGAAGCCGTATGGGAAGATCCAACCTTTGGATATACCAGAATGTAAGTGGGAGCACATTACCATGGATTTCATTACAAAGCTGCCACGTACTCCGAAAGGGTACGATGCCATATGGGTGATTGTTGACCGTCTGACAAAGATGCTCACTTCCTACCGATCCGCGAGAAATATTCATCTGAGAGGTTGGCGGATCTATTCATCATGGAAATTGTAACTCGTCATGGTGTGCCGGTGTCTATTGTGTCTGATCATGACACCCAGTTTACATCTAAATTTTGGAAGAAGTTCCATGACGCCATGGGGACGAGGTTACATATTAGCACGACTTATCATCCCCAAACTAATGGTCAGTCAGAAAGGACCATTCAGACATTGGAAGACATGCTTCGGGCATGTGTGATTGATTTTGGGGGAAGTTGGGATGACCACCTACCGTTAGCCGAATTCTCCTACAACAACAGCTGTCATGCCAGCATTGGTATGCCACCCTATGAGATGTTATACGGTAGGAGATGCAGAACACCCGTTTGTTGGGGTGATATTGGTTAGAAGGAATTGGGGAGCATCAAGGTAATCGAGGCTATGACTGAGAAGCTTGAGAAGATTAAAGCCTTCATGAAGGCAGCCAAAGATAGACAGAAGTCGAATGCTGATAAACGACACAGACCGATTGAGTTCCAAGTGGGTGACCGGGATATGTTGAAGGTCTCACCTTGGAAGGGTATTATCTGATTCAGGAAGCGGGGCAAGTTGAGCCCAAGGTATATAGGTCCTTTCCGAATCATTGATCGACTAGGAGAGGTGGCCTATAGATTGGAGTTACCAGATGAGTTAAGTGGAATTCACCTGACATTCCATGTATCTCATCTGAGAAAGTGCTTAGCTGATGAAGTCATTATTGTTCCATTGGAGGATATCAAAGTAGATGAAAGGCTCAATTATGTTGAGCAACCAGTGGTAATCATCGATAGAAAATAGATGAGGCTGAGAAATAAAGTGGTTCCTCTTGTGCGTGTACAGTGGAAGCACAGGAAGGGATCCAAATCTACATGGGAGACTGAGGAGGAGATGAGGCAGCATTACCCTCGTCTGTTTGAGGAATAACAGGTTTCGGGGACGAAACCTAAATAAGGGGGTGGACTTGTAACACCTGGTTATTCTATTAAAGTAAATAAAAGAAGGAAACATCAATAAAACCAAGTTGAGGGGTTAAAATGTAAAAAGGAAAAAATTACAAAAAGTTGGTGTAAAGGTGGGCATGGCCGCCCACCCTCTCTTCACATCACCTTTTTCATTTGGTTCTAGAGAGAGTGAGAGCAGAAAACTTTCGGTTGAAAGAAGAAGAAAAAGAAGAAGAGGCTGAATTCAAGGTAAGAATTCATGGGTTTTAAGTGTTTATGATGGGTTTTGTCTCGATTATATGCTTATGTGTTTGTGTGTGTGTTTGGTGTGTTTCTAGCTATTTGAACTCATTTGCATACGGGTTAGAAGGAAGCTACACCCAAAGTTGCATCAGGTGAATTTCTAGACCCCGGTTTTACTTGTTTTAAACTCTTTGGGGCTGAAAATGTATTTAAACGATTTTACAATGTTTATGTATGTATACCCGTATGTATTATGCATGCTTGATGATGTTCCTTAGGTGTTATATGTTATTCATGCTTAGAATACCCTTGGTAAGCTTAGAACAAATAGGCTTGATGTTTAGGTTTAAAAATATCCTAGAAACATGCTGAGGAGAAGGTTCATGTGCCTAAATAAGGCTCATGAGCCTGGAATGCCTTAGAAATGTTTTAAGTGTAACTCATGCTCTTGAACAGTGGTTCGTGCGCCTAGAATTTGTAATCGGATGACTAAGTGTAGAGCCATGCGCCCCAATAGTGTCCAGGTGACCGAATGCCCCATGCGCCTAAGTGCCCATACGTCTGAATAGCCCATGCGCCTGAATAGTTCATGCACCTAAGTGTTAAAGCAGTTAAGTGTTGGCTGATGCGCCTGCATAGTGATGAAGCGCCAAAACAGGGCTCATGCGCCCAAATAGTATTGGTGCGCCAAAACACTTAGAATTTATGATGAAATTTTCGGGAGTCTGTGCTATTAGGGTTTTGACCAAGGTTTGACTAGGGCTTATTAATGCTTAGTAATGCATGATTATGATTGTTTTATGATTATTCCATATTATTATTAGTAGTATTAGTGTATGACTTTATGTGGTGTGTTTATTATCGTAATGTAAAGTAATACTAATAATAATAAAGCGAAAGAACAATGAAGAAGAGAAGTGGAACTTAATTAAAATGTTAACAAGTCTTGCAAGCTTATATGAGGTGCACAACCATGTTGTCTTTAGCTCACTGTGATGCGGGTTAGCTACCCTATTATGCACACGGGCCAGTCAATTGAGATTGGCGGACCTTTCCAGCGTACCCTAGGTGATTGGGCTGGCCTTGTATACAGTAATCAGAGCCTATTGAGGGACCAGAGGGCCCAACACCAGTTTCCCCCACGCATATAGTTTAGGGTATTGCTCTTTGGTCCACATAGACAGTGAAAGATAAAGATAAAGGAGTACAGAATAAACAAGGCATACAGTAAAGAGAAGAAGCATTATCTGGTTGTATAGTTAATGCGTGTTCACGTATAAAGAGATGAAATATCACAAAAAGAGTATTTTCATATGTATACCTTACAGAAAACATTTTATTACTTTTATAACTAGAACTCAATCACCAACGCTGACTTTTATACATTTTCAGTTTGCAGGTAAACATTGTTGAGGATGGCACGAGGGTGAAGCTACTCAGCAGTAAAAGACTGACATCCATTCAGACTTGTTATTGCTGTTGTTTTGTAATGCAATTAAACAATTCTTTTGTATTCGTTTAAAAAATAGTGTAGGGATCAATGAAGAGGCTGATGCAACCAAAACATCCAATGTCTATCCAGCATGCTACACAAGTGCATGAAAAAGAATGCTTAGGAAGTTTCACACATACAACAGAAATATTCTAAGTGTGAAATCTTCCGAAGCCAAGACCAATATCTTCCGAAGCCAAATATGAAGTCTTCCAAAGCCTCAGAGACAAAGTCTTCTGAAGCATCAACTCATGAAGACAGGTTTCTTCCAAAGACTTTTAACACATGCTTTATCTGTTGTACTTTTCCATAAAGCTGGACACCTTTCCACTGCACCTCTATAAGGTCACTAACTTAGTTGGTGAAAAGGTCCATGCTTTTGGTAACTGTACGTTGAGGTCTTGAGTCTGTAACTTTCTACTTTATGTACTTTATCCTTTTTGTAATAGATAAGGATGTGAGCTATGGCATGTCATGGTCACTAGTCAAAAGGCAATCTACCTTTTGACTCTACAATTGATTTTGTTTGTGTCTAGTCATTTGTATCCAGCTGGCTTTCAAAGTATAGCCGGCTTTAGGATGTAGTATAAGTATCTCATGTTCTTGTATCTTTGAATCATGCTTTGTAACACTTGTAATAGAACATAGAGAAAGCAATATACTGTATTCTTGAAAACCATATACTTGTGTTCTTTGTGTTCTGTCTCTTACATTACTTATGTTGTTAGTGTCTCACCTTGGTTAATCTAGTCATAGTGTTTGATTAAGTTTAGTTAATCTCCTTTTTGTGTTGTTGTGTTGTAACTCAACCCCCTTCAACGATCCAACATTTGGTATCAGAGCATTTCAGGCTCTTGATATAAGATCTCACCATCTTAAGATCCCTCACAGACACAAATACTAAACTTTTCAAATGGTAGCCATTTCCAAGACTGATATGGAAACTAGAACCATGAACAAGTCCCCACTGATCACTCTGATGAGTTTGACACCTGGTTTTTAAGAATGGAATGTTTCATCAGGTCTCTTGATTCAAGAATGTGGGAGTGTATTGAGAATGGACCTTTCATAACTAGCACCCCTTCTGCTACTGGTGCTGGTATGATCCCCAAAGATGTGGCTAACTACTCTGATGAAGATAGGAAGAGAGTAGATACTGACAAAAAAGCCATGACAGCCCTTCAAACTGCCCTTTCAAACTCTTTGTACAGAGGTTTCAAGAAGTGCAAAACAGCCAAGTAGTTGTGGGATGCACTGAAACTGATATATGCGGGTTCCTTTGAAGCCAAGGAGAATAGAAGGATCTCCTGAAGCAGCAGTTTGAAAACTTCATCTTCAAAACAGGTGAGACCATGACTCAGCAGAGTTATATGGGATTCTCAGTGGCTACCAGATGGAGATGAACTTGCAAGGTTCATCTGGCAACTCCAACAATCAAATGGGTTCGGCCCTACATGTGGTTGAAAGGGACAACATAGAACCCAAACATCATCTCATATGCTACCCTGACAACTCACCAAATGGTCCTTTCATCACCTTCCCAAAGACACCAAGAGAGAACTACACTCAAGGAAGCCCATTCCAACAGACAAGCTCTTCTCAAGCTTTTGTGTCTCATGAAAGTTGTGGAAACTCTCTTTTCACTATTGAAGACCTGGACTGTATTCATCTAGATGATCTAGAATACATGGAAATAGTCCAGCAGATGGATCTTCTCACTCATAGAGCCAAGAAGTTCTACAAGAGGACTAGAAGGAAGTTTCTAAGCAATGCAACCAGTGGAAAGTTTGTCCTGGACAAAGGCAAAGTCAAGTGTTACAACTGCAACTTGATGGGCCACTTTGCTAGAGAGTGTAAGGCACCTAAAACAAATGGTGGCCAAACACAGTTTAGACCAAACTACATTGACAAAGCTCTCGAGAATGAGAAGTCAAAGCAGTAGGCTGCTGTTGCTGTTGAAGAAGGAGGCTTTGACTAGAGCTTTCAGGTGGAAGATGCTTCTCCTAACCAAGCATTGATGGCAGATCATGATGAAGCCAAGTATCAGAACATCTTTGTACTCCTGAATGCATTGCTAAAGTTAATAGATATAGGTCCTATAACCTGGAGATGAGATCTGAATTTGAGTCCTTAAACATTTTAAAGTCTGATTTTAGAAATTCTGAAAATGATTATAAACTAAATATAGAGGACCTTGAGATAACCATTTTAGTTCTAAAACATGAATACACAAATTTTAGGACTCAAATCAAAGATCTCATAACCAAGTTAACTAAGTGCCAGGCTGAGCTTGTGATCAGCAAAGCTAGGGCAGAAAAGAGTGTTCTTGAAGAAGAGACCTTCAAGAACATGATATCCTCATCCTTGCACAACAAAGTGTGCTATCAAAACAAGTAGGGACTGGGATCCAATGAGATAGCTCATCCACACACAATCTTGTCTGTAAGATCTCCTAGGTGTGGAACTTGTGAAGATGAGCTTCCTCTCATACATCTTAATAAGTGAAGAGGATGAAGAAGAGATAGTGAAGAATTCCTATGGAAAGAGTGAAGAGTAAGACTTTAAGAAGGGCCACTATCATTCTGAGGAGAAGAAGAAGACTGTGATGACCAAGTCCATGAGAATGAACTTGATCAGAAAGAGCAAAAGAAAAGCAAGGAAGGCTCAAGAGATCAAGGCTACTTTTGACTCTAAGCAGAAACAAGTTTTCATCTCTACAGGGTTTAAAGTGGTAGGGACTAAAGACATCAACCAAACTCTTCTGCTAAGAGTTCTGGTTCTTGTTCAACTCATCTCAGTAACAAGAAGAAGACTGATCTACTATGTACCACTACTGCACAACCTGGACCATCAAACTCCAAGAACAGTTCCCAGCCCAAAGGAACTGTCTCAGCATTTGCAAAGATGAAGGCAGAGAAGGGATGTGACCAAAGAAAGTCTTTTTCCTAGCAAAAGACTCTTGTGAAGAAGAAAATGGTGTGTGTCATGTGTGAAAGTATCTCTCACATTTCTAAGGAATGTCCATACAATCCTAAAAGTATTGTCCATATGACCAGTACAAAGACTTCAAATAGTTTTAAGAAGATTCATGCTTCGGAAGGAAAACCTGTTTCCTTCGGAAGCTCCAATTCTAAGAAGAAGGGAAGTGGAAAATTACCCTCAGAAGAAAAGTTAGTCTCGGAAGAAAGGAGTTCTTCCGAAGCACTGAAGTCTGCTGCAGTGTTTGCAAAATATTCTGAAGATTCAGTCATCAAAACTTCCAAAGTCCTAAAATGTTTCGAAGTTTTGAAGGTCAAGTCCAAGACTCCAAAGGTGGTGTGGAAGTCTAAGAAAGACCAAGTGACTGAGAATTCTCCATCAACAACAGCTCAAGATCCTCTTAGTACAACCATAGGATCTATTACTATTGAATTACCTTCTCTTAATGAGCCCAAGACAAGCAAGGCTTGGGTTTCCAAATGTAACTAATCATTTTATTTGTGCAGGGACAGCTGAAGACAAACAAAAATGTCTGGATCATTGATAGTGGTTGTTCCAGGCACATGACAGGCAATAGGTCACTACTCAAGAACTTTGAAAGAATTGATGGAAGACTAGTTGCCTTTGGAGGAGATGAAGGTGGTTACATTTCTGGAAGGGGCAAGGTCACAAATGGTAAGCTCAGCATTGATAAGGTAAACTTTGTCCAAGAGCTTGGGTACAATCTTTTGAGTGTATCTCAATTTTGTGATCAGAGTCATAACATGCTCTTCACTGAGCATGAGTGCATTGTTCTCAAGCCTGGTGTGGTCATTCCTCATGAGTATTTCCTGCTTAGAGCCCCAGGAAAGGGAACATGTACAAGATGGATTTGCAAGAAACATCTCCCTCTGGAGAAGTTTTATGCTTTCTGTCTAAAGCTAATAGTGATGAGTCTTTCCTATGGCATAAAAGAATGTGTCATGTAAACTTTAAGAACATGAACATATTAATTAAAAATGATTTGGTAACTGGAATACCAAAGAAGGAGTTTACAAGTGATGACCATTGTGTTGCATGCCTGAAAAGGAAGCAACATAAGGTATCCCACAAGCCTAAAGAAATGAACTCCATCACTACACCCCTACACTTGTTACATGTGGATCTCTTTGGCCCAACCAGTGTAATGACTTGAGGAAGGACCTCTTATTGTTTAGTGATCACAGATGACTTTACAAGATTCACCTGGGTTTTCTTCCTTAGAACTAACGATGAGACTCCTAAGATTCTGAAGAATTTCATCTTAAAGATTGAGAATCAATTTGATCACAAGGTCAAGATCATAAGATGTGATCAAGGAACTAAATTTAAGAACCAAATCCTTGATACATTCTATGATGAAAAGGGTATTACAAGACAATACAGTGCTCCCAGGACTCCTCAGCAGAATGGTGTTGCCGAGAGGAGAAACAGGACACTGATTGAAGCTACAAGAACCATGTTATCTGACTCTAAGCTGCCAATCACTTTCTGGGCAGAGGCAGTCAACACTGCCTGCTATGTGTAGAACAAAGTTTTAGTAGTTAAGAATCATGGCAAGACTCCTTATGAACTTTTGAACAAGAGGAAACCTTTCATTGCTTTTCTCAGGTCATTTGGTTGTCCTTGCACCATCTTGAATACCAAATATCAAATTGCCAAGTTTGCTGAGAAATCAGATAATGGACACTTTATTGGACACTCTTCACAAGCTAAGGCTTATAGAATATACAATCTTAGAACTAGAGTTGTTGAGGAGTCAACCAATGTGACTTTCAATGAACACACACCCTGTGTTGCTGGTTCTGGTCCGGATTGGTTATTTGATCTTGATTTAGTTACCAACTTTTATAACAAATCTTGTAAGAATGTTTCAGGATCTGCAAAAAATTTAAATACAGGTGATTCTGATCCAAGATTTGAGCTAAGAAGACCTTCAAGTCATACATCTTCAGCTCCAGTTGGAACTACTTCTGCAAATGAGGTTTCAGTCAGCACTACAATGACAAACTCAGCTGAAACATCTGGGGTGCCTTCAAACTCCAGCTTAGAGGCTCCATAACCAGATAAGAACACCTCAATTGTAGAAGACAACAATGGTGGTGGTGACAGTGACCAAGAATTTCTTGATGCCACTAACCACACCATAGATGAGAACATTAATGATATCACACACTGCTTGGATCAAGTCTTTCTTGAAAAGTGTGCTGACGCGGTGGAAGAAACACCTATTCCAGATCTAAATTTCTCTAATTTAGATCTTTCTCAGCAACGTGCTATGATCCCTCAGCTTAGGATCCACAAGTCTCACCCCACCACAAAATCATTGGAGATGTTGTCGCAGAGGTAAGAACAAGAGGACAAACCCATGAAGCAAATGTTTGTCTTCACTCTTGTTACTATCCCAGATAGAACCAAAGAAAGTTGATGAGGCTCTAAAAGATGGAAGTTGGGTTAAAGCTATGCAACAAGAGTTTCTTCAATTCAAAAGACAGAAGTTTGGAACCTTTGTCCTTCCTTATGGAAGACTACTGTTGGAACCAAATGAGTGTTTAGGAATAAGAAAGATGATAGAGGCATCATCATCAAAACAAAGCTAGACTGGTTGTTCAAGGATACACACAAGAAGAAGGGATTGACTACACTGATGTCTTTGCTCCAGTAGCAAGATTAGAAGCTGACAGGATCAACGATCTCAAGTTTGATGGATTAGAGTGTAACGCAGCGGAATAAGAACAAGAATTAGACAAATTATAGCAAGAATTTGATATTCGTATGCATTAAGAACAAATACGGTTGTAACGAGAGAATATATTTCTGTGAAAAGGAATGTTTCAATAATATCAAATGTTTCTGCTCAATCATTCACCGATTACAATAAGGTTGACACTCCTTATATAGAGTGCAATCACTGCTGATATCACGGGATAGTGACATCTGGCAGATTTATTACAAAAATAACTAAAACTTAACAAACTACTGAAATGTTCACAACTAACGAGAACATATCAGAGTGCTTAGTACAAAACATAAAACTACTGATACGAAACTACTGAAACTACAACGACTGAAGAACAAGCTCTTCAGTCGTTTTACAAAACTACTGAAAAGAAAAACATAAAACTACTGAAAGAAAACCGTCACAACTACTGAAGAAGACCTCTTCAGCTGTTGTGATACCGTCTGATACTTGGTCTTCAGTACTTGTCTTCAGCACTTGTCTTCAGACTGTCTTCAGCACTTGTGTCTTCAGACTTTGTCTTCAGCACTTGTCTTCAGACTTTGTCTTCAGCAATTGTGTCTTTAGACTTTGTCTTCAGCACTTGTGTCTTCAGACTTTGTCTTCAGCACTTGTCTTCAGACTTTGTCTTCAGCACTTGTGTCTTCAGACTTTGTCTTCAGCACTTGTCTTCAGACTTTGTCTTCAGCACTTGTGTCTTCAGACTTTGTCTTCAGCACTTGGTCTTCAGCTGTTGTGGACTTCAGCAGTTGTTGTGACGTCTGCGGGACTTAAGATTTTTCTGATCCGGCTCATTGGTTCTTTTGGTCCAACAAACTCCCCCTGAACCAATGCAGCCAAAACCTTAACTTTATTGAGGTCCCACTTATTGTTGGCGATAAGATTGGTTTTTCCTTCTTGATCAGCTAAGAAGATGACCCAATTAAGCACTGGCCTGGAATAGATTTCTGAAATTTGGTTGGCATACTATGGATAAGAGCCCTGACTTTGGGGAACTGGACACAGGGCTGTGGTCCTATCCATGAAATCTACTTCCCATGTATAAGCCTGTAGGATTCTCTGGTGTATGCTCTGAGAAACATAATTTGTTCTTCCATGGTAAGATTTTCAGCTGCACCATCAAACAGTCCTTCACACCCATACAGCTCTGAAATGCACTTAGCCTGTTTGCCATTTTTGAGCTCAACTGTTGTAATCTGTCTGTATGCAAACTCATCTGGGTGAGTACCTTCAAGTAACAGACTGAGCTCATTTTGTTTGAAGTTCTCAAGCCTCTTGTAGACTAACCCCTTTTTAATTACTCTGTTCTCTAACATCTTTTGGGGTGGCTGTTTAGTTTCATAGGCCTTCTTGAAATCTTCTACAATTTCCCAGGGTGATACTACAAGGACCACTATGATCTCTTCATCTACGATCCTTTTTACTTGGCCCTTGTATCTCGAAGGAATGTCTTTCTTCACAATTCTGTGACCCACCCTAGGATCAGGCCATATTCTCACCTTTTCCTTTTGATATTGAAATGTGTTAGCAAGGGTGTACAATCTCAGAGCTTCTTTCTTCATACTGATTATTGATGAAGAAACAGCATAAGTTTTGTCTATGCTTTTCAGCATCTCATCGTCATGAAGCTTTTGCTGTTGTTCTTCTTCTATCTTTACTCTCACAGCTTCCATCTGTGAGGTGGGAGTGATGGGCATAGGTTTGGCTTTAGGCAAAGTTAGGACTGCGGAAAGAGGCAACCTATCTTCTTCCTCATCATCCTCTTCTTCTTCTTCTTCTAGCCTCAACACCCTTCTCTTCTTCTTCTTGGGTGCATCATCGGCTGTTGGTTTTGAGGGTAAAGGAATTGGTTTAGTGGGTTGTGGTAGTGGTGATTTTGAAGTGGGAGGTTTTGCAAGTTGTTCTAGCATTCTTGTAGTGAGTGAGGCTTTTGACTGTTTTGCTAGTTCCTTTTTGTTCCCAGCACCTGCCTCATTTAGTGCTTCAATCACCAATCCCTTAGTGTATGCTTCAGACGAACAGATCTTGGTGGTTATTGCCAAGATACTGTCCCTGGTCCATGACTTAATCTCGATCAATGATCTCCCAAGGTACTTTGCAATGAATCTGATCATGATCTCTAGTCTTTCTCTTTCTAATGCATCATAACTTGCCCATCTTGAGTTAATTTCTTCAACTTCAAGTCTCCTAATCTCTGAGTCAAGCTGTGCAGTATCGAACCCCTGTCTATACAGTTGATCAATAATGGAGTCCATTGATTTACTGTGTGTAGCATCCGCCATTTTGATCATCTCATCGAGTTCCAGTTCTTTTTCTTTTCCTTCAACCTTCCTCTTCTTATATGTGACATGAAAGTCTTTGTGACTTTCACCCACTTGATCAATGTCAGCTCCCTTCACAAACTCCTCTTCCTTCTCAGTCTCCTTTTCTTTCTTCCCCTCTATGCTCTTCCTCTTTGCTTTCACTGACTGACTCTCCCCCTTTTTGGTTGCATTGGTTGCAAGGGTTTGAGTAGCAGAAAGCCTTGTGCTCACAATCTCCTCCACTAGGGATTGTATGATTGAGGGAAGCCTCTCATCCATGGTTTTGATCACAATGTCTGTGATCATTGGGGTGATGAGAGGTAGGGATTGCTGAAAGATAGTAGCTGTTTGCTCAAGGGGTTCTGTCCCTGAGAAGCAGTGCCAGAAATAGAAGCTGCTGGCTCGGAAGTTTTGAGTGGCTGAGTGTGTGGGAGACCTTCAGGTGAATGTGCCATCTATGGGTTTATGTTGGTGACAGATGGACTTGCTTTTTGAGAGAATTGGTCAAGTAGTCTTTGTAGTCTACTGACTTCTTCCTCAAGATTGTGTTCTGGGCCAGAACATCATAAAAGAAGCCCAGGTCATCATCAGCAGATGCTAAATCACCTGACCTCCTGCTTGTAGCAGGATGTACATGCACTGGGTGTAGACCAGTTTTAGCATGTGCCCCTTTTTCTTGGAACTGGGGACTTCCAGCCTCAGGATGGTGTCCTTCATCAGCTGTTGCCTCTGGTGAGGTCTTAGCTATGTTACCAGCCTCAGTCTGATCATGTGCTGATTCAGAAGAGGTGGCAGCCTCACCAGATGTTCGTATCTGCATATCCACACCAGGAGATAGAACAGTTAAACCCTGGTGCTGTGGGCTGTCAGAAGCATGATGATCCTCTTCCTCAATTGCTGTGGTTTTCCCCTTTGTTGGTGTTTGTTGGGGAGGAGGAGAGGCATGCAGCTGAGTCAGCACATTTGCAACAATGAGAGTAGGACTTTGTGGGGCGGTTGCAGTGGAGATGGGGTAAAAGCAGTATGCACCTGGGGAGAATAGTGTTCTTCAATGGCAATCTCCTCAAATGAGGAAGATCCCAGATTAGTGGGTACCCCTTCTTTGGTTGCTGCAGGCTCCTTTTGAGAGGAATCCTGAGCGGCTGTGGCTGGTGAAGTCCTTGTATCCACTAGGGGGTTATAACCAGTGGATATAGCCTGCGTTTGTGTTGCAGGGGCATCCTCAGGGGACTCATTTCCCTGAGTAGCCTTTTTTGAGTTCTTTTTAGTGGGTTTGGTGGGGACTTTGGATTTGGAGGTGGTGGCGGTGGGTTCCAGCTGCGTGGGTTTGCGCAGCTTGGCAGCCATTTTTAGTGATTGGTTAGAGTTGTGCCGGGAGTATACTTCAAGCAATACAACCGTAGTAGGGACTCCCAGGCCAACAAGTCCCTCAACTTGAAGCTGGTTTTCAATTATGGCCATTATGAACCGAGGATATAATATCCAACGGTTAGCAAGTTGTTTTTGGGCCATATCCTTGAGCTCTAAAAATAGTATTTCAGAAAAATTTAAAGGTTGTTGCTCAAGGATGGAGTACATTACCTGTTGCCACCTTGTGGACATTTGATCCCATGATGAAGTCTTGGGGGCAAGGTAGACATTTACCATGTGAAAGATTAGACGTTCGGCATCCTAGAAATGTTTCTTCAATATGGTAGATGCACTCAGGTTACCCTGGTATCCATGGTGGGAAAATGATTGATCTGTTGTGCCCTTTGGATAACCAGTTGGGAAAGTGGCATCATCCAGATTGAGGGTTTGGCGAAGAGTGTCTGGAGTAATGACCACTTTTTGATGATTGACAAACGATTGAAGAGACTCTGTGTCATTCTCCTCAGAGACAGGAGTGATGTTTGTCCAGAATTGGTTAAGAGATTCGGCATATATGGTGGGATTTAACAGAAAAGCCATTTTGTAAGGTGACTGAACCATTAAATCAATGGCGTTGTGAAACTTGGTCCAGTATGGCGATTTTGTGAGATGTGCGACACAGTTGTGTCGTGGTTTTAGTTGCATGGTCGCCATTGATGAAGAGAGGTTACAGAGTTTTTGAACGTTAGGTTTGAGAAGAGAAGAAAGGAAAAACTCTGAAGGTGGGATAAGGTATTTAAGGGTAGGGTTGGAAAACGACTGAAGGTTTTGGTGTTAGTCATCAGTTGTTGAACTACTGATGACGTGGTATTAACTTTCAGAGGTTTGGAATGACTGACTGTATTGGTGTGATCAGCAGTTGTTCTAAAACAACTGAAGACTTGGTTTTAACCGTCAGACGTTGAAACAGCTGAAGTCTCTGATTTAGTCATCAGTAGTTATAAAACTACTGAAGACAGTTTTGACTTCAGGTGGTGAAACAATTGAGGACTTGGTATTAGTCATCAGTAGTTGGGAAACTACTGAAGACTTTGGTTTTACCATCAGTTGTTGTAAACAACTGAAGACTTGGTGTTAGTCATCAGTAGTTGTGAAACTACTGAAGACATGGTTTTGCTTCAGTTGTTTAGAAAGAAACAGCAGTTGGGAAACTACTGAAGAGAAAAAGGCTCATCAGTAGTTGTCGTCAATTCATTGCTTTTCAGCTGTTTCATACTGTCCTCAACACGTACTCATCAGACGTTTTTATCTGTTTTCAGATGTTTCATAGGACATCAGTACGTATTTGTATTTCTGACATCAGTAGTTGTAGCTACATCAGCTGTTGTAACTACATCAATTGTTTTATCAAATAAAGTACTTGAGTACTGAGAAGTTAAGCTCTAGTAGTTTAAAGAAAACTTCCGAAGGGAAAATAACTTCAGTACTTATATATATGACAATAATAAACTAATGATCATCAGTACTTGTGAGTGAGATCATCAGTAGTTGTCACTTATTCTAGCTGCAGCATACCAAGCCTTAACACTAGGTTTTGGAAAGTTGTGCTATCCAAGGGCTTAGTGAAAATGTCTGCAAGCTCATCAGCACTAGGAACAAATTTTGGATCAATCAGACCTTTTTCAAAACAATCTCTAATAAAATGGTGTCTGATTTCAATATGTTTAGTCCTAGAGTGCTGGACAGGATTCTTGACAATACAAAGAGCTGAAGAGCTGTCCATTAACAATGGGGTCTTAGTCTCTGTTATTCCATAATCCAATAATTGGTTTTGAAGCCAGAGTACCTGAGATGTACAGCTTGCAGCAGCAATGTACTCTGCTTCAGGAGTTGATGTAGCAACTGAGGTCTGCTTCTTACTCTGCCAAGAAATCAAGCAGTTGCCTAAGAATTGGCATCCTCCAGAAGTGGACTTTCTTGTCAACTTACACCCTGCATAGTCACTGTCAGAAAAAGCAACTAATTTACCAGAATGTCTAGTAGAATACCATAAACCTAGAGATGGAGTGCCTTGCAGATATCTAAAGATCCTCTTGACTGCAATCAAATGAGACTCCTTAGGTGCAGCTTGAAATCTAGCACAAACACATGTAGCAAACATAATATCTGGTCTAGAAGCTGTTAAGTACATCAAGGACCCAATCATACATCTGTAAAGTGTTTCATCAACCACTTTACCTTTCTGATCTGTATCCAGTTGTGTGGTGTTGCACATGGGAGTATAACAGGCTTACACTTTTGTAAATCAAACTTTTCCAAAAGATCTTTTGTGTATTTGGACTGATGAATGAAAATTCCATGAGCCTTTTGTTTGATTTGCAAACCTAGAAAGAACTGTAATTCTCCCATGGCACTCATTTCAAACTTCTGTTGCATCAACTTTGTAAAGGCATCACACAATTATGGATCAGAGGATGCAAAAATAATATCATCTACATAAATTTGAACAAGTAGATTATGCTGCCCAGCTTTCTTAATGAATAAAGTCTTATCTATGGAGCCTCTAGTGAAATTATTTTCCAGAAGAAAGTTTGATAATGTCTCATACCAGGCTCTAGGAGCTTGTTTCAACCCATAGAGAGCCTTATCAAGCTTATACACCTAATTAGGATGTTTATTGTCCTCAAAACCTGGTGGTTGACATACATAAACCTCTTCTTTAATTTTCCCATACAAAAATGCACTTTTGACATCCATTTGAAAAACTTTAAGGTTGTGATAAGCAACATAAGCTAAAAACAATTGAATTGCTTCCAGTCTGGCTACAGGGGCAAAGGTTTCATTATAATCAATACCTTCCTCTTGTGAAAACCCTTGTACAACCAGTCTGGCCTTGTTCTTAACAATAAGCCCATTTTCATCAGTTTTGTTCCTAAACACCCATTTAGTGCCTATTGCACACTTACCTGGAGGTAGAGGAACCAATTCCCACACTTGCTGTTTCTTGAACTGAAGAAGCTCAAGCTGCATGGCTTCAACCCATCCATTGTCCCTTAAAGCAATGTGATAGTTCTTTGGCTCTTGCTAACTAATGAAGAGAGCATAGAAGCAGAATTTGACAATTGACTTCTTGTTGAAACACCACATTATTATCACCAATGATTTGAGACATAGGGTGATTCTTCAGATCTTGGTACACAATAAGATGTGCAAGTGTTTGTAGCAGGCTCAGCAGCAACAGATGGTGATGGTGAAGCATTTCCTTGAAACCAATCAGTAGATGGTAATTCAAAGGAAGTTGAAGTTGTAGAAATCTCATCAGCATTTGTTGTGGATTGTGCTACTGAAGCTACAGGAACATCAGGTCTAGCTGAATCAGGCAGTTGATCACTAAACTTGAAAAGGTGATTACTGATATCATCATCATCATCAGTAACACCAGATGGATGACTAGCTACAGAAGATGATGGATTCATATGATCTGCAATAGCAGGTGGTTGATAGGGAACATATTGCAGATTGTCCAGATCAAACAACTCCACAGGGTTTTGTGGAATTGTATCCTTAGGGGATTCATTGAACTTCACATGCAAGGTTTCTTCAACTATCTTTGTCCGATAGTTGAATACTCTATAAGCCTTGCGAGTGGATGAATACCCAACAAAATACCCTGCATCCACCTTAGAATCAAACTTTTGGAGTTGATCCTTTATGTTGAGAATGTAACAGGGACACCCAAATGCTCTAAAGAATGAAATCAAAGGGACCAAATGATGAAGAACTTCATATGGAGTCTTCATAAACCTTTGATTTACTAGAACTCTATTCTGTACACAGCAAGCTGTATTGACAGCTTCAGCCCAAAAAGTCAGTGGTAGACTAGAATCAGCCAACATGGACCTTGCAGCTTCAATGAAGGTCCTGTTCTTTCTCTCCACTACTCCATTTTGCTCTGGAGTCCTTGGGATGCTATACTGCCTCTTAATTCCCTTTGACAAGTAAAACTCATCAAGAGTGTGGTTTCTGAATTCAGTACCATTGTCACTCCTCACACACTTAACTGGTAGGGAATACTGCTTCTCAACGTGTAACACAAAGTTCATAATGGACTGAGCACCCTCATCCTTTGAATGCAAGAAGAAGGTCCATACATATCTAGAGTAATCATCCACAATTACCAGACAGTATTTCTTCTTTGCCATACTCATTACCTTCACAGACCAAAAAGATCCATGTGCAGTAGTTGTAAGCAGGCATTAGACTTGGATTCTTCTATGGTTGGGAATGAAACTATATGTTGTTTCCCTTTTAAGCATGCAGTGCAGATTTCATCACAATTGAACTCCTTTATTGGAAGACCTCTCACTAAACTCTTGTGGATCACCTGATTCATGTTTTTGAGATTAACATGACCCAGCCTTCTATGCCACAGTTTAGATTCTTGGAGAGAGGCCTTGGAGAACAAGCATGGATGGCCTATTAACTCAATTTTCTTTGACAGATCCAAGGCATATACTCTTCCTATCCTGTTGGCCTTCAGGAGAGTATTATCATCCAGTACTTTTTCAATCAAGCTCAGAACCTTGGAGGATAGAATCCTACAGTTCTGACTTGTGAAAAGAGCAACATGTCCTTTTTCACACATCTGACTGACACTCAACAGATTGTATTTGAGATTCTCCACATGGTTGACATCATCAAATCTAATATCTCCATTAGACACAAATCCCTTTCCAATGATGTAACCTTTAGCATCATTTCCAAATGAGACAAATCCCTTCTTTCCCTGAGAGTAATCATAAAGAAGAGAGCTGCTCCCAGTCATGTGCATGGATCCTCCACTGTCCACATACCAGATGCTTCTTTGGCATGCTGAAGAACCCTGCACAATCATAAGAAAGTAGTTAGCTTTGGAGACCCAAACCTTTTTGGTTTTGGGACTGACTTTATCAATAGATTTAACCATAGCTGGTTTCTTATGATTAACAGCTGATGAAGATGGAGATGGTGCTAAAATAGATTTGGACCTGGAATTCCTCTCCAGTGGTTTGGTCACAGTGGCTTCAAGTTGGTTAACTCTCCCCAACAGATGCTGAACCATCATAACAAGCTGTGTCTGATTTGAAGCTCAAGCTTTCAGTTCATTTGACACTCCAGAGCTTGTTTTTGATGAGTTCCTGTGACCCACCATTTCCTCCTTCTTAGATTTCACAGACTTCGTCTTATGTTTATCATGAGGACAATATCAGCTATCTTCTGATAAACCGTATCCTTCTTAGTGGATTTGGTAAGGCCTTGGGTTTATCAGGTTGAGATGATTGTGGTACAAACTTGGTCTCAAACTCAGTTTTCATTTTATTTATTTCTAGTTTAATGAGCTCATCCCTTTGGAGCTTTAAACCCTTTTTGTACCAACATTCATCAGATAGATGATTGAATTTACCACAAATTTCACATGGTTTATTTTTTATCTTGGATATTTTTATTGCTGAAGTGGAAACTACTGAAGGTGTGATCTTCAGTACTTTCCTCCTATCAGTACTAGGTACTAAAGGATTTGTAACAGCTGAAGACTGGTAATTCAACTGTTTTCCATCCGTCCTAATAAACTGTTTGATGGATTCCTCAGCAGTTGTTAGTCCTTGTATTTCAACTGATTTGAAATGCTTTTCAGATGTTGGGTCTCTTTCAGTACTTGGGGTACATTGAGGAACAACATCTGAAGTACTCAGCTTCATATGAGTCTCAGTAGTTAGACCATCAGTCAATTTATTTGTTGAGATCTTAACACTGGTTTCATTCTCTGATCTTAGATTATCATTGGAGAATGACTCACACGATAATGTGGTTTGGAGATTCCTTTCACTTTCAGACTTAACTATGGAGTTAGGAGTAAAGTCTGTTGGTGGAGCAGTATGGTTGTAACCAATGCCAAACTTCACATTTAAAGCAGTTTGCTTGCTAAGAAGCATTTCAAATCCCTTGCATGATGAGACCTAGCGTTCACACTCAACTTGGGTCACTGCAAGTTTTTCTTTGAGACTCCTGTGGTCTTCCAGAATAACCTCTATCTTGGCCTTTTCATCATTTAATTGGCATTTAAGCTTATAAATCTCATCACTTTTACTGTTAAGAGCAGACTCATACTCAGCTTTTCTTTTGAAAATGGTTTTCTCAAACTCAAGTTTTTGATTTATTAATGCTACATTTGCCTCTCTAATTGAGACAAAGGCAGCTATGCATGATTCAGAACATAACTTGGCTTTAGCCTCTGAAGATACCTGAGTTACCTGTGAAGATGATGGATTTGAACAGGAACCCTCAGTAGACTCCAGGGCCATGAGAGCAAGATTTCCAAAAGGGTGTTCACCACCATGTTGACTAGCACCAGCATAGTATTGCTCAGTGTGACCAGACAAGTTATCAGGTAAGCTACTCCAGTCAACGACTCCAGGTGTGAAGAAGCTGTGATGAGGTTGTGATTGAGATGGAGATGGTTGAGGTTCTGGTAGTGCATGAGATTGTGGTACTATAGGAGCTTGAACTTGATTTGACTGTGGCATATAATAGCAGGGATAAGGATATGGCATTTGACCCTAAGGAACAAAATATGCAGGAGATTGAGGGTGTGATGAATGACTAGAACCAGCAGAATGTTGCCCTTTGGATTGTGAATTGTTATTTGGAAAAGTTAAAAAGGGTGCAGAAGTGTTAGATCCAGTTGATCTACACTCTCTTGCAAAGTGTCCAAGCCTGTGGCATTTGTGACACTTCAACTTGCTCTTGTCAAAACCGACTTTGGTTTTGTCAGAGAGTCCAGGAAATTTCCTGCCAGTTCTCTTGTAGAATTTCTGAGATCTGATATTGATCAAGGCCATTTGGCTCAAAATATCCATCTCTTCTAAATCATCATCAGTAATGCCCTTCAAATCATCCATGATAAAGCATAGATTGTCACTATTATTACCAGAATGACAATCAACACTCACAAAGGCATGATTAGAATTGTTTGAGGTGAAATCAATATGCTCATCATAGTGCCATTCTGATCCTGCATACTCTGACTCATGACTTACCAAGGCAGTGTTTCCTGGTACAAAATCATCAGTGAGCTTTCCAGATGATGATAGTTTTTGATTCTGTTCTATCTCTCTCTCTCAAATGTGAGCAATTTCCCATGGAGTTGGGTGAGAGATAGTTTGTCCAAATTTGCACTGGAGCGTAGGACAATAGTATATGTGTCCCATCTCTCAGGCAGTGATCTGAGAAATCTGTTATTCATCTGGTGTTGGACCAAAAGAACCATGAGCCGGATCAGAAAAACCTTTAAGTCCCACAGACATCACAACAACTACTGAAGACCACAACAGCTGAAAACAACAGCTGATTACAAAGTCTGAAAACACAAAGTCTGAAGACAATCTGAAAACACAAGTGCTGAAGACAAAGTCTGAAACACAAGTGCTGAAGACAAAGTCTGAAGACAAAAGTGCTAAAGACAAAGTCTGAAGACACAAGTGCTGAAGACAAAGTCTGAAGACACAAGTGCTGAAGACCAAAGTATCTGACGTTGTCACAACAGCTGAAGAGGTCTTCTTCAGTAGTTGTAATGGTTTACCTTTCAGTAGTTTCTTGTTTCAGTATTTGCAAAACAACTGAAGAGTATGTTCTTTAGTTGTTATTGTTACAGTAGTTTGACACAACAGCTGAAGAATACTTCTTCAGTTGTTGTGCTCGTCGGTAGTTTTATGTTTTTCAGTTGTTGTAGTACTGATAACACTTAGTATTTTTGTAAGAAGATGTCAGATGTTTTGACATCTTCAGTAGTTGTGTTTCAGTTGGAATAATTCTGTTAGATGTCACTATCAAGTGACATCAGCAGACGTCACATCTCTTATATAAGAGGTGTCGACCTAATTGTAAGCGTGACATTCCGTTACCACGAAAGCAAATATTGAATGAAATATATCTGCAGAATTCTCTCTATCTATAACCGTTTTTGTTCTTCATTGAATATCTTTTCGTTCTTGTGAATTGGCTAATTCATTGTTAGAATTCCGCTGCTATACTCTCTAATCAATCAAACGTAGATCACTGATCCTAACAAGTGGTATCAGAGCGGGTTAATCATTGATCGATCTAACAATTGATCATTGAAACTGCTAATTGATATCTATGTTTGATTGAATTAGCATATTCGCAAGAACTGGTTATAGATTATTGAATTCTGACGCTTTCGTTCATTATTTTGAGATCTCTCTTGGTTCAATTGGTTGTTGTGTTTTTGTTCTAAATCTGTTATAGCTTAATTGAATTTGATTGAATCTAAGATGACTACTCCTTCTAATGATCCTCACATAGAAAGGGTGAGACACTGACTCAACAGTTTGAGCAACAATATGAGACATTCTCTCATAGAAAGGGTGAGACACTGACTCAACAGTTTGAGCGTTTTTCCTGCTTGATCTCTGAGCTGAAAATGGTGAAACAGGAATACACCAATAGCCAGATGAACAACAGGTTCCTCAGATCACTGCCTGAGAGATGGGACACATACACTATTGTCCTACGCTCCATGCAAATCTGGATAGCCTATCTCTCACCCAACTTCATGGGAAACTGCTTACATTTGAAAGAGAGATAGAGCAGAAGAGGAACTGTCCTCATCAGGAAAGCTCACTGATGACTTTGTACCAGAGAATACTGCCTTGGTTGGTCATGAGTCAGAATATGTTGCATCTGAAAGCAATTATGATGAGCATATTGATTTCTCTTCAAAGAGTTCTGATCATGCATTTGTTGGTATTAAGAGTCATTATGGGTAGTAATAGTGACAATCTATGCTTCATTATGGATGATCTGAAAGGAATTGCTAATGATGATCTAGAAGAGATGGATATTCTGAGCCAAATGGCATTGATTAATACCAGATCTCAAACGTTCTATAGAGAACTGGCAGGAAATTTCCTGGACTCTCTGGCAAAACCAAAGTTGGTTTTGACAAGAGTAAGTTGAGGTGTCACAAATGCCAAAGGCTGGGACACTTTGCAAGAGAGTGTAGATCAACTGGATCTAACTCTTCTGCACTCTTTGTGACTTTTCCTAGTACTAGTCCACAAAACAGAGGGAAACATCCTGCTGGTTCTGGTCATCATTCACATCCTAGGTCTCCTGCATACTTTGTTCCCCAGGGTCAAATGTCATATCCTTATCCCTACTATTATATGCCTCAACCAAATCCTGTTCAAGCTCCAATTGCACAACAACCACAAGCATTGCCTGAACCACAACCTTCCCAATCTCATCAACAAACTCAACCTCAACAACACAGCTTCTTCACCGCAGGAGTTATTGACTGGAGCAGTTTACCAGATGATTTGTCTGGTCATGAACAACTGTTCACTGGTGCTGGTCAACATGGTGGTGACAGTCCCTTTGGAAATTTAGCTCTTATGGCTTTGGATTCTGCTGATACTTCATCCACTAATGCCTCTACACCAAAGGTATCACAAGTATCCTCTGAGGCAAAAGCCAAATTATGTTCTGAAACATGCATAGCAGCATTTGCATCTATTAGAGAAGCAAATGTAGCTTTGATTAACAAGAACATTGAGCTAGAACAAACAATTTCCAAAAGAAAAGCTGAATTTGAGTCTGTGCTTAATGAAAAGAATGATGAGATTTACAAACTTAAATGCCAAATCACAGATTATAAGGCTAGGGAAGAGGTACTTCTAGAGAAGTACAAAGATCTCAAAGAACCCTTGCAGTCACCCAAGTAGAGTGTGATCGATGGGTACAATCATGCAAAGGTTTTGAAATGCTTCTTAGTAAGCAATCTGCTTCCAATGTGAAGTTTGGCATTGGTTACAATCACACTGCTCCACCTACAGATTTTACTCCCAGAGCAGAGGTAGAATCTGATGGTGAGAGTAATAACCAATCCATTTCATCATGTGATCTACTTTCTAATTCAGCACTATTAGAAGTAGAAGTCAACACTAAGCCCTCTCAGAACCTATCAGCTGATGTTGATGGTTCCACTGCTGACACTCACATGATCAATGAGTTGATCAACTCAGGAGTTAATTCTAAAAGTCCTGAAAGGACTAGAGAGCAAGACTTAACACCTGAAGTTCAAACTCCAACTACTGTCAGTACTGAAAAGAAGAAAACTGTCAGTAGAAAGAGTTTGAAGACTACTAAAGAGGAAGTCAAGAAGGCAAACAATGCTTTCAAAGCACTGAAGAGCAAGTCTTCAGTTGTTTCATCTTCTTTAGTTAATGATCAACATAAGATGAAGAAGAAACCATGTGAAGTATGTGGTTTGTTCAATCATCTTACAGATGATTGCTGGTACAAAAGAGGATCCAAACTCAAACATAAAGAGGAATTAAAGAGAAAATGGTTAAAATGAAAACTGAGTTTGAGACCACATTTGTATTAGCAACATCAAATCCTGTAACCCTTAAGTCCATAAATAAATCCAAAAAGGAAGGGGTTAAACAGGTAGCAGCTGAGATTGCTCAGAAGAAGAAGGTGCAACATTGGAACTTATCAAACTCCAATGGCAATGTGTGATGAGCTGAAAGCTTTATCACAAAATTAGACACAGCTGGTTATGATGGTTCAACATCTATTGGGAAGAGTTAACCAATTAGATGTTCCTATGTTGAAACCACAGAAAAGGAGGTCCAAGCCAAAGGATTCCTCTTCTTCACCATCTTCTTCCTCCCAGGCTGTTGTTTCCAACAAATCTGTTAGTTTACCATCTTTTGATGAGACCAGGCCCAAAACCAAAAAGTTTTGGGTCTCCAAAACTAACTGATTGTTTATTATTGTAGGGTTCTTCAACATGCCAAAGTAGCATCTGGTATGTAGACAGTGGGGGATCTATGCACATGACTGGGAACAGCTCTCTTCTTCATGACTACTCTCAAGAAAGAAGGGTTTGTTTCTTTTGGCAATGATGCTAGGGGTTACATCATTGGAAATGGCTTTGTCTCCAATGGAGAAATAAAGTTTGATGATGTTAATCATGTGGAAAATCTCAAGTACAATCTCTTGAGTGTCAGTCAAATGTGTGATAAAGGCCATGTTGCTCTTTTCACCAGTCAGAACTGTAGGATTCTGTCATCCAAAGTTCTGCATTTGATTGATAAGGTGTTGGATGATCACACCTCCTGAGAGCCAACAGGACAGGAAGAGTGTATGCCTTAGATCTTTCCAAGAAAATAGATCTCAGAGGCAATCCTCGCCTATTTTCCAAAGCCTCTTCTCAAGAATCTAAACTGTGGCACAGAAGGCTGGGTCATGTTAATTTCAAAAACATGAATCAGCTAATCCACAATAGTTTAGTTAGAGGCTTACCAATAAAGGAGTTCCACTGTGATGAAACCTGCACTGCTTGTTTAAAAGGAAAACAACACAAAGTCTCATTCCCTCCTATTGAAGAGCCTAAGTCCACTGCCTGCTTGCAATTACTGCATATGGATCTATTTGGTCCTGTGAGAGTGATGAGCATGGCAAAGAAGAAATACTGTCTGGTAATTATGGATGATTACTCCAGATTTGTATGGACTTTCTTTCTACACTCAATGGATGAGGTTGCTCAGAAGATTATTCACTTTGTGTTGTATGTTGAGAAGCAGTATTCCCTTCCAGTCAAGTGTATTAGGAGTGACAATGGAACTGAATTCAGAAACCATACACTTGATGACTTCTATCTTTCAAAGGGAATCAAAAGGCAGTTTAGCATACCAAGGACTCCAGAACAAAATGGAGTAGTGGAGAGAAAGAACAGTACCCTATTGAAGCTGCAAGGTCCATGCTGGCTGACTCTGGTTTGCCACTGACCTTTTGGGCTGAAGCTGTTAACACAGCTTGCTATGTGCAGAATAGAGTCTTAGTAAATCAGAGGTTGATGAAGACTCCATATGATGTTCTCCATCACTTGGCTCCTCTAATTTCATTTTTCAAAGCATTTGGGTGTCCCTGTTTTATTCTCAACACAAAGGATCAACTCCAAAAATTTGATCCTAAGGTGGATGCAGGGTATTTTGTTGGTTATTCATCTACTTGCAAGGCATACAGAGTCTTCAACTGCAGAACAAAGATAGTTGAAGAGACTTTGCATGTGAAGTTTAATGAATCTCCTATGGACAAGATTCCACAAAACCCTGTGTAGTTGTTTGATTTGGACATACTGCAATATGTTCCTTATCAACCTCCAGCTGTTGCAGATCCTGTGGATAAATCATCTTCTACAGCATGTCTTCCACCTGGTGGTATTGATATGATGATGATAATATCAATACTCACCTATTCAAGTTTAGCGACCAACTGCCTGTGTCTGCTAAATTGATGTTCCTGTAGCTTCAGCAGTTCCATCCACAACAAATGCTGATGAGATCTCTGTTTCCTCTACATCTTTTGAGTTACCATCTAATTCTTGGTTTCAAGAGTCTGCATCAACATCTGCTGCTACTGAAGGTTCTACAACTTTGCACAGATCTCATTGTTTATCAAGAACTGAAGAATCACCCCATGTCTCAGATTATTGGTGATATCAATGCTGGTGTTTCAACAAGAAGTCAATTGTCTAACTTCTGCTTCTATGCTCTCTTCATCAGTCAGCTAGAGCCAAAGAACTACCATGTTGCTTTGAGAGACAATGGATGGGTTGAAGCCATGCAGCTTGAGTTACTTCAGTTCAAGAAACAGCAAGTGTGGGAACTGGTTCCTCTTCCCCCAGGTAAGTGTGCAATAGGCACTAAATGGGTGTTTAGGAATAAAACTGATGAAAATGGGCTTATTGTTAAGAACAAGGCTAGACTGGTTGTACATGGGTTTTCACAAGAAGAAGGTATTGACTATGATGAAACCTTTGTCTCTGTAGCCAGACTAGAGGCAATCAGATTGTTTTTAGCCTATGCTGCATTCCACAATCTTAAAGTTTTTCAAATGGATGTCAAAAGTGCATTTCTATATGGTAAAATAAAGGAAGAAGTTTATGTGTGTCAACCACCAGGTTTTGAGGATAATAAACATCCTGAATGGGTGTATAAACTTGATAAGGCTCTTTATGGGTTGAAAAAAAGCTCCTAGAGCCTGGTATGAGACACTTTCCACTTTTCTTCTTAAGAATAATTTCACTAGAGGCTCCATTGATAAAACTTTGTTTATAAGAAGGTGGATCAGCATAAGCTACTTGTTCAGATTTATGTTGATGATATCATTTTTGCATCATCTGATCCCCAGTTGTGTGATGATTTTACAACATTAATGGAAAAGAGTTTGAAATGAGTGCAATAGGAGAATTACAGTTCTTTCTAGGCTTGCAAATTAAACAAAAGGCTGATGGAACCTTTATTCATCAGTCAAAATATACAAAAGATCTTTTGAATAAGTTTGATTTACAAAACTGTAAGCCCTGTTCTACTCCCATGTGCAACACCACACAACTGGATGCAGATCAGAAAGGTAAAGCTGTTGATGAAACACTTTACAGATGTAAGATTGGGTCCTTGATGTATTTAACAGCTTCTAGACCAGATATTATGTTTGCTACATGTGTTTGTGCTAGATTTCAAGCTGCTCCTATAGAGTCTCATTTGATTGCAGTCAAGAAAATCTTTAGATATTTGCAAGGTACACAATCTCTGGGTTATGGTATTCCACTGGACACTCTTGCAAATTAGTTGCTTTTTCAGATAGTGACTATGCAGGGTGCAAGTTAACTAGAAAGTCAACTTCTGGTGGTTGTCAATTCCTAGGCAACTGTTTGATTTCTTGGCAGAGTAAGAAACAAACATCTGTTGCTACATCAACTGCTGAAGCCGAGTACATTGCTGCTACAAGTTGCATTTCTCAGGTACTCTGGCTTCAGAACCAACTTCTGGATTATGGCATTACAGAGACTAAGACTCCAATATTAATGGATAGTGCTTCAGCTTTGTGTATTGTGAAAAATCCAGTCCAGCACTCTAGGACCAAACATATAGAGATCAGACATCACTTTATTCGGGATTGTTTGAAAAAGGTCTGATTGATCCTAAGTTTGTGCCTAGTGCTGATGAGCTTGCAGATATTTTTACTAAGCCTTTGGATAGTTCTACTTTCCAAAACCTTGTGTTAAGGCTTGGTATGCTGCAGCTAGAATAAGTGACAACTACTGATGATTTCAGTAAAAGTACTGGTGATCATTGGTAACCATGTCACATATAAGTACTGATGAGTTCTCATCTTCAGTAGTTTTTATAACTACTGACGGCTAAATGCCTCACAAGTACTGACGTACTTTATCTGTTCTAAACTACTGATGTAGTTACAACTACTGAAATCAGTACAAACAGATAAGTACTGACGTCCTATGAAACACCTGAAAAGCAGATGCAAAGTTTGATGAGTATGTGTTGAGGGCAGTATGAAACAGCTGAAAGGCTATGAATTGACGAAAACTACTGAAGAGAACTTTCTCTTCAGTTGTTTCTACAACTGCTGTTTCATTCTAATCAACTGAAGCAAAACCATGTCTTCAGTAGTTTTTATAACTACTGATGACTAACACCAAGTCTTCAGCTGTTTACAACAACTGATGACAAAAGCACTGTCTTCAGTAGTTTCACAACTACTGATGACACACCAAGTCCTCAGTTGTTTCATCATCTGAAGTCAAAACCATGGTCTTCAGTAGTTTTCTAACTGCTGATGCCTAAAACCACGACTTCAGCTGTTTCAACGTCTGAAAGGGTAATACCATGTCAACAGTTGGTTTAAAACTACTGATGACTAACACCAAACCCTTCAGTCATTTTCTCACCCCTACCCTATAAATACCTGTCCTCTTCTCTAATGTTTCATTAGCCGTTATTTTCTGAGCTCTCCTCTCTCAAACATGGCGACCATGAGTTAGAAACCATGACATAACTGCGTTGCTTACCTTACCAAGTCGGCTTTCTGGAACAAATATGATAATGCCATTGACTTAATGGTGGATTCCCCATATCGCACAGCCTTTCTCTTGAATCCGACCATCTACCCTGAATCCCTCAGTCAATTCTTGTCAAATGCTTTTGTTCATACTGATGAGTCTACAGGCCAAATCTCTGTTCGGTCCCTTGTCAACCAGAAACCAGTGGCCGTTACAGCCGACATCATTCGTCAGGCATTACACTTACATGACTCCACCGCTGTGACTGATACCCAAAGGGCACAACAGATATTTCTTTATCAATCATGGGTATGAAGGTGATCTTCGGGCTACAACCATTCTAAAGAACATTTCCATGACGCTGAGAAATTTATTTTTCACATGGTAAATGTCTGCTTAGCCTCCAAGACATCTTCTTGGGATCAAATGTCATCCCAATGGCAACAGGTATTGTATTCTATTCTAGAACACCAACGGTAAATTTTTCTGAAATCGTGTTTCTAGGAATAAAGAACTTGGCTCAGAAACCTGTGGCAAACCGATGGCCATTATATCCTAGGTTTCTGATGGCCATTATTTTAGATGAATTAAAATCTGATGGCCTTGTTGGCCTTGGAGTCCCTGCACCAGCTGTTTTGGCTGAGGTATACTCCAGGCACAACTCAGACCTTACTCTCAAAGAAGCTGCCCGAATGCTAAAGCCCAAGCATAGGGAACCCACAGCTTCCACCACCAGAACCAAAGTCCCCACTAAACCAAAACCAAAACACCCCAAAACAGCTATTCAGGGAGATGAGTCCCCTAAAGATGCTCCTGTATCACCCAGGCAGGATATACTTGCTGGTTTAAACCCCCCAGCAGTATCAGAGACTCTACCAGCCACAGCCGCTCAGGATTCCTCTCAAAAGGAGCCCGCAGCCACCACAGAAGGGGTACCTACACATCTGGGATCTTCCTCACTTGAGGAGATTGCCATTAAAGAGCACCATCTTCCCCAGGTGCACACTGCTTTTAACCCATCTCCCCATGCAAGCGCCTCCCAAAGTCCAACCATAATCATTGCAAACGTGCTGACTCAGCTACATGCCTCTCCTCCTCCCCAACAACCACCAACAAAGGGGAGAACCACAGATATTGAGGAAGAGGATCATCATGCTTCTGACAACCCACAGCACCGGGGTTTACAAGTTCTATCTCCTAGTGTGGATAGGGAGATTAGAACATCTAGTGAGGCTGCCACCTCTTCTAAATCAGCATATGATCAGAATGAGGCTGGTAACAAAGCTAAGACCTCACTAGAGGCAACAGCTGATGAAGGACATAGTCCTGAGGCTGGAAGTCCCCAGTTCCAAGAAAAAGCGGCACATGCTAAAACTGGTCTACACCCAGTGCATGTACATCCTGCTACAAGCAGGAGGTCAGGTGATTCAGCATCTGCTGATGATGACCTGGGCTTTTTCTATGACGTTCTAGCCCACAACACCATCCTGGAGACTGAGGTAAGCAGACTACAAGAATGCTTGCCAAGAAGTCTCAGGATGTAAGTCCATCTTCCCCCACCAACCCACAGATGGCACCTTCATTTGAAGGTCCCCCAAACACTTTACCCTCTCACTTCACTGAGCCTCCAGCCTCTGCTTTTGGCACTATCTCTCCGGGACAGAACCCCCCTGAGCAGATGGTGCTGTATTAAAACAATCCCTACCTCTCATCACTCCTATCATCAATGACATTGTTATAAAGCCATTGATGAGAGGATCTCCTCAAGTCTACAACCACTCATTGATGATGTTGTGCACAAGAAACTTTCTGCGGTACAAACCCCTGCCACCAATGCATCCAAAAAGGGGGAGAGTACTGCAGTGAAAGAAAAGAAAAGAAAAGAACTGAGGATGAGAAGGCACCAAGAGAAAACCGAGGACTTAGAAAAGGAAAAGGAACAACAACTGATCACTTACAAAGAAAGAAAAGTGCTGTGATCAAACGAATGCTGAAGAAAAATCCTTGGAAGAGCTGGTAAAAGATGCAGATGAAACACACAGCCGATCCATGGACAAAAATCATTGAGCAACTCTTCAAGCAAGGCTTTGATACAGCCACACTAGACAGTGAGATCAGGGGTTGGAAGTAGAGGAAATTCAAAACAGATGGGCTGGGTACAATGTGCTGGAGAAAGAGAGATTGGAGATCATGATTCGATTCATAGCCAAATACTTAGGAAGATCACTGATGGAGATTCGTTCATGGACCAGAGACAGCATTCTGGCTATAGCCACCAGAATCTGTTTGTCTGAGCAATTTCATAAGGGGATAATCATTGAAGCACTTGATGAGGCTGGGGCTGGGAAAAGGTTTGAAATGGCAAGACTCACAAAAGCCAAACTCACAACCAAAATGCTTGAACAACCTTCCCAATTACCCACTCAAAAACAACCTAACCCTCAAATCTCCAAACCAATCTCAAAACCCAAATCCAACATCCTCAACCTTCAAAACCAATTCCTTTACCACAAAAACAACCAACCATCATCCAATGATGCACCTAGAAGAGAGGAGAAGGGTGCTGAGGATAGAAGAAGATGAAGAAGAAGAGGATGAAGATGATAGTCTGCCACTCTCACTGTTCTAAGGCTACCAGAACCCAGGAGTCAACTCATGATCACACCTGACTCACAAAGGGAAACGGTTAGAGTCAAAATAGAAGATGAAGAACAGCAGAAGGAGCACGATGAGTAACTACTGAAGATGGTTGACAAAGAATTTCCTCAGTCATCATCTATACAAGCCATGAAAGGGCATGCTCAGAGGCTGTACACTCTCAGACACATATTCAGTATCAAAAGGAGAGAGTGAGAGTATGGCAGACCCCAAGGTGAGTTCTAGATCCACAAAAGATCCATTGCACACAGATACAATGGCCAGGTTAGAAAAACAATAGACTCTACAATCATGTTGGCTATTGTAGTCTCACCATGGGAAATAATCGATGAATTCAAGAAAGCTCATCAATCAAAAATGACCCTCAAGCCTTACTGGAAAACAAGATGATCAAAAAGGGGTTATTATATAAGAAGCTGAAGACATTAAGAAGAATGAGCTCCAGTTACTTCTTGAGGGCTATTGGACCAAAAGAACAAACGAGCCAAGATCAGAAAAACTCTAAGTCCCACATGATATCACAACAACTGCTGAAGGCTTCATCAGCAGTTCGACAAGTGCTGAAAAACTCCAACAGCTGAAGATCAAGTGCTGAAGACTTCAACAGCTGAAGACTAAAGTGCTGAAGTTCAACAGCTGAAGAACACAAGTGCTGAAGCTGAACAGCTGAAGAACACAAGTGCTGAAGCTGAACAGCTGAAGAACACAAGTGCTGAAGCTGAAGACCAAAGTACTGAAGTACAACAACTGAAGAGTTTACAAGTGCTGAAGATCAACAACTGATGTACAAAGTCTGAAGACATCAGCTGATGATATCTACTGAAGTCATCAGTTGATGAAACGTCTGAAGTTCAGTCCGAAGATCAAGTACTGAAGTATCAGTAGTTTGTCAAACAGCTGAAGAGTACTTCTTCAGTAGTTATGATATCAGTAGTTTTATGTTTTTACTTTCAGTAGTTTTGTAAAACGACTGAAGAGCTTGTTCTTCAGTCGTTGTAGTTTCAGTAGTTTTATGTTTTTCAGTAGTTATAACAACTGATAACACTTAGCATTTTTGTAAGGAGATGTCAGCTGTTTTGACATCTTCAGTAGTGTGTTTCAGTTGGAATAATTCTGTTAGATGTCACTATCAAGTGACATCAGCAGACGTCACATCTCTTATATAAGAGGTGTCGACCTAATTGTAAGTGTGATATTCCGTTACCACGAAAGCGAATATTGAATGAAATATATTTGCAGAATTCTCTCTCTATAACCGTCTTTGTTCTTCATTGAATATCGTTTCGTTCTTGTGAATTGGCTAATTCATTGTTTGAATTCCGCTGCTATACTCTCTAATCAATCAAACGTAGATCACTGATCTTAACAAGTGGTATCAGAGCAGGTTAATCATTGATCGATCTAACAATTGATCATTGAAACTGCTAATTAATATCTGTGTTTGATTGACTTAGCATATCGCAAGAACTGGTTATAGATTATGAATTTCTGTCGCTTTCGTTCATTTATTTTGAGATCTCTCCTGGTTCAATTGGTTGTTGTGTTTTGTTCTAAATTTGTTAAAGCTTGATTGAATTTGATTGAATCTGAGATGATTACTCCTTCTAATGATCCTCACAATACCGGTTCCTCAACCAAGCCTCCGATGCTGGTTAGGACCGAGTATAACATATGGCAACGAAGAATGCTTCATCACCGTGTGTTAACAGTTCAGGTTGTTGGACATCTGTGGTACATGGACCACATAAGCTATGGTGAACAATCCGGAAACAAATCAATGGTTCCGAAGAAGAAGCAAAAATACTCTGATGAAGATGAGAAACTATTGGATTGATGCTAAAGCCCATGGAATTCAGGCCATGGCACTGCCTAATGAAATCTATTCAGGGCTTATGCATCATGAATCTGCTCATGATCTCTAGAATGCCTGAAGGAACAATTCGTGGCACAGATGAGGTCTTAGCAACAATAGAGAAATCCTTGCCCAACAATATGAGACATTCTCTCATAGAAAGGGTGAGACACTGACTCAACAGTTTGAGCGTTTTTCCTGCCTGATCTCTGAGCTGAAAATGGTGGTGAAACAGGAATACACCAATAGCCAGATGAACAACAGGTTCCTCAGATCACTGCCTGAGAGATGGGACACATACACTATTGTCCTACGCTCCAATGCAAATCTGGATAGCCTATCTCTCACCCAACTTCATGGGAAATGCTTAGATTTGAAAGAGAGATAGAGCAGAAGAGAAAGTAACGTCCTCATCAGGAAAGCTCACTGATGACTTTGTACCAGGGAATACTGCCTTGGTTGGTCATGAGTCAGAATATGTTGCATCTGAAAGCAATTATGATGAGCATATTGATTTCTCTTCAAATAGTTCCGATCATGCATTTGTTGGTATTGAGAGTCATTCTGGCAGTAATAGTGACTATCTATGCTTCATTATGGATGATCTGAAAGGAATTGCTGATGATGATCTAGAAGAGATGGATACTTTGAGCCAAATGGCATTGAATATCAGATCTCAGAAGTTCTATAAGAGAATGGCAAGAAATTTCCTGGACTCTCTGGCAAAACCAAAGTTGGTTTTGACAAGAGTAAGTTGAGGTGTCACAAATGCCAAAGGCTGGGACACTTTGCAAGGGAGTGTAGATCAACTGGATCTAACTCTTCTGCACCCTTTGTGACTTTTCTAGTACTAGTCCACAAAACAGAGGGCACATCCTGCTAGTCTGGTCATCATTCACATCCTAGATCTCCTGCATACTTTGTTCCCAGGGTCAAATGTCATATCCTTATCCCTGCTATTATTGCCTCAACCAAATCCTGTTCAAGCTCCAATTGCACAACAACCACAAGCATTGCCTGAACCACAACCTTCCCAATCTCATCAACAACTCAACCTCAACAACACAGCTTCTTCACCCCAGGAGTTGTTGACTGGAGTAGTTTACCAGATGACTTGTCTGGTCATGAACAAACTGTTCTCAGGTGCTGGTCAACATGGTGGTGAAAGTCCCTTTGGAAATCTAGCTCTTATGGCTTTGGATTCTGCTGATAGTTCATCTACTAATGCCTCTACACCAAAGGTATCACAGGTATCCTTGAGGCAAAAGCCAAATTATGTTCTGAAACATGTATAGCAGCATTTGCATCTATTAGAGAAACAAATGTAGCTTTAATCAACAAGAACATTGAGCTAGAACAAATAATTTCCAAAAGCAAAGCTGAATTTGAGTCTGTGCTTAATGATAAGAATGATGAGATTTACAAACTTAAATGCCAAATAACTGATGATAAGGCTAGGGAAGAGATACTTCTAGAGAAGTATAAAGATCTCAAAGAAACCCTTGCAGTCACCCAGGTAGAGTGTGATAGATGGGTACAATCATGCAAAGGTTTTGAAATGCTTCTTAGTAAGCAATCTGCTTCCAATGTGAAGTTTGGCATTGGTTACAATCACACTGCTCCACCTACAGATTTTACTCCAGAGTAGAGGTAGAATCTGATGGTGAGAGTAATAACCAATCCATCTCATCATGTGATCTACTTTCTGATACAGCACAATCAGAAGTAGAAGTCAGCACCAAGCCCTCTCAGAACCTATCAGCTGATGTTGATGGTTCCACTGCTGACACTCACATGATCAATGAGTTGATCAACTCAGGAGTTAATTCTGAAAGTCCTGAAAGGACTAGAGAGCATGTTTGACACCTGAAGTTCAAACTCCAACTACTGCCAGTACTGAAAAGAAGAAAACTGTCAGTAGAAAGAGTTTGAAGACTACTAAAGAGGTAGTCAAGAAAGCAAACAATGCTTCCAAAGTACTGAAGAGCAAGTCTTCAGTTGCTTCACCTCTTTAGTTGATGATCAACCTAAGATGAAGGAGAAACCATGTGAAGTATGTGGTTTGTTCAATCATCTTACAGATGATTGCTGGTACAAAAGAGGTCCAAACTCAAACATAAAGAAGAAATTAAAGAGAAAATGGTAAAAATGAAAACTGAGTTTGAGACCACATTTGTATCAGCAACATCAAATCCTGTAACCCTAAGTCCTCAAAGAAATCCAAAAAGGAAGGGGTAAACAGGTGACAGCTGAGAGTGCTCAGAAGAAGAAGGTGCAACATAGGAACTTCTCAAACCACTGGCAATGTGTCTGATGAGCTGAAAGCTTTATCACAAAATCAGACACAGCTGGTTATGATGGTTAACATCTGTTGGGAAGAGTTAACCAATTAGATGCTCCTATGTTGAAACCACAGAAAAGGAGGTCCAAGCAAAGGATTCCTCTTCTTCACCATCTTCTTCTTCTCAGGCTGTTGTTTCCAATAAGCCTATTAGTTTACCATCTGTTGATAAGACCAGGCCCAAAACCAAAAAGTTTAGGTCTCCAAAACTACTGATTGTTTTATTATTGCAGGGTTCCCCAACATGCCAAAGTAGCATCTGGTATGTAGACAGTGGGGGATCTATGCACATTACTGGGAACAGCTCTCTCTTCATGACTACTCTCAAGGAAAGAAGGGGTTTGTTTCTTTTGGCAATGATGCTAGGGGTACATCTTGGCAATGGCTTTGTCTCCAATGGAGAAATCAAGTTTGATGATGTTAATCATGTGGAAAATCTCAAGTACAATCTCTTGAGTGTCAGTCAAATGTGTGATAAAGGCCATGTTGCTCTTTTCACCAGTCAGAACTGTAGGATTCTGTCATCCAAAGTTCTGCATTTGATTGATAAGGTGTTGGATGATCACACTCTCCTGAGAGCCAAATGGACAGGAAGAGTGTATGCCTTAGATCTTTCCAAGAAAATAGATCTTAGAGGCAATCCTTGCCTATTTTCCAAAGCCTCTTCTCAAGAATCTAAACTGTGGCACAGAAGGCTGGATCATGTTAATTTCAAAAACATGAATCAGCTTATCCATAATAGTTTAGTTTGAGGCTTACCAATAAAGGAGTTCCACTGTGATGAAACTGCACTGCTTGTTTAAAGGAAACGCAGCACAAAGTCTCATTCCCTCCTATTGAAGAGCCTAAGTCCACTGCCTGCTTGCAATTACTGCATATGGATCTATTTGGTCCTGTGAGAGTAATGAGCATGGCAAAGAAGAAATATTGTCTGGTAATTGTGGATGATTACTCCAGATTTGTATGGACTTTCTTTCTACATTCAAAGGATGAGGTTGCTCAGATGATTATTCACTTTGTGTTGTATATTGAGAAGCAGTATTCCTTCCAGTCAAGTGTATTATGAGTGACAATGGAACTGAATTCACAAACCATACACTTGATGACTTCTATCTTTCAAAGGGAATCAAAAGGCAGTTTAGCATCCCAAGGACTCCATTTACAAAATGGAGTAGTGAAGAGAAAGAACAGGACCCTAATTGAAGCTGCAAGGTCCATGCTGGCTGACTCTGGTTTGCCACTGACCTTTTGGGCTGAAGCTGTTAACACAGCTTGCTATGTGCAGAATAGAGTCTTAGTAAATCAGAGGTTGATGAAGACTCCATATGACGTTCTCCATCACTTGGCTCCTCTAATTTCATTTTTCAAAGCATTTGGGTGTCCCTGTTTTATTCTCAACACAAAGGATCAACTCCAAAATTGATCCTAAGGTGGATGCAGGGTATTTTGTTGGTTATTCACCTACTTGCAAGGTTTACAGAGTCTTCAACTACAGAACAAAGATAGTTGAAGAGACTTTACATGTGAAGTTTAATGAATCTCCTTTGGACAAGATTCCACAAAACCCTGTGGAGTTGTTTGATTTGGACATACTGCAATATGTTCCTTCTCAACCTCCAGCTGTTGCAGATCCTGTGGATAAATCATCTTCAGCAGCATGTCTTCCACCTGGTGGTATTGATGATGATGATGATAATATCAATACTCACCTATTCAAGTTTAGCGACCAACTGCCTGTGTCTGCTAATTTGATGTTCCTGTAGCTTCAGCGTTCCTTCCACAACAAATGCTGATGAGATCTCTGTTTCTCTACATCTTTTGAGTTACCATCTAATTCTTGGTTTCAAGAGTCTACATCAACATCTGCTGCTGCTGAAGGTTCTACAAACACTTGCACAGATCTCATTGTTTATCAAGAACTGAAGAATCACCCCATGTCTTAGATTATTGGTGATATCAATGCTGGTGTTTCAACAAGAAGTCAATTGTCTAACTTCTGCTTCTATGCTCTCTTCATCAGTCAGCTAGAGCCAAAGAACTACCATGTTGCTTTGAGAGACAATGGATGGGTTGAAGCTATGCAGCTTGAGCTACTTCAGTTCAAGAAATAGCAAGTGTGGGAACTGGTTCCTCTTCCCCCATGTAAGTGTGCAATAGGCACTAAATGGGTGTTTAGGAATAAAACTGATGAAAATGGGCTTATTGTTAAGAACAAGGCTAGACTGGTTGTACAGGGGTTTTCACAAGAAGAAGGTATTGACTATGATGAAACCTTTGCCCCTGTAGCCAGATTAGAGGCAATCAGATTGTTTTTAGCCTATGCTGCATTCCACAATCTTAAAGTTTTTCAAATGGATGTCAAAAGTGCATTTTTATATGGTAAAATAAAGGAAGAAGTTTATGTGTGTCAACCACCAGGTTTTGAGGATAATAAACATCCTGAATGGGTGTATAAACTTGATAAGGCTCTTTATGGGTTGAAACAAGCTCCTAGAGCCTGGTATGAGACACTTTTTACTTTCTTCTTAAGAATAATTTCACTAGAGGCTCCATTGATAAAAGTTTTTTTATTAAGAAGGTGGATCAGCATAAGCTACTTGTTTAGATTTATGTTGATGATATCATTTTTGCATCCTCTGATCCCCAGTTGTGTGATGATTTTACAACATTAATGAAAAAGAGGTTTGAAATGAGTGCAATGGGAGAATTACAGTTCTTTCTAGGCTTGCAAATTAAACAAAAGGCTGATGGAACTTTTCTTCATCAGTCAAAATATAGAAAAGATCTTTTGAATAAGTTTGATTTACAAAACTGTAAGCCCTGTTCTACTCCCATGTGCAACACCAAACAACTGGATGCTGATCAGAAAGGTAAAGCTGTTGATGAAACACTTTTCAGATGTATGATTGGGTCCTTGATGTATTTAACAGCTTCTAGACCAGATATTATGTTTGCTACATGTGTTTGTGCTAGATTTCAGGCTGCTCCTAAAGAGTCTCATTTGATTGCAGTCAAGAGAATCTTTAGATATTTGCAAGGTACACAATCTCTGGGTTTATGGTATTCCACTGGACACTCTTGCAAATTAGTTGCTTTTTCAGATAGTGACTATGCAGGGTGCAAGTAACTAGAAAGTCAAATTCTGGTGGTTGTCAATTCCTAGGCAACTGTTTGATTTCTTGGAAGAGTAAAAACCAACATCTGTTGGTACATCAACTGCTGAGGCCGAGTACATTGCTGCTGCAAGTTGTACTTCTCAGGTACTCTGGCTTCAGAACCAACTTCTGGATTATGGCATTACAGAGACTAAGACTCCATTATTAATGGATAGTGCTTCAGCTCTGTGTATTGTCAAAATCCAGTCCAGCACTCTAGGACCAACATATAGAGATCAGACATCACTTTATTCGGGATTGTTTTGAAAAAGGTCTGATTGATCCTAAGTTGTGCCTAGTGCTGAGAGCTTGCAGATATTTTTACTAAGCCTTTGGATAGTTCTACTTTCCAAAACCTTATTTTAAGGCTTGGTATGCTGCAGCTAGAATAAGTGACAATTACTGATGATTTCAGTAATCATTACTGGTGATCATTGGTAACCATGTCAATATAAGTACTGATGAGTCCTTTCACCTTCAGTAGTTTTTTATAACTACTGACGGCTAAATGCCTCACAAGTACTGAAGTACTTTATCTTTTCCAAACTACTGATGTAGTTACAACTACTAATGTAGTTACAACTACTGAAATCAGTACAAACAGATAAGTACTGACGTCCTATGAAACACCTGAAAAGCAGATGCAAAGTCTGATGAGTAAGTGTTGAGGACAGTATGAACAGCTGAAAGCTATGAATTGACGAAAACTACTGAAGAGAACTTTCTCTTCAGTTGTTTCTCCAACTGCTGTTTCATTCTAAACAACTGAAGCAAAAAATGTCTTCAGTAGTTTTATAACTACTGATGACTAATACCAAGTCTTCAGTTGTTTACAACAACTGATGACAAAAGCACTGTCTTCAGTAGTTTCACAACTACTGTTGACAAACACCAAGTCCTCAGTTGTTTCATCATCTGAATCAAAACCATGACTTTCAGTAGTTTTCTAACTACTGATGCCTAAAACCACGACTTCAGCTGTTTCAACAAGTCTGAAAGGGTATACCATGTCAACAGTCGTTTAAAACTACTGATGACTAACACCAAATCCTTCAGTCGTTTTCTAACCCGTACCCTATATATACCCCTGACCTAATCCTTCAGAGCTTCATCTTCTTCAAACCTAACGTTCATCTCTCCAAAACTTCTCTCTCCTAAATGGTGTCCATGCAACTCAAACCGCGACACAACTGTGTAGCTCACCTCACCAAATCGCCATTCTGGGCTAAGTTCGATATGCTATTGATTTATGGTCTGGTCCAGTCCCTACAAAACGGCCTTTTCTCAATCCAATCCTCATGCCGAATCCTTAACCAGTTTTGGATGAACGTCACCCTCACCACTGGGGAGAACAACACAGCGTCTCTCCGGTCGGTCGTCAAAACCATGAAGTGGTCATCACTCCCGCTATACTTCGTCAACTCTACAACTGGATGATGCCACTTTCCTGCTGGATATCCAAAGGGCACAACTGATTTATCCTTTGCCCACCATGGATATCAGGGAACCTTAGTGCCTCCACCATACTGAACAAACATTTCCATGATGCTGAACGTCTAATCTTTCACATGGTAAATATTTGGGCTCCTAAGACTTCGTCTTGGGATCAAATGTCTACAAAGTGGCAGCAGGTAATGTATTCATTCTGAGCAACACCTTTAAATTTTTCAGAAATATTTTTAGAGCTCAAGGATATGGCTCAAAAACAAACTGCTAACCGTTGGATATTATATCCGCGGTCATAATGGCCATAATTACAAACCAGCTTCACGCTGAGGGACTTGTTGGCTGGGAGTCCCTGCTATGGCTGTTTTGCCTAAAGTATACTCCCGGCACAACTCTGACCATCACTCAAAATGGCTGCCAAGCTGCGCAAACCACCAGCTGGAACCCAGCCACCACTCCAAATCAAAAGTCCCCACCAAACCCACTAAAAGAAAACACAAAAAGGCTACTCAGGGAAATGAGTCCCCTGAGGATGCCCCTGCAACACAAACGCAGGCTATATCCACTGGTTATAACCCCCTAGTGGATATAAGACTCTTCAGCCATAGCCGCTCAGGATTCCTCTCAAAAGGAGCCTGCAGCAAACACACAAGGGGTACCCACACATCTGGGATCTTCTCACTTGAGGAGATTGCCATTGAAGAGCACCATCCTCCCTAGGTGCACACTGCTTTTACCCCATCTCCCCATGCAACGCCCCCCAAAGTCCTACATTGCTTGTTGCACAAGTGCTGACTCAGTTGCACTCCTCACCCCCTCCCCAGATACCAATTACTACTGGGAACACCCTACCATTGAGGCGGAGGACCAAAGTGCAGCTGAGAACCCACAGCATAGGGGTTACAATGTTCCCTCTCCTAGTGTAGCCATGGAGATTGGAACTTCTGGTGAGGCTGCCATTTCTCCTGCGTCAGCATATGATCAGGTTGAAGTTGGTACCATTACTAAGACCTTACCAGAGGCAACTGCTGATGACAGACATAGTCCTGAGGCAGGAAGTCCCCAGTACCAAGACAAAGGGGCACATGCTCCAACTGAGCTACACTCAGTGCATGTTCATCCTGATCCTATCAAGAGGTCAGGTGATTCGGTATCTACTGATGATGACCTGGGCTTCTTTTACGATGTAATCGCCCAAAACACCATCCTGGAGGAGGAGGTGAGCAGACTCAAAGAGCTGCTTGCCAAAACTTCTAAGGACCAAGACCATCTGCCTCCACCAACCCACAAATGGCACCTTTAGTTGAAGGTTCCCCAAACACTTTACCCTCTCACTCTAATGAGCCTCCAGCTTCTGCTTTTGGCACTATCTCTCCGGACAGAACCCCCCAGAGCAGATGGTTGCTGTATTCAACAATCCATACCTCTCATCACTCCCATTATTAATGAAATTGTTACTAAAGCCATTGATGAGAGGATTTCCTCAACTCTAACACCACTGATTGATAATGCTGTGCAAAAGACACTTTCTGCGGTACAACCCCTACCACCAATGCATCCAAAAAGGGGGAGAGTACTGCAGTGAAAGAAAAGAAGAAGAAAAGAACAGAGGATGAGAAGGCCAAAAGCAACAACAACTGATTACTACAAAAGAAAGAAAAGTGCTGGTGATCAACCTACTGCTGAAGAAAAATCCTTGGAAGAGCTGGTAAAAGATGCAGATGACACACACAACGATCCATGGACAAAATCATTGAGCAACTCTTCAAGCAAGGTTTTGATACAGCCATATAGATAGTGAGATCAGGAATTGGAAGTGGAGGAGATTCAAACCGATGGGCTGGGTATGATGTACTGGAGAAAGAGAGATGGGAGATCATGATCCGTTTCATTGCCAAATACTTAGGAAGATCTTTGATGGAGATTCGTGCATGGACCAGAGACAGTATTCTGGCTAGCCACTAGAAATGTCTGTCTGAGCAATTCCATAAGGGGATTATCATTGAAGCTCTTGATGAGGGGGTTGGAAAAAGGTTTGAAATGGCAAGACTTACAAAGGCTAAACTCACAACCAAAATGCTGGAACAACCTTCCCTTCCACCAACTCAAAAACAGCCTACCCCTCAAATCTCCAAATCAATCTCAAAGCCCAAATCCAAACTTCCAACCCACAAAACCAACTCCCTTACCATCTAAACCACAGCGATGATGCACCTAAGAAGAAGAGAGAAGGGTGTTGAGGCTAGAAGAAGAAGAAGAAGAGGATGATGTGGAAGAAGATAGGTTGCCTCTGTCTGCAGTTCTAACATTGGCGAAAGCCAAACCTATGCCCATCACTCCCACCTCACAGATGGATGCTATGAAAGTTAAGATTAAAGAAGAACAACAGCAAAAGCTTCATGATGATGAAATGCTGAAAAGCATTGACAAAACTTATGCTACTTCGTCATCAATCACTAGTATGAAGAAAGAAGCTCTGAGGTTGTACACTCTCGCCAACACATTTCAATATCAGAAGGAAAAGGTGAGAGTATGGCCTGATCCTAGGGTGGCTCACAGGATTGTAAAGAAAGACATTCCTTCGAGATACAAGGGTCAAGTCAAAGGATTGTAGATGAAGAGATCACAGTGGCCCTTGTAGTATCACCCTGGGAGATTGTCGAAGACTTCAAGAAGGCCTATGAGACTAAACAACCACCCCAAAAGATGTTAGAGAACAAAAATTAAAAAGGGGTTAGTCTACAAGAGGCTTGAGAACTTCAAACAAAATGAGCTCAGTCTGTTACTTGAAGGAACTCATCCTGATGAGTTTGCATACAGACAGATTACAACAGTTGAGCTAAAAAATGGTAAACAGGCGAAGTACATCTCAGAGCTGTATGGGCGAGAAGGATTGTTTGATGGTGAAGCCGAGAACCTGACCATGGAAGAACAAATCATGTTTCTCAGGGCATACACCGAGAATCCTACATGCTTATACACGGGAAGTAGATCTCATGAATGGGATAACAACTTTGTGTCCAGTTCCCCAAAACAGAGTTCCCATTCATATCTTGCCAACAAATATCTGAGATTTCTTCTTCAAGGCCGAGCTTATATGGGTCATCTTCTCTACTGATCAAGAAGAAAAAGACCAATCTTTGTTGCCAACAATAAGTGGGAAAATAAATAAATTAGAGGTTTTGGCTGCATTGGTTCAGGGGGAGTTTGTTGGACCAAAAGAAAACCAGAGCCAAGATCAGAAAACCTCTAAGTCCCACATGATATCACACAACTGCTGAAGGCTTCATCAGCAGTTCGATAAGTGCTGAAAACTCCAACAGCTGAAGATCAAGTGCTGAAGACTTCAACAGCTGAAGACTAAAGTGCTGAAGTTCAACAGCTAAGAACACAAGTGCTGAAGCTGAACAGCTGAAGAACACAAGTGCTGAAGCTGAACAGCTGAAGAACACAAGTGCTGAAGCTGAAGACCAAAGTACTGAAGTACAACAACTGAAGAGTTTACAAGTGCTGAAGATCAACAACTGATGTACAAAGTCTGAAGACATCAGCTGATGATATCTACTGAAGTCATCAGCTGATGAAACGTTTGAAGTTCAAGTCTGAAGATCAAGTACTGAAGTATCAGTAGTTTGTCAAAACAGCTGAAGAGTACTTCTTCAGTAGTTATGATATCAGTAGTTTTATGTTTTTACTTTCAGTAGTTTTGTAAAACGACTGAAGAGCTTGTTCTTCAGTCGTTGTAGTTTTAGTAGTTTTATGTTTTTCAGTAGTTATAACAACTGATAACACTTAGCATTTTTGTAAGGAGATGTCAGCTGTTTTGACATCTTCAGTAGTTGTGTTTCAGTTGGAATAATTCTGTTAGATGTCACTATCAAGTGACATCAGCAGACGTCACATCTCTTATATAGAGGTTCGACCTAATTGTAAGTGTGACATTCCGTTACCACGAAAGCGAATATTGAATGAAATATATTTGCAGAATTCTCTCTCTATAACCGTCTTTGTTCTTCATTGAATATCGTTCGTTCTTGTGAATTGGCTAATTCATTGTTTGAATTCCGCTGCTATACTCTCTAATCAATCAAACGTAGATCACTGATCTTAACAAGGCACTCATCCTGATGAATTTGTCTATAGGGAGATAACTACTGTGGAGTTGAAGAATGGCAGGACTGTAAAGTACTTATCTGAGTACTATGGTCCAGAGTTCTTCTTTGAAGGAGGAGTAGAAGAACTCTCCAAGGAGGAACAGTTTGTTCTCCTTGAGGCCTATGTTCGAGAGTCGTACAGACTCATCATGGGGAAGTAGATCTCATGAATGGGATAACAACCTCTGTGTCCAGCTCCCCAAACAGAGTTTCCTATTCATACCTTGCCAACAGATCTCTGAGATTTCTTCCCAGGCCAGTGCTTATATGGGTCATCTTCTTAACTGATCAAGAAGGAAAAAGACCAACCATTCTGCCAAAAATAAGTGGGGCCTTAATAAAGTTAACAGTTTTGGCTGCATTGGTTCAGGGGGAGTTTGTTGGACCAAAGAAACCAATGAGCTGGATCAGAAAAAACCTTTAAGTCCCACAAACATCACAACAACTACTGAAGACCACAACAGCTGAAGACAACAGCTGATTACAAAGTCTGAAAACACAAAGTCTGAAGACACAAGTGCTGAGACAAAGTCTGAAGACACAAGTGCTGAAGACAAAGTCTGAAGACACAAGTGCTGAAGACAAAGTCTGAAGACACAAGTGCTGAAGACAAAGTCTGAAGACACAAGTGCTAAAGACCAAAGTATCTGACGTTGTCACAACAGCTGAGAGGTCTTCTTAGTAGTTGTGATGGTTTACCTTTCAGTAGTTTCTTGTTTAGTATTTGTAAAACAACTGAAGAGTATGTTCTTTAGTTGTTATTGTTTCAGCAGTTTGACACAACAGCTGAAGAATACTTCTTCAGTTGTTGTGCTCGTCAGTAGTTTTATGTTTTTCAGTAGTTGTAGTAACTGATAACACTTAGTATTTTTGTAAGAAGATGTCAGCTGTTTTGACATCTTCAGTAGTTGTGTTTCAGTTGGAATAATTCTGTTAGATGTCACTATCAAGTGACATCAGCAGACGTCACATCTCTTATATAAGAGGTGTCGACCTAATTGTAAGCGTGACATTCCCTTACCACGAAAGCGAATATTGAATGAAATATATCTGCAGAATTCTCTCTATCTATAACCGTTTTTGTTCTTCATTGAATATCTTTTCGTTCTTGTGAATTGGCTAATTCATTGTTAGAATTCCGCTGCTATACTCTCTAATCAATCAAACGTAGATCACTGATCCTAACATCTGGCTATTTGTGTACTCATGTTTAACCATTTTTAATTCAGAGATCAAACAAGAGAACCGCTCAAACTGTTGAGTCAGTGTCTCACCCTTCCTATGAGAGAATGTCTCATATTGTTGGGCAAGGATTTCTCTATTATTTGCCAAGACCTCATCTGTTCCTCCAAATTGTTCTTTCAAGGCATTCCAGAGGTCATGGGCAGTTTCATAATGCATTAGCCCAGAATAGATTTCATTGGGCAGTGCCATGGCCAGAATTCCATGGGCTTTTGCATCAATCTCAAACAATTTCTTATCCTCATCTGAGTATTGCTCCCTTCTCTTCGGAACCATTTGATTGGTTTTTGGGTTATTCACCATAGGCTTGTGTGGACCATGTACCACTAATGTCCAACAACCTGAGCTGTTAACAGACAGGTGATAAAGCATTCGTCGTTGCCATCTGGTATACTCACTCCTAACCAGCATTGGAGGCTTGGTTGAGGAACCAGTATTGTGAGGATCATTGGAAGGAGTAGTCATTTTAGGTCCAAATACAATTTAATTCAAGCTTTTAAAAGATTTTACATAGACCACAACAGACTCAATGAAAACTAAGAATAAATCTCAGGATGAATGACCAAAAACACAGAAAATTCAATCTCTATAACCGTTTCTTGCAAAAATGCTAATTCAATCAAACTTGGATCTTGGATAGCAGTTTCAATGATCAATTATTAGATCGGTCAATGATGAACCTGCTCTGATACCATTTGACAGGATCAGTGATCTCAAGTTTGATGGATTAGAGTGTAACGCAACGGAATAAGAACAAGAATTAGACAAATTATAGCAAGAATTTGATATTCGTATGCATTAAGAACAAATACGGTAGTAACGAGAGAATATATTTATGTGAAAAGGAATGTTTCAATAATATCAAATGTTTCTGCTCAATCATTCACCGATTACAATTAGGTTGACACTCCTTATATAGAGTGCAATCACTGCTGATATCACAGGATAGTGACATCTGGCAGATTTATTACAAAAATAACTAAAACTTAACAACTACTGAAATGTTCACAACTACTGAGAACATATCAGAGTGCTAAGTACAAAACATAAAACTACTGATACGAAACTACTGAAACTACAACGACTGAAGAACAAGCTCTTCAGTCGTTTTACAAAACTACTGAAAAGAAAAACATAAAACTACTGAAAGAAAACCGTCACAACTACTGAAGAAGACTTCTTCAGCTGTTGTGACACCGTCTGATACTTGGTCTTCAGTACTTGTCTTCAGCACTTGTCTTCAGACTGTCTTCAGCACTTGTCTTCAGATTTTGTCTTCAGCACTTGTCTTCAGACTTTGTCTTCAGCACTTGTGTCTTCAGACTTTGTCTTCAGCACTTGTGTCTTCAGACTTTGTCTTCAGCACTTGTCTTCAGACTTTGTCTTCAGCACTTGTGTCTTCAGACTTTGTCTTCAGCACTTGTCTTCAGACTTTGTCTTCAGCACTCGTGTCTTCAGACTTTGTCTTCAGCACTTGTGTCTTCAGCTGTTGTGGACTTCAGCAGTTGTTGTGACGTCTGTGGGACTTAAGGTTTTTCTGATCCGGCTCATTGGTTCTTATGGTCCAACAGAAGCTGTTAGGATATTCCTGGCATTTGCTGCATCCAAGAACTTCAAGGTCTTTCAGCTTGATGTGAAGTGTGCCTTTATGTATGGAGTGATTGATGAAGATGTATATGTCAAACAACCACCTGGTTTTGTAGACCCTGATCATCCTGATTATGTCTGCAAGCTTGACAAAGCTCTTTATGGGCTGCATAAGGCACCCAGGAAATGGTATGAGACACTGTCTGAGTGTCTTTGTAAACATGGATATAGGAGAGGTACTATAGATAGAACTCTCTTCATCAAAGGACAGGAAACGACATATTTCTAGTTCAAGTGTATGTGGATGACATCATCTTTGTTTCAACTAATCCAAAGCTCTGCAAAGACTTTGAGAAGCTGATGAAAGAGAGATTTGAAATGAGTGCCATGGGGGAACTCAATTTCTTTCTGGGAATTCAAGTGAAGCAAGTTGAAGATGGCATCTTCATATGTCAGTCAAAGTATGTTCAGGACATACTCAAGAGATTCAACATGACTGATTGTAAGATTGCTAAGACACCCATAGCTAGAAACCACTCCCTTGGACCTAATCTTGAGTGGGAGTGTGTAGATGAGCACTTATTCAGGGCTATGATTGTGTCTCTTATGTATCTTACTGCTAGCAGGCCTGATATCATGTTTGCTACATGTATTTGTGCAAGATATCAAGCTAAACCTAAGATGTCTCACCTTATCACTGTCAAGAGGATTCTAAGATACCTCACAGGTGCATCAACACTTGGTTTATGGTACCCTAAGAATCCTGACTTCAATCTGTATGCCTATACAGATAGTGATTATGGTGGTTGCAACATGACTGCAAAGTCTACATCTAGGGGATGTCAGTTCCTTGGTGGAAGGGTTGTCTCATGGCAATGCAAGAAACAATCCTATGTCTCTACATCAACTACTGAAGCTGAATACATTGCTGCTGCAAGCTGCTGTGCTCAAGTGCTTTGGATTCAAAATCAGATGCTAGATTATGGGTTAAACTTCAAGGATACTCCCATTCACATAGACAACAATAGTGCTATCTTAATCACAGAGAACCTTGTGCAGCACTCTAGGACAAAGCACATCAATATCAGGTATCATTTAATAAGAGATAACCATGAAAAAGGATTAATTAAACTTGTCAAAGTTAACACAGATGAACAATATGCTGACCTGTTTACAAAGGCTTTTGATGAACAGAGATTTAAATATCTTATATCAGCTATTGGGATGATTAACTTTGAATAGGTTTTTCTTAAAAACTAATTTCTTATTATTTCGTAAAATATGTGTGTCCTAAGTTGTCTAGTTCATCACTTTCATAAGCTCATGTTTTCTTTGGATAAAAATTTCTTTTTGAAGACTTTCCTTAGATTTTTGAAAATTTCTAATACTTCGGAAGTTATGCTTTTAACTTCGGAAGAAAATCGTACCTTAAAAATAAATAATTGTCTAAGAAAATTACCTTCCGAAGTGTTCTTTGATCTATCTTCCGAAGCTTAAATACATGTCTCAGTCAATTACTTATTTTCAAGGACTATTTACTTTCGAAACAAAATTAACTCTCAGAAGCTTTGTTGTTTTATATACAAAGCACTCAAGTTTTAATTTCTCTTCCGAAGGAAAATTCTCAAAACTCTTAGGAAATTCTTCCGAACTTATTTTAGCTTCGGAAGCCTTTTTAATTAAAACTTCTGAAGATAATTAACTTTCGAAAGCTTTTTGACTTCCAAGAAAACTACTTTTTGAGCAAAGGTAAACTACTTTTCCAGAGGTGGGACCGACATTCGGATTTCAAAGTTTATCCTCTTTCATTATACTTTATTTGAAATCCCTCTCACATATAAACCCAACAGTTTCCTCCAAACCTAAAAACCCAAATTTCTCTCTAAAATTTCTTCTTCCTTCTTTCTTCATCTTTAAGCTACCTCACAATGGCCAACCTTGCTCACAGAAATGATCCCAACTTTACCATGCAGCTACACAGGCAACATAATCGGGTTGCTCTGTTAAGCTCTGAGAAAGATCCTCATTTCTCAGAGGTTTTGTCGTTTCTTAGCTTTATCAAACTACTTCACGTCCCTAACCGTTGATCCTCCTCTCTATGAGGATCAACTGCTTGATTTCTGGAAGACCTGCCAAGAGGTCATTATGGACGGGGAGAAGGCACTGTCTTCCATAGTGTTGGGGAGAACAATCTTCATCACTCCGGCCATCATGAATAGACATCTTCAGCTGGATGATGAATAAGGTGTGGTGTTCTTCCCAAAGGAAGTTATCAATCATTCCTTTGAGCAGATGGGATATGAGGGAGATTTCGCTATAAAGACCTTTAGGAAAGGGAAGGTCTCATCCCAGGGGAGATTCCTGCTCCATGTGGTCATCCACAGCTTATCAAACAAGCATGGTGGATGGGACCAGATTCCTAAGGATCTCTCCTTCATAATCCATGGAATGGTTTAGGTGGTCGAATTCAGGTATTCTCAATTTGTTTATACCAATTTACTTGCTAATTTAGACTCCTTAGAATATTACATGTTTCCTAGATATGTCCAGTATTCTTAACTATGAACTGGGCTCATAGTTGAGGGAGAGAGATAACATTCTTAAATTGGGACAGATGAAGCCCGACATCTTTAAAATACTGAGAAAGCCCACTTATGGCTTCTCTGGGGTAGAAAAAGCCTTGTCCCAAAAATGTTAGAGCTCATTGCTCAAGGTGGCAACCTAGCAGCACAAGCTAGTGTTGAGCCCACACCTGCTACCTCCCAACCATCCACACAGCCTCAAATCACCATCACTTAACAAAGAAAATCCAAACGAACCCCTGCTCAGACTATTCAGTCTGTGGAGGCCCCCATATACTCACCCATACAGGAAGAAGTGGACACTAGAGCTCCCACTTCTCCTGAGGAGCAGACCACTCCCATCTCTCCAAGAATTAGTGTTGAGGTTCCTCATGCTCAGCCTGATGAGCTCATTGCCCAAACTGCCTCAAGCCATCACTCTGAGTCTCAACAGTCTAGTGATTAACCTTCAGGGGACAGTTACCATCCCCAGCCTATAGATCTCAACCAAACAATTCCTAATCTTGACTTCTATACTGATGAAGATCTAGGTTTCAATGAGTATAATGAGTCTCTCTTCTTTACCCCTACTCAAAGAGAGATGAATGCTCCTGAGTCTCCTATATGTATCCCATATTAGTCACCTACAACTGAGGTGGACTCTTCTGAACCTGTTTAGGATGTCCATATGGAAGAGGCTCTCACTTCTGAAAGTGATTACATCATTAAGACCTCAACCATGGCAACTCAGCCCACTGACATCTCAATAGAGATTGCCAGTGAGTAAAGGAAAACCAACAGCCAAGAACCTGAAGCTGGTGGTGAGAGAGAGGAATTTGGTCCAATCATCTCATCCCCCAATGATTCTTCTGATGAAGATGAGGGGAATTTGAGACTAAAGGTGAAAAAACTGACTAAAACATGCACCTATTTAGTCTCAAAGGTCAGTCACCTTGAATCTCAGGTGACTACCTTACACAACAAGATCAATGATCAGGAACTTGAGATTTCATATCTTAAGGAAAAACTGGTTGGGAGACTCTTAAGAAAAGCTCAACCAGGAACATAAGAATCTATGGATGTGATTGACCTATCTTCCAGCTCACCTATGCAAGTGGGTGATGCTACCAAAAAGGGGGAGAAAGCCATCACAGTTACAAAACCTGGGAGTTCTTCAGAGAGAATGGACATTGAGGACTCACCATCCTCACTTGCAATTGTGCATTCTCAGTAACCTCCTCAAATTCACATTGATGTGGACTACACAGACTCCTTCATACAGAGTTTGTTTGAGGATGGGATACCAAGAGCTATGTCATCTTCACCATCTTCAAATAACATCATTGGGTGGAGGTATGACAACATCAGGAAAGCCCTAATCATCATAAGAGTTCAAGGACAGCAAGAAGTCTTCAATTTTCAGACTTTGAACTACTATGAAGGTCTGGATTTAGTCAACATGCCACTTGTCAACCCAAGCAAATCAAGACAAGCTGATAGACTGGCTCAAAGAATCCAAGACAGGATCACTGCAGAGTTCAGCTTAAGAAGGAGACTTAGGGAATCAGGCAATGCCATCGATCAACTGGATGTTGAGGCAGACCCTAAGATTAGTATCATAGGGGAAACCTTGAATGAAGGCCCATTGACAGAACCAGAGACCCCTGTCTCATCATCATCAACTACTGCAGAGATCCACACTCCTATTGAGACATGTGTTGGTGAAGGTGCTTCTTAACCTCTCTCTGGCCAGAGCTTAGATGCTACAACAAGCAATGAAGGCCAAAACTCTCTCCACCCTGAGTCACAAAGGTCTGTGAGTGACAAAGGGAAAAGAAAGATGACATATGAGGAGATTGAGGAGGAGGAGAGACAGAGAGGAAAAGGAGGCTGAGGGGAGAAAGTTCCTCTGCTGAGTCTTCAAGACTCATGGTGTCTGCTATCAGGGCTGCCCTTAGACCAAATACTCAGAATGATGAGTTAAGGCAGTGAGGATAAATTACCTGCAGACAAGGAACTATGACATAGATAGTGTCATCTCTCTCCCCTTAGAAGAGTTGAATGAACTGGTTGATCTGGAAAGGTCAAAGGAGAAGGAGGCAGAAGATGCAAAGCTTCTAGTACAAGTCAAAGAAGATAGAATAAGAAAAAGAGTGACAAGGATATGCCTACCATCTCCCCAGTTCAGGAAAGTCTTGCACAAGAAGATGTGGTTCAACAAGAACCTTAGGTAGACAAAGAAGAAGAGAGGATCAAGATGATCAACTACCTGAGTGCCACAGGCTTCTATCAGGCAGATGCACTCCTTCCCTTGTCCTATGACTATGTTGAGTTTGAGTACTTAAAATAGCTTGAACTTGAGATAATCAAGGACAGAAAGACAACTAAGAAGAAGCTAAGGGAAGAAGCTGCAAAATCAAGAGCTACCATCCAAAAGAGCATGAAGAAGTCTGCTGATAGGCAGAGGATGATGAGCTTATTGAAGCTATATAGATTTTCCGGAAGGAGACTTGGCCCCATGTCTCAATCCACTATGGATGAGCATATTAGGGTGATCAAGCAGAAGATCAAAAGAGGAGAGCTCATTGACTTACACTCCACTCCAAGTCAAGCCCCACCTGAAGTGGAGGCTAAGGTTGAACAACCAGAGACAACACAACTTGGACCTCCTGCTAAAACTCAGCAAGCTTCATCTTCTAATCCACAGCAGGGTCAACCTCCCTCTCCTTCTAGGCCTGAGAGAAAGGAAATCCCAACTGAGAAAGACAATGAAGATCAATCTGGTACTGCAGGCCGGTCTTCTCAGTTAAAACCTATAAAGAGAAAGAAGAGGATGGCTTCTAAACCAAAGCCAAAGAAGAAGAAGATTGCACCCTCTTCTAAATCCAAAATGAGTCAGAACATCCTAAGGTTGTGCAGCCAGAGGATGCTACATCAACTCCAATTCAAACAGCTCCTCTAGTATCAGGAAGACCCATCTTGTCTTGGACATACACCACAAATCCAGAAAGATGGCATGTCATTAGAAATTAAGGCACTAAAGACATTTACACATGGCAAGGTATGTTTCAGTTGCCTCGGCATGACCTCTTTGATATGAGAAGACACTTTGATAGTCTAAAGGATCCTGATCACCTTATGAAGAAAGGATTGGTGATCATCCTAATGAGGACTGTTGATATCTGAAGCCTACTAAGTGTTTTGGTAGCATAAGCCTGGGGGGAGTTTGTAGAGATCAATGAAGAGGCTGATGCAACCTAAACATCCAATGTCTATCCTGCATGGTGCATAAGTGCATTGAAGAATAATGCTTAGGAAGTTTCACACATACAACAGAAATATTCTAAGTGTGAAATCTTCCGAAGCCAAATATGAAGTCTTCCGAAGCCTCAAAGACAAAGTCTTCCGAAGCTTCAACTCATGAAGACAAATTTCTTCCGAAGACTTTTAACACATGCTTTATCTGATGTACTTTTCCATAAAGTTGAACACCTTTCCGCTGCACCTCTGTAAGGTCACCAACTAACATGAGTTGGTGAAAAGATCCATGCTTTTGGTAACTATACACTGAGGTCTTGAGTTTGTAACTTTCTACTTTATGTACTTTATCCTTTTTGTAATAGATAAGGATGTGAGCTATGGCATGTCATAGTCACTAGTCAAAAGGAAATCTGCCTTTTGACTCTACAATTGATTTTGTTTTGTGTCTAGTCAATTGTATCTAGCTAGCTTTCAAAGTATAGCCAGCTGTAGGATGTAGTATAAGTATTCATGTTCTTGTATCTTTGAATCATGCTTTGTAGCACTTGTAATAGAACATAGAGAAAGCAATATACTACATTCTTGAAAACCATATACTTGTGTTCTTTGTGTTCTATCTCTTACATTACTTGTGTTCTTAGTGTCTCACCTTGGTTAATCCAGTCATAGTGTTTGATTAAGTTTAGTTAATCTCCTTTTTGTGTTGTTGTGTTATAACTCAACCCCCTTCAATGATCCTGCAAATAGTGTATTGCTCAACAACAGTGTTTTTATGAAATGAATGGCTTTTGTTAAAATAATTCCGCTGCTGAAGCTTGAAAATTTATAATGTATTTAATGTTGTGAATGACCAACTGTGAGGTCTCTAGGAACGGGACCTTACAACACGTGATAGTTTTTTTACACATACTCATAACCTAGCCATCCAGAGCGTCCAGAAAACCTATTCCAAGTTCATAGTTCGCATCTGATCGTGTTGTACTCATTCATAACGTTTCTTTAATCGTTAGATTGATCGGGATTGCGTTCTCACTGATTGGATCGTCAATTAAATAGGATTCTGTACTATTTGATCTGGTTTCACGTTTTATCAGTTAGTACTCCGTACATACACGGTCCTCTAACAAAATCTCTCTCATTGAATGTAGCTATATACTTGTTTTGAGAGACAACTTCCCCAACAGTAACCGTAGGGATATGCGGACCAGAAATGATCAATTCCCACTAATTGTGACTGTGTAATAAAAGAATGCCTTTAAACACCTCTTCCAATCTTCAAAGTTATCTCCGTTGATCAATCTTGGAGGTTTGTTTGGTGCCACACTCTCCAAATTAGATATCGTATGAGTTGCCATTTTAGACATGATTAAGTAAGTAGTTTCACTAATGATAAGGTAATTTTGCTGATAATTTCGCTTGGAGTTTTGGCTGCAGTTTCACAAGCAAACAACTCACTGATACTAGTTTTGCAAGCAATTTCACTCGAAACTTGTTTGAACTTTTGTTCAGATGGAAATTTGGCAGCAATTTCACTATGAGGAGGTGCACAAGCACCGATGAACTGCCGTTCAATAATGGTACTTTCACAGAGGTCAAAAGAACACACACAACTAACAAAACAATACTAGTTTCATTGGTTGAAGAGATACTTTTGTTGGATTATCAACAATTTTGCTGAATGAAATACTTTTTCAACATGAAATTGATCCAAAACCACCCAAATCTTAAAGCACTTAGGTTCTGATGATTAGAGAAGCTTTCCACACCAAAAACTAACCAAACTCCATCAATTTCCATATCCAAATCACTAAAACGCGATCCAGAAATAATGAAATACTGATTTTGAACAAAAATATCCAAAAATTCAATCAATCAAGAGCACAATAGCTCTAATACCATTTTGTTGGTCCACTTGATCAATAAATAGTACAATTGATTGATCAAATCATTCAAAATCCACTAACAAACATCCATTATAATCACACAATAGTGATATATCATCAAAACTGTTCAAATATAATCAATACAAATCAAACACAAACAAGATGAAAGGCTCAAAATGAATTCTATTAACTTCCATCCAACAATTACAGACTTGCAACTATCATATTTCGAAGTAGGGTTTTGCAAGGTTAACCTACAAAGATAGAATCACATCTATGTATAGACAAGATAGTTTTGCTAACAATTTCGATGGTCAGCGATACTATGAGGCCCATTATCAGTTTTGCCCATCGATAAAATACACAAAATACAAAGTATAAACTAAGTAATCTAACATAGATCCTATTACATTTAAACAAAATATAAACTCTAATATAAGGTGAGTCCAACATAATCTAGATCTTTAGATACTACTATTGTTAAGAATCAAAATCAAGGTGAAATTAAGAGTATGAACTTGAGATCATAGTTATATGATAATTGTAACAATCGACCACTAGGTCATAATTCTAACTTTTAACCTCCTACATTATTATCCATACAATTAATATTAATGTTAATATCTATATAATAATAATAATAATAATAATAATAATAATAATAATAATAATAATAATAATAATAAAAATAATAATAATATTATTGTTATTATTACTATTATTAGTGTTATTATTTGTTACTACCAATAATGCCATTCTTATTATTTTATGTGCCAAATGAGATGATTCAGCTAAGTCTAGCCTTAGCATAGAATAAATTTATGTTCCAGGAAAGTCAATCAATCACCCTTGTAATTAAATCTTAATTAAAACAATTAAAATGTGTGCATACACACATAATTCACAGTTGAAAACACTCATATGCATGCTTAATGCTTAATAACTAACTAGAATTTACCATCTAGAATAATACACTACTATACAAAACTACACTACATAATAACCATTTTACAACTAAAATTTAAAACAAAAACCCCACTAAACTCCAAGACTTGGCCGCCCCTCCCTCTCCACTCACCACACTCCCTTATTTCCCTCAAACACTTCACTCCTCCTCCACTCCCCATACATGCAAGACCACATTCAAACCACACACACACACACACACACACACACACTCATTCTCTCCCTCTTTTCTCGGTTTCTTCCAGCAGAAAAACCACACACACAACCGCAATTCCATTACCATTTCAACAAGGTTTTCAAAGAACAACATCATTCCAATATCATCCAAGCTTTAAACAAGCAAGAAAGTGTCATTTGGCGAGCTATTGTGCATGGTTCTTGCTAGGACAACTCTCTCCAGACCTTGTTTGAGAATCTCCAGCTCATATTCTCCTTCTAATCTCCCCAAGTAGTGAACCACTCAAAGTGTAAGCATCTACACACATAAACCATGTACATCATGTTTTATCCTTTCATTTATCTACCAAAAACCTTACATTCTTTATTCTAATAGAAACTTTCTGCTACAACTTTCTTCTTGACAAGCTTCTAACATCCTTGAAGTATCTCATTTGATATGTTAGTTATTCTATGGGTGGAACTCAAGATACACCATGAAAACCCTTTTTTGGATGAATTTGCACCATCTAACTTTCATGTTGTGTAACGCTCTGAAGTAAAGCTTGTAACCTGCTGAAAAATGGTTTTCAAACCTTCTAATAACATTTTTTGGAAGTTAGAAAAGGATTTGGTAATGTTTAAGCACGATCTATAATGTTTTACACCAGTGTAATGGGTTAAAATAATGAAATCACTCATCTACAACTTGTTCTTGGGTTATATGTTAAAACCGTGAGTTAGAGTTATGATTTCAGTAAGTTTTGGGTGTTATTGATGTTAATGGCTGAAAAATTATAAAAGCATAGATTGTAGACATTTTGAGCTTATTCGGGGACCCGAAAGGTGGTAAAACGACCTTAAAAATAAGAGAAATTACAATATAACCATGTTAAAAATAATTCCAGGCTCTAAAAGGCTCTACAAAGTGATATACATTGGATTTGTTGACTAAATGGTCAAAGGGCAATTTAAATGGACTTTTTAGCTAAAAACGGGTCTTAACCGGGTGATTTTTGGAAGAAAATCATGGAAATAAAGGGATAAACCTAAAATAAATGAAAAATATATTATTTCAGTAATTTGAGACCTCAAAGACTGGAATGGGTTAAAAATTGGTCAAACACGTTTTCAAACGGTCGGTTTTGTGTAAAAACGCGTTTTACCGGGTTAAACTCAAAAATGGGACTTTCAATCAAAAGAGCTTAAAAATACATTTTAGTCAGATTATAAAACTTTTTAAAAAGTCCTTAAAATAATATTTAAAGTTTTAAGACTTAAAACTATAAGATATATAACCGTTAAAAACCTTCGGTTTTACCGTAACTGGTAGCTTAAAACATATGTTTACCAACTCAAATCTAAATTCTGAAAAATTTGGGAGTTTAACTTACTAATAATATAATGTTTAACTCCAAAAGTCTGATAATGGGTGTTGGATCAAGAAGAAGGCTGGTGCAACCAAAACCAAATCACTTAGACTATTTTGATAAAACTAATAAAGGACTTCCAAAGCTAAGTGCGGAACTTCCGAAGGATATGTAGTTCTTCTGAAGATAAAGTGTAAGATCAACTTCCGTATGAAAACTCCAACTTCTGAAGACAAAGTATTCACTTCCGAAGATCAAGACTTAGAAGAAAAGATAAGAAGTCAACTTCCGAAGTATGAAGAAAAGATGAAGTCCTCAAGTCTCGGAAGAAGTAGCCTTTTCTGAAGTATAAGTGGCTTCGGAAGAACTTGTTCATCCGAAGCCATTTAACCTTCTAAAGACACTACTATGAACTAGTGGACATAAGTATGGTCTCTGACACTCCGCTTGTAGACCTCTGATACTACATGGCGTTTTCTCAAAGGGCTATGTAGTTGACCATACTTTATTCCACTGTTCACCTTTATCAGTTAGTACAGTTACCAACTTTAGTTAGTGACAAAAGGTAAGTCATGGACATGTCATGAATACCATATCTTAGATAAGACATTATCTAAGATACCTTAAACTATAGTTTTGGAGTATTTTCTTTAGTTAGAGGATTACAGCTTGTATCAAAGTATATCAGGCTGTAGGTAGCAGTATATATAGTTTCTCATTGTAACTCATGTAATATGCTTGTAAGAGTCTTCTAATACTTTGAGTTGAGAAGTAATATATACAAGTTCCATGAAATTATTTCTTTGTGTTCTTTGCTACATATTATATTATTATCAACTCTTAAAAGAGATTCTGCTTCATCTGATCTGAGTGTAGTATATTATTACAATTAGACTATTTATTGTCTAGACTAATATTCACTAATTGCACTTAACCCCCTAGACTTAGGCTAATTAATAGAAATTACATATAAAACATAAAAATGACTAAAACATATTTAAATATATTTTTTTGACATAAAATATATTTAATTCAATAAATCTCCTAGTCATCTTAATTCTTCAACGTCTCGTCTCGGTTCTTCGTCTTTAATGTGTCGTGTTTGACTTTTGCGTTGACTTTGATCATGACGTTGAATTTTGTTGAATTTGACTTTGTTGATAATATAGACTACCTTGTACAACTCCAACAATACTCCCCCTTAGTCTACCATTATCAACGTCTTCAAACGAATGAGCATGGAGAAGTCAACATTAGAAAGATTTTCAAGTTAAAGCTTTCAAAATCTGATGAGAAAGATTATTCATCTCATAAGCTCCCCCTATTTATATGCTCCCCCTCTTTGAGTGCAACCTTTGTGAAGATATTGGAACATCTTTTTCAAATCTCTAATCTTGAGTGCTTGAAAATATGTAGGAGGAGGATTCCTAGCTTGGTATCTTCTACAAACTTGAGGAACAGGTTCTCTGATCAGGTACACTCCTCAACTGATGATCAATCATCACTTATAGCAAAAATCTGAAACACATTCTCAAACACAATCTTGACATTTCTAACTATATCATTTCATTTTAACAAAATAAACTTGTGTTTATCTGTGTGTACAATTTCCATGAAATGCATGAAAATGATAAAATTGTAACAACATAATATGGAAGACCTAAAAGAATTTTGAAATGAAAATTTATTACAATTTGTTTATTATATACATTTATTATAACATTATTTATCTATTAATTTTTTAAAACCGAGAGCTGAATCGATCATGAGATCACATCCTCAAGATATACTTTAGCACCACAATGAATTAATTATCGACAAGCAATAAGATCACACTAATAACTGAATCTAGTAATAGTATGTAAGCTCCCGTTCCCGGGACGCTTATAGCTCGCCAATCATCGCTCATAAAACATATAATTACATTTAACTTTCATAAAATATCGTAGCGGAACATCAAAATAACTTTTCATTTCATTAAAAATGCTTTTGCAAGTTAATACAATCATTCATTTCAAAACATCATTGGTTCGTATTACTATGCAAAAACATTAACAAAAGAATGTCTCCAAAATGCCATGTAGCTGCCCCGCGCCATCCTCAGCAATGCTCACCTGCCAATCGGAAAAATGCATAAAAAGTCAGCGTTGCTGAGTGAGTTCTAGTTTTATAATAAAACATACTTTACTTTCATTATAAACGTTCTTTACTTTTGCATGTGATCACACATCATACGTACACATAGATAATATCATTATTATCTTCATCATTCATTCATTACTTCCATTCATTCATGCTTTCTTACTTTCACTCATGTGTTCATCATTACTTCTTTTTATTCCATCAAAAGCCATGAACATTACCCCACCGTCATGCATAAAGCGGGTACTGGGTCGGGGTCTATCATAGACCCCTCGTCGTGGCACACAATAGCCTGGCCACAGTACCTAAGGGTAAATTCAGGCGTACCATTGTCATGTGCTATACCCACCGTCATGCAAAAAGCGGATACTAGGCCGAGGTCTGTCATAGACCCCCCGTCATGGTGCACAGCAGGCTGGCCACAGTATCTAGGGTAAGCGACAAAGTTTCTTTTCAAATGGTCGGTCATAAAGACGTTCCCTGGTGTGCATCGTTCTAGGGTAGCTAACCCACACACCGTCGGACTAACACCTTTCATTGGGCGTGTTCCCACATTCAAGGCTTGCAAGACTTACTTTACTTTCCTTCATTCATTAATGCATGCATTCATTCATCACGCTCCTCTTTTTATTATCTTCCACTTTACGTTACATAATACTTTCATTTTATTCATTAACATTCAACGTAAAGTCATGGGAAAATAGACATACAATGAAGGAACATCAACATACATAGTCAACATCATCATAGAGGGCATCATACATACATAACATACATCATACATACCATCATGCATAAGCATCAATCATACATCATAACATCATCATACAATGCCATCACATCATCTATGAGCTCAAAAAGTCAACTTACATAGGCCCCAGGAACCTCCCAAGTCAAAGCCTATATTACACTTTTTCCTCAAAAAGTCAGAAAATATTATTAGTGTTCATCCGCATTTGCCTCAATACTCATCCGCATTTCCTCACACTTAGACTTTTCCATCAGCATTGACTTTACTCATCCGCATTTGTCAATGCTCATCCTTATTTCCTCATCCGCATTTGCTCACACTTAGACTTGCTCATCCGCATTGACTTTACTCATCTGCATTTGACTTTCCATCCACATTGACTTTCCATCCGCATTGACTTTCGATCCACAATGACTTTCCATCCGCATTGACTTTCCATCCGCATTTGCCAACACTTAAGCAGTTTTCTAAACTTAGGCGTATGAATTACTCTTTGGGCGTATGAGCAGCCTAGGGCACACTTATCATCAGATTCAGTCCCCAAAACCTCGTCTCTCATCTTCTAAGCTTAAATCATACATTCTAAGCCTGAGGAACACAACCATAACATCATCAAGCATGAACATAGTAGAAAATCACACCATAACCATAGCATACATAGATTCATTCATATGGGTATAAAACCCAGTTTTATAAAAACATAAGTTCGTGCATTTACAACCACAAAAATCAGTTAAAACATGTAAAAAAGGGGTTCTAGAACTCACCTTTGCAACTCTTGAGTATGGCTTCTTCCAAATTTGTTTGAAAGTTGAGTTCAACCGCCTAGAAACCCACCAAAAACATACCTGAGCACATACAAACACACATAAGCATAAACCTTAGGATATGACCAGTCAAGAACATCATAAACACATGAATTCTTACCTTGAATTCACACTTTTCTTTCGGTTCTTCAAGCTACCCGAGGGTTTCTGCTCTCTTTCCATCTCTCTCTAAAAATATCCGAGGATTATGAGTGAAGAGAGGGTGATGGGCGGCCATCACCTATATTCACCAACTTTTCAAAGATTTTGTACTTTTTGTCACTTTTAACCCCTAGACTTGGGTTTTATTTCTTTTCCTTCTTTTTCTTCACTTTATTCATTCTTTTGGGTCTTCCGAAAATAACCGGGTGTTACAAGTCCACCCTCTTATATAGGTTTCGTCCCCACGTAGACTCAAATCCTTTCCTATGCTTCCACTGTACACGCACAAGAGGAACCACTTTATTCCTCAACCTCTTGTTTTTTCGATCAATGATCGCCACTAGTTGCTCCACGTAATTGAGTCGTTCATCTACCTCAATATCCTCTAGTGGTACAGTCATATCTTCAGCTGCTAAACACTTTCTCACATGAGATACATGAAATATCGGTGAATTCTACTTACTCATCTGGTAACTCTAGTCTATAGGCTACCTCTCCTACTCTGGCAATGATTCGAAAATGCCTATGTATCTCGGGCTCAATTTCCCCTGCTTTCTGAACCGAATAATACCCTTCCAAGGTGAAAATTTTAACATAACCCTGTCACCTACCTCGAACTCAATCGGTCTATGTCGTTTATCAGCATACAACTTCTGTCTATCTTTGGCTGCCTTCATGAAGGCTTTGATCTTTTCAAGCTTCTTAGTCATAGCCTCGATCACCTTGACGCTTCCTAAATCTTTCTAACCAATATCACCCCAGTAGACGGGTGTTCTACATCTCCTACCATATAGCATCTCATAAGGAGGCATACCAATGCTGACATGATAACTGTTGTTATATTAGAATTCAACTAACGGTAAATGGTCATCCCAACTTCCTCTAAAATAAATGACACATGCCCGAAGCATATCTTCCAATGTCTCAATGGTCCTTTCTGACTGACCATCCGTTTGGGGATGATAAGTCATGCTAATATGTAACCTCGTCCCCATCGCGTCATGGAATTTCTTCCAAAATTTCGATGTAAACCGAGTGTCACGATCAGACACAATAGACACAGACACACCATGACGAGTTACAATCTCCTTAATGAAAAGACCAGCCAACCTCTCGGATGAATATGTCTCGCGGATCGGTAGGAAGTGAGCACTCTTCTTCAAAAGGTCAACTATCACCCATATGGCATCGTACCCTTTCGGGGTACGCGGTAGCTTCGTAATAAAATCCATGGTGATATGCTCCCACTTCCACTCTGGTATATCGAAAGGTTGGATCTTCCCATACAGCTTTCGATGCTCAGCCTTCACTTGTATACAGGTAAGGCATTTACTCATACTCCACCACATCACGGTTCATACCCGGCCACCAATAGTCTTTCTTCATGTCTTGGTAGATCTTTGTAGCATTGGGATGAATAGAGTATCGAGTCTTGTGAGCCTCGTCCATAATCTTCATGCGTAGATGCCCAAAACGAGGAATTCACATCCGTCCGAATTGGATTCTAACACCGAGTGTGTATTCACCCAATTCCGCAATCAGACCTCTCATTCTTTAAAAGTTAAGATGATCTTCTTTCAATGCCTTATCTTGGAACTCCTTGACTTGCTACATCACATCGGAGGTCATGATCAACGGTAATCGGCTCGGGTCTATCTTTTCGGCTAAGGGCATCCGCCACCACGTTGGCTTTGCCCAGATGGTAGTGGATCTCCCAATCATAATCTTTTGTAAGCTCCTGTCTCTGCCTTATGTTTAGGTCCTTCTGTTCAAAGAAATACTTCAAGCTCTTGTGGTCAGTGAATATGGTGCACTTTCTACTGTATAGGTAGTGCCTCTAAATCTTTAACGCGAAGACCATAGCTTCTAGCTCCAAATCACGAGTAGGGTAATTGAACTCATGAACCTTTAACTGCCGGGATACATAGGCTATAACTTTTCCCCTCTGCATTAACACACTCCCCAACCCTGAGTAGGAAGCATTAGAATAAACCACCAGATCTTTACTTCCATCGGGTAATGATAGAACAGGAGCTTGAGTCAACCTCACCTTTAAGTCCTCGAACACCATCTCTTGAGCTTGACCCCATACAAACTTTACATCTTCCGGGTCAACTTGGTTAGTGGAGAAGCGATCGTAGGGAAATCTTGAATGAATCTTCTATAATAGCCCTCCAAACCCAAGAAGCTACAAATCTCGGATTGCGTCTTTGGAGACTTCCATTGCATCGTCGCCTCCACCTTTGCTAGATCCACCATAATCCCATCGGGATTCACTACATGACCCAAAAACTAAACTTCGCGCAACCAGAAATCGCACTTGGAGAATTTAGCATATAGTTTCTCCCTTCTCAACGTCTCCATCACCTTTCGAATATGGCTGACGTGCTCCTCTTTACTCTTGGAATAAATTAGGATAACATCAATAAACACAATCACTGATTTATCCAACATCGGCCGACACACTCGATTCATCAAGTCCATAAAAGCAGCTGGCGCGTTGGTCAAACCAAATGACATAACGAGGAACTCGTAGTTACCATAACACCTACGAAAAGCTATTTTAGGAATATCCTGCTCTTTCACCTTAACTGATGTAGCCCTATCGACGATCTATCATTGAGAACCAACTAGCACCTTAAAGCTGATCAAACAAATCATCATTTCTTGGTAAGGGGTATCGGTTCTTTATCATCAACTTATTCAGCTCACGGTAGTCAATCCATATCCTCATACTACCATCTTTCTTCTTCACGAATAAGACTGGAGCACCCCAAGGAGAGATACTTGGTTTGATAAACCCCTTATCAAGCAGCTCTTGCAACTGCTCCATCAACTCGTCCATCTCAGTCGGAGCCAACCAATACGGTGCCTTGGAAACAGGTTGGGCAACCGGTATCAGATCAATTTGAAACTCGATCTCTCGATCAGGTGGCAGTCCTGGTAAGTCTTCTGGGAACATGTCTGGGAAGTCACACACAACCGGTACATCAGACAGTTATGGTGTTGGTGTATCCACGTCTTATACATAAACCAAGTGGGCACTACATCCATGCCTCATGCACTTTCCCGCCACCGCCATCGAAATCACCATTGAAATCTTAGTGACTCGATCACCATAAAACGTCACTGAACTCCTGTCAGGCACTGTCAACCGGATCATCTTTTTGCGACACACGACATTTGTCTCGTAGTCCGCCAACCAATCCATTCCAAGGACTACGTAAAACCCACCTAAGGTCATCATGAATGGTCTAACAGGAAACTTGTGACCTTCTAGTTCTACATCACATCCTTCTATCATCTCAGAAATCCTATTAGACTTACCTATGGTAGTTTCTACATCAAAGGGCGCATCTATATTCTTACTACTAACAGGCAATTTAGCATAGAAAGCAGCAGAAATGAAACTTTTACTAGCACCAGAATCGAATAACACAAATGCTAAAGTTTGGTTTACTAGAAACGTACCTAACACAGCATCAGGGTCCGTCCTAACCTCTTCCTACGTCATCGTAAACGCTCGGGCACTCGCCCTCGGTCCTTTACCTCTAGTCTTTTTCACCCAGAACCCTCAGCCCTTAGCTTCTTACAATCTCTGCTCATGTGGCCCCCTGCGCCACAGTTAAAACATCGGACCGTACGACCGTCCTTTGTTATATGCCCCGTCTTCCCACATTTTAAGCATAAGTTTGATCCCAACCTACATTCTCCAATATGCTCCTTTCCACATATACCACACTTCTTCAACCCCGCACCAGATGTGACCACACGGCGGTCATCTACCCGTTCCTTCTTGTTACTCGTCGGGGCACCACTCCAACCAAACCTTTTTCCATTCCAATTCCGATCGCTACCAGTTTTCTTACTACCTTCGGTCACCACCACAGTTCTCTTATCATACAACCTCCCTGCCAAATCCGCCGCTGACCTAAACGTGCTTGGCCGGGCGGTGATCATGTGCTTGTGAATATCCGCTGGCAAGCCCTGTATGTACCTCTCGATCTTTCACGACAGAGGCGTTAGCTGATCCGGCACTAGTCGTGCCATTTCATTGAATTTGGTGGTGTATTGTTGATGTGTCATGTTTCCCACCTCTAGCTGCAGGAATTCCCTTTCCACCTTATCCATTTCCCTGTAAGGACAGAACTCCTCAATCACCAGCTTTTTCAGCTTAGACCACCTCATTCTCCAATAGCTCGACTACCCTCAGCTTGAACAATATTGTCCCACCAGTATAAAGCTGAGTCCATGAAAGAGTGGGCAACAAAGTTCACTTTCTGATCCTCTTGGCACTCGCTGATATTCAGAACATCTTCCATTTCTCTCACCCACCAATGAGCAGCAGCAGCAGTGCCATTACCATCAAAAGTAGGGGGTTTGCATCATTGAAATGCCCCATAGTTGCAACCTCGGGCCGCCTCCGGTGTAGGCTTTTCTTCTTCCTCTTCCTCTTCCTCTTCGTCATCAGAGAAAAACATTTCAGTCTCGGGCTGCCTCCTTTTGCTTGTATGTCTATTCCTTTCCCTTCTCTCCCCATCTCTAACAGCCTTTATCACTTCGGTCACCACAGACGGTAGGATCGTCTGCATGACCTAATGCACTTCCTCCATAACCGCCTCCTTCACTGAGGCTCTTAAGTTAGCACTCTCATCACTGCCCTCCGGCTGAGGGGTCTTGGTTCTTCATGAACCACCTTTTTGGCTCTAGGCCTTCCTCTCGTAACCCGTGGTTCAACACCACGACCTCCACCACATGAAGCTTTAGATGAGCTACCACCGACCATCCTCTAACACACACACTAAAAGATTCAAACACTAATACGGTCATTCAAGGGAAAAGCTTAGTTTATGTCAAGTATAGTAAGTCCCTAATTATAGTGGCCAGTTGTGATTAGCCACTTACTTTACTCTTCATACCCCAAGCATTACCTGTCCTAACTACATCAGTATCTAATTTAACAGCAACACATAAACCACATAACATGTGCACGTAATACCGATTAACCTCAAGAAAATACCTCATGGCACGCAGCTACTTGGACATGCATCCCTTCCCTTTCCGTCCCATTTTCAGTTCAAGTTTAGGTTTATTTTGGAAATTTACGCGTTTCACTTAAACTTTGGCTCTGATACTAACTTGTAAGGCCCCGTTCCCGGGACACTTACAGCTAGCCAATCATCGCTCATAAAACATATAATCACATTTAACTTTCAAAAAACATCGCAACTGAACGTCAAAATAACTTTTCATTTCATTAAAACTACTTTTGCAAGTTAATACAATCATTCATTTCAAAACATCGTTCATTCGCATTACAATGCAAAAATATTAACAAAAGAATGCCATCCAAAATGCCTAATAGTTGCCCCGCACCATCCTTAGCAATGCTCACCTGCCAACTAGAAAAATGTGTAAAACGTTAGCGTTGCTGAGTGAGTGAGTTCTATTTTTTTTAATAAAACATACTTTACTTTCATTATAACCGTTCTTTAATTTTGCATGTGATCACACATCATACATACACATAGATAATATCATTATTATCTTCATCATTCATTCATTAACTTCCATTCATTCATGCTTTCTTACTTTCATTCATACGTTCATCATTATTATCTTCATTCCATCAAAAGCCATCACCTTTACCCCATCGTCATGATAAAGCGGGTACTGGGCCGGGGTCTATCATAGACCCCCCGTCATGGCACATAGCAGCCTGGCCATAGTACCTAAGGGTAAATTCAGGCGTACCATTGTCATGTGTTATACCCACCGTCATGCAAAAAGCGGATACTAGGCTGAGGTCTTTCATAGACCCCCCGTCATGACGCACAGCAGCCTGGCCGCAGTTTCTAGGGTAAGCGACAAAGGTTCTATTCAAATGGTCGGTCATAAAGACGTTCCCTGGTGTGCATCCTTCTGGGGTAGCTAACCCACGCATCGTTGGACTAACACCCTTCATTGGGCGAGTTCCCACATTCAAGGCTTGCAAGACTTACTTTACATTCCTTCGTTCATTAATACATGCATTCATTCATCATGTTTCTTTTTTCATTATCTTCCACTTTACATTACATAATACTTTCATTTCATTCATTAACATTTAACGTTAAGCCATGGGTAAATAAACATACAATGAAAGAAACATCAACATACACAGTCAACATCATCATACAAAGCATCATACATAGATGACATACATCATACATACCATCATGCATAAGCATCAATCATACATCATAACATCATCATACAATGCCCATCACATCATCATACAATGCCCATCACATCATCTATGACCTTAAAAAGTAAACTTACATAGCCCCTGGGAACCTCCCAAGTCAAAGCCTAAATTTCACTTTTTCCCCAAAATGTCAGAAAATTTTCTACGTGTTCATCGGCATTTTCCTCAATGCTCATCCGCATTTCCTCATCCGCATTTGCTCACACTTATACTTTCTTATCCACATTAACTTTACTCATTCGCATTTGTCAATGCTTATCTACAGTTCCTCATCCGCATTTGCTCACACTTAGACTTGCTCATCCGCATTGACTTTCCATCTGCATTTGCGAACACTTAAGTAGTTTTCTAAACTTAGGCGTATGAACTACTGTTGGGCGTATGAGCAGCTTAGGGCACACTTATCATTAGATTCGATCCCCAAAACCTCGTCTATCAAGTTCTAAGCTTTAATCTTACATTCTAAGCCTTAGGAAGACAACCATAACATCATCAAGCATGAACATAGACCAAAATCACACCATCACCGCAACTTACACAGATTCATTCATACGGGTATAAAACCTAGTTTTATAAAAACATAAGTTCATGCATTTCCATCCCCAAAAATCAATTAAAACATGTAAAAGAGGATGTCACACCCTCAAATTCCACGTGCGGGGTTTTACCGCGAGGCGTGTGGCAAACCAGGATCTCAGACACGGTCATATCAAATGACACTATATGAACTTAAATAAACATTTGAACTTTAAATCAGAGTAGTGATAAACGAAATAAACATCAATGCGGAAGCGTAAAGACGAATGTAAACCAATACTAAAAGTTCCCAAAGTACTATGCCAAAATAAAATGTTCAAAGCAAAATAAATGAGTTTGATGATGCATGTCCTGAGTGCGTTCATTAATTGTGCAACATGAGCTTAAGCGTTCCTGTGACCTGAGAAAACATGCTAAAGTGTGTCAACATAAAGTTGGTGAGTTCACAGGTTTAATAACAGATAAAAATGATTATAACTGTTCGAATGGTAAAGTAATTAAAGCATATCGATAGGTAGCTAGCCTATAATCAAGTTAGTTAGCGTTTCAAACCGAAGGTGATTGTTTGTAAGTTTGTTGCCTTCCCGTCACGTCTAACCCAGACAGTGACAAATGTTAGGTCAATAACGCACCTGTTTGACCTCCAATCAAGCTAGCGCGACTAGCCCGGGCGGGGTTTGTCAAACCCAGTAGTACTACTCAGAATTACCTCGCTACACATTACTAACGGTTTGAGAATGTAAGGACTTTTAAGTATGTTTGCACTAACGTAACAGACGATAAACAATAATACTAGAAACCATTGATAAATAAAGTTTGCATGTATTCTCCCCCAAAAGGAAAGTAATGTAAAATAGGGGCCGTGAAGACTCACCTTGAATGCACAGCAACATGTAAATGTAAGCACTAAAGATTAGGGTCTTCGATTAACCTAAATTTTATTTAATATATAAATGCGACTAAAATTTAGTAATAGAATTAATTATTGATAATAGAATGGTATGCTTTGTGATCCGATCTCGATTCGGGTACGGTGCCATTTTAATATTCCTGCTTACAAGCATACATGACCATACACAAATTTACACGTGTACAAAACTCAAACATTCTCATAAATTCTTGACAATTCATATATGTTTTCTTTTAATAAATTAGTTAGGAGACCAATTAATATAATACCCAATGTTTAGATCATCTTCTATTGACATACAAGTAATAAATATACACTCACATGATACTTTACATACCCATATAATATATGTAAGCTACATACACACAAACTGGTATTCATATATATACATATGTTATGTATAATATACGCAAGTGCATGCCAAAGCGACACCAAAATAATTCTGCACCCATGCCTCGGCTGAAACAAAAACATCCATACCCCACCAACACCGTCTTCCACTATTGATATATTTATATATAAACAACATCCATGCACACACACTACACGTACATACATGCAATCATACAATCATACATGTACAAACATGCAGAAGCACACACAAACCTAAGCACAAAGAACACCCATATATTTACATATATACTGCAACAATGGCATACATGCACACAATATATATATATATATATATATAATATATATAATATATATATATATATATATATATATAATATATATATATATATATATAAGGTAAACCCACACATTCATAAAAGTCGTAGAAACACACACACAACACCTACACCTATGGATCAACTACACACATAACATCACACATGTGTATATATACACAAACGCAGAGACATCCAAACCAACCAAAACCGAACATCACCATACACACACTTAAATCAAGTTCCACATGGACCGAATATTAAACCGCGACAACCGTTAGAGATCGAACGACCAGACCGTGACCGAAACCATATAAATAAGTCAAACAAAAGAGACATGCCTTACGGTTGGACTTTCACGGTTTCCGGAGAAGTTACGTCGTAACACGGAGATATATCGTGCAAGATGGGCTGCTGTCGAACAATATGTTACGAGAGCTATCAATGGTGAAGAGGTTGCCGTCGAGATGAGATGGTGATTAGGGTTTATGTGAGGGTGTTTCGGTTGAAGAGAAGTGCCGAGGGGGGTCGGTTATAAGATTTAAAATGGTGTTTATCATGGGCCGAAAAGATGGTTTTGAATTTGGAAAAGTTACACTTAAATCCCCCCAACTTTGATGAAATGTTTTTTTTAACTTTAAATTTACTTTCATTAATTTAATCACATAACAAGATTACCTAATTAATTAAATCACAAAGGATGTTGAAGTAACAAGAATGGATTAATGGTGTTAACCAGAAAATATGGGGTGTCACATCATCCTCTTGTTAATGGAATTTTCGTCCCAAAAATTAGAGCATTAGAGTATCACAAGACGTCAAATTTAACAACGACAACAAAGAGTGTTGAGGAGCTTGCTTAAGATAAGGTTTTTGTAGTTTCTGCAACAAACTCAAAAGAACGAGTAATTATGGTTTCATGAGAGTGGTGACATCATCCCTTGTTGAAGGGAATTTCGTCTCGAAATTTAAAGAAAAGATTTCTTAAGAATGAATACGTTAGGAGTGGATGTCTGGTCTTTAAACAGTTGTGGGTACTTCTTCTTCATTTGATCCTCGTGTTCCCAGGTAAACTCTGGTCCACGCTTTGAGTTCAAATGGACTTTGACGATAGGAATACCACTATGCTTGAGAGTTTTGACCTCCCGGTCCATAACTTCCACCGGTTCCTCGAAGAAACGCAGTTGTTCATCCACATCTATCTCGTCTAATGAAACGACAAGAGTCTCATCTGTAAGGCATTTCCTTAGGTTTGAAACATGGAACACATTGTGTACTCCACTAAGTTCTTCGGGTAGGTTCAACTGGTAGGCTACTGGGCCAACCCTTTTGACAATCTCAAAAGGCCCAACGTAGTGTGGGTTTAGCTTTCCACGTTTCCTGAAACGAACTACACCTTTCCAAGGTGACACTTTCAAAAGTACCTTATCACCAATTTGAAATTCCAATGGTTTGAACCGTTTATCTGCATAACTCTTTTGTCGGTCACGTGCTGCTGCCATGCGATTACGAATTTGCACTATCTTCTCAGTTGTTTCATGCACAAGTTCAGGACCGGTAAGTTGGCTTTCTCCAATTTCTGCCCAACAAATAGGTGATCGACACTTACGTCCATACAATGCTTCAAACGGTGCAGCTTTGATCGATGTGTGATAGCTGTTATTGTAAGAAAACTCAACCAACGGTAAATGAGTTTCCTAATGGTTGCCAAAGTCAATTACGCAAGCATGTAACATATCTTCTAGTGTTTGTATTGTACGCTCACTCTGACCATCAGTTCGAGGATGATATGCAGTGCTCATATCTAGTCGTGTTCCCAATGATCGTTGCAAAGATTGCCAGAAGTGAGAAGTAAATCGAGCGTCACGATCGGAGATGATAGAAATTGGCACACCATGCCAAGAGACTATTTCCCTTAGGTAGATACGAGTTAACTTCTCCATTCTATTAGTCTCTCTAATTGGTAGGAAGTGTGCGGATTTCTTCAAATGATCTACTATTACCCAAATGGTATCGCATCCGCTAGGTGTCCATATTCAACTCCTTCTACTCAAAAATATGTTGAAGACTCTTGTGATCGGTATAAATGGTGCACTTGGTACTATACAGGTAATGTCTCCATATCTTGAGTGCGAACACAATGGCTCCCAACTCTAAGTCGTGTGTCGTGTAGTGTTTCTCATGAACTTTTAGCTGAAGAGAGGCATATGCGATGACCTTGTTGCGTTACATTAGCACACAACCAAGACCTTGGATGGATGAATCACAATATACTACAAAATCATCTGTTCCCTCAGCTAGGGATAGTATCGGTGCCGTATAAAGCTTTTGTTTTAGGAACTGAAATGCCGACTCCTGCTTGTCACCCCAACTATATGCGGTGCCTTTTTGAGTTAATGTTGTAAGTGGTTAAGTGATCTTTGAAAATCCTTCAATGAACCGACGGTAGTACCCAGCCAACCCAAGAAACTGTCGTACCTCTGTTGGAGTCTTAGGCGTAGCCTAGTTCTTGATGGCTTCTATTTTTGTCGGCTCAACATGTATACCCTTCTCATTGACCACATGGCCTAAGAATTGGACTTCTCAAATCCAGAAGTCACACTTTGAAAACTTGGCATACGGTTTCTCTTGTTTAAGTAATTCCAAAATCAATCGAAGATGTTCCTCATGCTCCTTTTCGTTCTTTGAATATATCAAGATATCATCGATAAAAACGATGACAAACTTGTCCAGGTAGGGTTTGTACACGCGGTTCATGAGATCCATGAAGACCGCTGATGCATTGGTCAACCCAAAAGGCATAACCAAAAAATCGTAGTGACCGTAACGAGTTCTGAATGATGTCTTTGATATGTCCTCCTCTTGGACTCTTAGTTGATGATATCCTGATCTCAAATCTATCTTGGAATAGAAGCTCGACCCTTGAAGTTGGTCAAACAAATCGTCGATATGGGGAAGAGGATAACGATTCTTAACCATCACTTTGTTCAGTTCACGGTAATCAATACACATACGAAAAGTCCCATCTTTTTTCTTAACAAACAGGACTAGGGCTCCCCATGGTGATGAGTTGGGTCTGATAAATCCCTTATCTAAAAGTTCTTGTAGTTGAGTGGACAGTTCTTGCAGTTCTTTTGGAGCTAGTCTGTATGCCATTCTCGCAATAGGTGCGGCTCCAGGTATCAAATCAATCTGGAACTCAACCTGACTATGCGGTGGAAGACGAGGTATGTCTTCAGGGAAAACCTCAGGAAAGTCACGAACAATAGGGATATCCTCAATCTTCTTTTCTTCGATAATCTTTTCTCTGATCATAGCTAAAATAGCGGTATGGCCTTTACCTAAGCATTTCTGGGCTTTTATGTACGATATGATGCCAGAGACTACACCACATTTCTCGCCCTGAACATATATGATTTCACCACTAGGAAGTGGTACACGAACGACCTTTTCACGACAGATAATCTCAGCTTGGTTCTTAGATAACCAGTCCATGCCGACGACCACGTCAAAGCTACAAGTGTAACAGGCATGAGGTCTATATCTGACTTGTGTCCCGATAATTCTAGTTTACATCCTTTGAGGATATGTGTTGCCTCAATCATTTTACCATCAGCTAGTTCTATGGTGTAACTAGGTTCTATTTCAGTTAAAGTTACATCTAGAAGTTTACTAAACTTGGCAGAGATAAAGCTCCTATGAGCACCGGTATCAAATAATACAGAAGCAAAACAGTCGTTCAGAGGAAACGTACCAGTAACTATGTTTTGATCATTCCTTCCTTCACTAGACCCAATCACGAAAGCTCGACCCTTAGCGCCATTTCCATAATTGTTGTTTCCATTATTGCCCTTGTTCCCGTTCTTTAGTTGTGGGGAATCTTTCCTGTAATGACCCTTTTGCAACATTCAAAACAACCCCTTATCGCTTCGCCTTGTTGTTGTTGCTGAGATTGTTTTCTAGTCATCAATTCACCCTTGCAGTCTTTAGCAGCATGACCCTTTCTTCCACACCTTTGGCAATGAAAACGATCACACTGGCCATGATGGTGAAAATTGAATTTATTACACTTTGGGTACTTGCCTGCATAGTTAGTCGATCCTTGACCATTGTTGTTGTTGTTGTGATTATTATTCGTGTAGCTTCTAGAGAAATCAAACTTTCTGACTTGTTGTTGTTGAGTGTTGTTCGAGTTTGAGGACGTGCTGGTGGTACTATCCCATTTTCGTTTATAGTCAGATGAACCGGATGTAGTGCTACGTTTAGGCAGAATGCCCTGCGCCCTGCCTGATCAGTGAGCTTGTGAGCTAGCCGGATAGCATGCTGAATAGTATGAGGATCAACAGCTATGACGCTAGCTTGAATCTGAGGAGCTAAACCATCAATATACTTCTCTCTTCTTTTATAGTCGGGGTTACCATTTGAGGACATAAAGAAGCCAACTCGTGCGAACGAGTCGTATATTCCTCAATATTAGATCCAACCATCTTTAGATTCCAAAACTCTCCCTCCAGCTTCTGGACCTCATTTCTGGGGCAGTACTCATCTTTCATTAAGGTCTTGAAGTCATCCCATGGTAGATTATTAGCAGCCTCAACTCCTAACGTCTGGACTTGTGAGTTCCACCAAGTTAATGCTAGTCCTTCTAATATGGCAAAGGCACACTTGACACGGTTTCCAACGGACAGTTGCACATGGAGAAAACCGACTCAAGTTTCTCCTACCAGCGAAGAAGTGTAACGGCGCCCTCAGAACCACTTAATGAATGAGGCTTACAGTCCATAAACATCTTGAATGTACAGACTGCTTGACCTCCTTGATTTTGGTTCTGGTTATTCTGGTTCTGATTTCGGGTCTGTTCATATGCTGCAAGCGCGTCAGCAACACGCTCATTGATAATGGTATCTAACTTAACTGAGTCATGTTGATGTTTCCTAGTCCGCTTGGACGTCCAACTCTTCTTCCAGACATGATTCTTCGCATTCACAATACACGAACATGAAAAAATATATAATCTATAATCATCATAATGTACAATGTAAATAATCATGCGTTTCACAAATCACAACAGTCAATAATCAAATAATAATCCCTGATAAAAATATATTGTAAGGAGTACAATGTATTGAAATCAAACGATCATAATTCAATATATATCAGTTGGATGGAAACAATCATGCCCATCTGGGTAAAGAATTTCCACTTATGAGTCTGTTATGGCACTTGTCAGTGGATTCAAGGCTTTCTTTCTAAAGCTCTAAGTGTAAGGCCCCGTTCCCGGGCACCTCACAGCTAGTGGTTCATCGCACATAAAACATTAGAAAACATACATTAATTTTGCAGCGGAATTAAAATTTCATTTATAACTAAAACATGTCATTTACAACATTAATTTTCATCTCAAAATACATGACATGTCAAAATACGGATGCCGGCCTCAAAATGCTCCCAGTAGCTTATGCATCCATGCCTGCAACTCCTCAGCATCAACATATACCTGCCAACTATCATGCATACAAAAGTCAGTGACGCTGAGTGAGTTCTAGTTTTATAATAAAATACTTTTATCTTTAAAAACCGTTCTTACTTTATTTCAAAACATACTATGCTTTACATCATTCGTGATCATGCATCATACGTACATACAGATAATATCATTATTATCTTCTTCATTACGTTCATTAACTTTGTTCATTCAACATATAACATTATCGTTCACTTCTCTTTCTAGATCCGGTCAAACTTACCCTCTTCGTGGCACTTAGCCACGATTAATGTGGTCGAATGACTAGGACCCTGTTCAGTACATTATTACGATAATTCATTTACTGTGGTCGAAGACTATTGCTGTGCTGGGGCCTGCTCACAAACCCCCGACTCATGTTCAAAGACTGACACAGCACCGTGATACGCGACAAAGATCCCATACGAGTCAATCACAGGGATTGAACTCCATCCAAGTTTGTTGCAACATAGAGTCGCTCACCTCATCATCTCGTCTCATGCAATATCCCCAACTCATGTCCGAAGAATGATTTCGTGCTGGGGCCTGACACACAAACCCCCGACTCATGTCCGAAGACTGACACCGTACTAAGATACGTGACACGGATCTCATCATCCGTCACTTTCATCATATGCAATACTCCCGACTCATGTCCGAAGACTGATACTGTGTCAGGGCCTGCTCACAAACCCCCGACTCATGTCTGAAGACTAACACAGTACTGGTGTACGCAAACTGTATCCTCTCTCATGCAATACCCCCGACTCATGTCCGAAGACTGATACTGTGTCGGGGCCTAACACACAAACCCCCAATTCATGTTCGAAGACTGACACAGTACCGGGATACGCGACAAGGACCTCTTTCGAGTCTGTTGCAACACAGAGTCGCTCACCTCATACATATGCTTGCAAGCCGTTCTATACTTTCTCTTTTATTCATTCATTTATTCATGCATGGATTCATTCGTTACGTTCCTCTTTTCATTATCTTCCACTTTACGTTACATAATACTTTCATTACATTCGTTAACGTTCGACGCAAATTCAAGGGAAGACATACATACACAATAAAGAACATACACAAAATCATAAACATACATCATACAGGCAACATCATACATGTATAACACACATCAAACGCAAGCCATCACATCATAACCAGGCCTATCTCCCCATATTTCCCCTTAAAAACTATTTAGAAAACCTTAAGTCCAAAGTGGGCGCATGGGTCCTTCTAGGCGCATGAGCATCAAATTCTAAGTATAAAACAGTCTGGGCGCATGGGCACTGTTTGGGCGTTTCTGCCCTGTTTAGGCGCATCACCAACACTTAGACGTTTCAAGCACTTGGGCGCATGGGCACTACTTTGGCGCATGGCCAATACTTAGCCGTTTCAAGCTCTTGGGCGCATGGGCACTGTCTAGGCGCATGGCCAATACTTAGTCGTTTCAATCTCTGGGACGCATGGGCACTATTTAGGCGCATGGTCCACACTTAGCCTTTTCTTCACATGGGTGCATGGGCACTTTTTAGGCGCATGACCCACCCTTTGGCGCATGGCCAACACTTAGACGCATGGGCCAACATGCTGGGCGCATGGGCCACTATTTAGGCGCATGGTCCACCCTTGGGCACATGGCCAACACTTAGGCGTCTGGTCTCTCATGTTGGACGCATGGATAACTGTTTGGGCGCATGAACCACTGTTCATGTTCATCAAACATTCTGAAATATTTTCTATGCCACCAATTTCACCCGATAATCATTCTAAGCGTACCCAAACATAGATCTAACATACTAAGGCCACCTAAGCATGCTAAACATCATCTTTAACCCATATTCAACACTATAACATGCATACATACATACAACATTTGTACATAAAGTTGTAAATCCACAGTTTCTTTAAAAACGTTTACTTAGTATGCATAATAGCCCCAAATCAGTTGAAAATCCGTAAAAGATGGGTTCTAGAAACTCACCTTAAGCAGCTTTTGAGCAACAAACTTCCTGTTCGAGACCCACTTTCGGTTCAGCCCTTGAATCCCGAAAACAAACACTAAACAACCAAAACATCGGTCAAGATCTCGAAACCCAGCTAAAACCGAGCTCATAAAAGAGAAGACTTACCTTTTTTAGTTTCTTCTTGCTCGTTCTCTCTCTGGCTCTGATACCAATCTGTCACACCCTCAAATTCCATGTGCAGGGTTTACCGCGAGGCGTGTGAGAAACCAGGATTTCAAACACGGTTATATCAAACGACACTATATGAACTTAAATAAACATTTGAATTTTAAATCAGAGTAGTCATAAACAAAATAAACATCAGTGCAGAAGCTTAAAGACGAATGTAAACCAATACTAAAAGTTCCCAAAGTACTATGCCAAAATAAAATGTTGAAAGCAAAATAAATGAGTTTGATGATGCATGTCCTGAGTGCGTTCATTGATTGTGCAACATGAGCTTAAGCGTTCCTGTGACCTGAGAAAACATGCTAAAGTGTGTCCACATAAAGTGGTGAGTTCACAGGTTTAATAACAGATAAAAATGTTTGTAACTGTTGAATGGTAAAGTAATTAAAGCATATCGATAGGTAGCTAGCCTATAATCAAGTTAGTTAGCTTTTCAAACGAAAGCTGACTGTTTGTAAGTTTGTTTCCTTCCCGTCACATCTAACCCAGACAGTGACAAATGTTAGGTCAATAACGCACCCGTTTGACCTCCAATGAAGCTAGTGCGACTAGCCCGGGCTGGGTTTGTCAAACCCAGTAGTACTACTCAGAATTACCTCGCTACACATTACTAACGGTTTGAGAATATAAGGACTTTTAAGTATGTTTGCACTAACGTAACAGGCGATAACAATAATACTAGAACCATTTATAAATAAAGTTTGCATGTTTTCTCCCCCAAAAGGAAAGTAATGTAAAATAGGGGCCGTGAAGACTCACATTGAATGCACAGCAACACGTAAATGTAAGCACTAAAGATTAGGGTCTCCAATTAACCTAAATATTATTTAATATATAAATGGGACTAAAATTAGTACTAGAATTAGTATTGATAATAGAATGGTATGGTTTGTGATCCGTCTCGGTTCGGGTACGGTGCCATTTTAATATTCCCGCTTACAAGCATACATGACCATACACAAATTTACACGTGTACAAAACTCAAACATTCTCATGAATTCTAGAAAATTCATATATGTTTTCTTTTGATAAATTAGTTAGGCAACCACTTAATATAATACCCAATGTTTAGATCATCTTCTATTGACATACAAGTAATAAATATACACTCACATGATACTACGTACACCCAAAATGGTATTCATATATATTGTTAGGACCTGGTATTTGAACGAAATACCAAATGATTAACGTGTAAACCAAACCAAATAGTCCGGAATACTATTTGATTGGCGATCCAATCAGTGGGAACGCATGTAGAATCAATAAAGTATTTAATCAAACGTTAAGAATCGATTAGGAATCGATCTACAGCATTCTATGAACTTGGAGTATCAACTTGGAGGCTTGTGGACGGCTAGGGTACGTCTAGAGTTGAAATAGAATGAATGCTCTCGTTTTTCCACGAATTGGGTTGTATTTATAGGTTTATATTGTTCATTCGTGCGACTGAACCATTAGTATGGTTTAGTCGTGCGATTGAACCATGTGGTTGATTCATCCGCAAGACTGAGTGTTCAGTCGTGCGACTGAGCCAATCTTATGTTACAATCATACGACTGATCCAGTCTCCTAGTTCAGTCGTGCGACTGAGTCATTCGTATGAAGTTATTCATGCGTATGGTCCATTCGCATGGGCCATTCGCATGAGAACTTCATTTTGTTAAGTTTGAATGTACTAATTAATATAACATTATGTGTACCATTCAAACAACCACAAACCTAATTAACCAATTCAACATCGAATCATTAATGAAATATTAAACATTTTAAATAACAAACAACCAATATCATTTCATTAATCATTCCAAACATTACATCAGAATCAGACAAACAAGATCTATTACATTCATATCATGATCTAGGGACATACATGTATCAACAAACTTCCCCTTGGACCTAGATCTCTCTAATGTCTTGTTTTCTTCATTACCTCCTCATACTTCTTGTACTTATCCTTTATTGTAACTCCCGCATGAATCTCAAATGCAAAACAGAGTCTTATGACATTCTAGAACTAGAGGGCTTGTACTATATCCTGCGTATCATAGAACAGTGGCCACTTGTATAGAGTGTAGACATCATTAGCTGACAAATTGGTAAGCCACATTGGGTCAAATACCTGATAGTATATTTGGCCCTCTTTGTTAGGACTATGACCGCTTCTCCTGTCCTCCAATCGTAGTACCACCACTTAAAGTGTGGAGTGAAGTCCTGTGGCATTTCCCTGAGTGGGATTCTTGACATCATGCACGGAGGACTCCACTTCAACACTATCTTTGGCTTTCCAGTAATGGCATCATCTTCAGACCTTCTGATGTACCTTGTAGGCTGTTGGGTCTGAAGTTACCCAACTGGGTGTGGTACTCCTTCCTTAGCAGCCTCAAACCAGCCTGACATCTTTCTGGGTCAACATACAACAGCTTCAGTTTGGCCAGCTGGTTGAGCTCAAAACCTGGTAGAGTCTTTAGATCATGTGGAAATCTAAAATACTCTATGCCCTTCTCCCTCTTAAGTGCATAGACGTTAAGGTCCTCAAAATATGCCCATGCTATAATCCTGCCTGACACTTATGATGTTTCTTGACTCTGTAGAGTTTGGTGTAGGCGTCCTGTTTACGTGCAACGCGTTGGGCTCTAACTTCTTCAAAACAGGCGGCCACTTAGCATTTCGGATATCAACATCATCATTTGAGCTTGTGTCGTTCCCTCTGTCTTCTCTGACTCCTGCTCCATTTTGTCTAACACCTCAAACGTATCACTGACAAGGGATTCACCCAGATTGGGGACCACATTTCCTCATTGTCAGCATGCTGAGGGTAGTGCTCTGCAATGACATCTTCTATCTCTATTCATCAACGTCGTTGAGCTCTTCGTCACTTGTCGAGTTGCACGTTAGAGCATCCTTCAAAATCTCATCGGGATTTAACTTGAAGATCTCAGCTAATTGCTCGTTAGTAAGATTATGAATATTTCTCTTCCTCAGGAGCATACATAACCGATCTCCTGACAATACCCTGCAAATCAAGAATCAACGTCAGTTGAGTCTTGACCTGTTGGAAGGGAGCAATATCGTATTATCTCTTTGGAAATCAGGATCTGCTTGATTTAAAACATTCAACACAACAAACATTAGTTAATAATCAAGACAGAAATACATTAATCTTAATATAAACATCAAATACATAATTTAATACATGATTCAAGTACAAAAGCTATCAAATACATGATCATCTAATCATTACTTTTATCTTAATCCATGTAGTATCAACTGGAGGCTCGTTGGATCAGCAGTAGGCGAGGCAGAAGAGGAAGCTCGTTGGTCTTGATTTCTTTTTGATCTTCTATCTTGACCCTGAGCTGAGGCAGATGCAGCGGCATCTCCTCCTTCATCATCATCATTCTCATTCCTCTCCTTTGTCCTCTCGTCCTCAATCCCCTCATCATCCTCAGTCTTATCATTATCATCATCATCATCATCCTCATCTTTGTCTCCCTTTTTAATCTTTAGTGGCTCGTCTTTAGATCCCTTAAGCTTTAGCATGATGGTCTTCTTAGCCTCCTTCAACTCCTCAATCCTCTTAGTAGATGTGACACTGTGCTCTTGGAGTTGGGCGATCTCGTGGCTCTGAGCAGCCATTTGTTGGGCCTGCTCATCTATCAACCGAGCCTGCTCCAAGATCTACTAAGACTGCGCTGCAGTAAGATCCGTCAGATGACGGATCTGCACCGTCTTCTCCTCATCAGCAGCTAATAAACGCATCACCATCCGGTTCAGCGTAGAAAGCTGTTCCTCTACCCCAAATGGAGGTAGAGGAGATCCATATATATGTGCGGGATGGGATGAGGGTCCTGCTTGGTGGCTAGTGGTGGTGGTGGTGGCTATGGTGAAGATGGGGTTGGGTCTGAGAGATAGTGGAGGTGATGTAGGAGTGAAAGATATGGTGGTGGTTGGCATATGTATAGTGGTGGGAGGTGTGGTGGTGGTAGTGGTAGCTGTGGTGGCTGTGGTGGTGGATGGTGTGGCTGTAGAAGTGGTAGTGGTGGTGGTAGATGCACTGGCTGTGGTGGTGACGAAGGTGAGTCTTCTCTTCTTCTTCTTCTGGTCGTGGGGCTGAGCCATCCTTTACTTCCTCGATCCAGTCGAGGTGGATGCTCCCCCTAGAACACGGCTAGCTGACTTAGGGGCCCAGCTAGGATCTGCAGTAATCTCTCCCGAATCCCTGGGGCGTTCACCAACCGCCTGGAGTCCATACTCTGTGGGAACAACCTGCTTCCCCAGTCCGCGTCAAGGGCTCCTCATCCGACTCTTCTTCCTCCTCACCGGGTATGAAGTCCTGGTGGAAACCGTTGACTCAGTTATGTCGCCTGTTAGGGCAGATACTTGAGGTATAACATCTAAAGCTATGCCCCTCGGTGGAATAGGCATGTCATCTCCAGCATCCCCACCGTCATCATCATCTGAATCATGCTCTGGGAGCAATAGCCGCTCATCATCTGAGTCGCTGTCATCATGACGCCACTTGCGTCTACTAGGCGCCACATACATCTCATTTGCCAGATGGCCGATCAACCTCTTCACCTGGGGCTTTACTTGCTTACCCCGATACACTCTCATACGACCCAAGGTCGTGTCATCCATAATCTCTAAGGCCACAGCATCATGGCTCTCTTGGGAAGTGATGGCAGCTTCTCATTGAAGATCACTGTAGAAATCTAGGTACATACAAAAACGCTCTTTCCCTTGGCCTCCAGATTCTCCACTAGATACGAGAAGATCATGCTCGAGAAGCTGAAGGGGTGGTTAGCACCAGTGCCACATAGGCATTCTGAATCTGGTCTGAGAGGTCATCAAACCCACCCCTCCGAGAAGCAATACACTTCAGCATCTCATGCGCGAAGTACTTATACTGGGGACACAGGTTTCTCTTGTTGAGCACACCTGAGTTGATGTCCCCAGCATACTTAATCCTGAGAAAGCAACCTCTGTCTGTAAATGGATGTAGTCTGGTGGGGTGATCAGTATCGTCCCTAAAATCAAGTACTCTCTGGATGTCATGCTATAAATCTCAATATTATGACCATGAATGGAGCTCCGTATGCTATAAGGCTCATGTGAACGATCTACAGAGCATTTTCCCAGAAATCTGATGTAACGACCTGTAAGGAGTACACGGTGTGGATATGGCTTTATGTATCGGGAATGTCGAAGGAACGCAATGATCTCTGTAAAGTCGGCCCCATTCCGAGTCGTATGGTCCAATGAGCACATATATTGTGCTTTGGATTGATGGACCATCTACAGCCATTGACTGAAACACAAGACACAGAACCATTCGAAAGTCATACATTCAAAATTCAGTTCAAGGTGTATAGTTTAAATTCAATCTGATTCATTCGTGCGAATGAATGATGCGACTGAAGTCAGTCGGTTGTCCTTTCATGCGACTAAGCTCATTCAGGTGAATGAGACATGCGACTTAGTTCAATCTGTTGGCTGAGTCTGCGATTGTTTAGTCGGCCGACTGAGTTCATTCGCATGGTGCATTTGGCCGATTGACCCAATCGCAAGATTCAATCGTGCGATTGAAGTTCATCCAGTTGACCAGTCGCTTGCCCCACTGTTCAGTCGCTTGTCCCACTGTTCAGTCGCCTGTGGTTCGAATCTTGACCAAATCAAGTAATTTAACATGGTTTAATGGTCCATTAGACTCGCTATCTTGTCACTAATAACCTATTAAACTTAATTTTAACATTTTGCTTAGTTTATGTTGGTTATTGGTCATTTACAGTCCTGTTCTTGTTTCACTCGAATATCACAAATTAGGGTTCCATGTCTTCTGATTTCGGTAAGATTTCACTGCAATATACCGTATAATCGTCAACCCATGTCATAAGATCAATAAAGATGTAAAAACAAGGTCTAGAGGAATTTCGGCAGAGTAACGGTACTTGGTGCGATTTAGGAGTTATTGAGGGTGATGAGTGGAATGCGATCAACTATGGCCCTATAAATACTGATGCTGAGTTCAATCGGCCGACTGGCCTCATTCGCTCAGTTCATTCGGGCGACTGAGGCTCAGTCATGCGATTGGCCCAGTCAGTCGCATTCAGTTGGCTGACTGAGTCTTAGTCGGTCGACTGATTCATTCGTGCCCTTTCATTCGTACCTTCATTCGGTTGAATGGATCGTTCTGATAAGCCATTCGGGTGAATGGTGCAATCTCATGTCCAGTCGTGCGAATGGGATCCATTCGCATGGTTGGTCCATACTTATGATCAGTCGTGTGCATGGGTTACACTTATGAACATTTAGCACTTAAACCCTTTTTACCTGTTGAAATTAACATTATGAGCATTTGATCATCTCAGACATGATCATTTTAACTTGAAAACGTTTTGATCACCTCAGACGTGATCCTTTTAAACAATTAGTCACCTCAGACGTGACCCTTTTAAACTTTGAAACACATGTGGCCATCTCAGACGTGACCCTTTTAGGTGAGTTAATCCATATTGATTTTCATGATATAGTCCGACGAACAAACAAACTAAAATGACTAACTAACTAGAAACTTAACTAAATACAAAAATAAAACTTGTGTTTGAGTTTGTGAGAGATAAATCCTAAGATAGACATCTACTGGATTTGGTTCCAGAATAGGCAGCTTCAATTTAGTTTGACCACACCTGGACCAATTCAATTTGGAATCATACAGGCATGTCAAATCATTTGGGACTTGTTATCAAAACCTTTTGATGATCAATTCTTGGTTTTCATCGAGTGTCGTTAGCAAACTTAGGAATCACACTAGTACTATTAGTTTCCCACATTGATTTGAACTTTCAAGAATTGCAGCAGCCACAATGATTGTCAGTATATTTGTCCTCTTAAATCCATACACAGACTTTAGACACAAACTGGTGATGGTTTTAGGTTTAATTATTTCAACTAACATTTTTGGATCCCACACTTATATGGTAATCAACATTCCTCAGGAGCTTTTGAGCGGTCTACGGGTATTTTTACTAGAAGAGACTATTCTTGAGCTTCAAAGAGAAGCCAATCCTCAGGTCAGTGCCATCGCACAGCAGAGAGGCGGCAAACAATAATGAATTCTAGAATATCTAGGTTATGCTTATCCTCAGGTCAGTGCCATCGCACAGCAGAGAGGCACACAACTATCTTCTTGTTAGAGCAGCTAAATTTTCTTTTGCACAGACTGCACCAACACATATGTCATTAGCTTGATAGCATTTGTCTTTCATTTTTTCGTGCTTTGCTCTAGTTATGGTCATCCGCACACATTTGTGGCGTTTACATGCTCATTACCCCTTATTGGAATATGTTGATTGTGTTAACCAATGATAAGATGGCAGCCCACAGTCAGTTGAACAACTTAGTTTGATCTTGAGATCACCAGTCAAGTCTAATCATCTATTGTGTTGAATCTACTGACATATCATTTGTGGTCTAGCAACCTCTAGGTCTACTTTCTTTGTGTTACCTTAGTAGTTACCAGTTTTTCTATCATCTCCCTTTTATATTGCTTAGACTACACAGACTTATACTTTGAATTTTGCATATTTTCTAAATTAAAATTTTAAAGTCCCTTTTGATTTTTTCCTGTGTACTATCATTTTCCAAAAGGTTTGAATCGGTATCACAGATACGATCTACCTTATATCAGCTATCCACTCCTTCTCCCTTGTTTTTTTTATTTATTAAATTACTAGCTGACCTACTCTCCCCCTAAAATTTTAAAATCATACTGGATTTAATTACTTTAGGATTTAACAGACAACTAAATAACATGATTTTAATTTAAACATAATAAAATAAATAAGGAAAAATAAAAAAATATAACTACAATGCATCGGACTACACATGATCATCAAAAGGAATAACATCACTTTTCTTTTTAACGTTGTTGACCTCTAACAGATATAGAAAACGTGGTTATCAAAGCTTTTGTATAGAGGTCAGCGCGTTGAAAGTCAGTATATTATTTTACCACATCGATTAAGTTCTTTTCAAACAGTCTCTTATGAAATGGTATTTAATACGATGTGTTTGGTCTTTGGATGTTGTACCGAATTTTTAGTTACTGCAATTGCAGCAGAGTTATCAACAAAGATAGGAGTAGAAGAAAACTTTAAACCATAATCCCGCATTTGCTGTGAATCTAGATTTTTGTGAACAGCAATTTGCAGCAGCAACGTATTCGGCTTCACAGGTTGACAACAAACCGAGGTCGCTTCTTACACTATCAGGTAACTAATCTCCTCCCAAAGAATTGACACCCTGCTGATGTAGACTGTAGTTCATCTTGCAGCCCCCGTAATCCGAGTCACTATATGCCGTGAGCTCAAAGTCATCATCATAAGGATACCACAACCCAAGTGGGGTGTACCCTTCAGATAACGAAATATCCTTTTGACCCCGATTAGATGGTTAACCTTAGGATTAGCCTGATATCTAGAACATAAACATGTAGCATACATGATATCAGGTGACTTGAGGCAGTGAGATACATGAGGGATCCAATCAATCCTTGGTACATTGTGGCATCTACCAGATCTCCATTTTCGTCAGGTGCTATATCATGATTTGTAGCAAGTGGAGTCCGAGCAGCAGAAGCATTCTCCATGTCAAACCGACTGAGAATGTCTCCCACATACTTGGTCTGATGTAGAAAGATCCCATTTGGTGTCTGATCACCTGTAACCCGAGAAAGAATTTCATCACCCCATAGCACTCATCTCAAACTCTTTCTTCATAACTGCTTCAAATCTTTGCATAATTCTTCGTTCTTTGAACCGAAGATTATGTCATCGACATAGATTTGTACTAGCAGTAGGTCTCCATTTTTTCTTTGATGAACAGTGTGCAGTCAATGACTCCCCTGCGAAAGCCGTGTTTCACAAGATGAGTTGAGAGTTTCTCATACCAGGCCCTGGAGCTTGATGAAGCCTGTATAAGGCCTTGTCGAGATTGTAAACTCTGTCCCGATGATAAGGATCTTCAAATCCCTCGGGTTGACTAACATACACTGACTCTCAAATATCCCCATGAAGGAATGGCACTCTTCACATCTAATTGATAGACTTTAATCTTCATATACGATGCATAGGCAAGGAAGATACGGATGGCTTCCATCCTTGCCACGGGTGCAAACACTTCATTGTAGTCAATCCCCTCGACTTGGCAAAATCCCTGAACAACCAGTCGAGCCTTGTTCCTGATAATGACCCCTTGGTATCCTTCTTGCATTTCAAGACCCATTTGGTGCCAATGACCTTAGCACCTTTAGGTCTATCTACCAGAGTTCATACTCCTAATCTTCTTGTGCTCCTGATCTGACATCCCTAATGACATTGTCTAAGGGATGATAGACGTTTAGACGTGATCCTGGAGTAGTAGGAACAGCTACCTCAGAGCCAAGATTATGAACATTTGGTTATGCATCTGAGGTAGAAGGAGTTTGAGGTTCCGAAGTCGAAGTTGCATCACCGTTAGATGCTTGTGGACTTTCAGGAACTAGGACCTGTTCCTCCTGACTGTTCTGGTCATCTCTTCAGCTTCATCTTCAGAGGAGGAGTCACTGTCGTCGACTACTCCCCCTGATTGAGTAGATGATTCTCCCTGTGAACTCGATGATGTTGAATCAGAGATGGTGTATTCAAGATTCATACATCATTCGAGTAGCTAACTCATCATCAGAAGGAGAGATAGGGATGTTGAAGGACTTAAAGAATCCATCATAGTCGAAAAAGTAGGGGGTCCTTTGCCAGTAGGTGGTGTGGTATATCTCTGAACATCAACATTACACCACACTTCTACTAGACCCGTTGAGTTGTTGTAAACTCTCTTGTTCGGTATGTTGTATCCTAGGAAGATCACCCTTATCAGTTTCTCGCTAAATTTTCTTGAGTTTCTTCAGAAGTGTGCACGGCGCGCCAAATGGTTCGAGATACTCCAGATTCGGTTTACGTCGTTGTAGTAGCTCGTAACATGTCTTTCCGTGGCGCTTGACTATCAGAACTCGATTCAGTGTATAACATGCATTAGCCACTGCCTCATTCCAGAATTGGATAGGCAGTTTCAAGTCTGCCAGCATTGTCCGTGCTGTCTCTATCAAGCTTCTGTTCTTTCTCTCAGCAACACCATTCATCTGAGGCTTGTAGGCAGAAGTGAATTGATGCACAATTCCATTTTCCTTGCAGTAAGCCTCCATCCACTGATTTTTGAATTCAGTCCCATTATCTGAGTGTACTTGTCTCACCTTCAGCTTGTAGAGAGATTCCACTGTGGTTACTAACTCCTTAAATGACTCAAATGTTTCTGATTTGGACTTCAGAAACATTACCCAAGAGAATCTTATGAAGTCATCAGTAACCACAAAACAGTACAAGTCACCTGCAATGCTCTTTGTACTGACTGGACCAAACAGATCCATGTGAAGAAGTTCAAGAGGAAGCTTGATAGAATGAACTTTCTTTTCCTTATGAGACTTCTTCTTCTGTTGTTGCCTTTCTTGCATGCTACACAAAAATCAGGAAGTTGGAAATTTTTGACATTAACACCTGCACTAGATCCTTCTGATCAAGTGATTCATCTTCCGTTGATTTATGTGTCCCATTCTCCTATGCCAGGAATGGAGTCCTTCTCAGTAGCTTTTGATAGGAAGCACTGAACTTCATGATCCGTTGTAGAAGCTGTTAGAGATCCAAAACATAAAGGTCTTTATATCTTGAAGCTGTCATCAGAACTTGGTCCTCCGGAATCACATAGTCTTTCTTTAGGACGTAACATTTCTTGTTGTCAAATATGACTTTAAACCCTTTATCACAGATTTGGGAAACAAAAAGTAAGTTGTTTTGAAGTTGTTGAACGTAGTTCACCTTATCAAACTTAACTTTCTGATTTCCAACTTCTCCCTGAGCTGTGATATAGCCTCCCTTGTTTCCAGCAAACGAAACATGCCCTCCTTTTATTTGCTTGACGTTTGATAAAAGAGCCTGTTTCCTGTCATGTGCCTGGATGCTCCACTGTCTACAATCCACGTGTTGGTTTCAGCACTGTAGCGAACACCCTGCACATACAATGTAAAACATTAGTTTAGGTTAGGAACCCAAGCCTTTACTGGCTTGGGTTTCCCAGAGGCATCACACATCATGAATTCAACCCATTGACCCTTAGAGGGTGAGGGTAGCTCAGGTTCCTTCTTGTCATCTTATTAGAAACAGAGGATGACTTCTCTTTCCATAAGCCAGATTTGTGCAATGCCTGTTTGTGATAAACAGTCGACTGGCTAATGGGTTGAATGTTAGGTTCACTAGTTCTTCTAGGTGGAGTTAAAGAACTCCTCTTAGAATACCTAGGTTTTGAATCCTGAAGTTCAATCTTCTTCCTAGTGTCTGATAGTAAGGACAAAAGGAAGCAATGTGTCCACACTCTCCACAGTTGTAGCACGACCTGCTATCAACTTTATGATTAACCTTTCTTTGTGGAGATGTGTGTGACACCCTAGTAACATCACTTAGTTTGGGTTTTGACTCTGTTTCTTTTGATGTTTTCTTCTGTTTAACAAAATCAATTGTTTTAACATTTTTAACATCTTTTTCCTTTTGGTTAACTGGTTTTTGACATGAAGCTTGTGAAAGATTAACATTAGCAGTCCTTTTAGATTCAGATTTGACTTTGTTTGACTCGGACTTTATTTAACCTTTTCAAATTCTTTTTCCAGATTAACACAAGGCATTTTACCCTTTGCCTTTGAAGTGGCCTCCTTTTGTTTTGTTCCAGATTCATTGATGAACATGAGGAATCTGGATCACTAACAAGAGGAGTAGACACCACATGATCCTTGATGGGGTGTTATTTATTGGTCTACTCTTAGTGTTCATCAAGGTCTCAGGTGGTGGTGGAACCACTTTATAACCCAAACCCTCCCGTTGTTTCTTTCTCACTAAGTGTTGGACAATGTGTGATGAACTTGTCCAACTGTGCAGTTTTTGCTTTAATGAGTTTACTTCTACTTCTAAACTGCCTTTTGCTTCTTAGTGTCTTCTAGGGAGTTAAGATAGTACCTAATGTCATTAGCTTGGTTAAATGCAACTACTTCAGTTTCCCTAAGCTGTTTGTCAAAAGGTCTATCTTTTTTTTGTAACTATGCTCATTTTGTTTTAAAACTCTATTAGCCTCAGTGCACAGTTGCAAATCCTTTACTAATTATCATTATGATCTAATAACCTAGCAAATTCTCATCTATGCTATCTCTAAAAGTATCACAATCAGAACAAGCATGATTTTAAACAGTTGGTCAGTGGTACTTACCTGAGGAGGTTCAGAAGAGTTAGCCATCAACGCAGCATCAGATGTCTCTGGTTCTGGTGATTCTGTCTTTGCTGTTGAAATCCCTTCTTCAGGCTTGTAGCTGACCTCAGTTGCAGTTGTCTCTTCAATATTTGACATCGCTATCTCAACTGCAATATCTCCCTCACTCGTGGAATCATCATCTAAATCTTCTACACTGACAATATTAGATTCCCTTGGAGAGACAAACCGAAAGCTCCAGTCCTGTCCTTCATCATCATGAGCAGTCAAGGCTTTTGGATCCTTGCTTGATGAAGTAGAACTGCTAGCTTGCTTGTCTTGACAAGTGAAGGACGAGATGGGTTCCCGTTTCCAGTCTTCTTTGGCTTCACACATTCTCCTTTGAAGTGCCCCTTTTCTCCACAGTTAAAGCAGGTCACTTTACTCTTGTCAAACCAAAAGTAGTGTCCTTAGTAGCAACCAAGTTTTGTCCGGTCTTTTTCACGAACTTCTTTGCCCTCCGGACAGCACTAGCTAAGGCCCACATAATATCCATCTTTCCAGCTCATTTCATCAACCTGCTCGTAGTCCTCATCTGCCAGATGGCAGTTTCTAATCTTCCCAGCAACAAGTCCATCATAAGAATGAACCACTACTGCCAAAAGATCCATGTGCTCTCGAGCTACTTCCACAGTCACATTACCGAGGTTCTCGGTCTTCAGTCTAGTAGCATTCGCTTCAGTTCCAATTAATGGTACAAGAAGACCCTGACGTTTCTGATCCTGAAGGAGAGACTTGTGAAGGACCAGATGAACTTCACACAAAAGTAATCTGAAGAGGTGCTCCAGACGTTTAACTTGAGAAGTGGCATTGTACAAAGCTGGATTCTGAGTGTACGAAGACTTCTGAGCTCGATACTTCATCCTTAGTGCTTCTTCTCGTAGCTTTAGTATGAAATCATTGATGTCCAACTTTGATAGCAATCCATTCTGTCTCACAGATTTGACACAAAAGAAGCCTAACTTTCTGGCAACCCATGAGCAAAATTTGACACTTTATCTTCCATGGTAGTTGTGACACCATGTGTGTGCAACTCGCTCATCAAATGGTAGAATCTATCAATGACATCGTCTAAACTCTCTTTCCCCATCGATGAGAAGTTGTCAAATTCTTTCTTCAGTTCCTTAGCTTTAATTGCCTTCAACGAAGCATTCCCGTCATATTTTTTTTTCTAGCTCATCCCATAACTTCTTGGCCTGCTTATTCTCCAAGTACTGGTGGAAAATATCTTTAGGAATACTGTGTTCAATGCATATACTCTCTTTTCAGCATTATATTTACTTTCTGTGCATCAGTCATTCCTCCTAGAGTAAGTTTCACCCCATCTGCTCCCACCGGCATACTATAACCCAATCTCGATAGCTTCCCCAAATTTGGATCCACTCCATTGAGGTAGATCTCAAAACGTTGTTTCCAGTGGGGAAACTCATCTACATTACAAGTTTTGGTGGTTTATTATGATTCCCCACCTCACTCTCAAGCAACAGTAGGTTCTGGATCCTTGAGTCCTTGCCGACAGTAAACGCTGACATCTGATCTTCCCTCTCGATTAACTTTTAAGTGTACTAAACAAACAGTCAAACTGGTGCGACTGGGTGATAACGAATGGGCTATCCGTGGAATGAACTATGCGATTTGTTCAATCGTGCGGCTGAACTAAGCGACTGGTATAGTCGTGCGAATGAAGCTAATGTGTATGAACCTGGAATGGATGGTTTAGTCGTACGAATGGAGATGCGACTCAATCCAATCATGCTTCTGGTGTATGCAAATGAAGTCCAGTCGTGCGAATGGCTCACTCGTGCGACTGAAGCTGCTGTTTTGCGAAAATTTCTAGGTTAAACGTGTTTGCCGTAAAAAATTCAAAATTTCACAACCCTATCGCCTAAGGCCGTAGAAACCGAAACTTGATGAGCAGGAACGTCCAAGACAACGTTTGACACAAAAGATTGCGTTTTTTTGTGTAAAAACACAAACTTTTTAAAATCTTGATTGAATCACACGTAATCAAGAGCCAAAGCTCTGATACCACTTGTTGGGACCTGGTATTTGAACGAAATACCGAATGATTAACGTGTAAACCAAACAAATAGTGCGGAATCCTATTTGATTGGCGATCCAATCAGTGAGAACGCACGTAGAATCAATAAGTATTGAATCAAATGTTAAGAATCGATTAGGAATCGATCTACAGCGTTCTATGAACTTGGAGTATCAACTTGGAGGCTTCTGGACGGCTAGGGTACGTCTGGAGTCGAAATAGAATGAATGCTCTTGTTTTTTCACGAATTGAGTGATATTTATAGGTTATATTGTTCATTCGTGCGACTGAACCATTAGTATGGTTCAGTCGTGCGATTGAACCATGCGGTTGATTCATCCGCACGACTGAGTGTTCAGTCGTGCGACTGAGCCAATCTTATGTTACAATCATACAACTGATCCAGTCTCCTAGTTCAGTCGTGCGAGTGAGTCATTCGTATGAAGTTATTCATGCGTATGGTCTATTCACTGAGAACTTCATTTTTTTAAGTTTGAATGTATTAATTAATATAACATTATGTGTACCAATTCAATCAACCACAAACCTAATTAACCAATTCAACATCGACTCATTATGAAATATTAAATATTTTAAATAACAAACCCAATATCATTTCATTAATCATTCCAAACATTACATCAGAATCAGACAAACAAGATCTATTACATTCATATCATGATCTAGGACATACATGTATCAACATATATACATAGGTTAGTATAATATATGCAAGTGCTGCCAAAGCAACCCAATATATTCTGCACCCATGCCTCAGCTCAAACAAAACTCCATACCCCACCAACACCATCTTCAACTATTGATATATTTATATTAAACAACATCCATGCACACACACTACACGTACTACATGTAATCATACAATCATACATGTACAACATGCAGAAGCACATACAAACCTAAGCACAAAGACAACCCATATTTACATATATAGTGCAACAATGGCATACATGCACACAATAAATAATAAATATATATATATATATATATATATAATTATATATAATATATATTAAGGTAAACCCACACATATATATACATCATAGAACACATAAAAGTTGTAGAAACACACACACAACACCTACACCTACGGATCAACTACACACATAGCATCACACATGTATATATATCACAAACGCAGAGACATCCAAACCAACCAAAACTGAACATCACCATACACACACTTAAATCAAGTTGCACATGGACCGAATATTAAACCGAGACAACCGTTAGAGATCGAACGACCAGACCGTGACCGAAACCATATAAATAAGTCAAACAAAAGAGACATACCTTACAGTTGGACTTTCACGGTTTCCGGAGAAGTTACGATTGTAACACGGAGATATATCGTGCGAGATGGGCTGTTGTCGAACAATATGTTACGAGAGCTATCAATGGTGAAGAGGTTGTTGTCGAGATGAGATGGAGATTAGGGTTTATGTGAGGGTGTTTCGGTTGAAGAGAAGTGCCGAGGGGGGTCGGTTATAAGATTTAAAATGGTGTTTATCATGGGCCGAAAAGATGGTTTTGAATTTGGAGAAGTTACACTTAAATCCCCCCAACTTTGATGAAATGTTTTTTATTAACTTTAAATTTACTTTAATTAATTTAATCACATAACAAGATTACCTAATTAATTAAATCACAAAGGATGTTGAAGTATCAAAGAATGGATTAACGGTGTTAAGCAGAAAATATGGGGTGTCACATCATCCCTTTGTTAAAGGAATTTTTGTCCCGAAAATTAGAGCATTAGAGTAGCACAAGACGTCAAATTTAAAAGTGACAACAGAAGAGTGTTGAGGAGCTTGCTTAAGATAAGGTTTTTGGAGTTTCTGCAACAAACTCGAAAGAACGAGTAATTATGGTTTCACGAGAGTGGTGACAAAGGGGATCTATAACTCACCTTTGTAGCTCTTGAGTATGGCTTCTTCCAAACTCGTTTGCAAGTTGAGTTCAACCGCGTAAAAACCCACCAAAAACATACCCGAACACATACAAACACACATAAGCATAAACCCAAGGATATGACCGGTCAAGAACATCATAAACACACGAATTCTTACCTTGAATTCGCACTTTTTCTTTCTTGTCTTCAAGCTACCAGACACTTTCTGCTCTCTTCCTTCTCTCTCTAAAATATCCGAGGATTATGAGTGAAGAGTGGTTGATGGGTGGCCATCACCTTTATTCACCAACTTTTCAAAAATTTTGTTCTTTGTGTCACTTTTAACCCTTAGATTTGGGTTTTATATCATTTCCTTATTTTTCTTCACTTTATTCGTTTGTTTGGATCTCCCAAAATAATCGGGTGTTACACAGTCTTTGAATTATTTTTGAAATTCTCAAACAGATCAATAACGATTGCTGGTATGTTTGTCCAGTTAAACCCATGCCCTATCTTTTTCAACAAGCAGCAGATGATTCATTATGGTTCGATTCAATACTTTAGAATGCTCGGACCCACAATCATTTGGCAAAAACCCTCACCCAACCTCAGGATTTCTTGAATTTTGTTATGATCTTTATAGGGCAAGGCTTGTGCATTAGTGTGCAAGTGATTATCAACAGAATATTGCATTCTGTGATAAATTCATTGTTAGATGAATTGACACAACTTAGTCCAAAATGGTGAGAGCTCCAAGTCTACACTCACGTATAACAAAGGAGATGACCATTTAATCATGTGCCGATGAGAGCTCCAGGTCAGTACTATCATACAACAAAGGAGATCATCATCCAGGTTAGTACTTCCTTACAACATAGGAGATTAGCACAAACACAAGACACATAAATACACCAAACAGGGCTAAAAAATATGGCTTATATGAATTGTATCATGGTGGGTGAAAGATCAAATCTCAATCCAATTTTTGTCAGGACTCAGTTTTCGTGCAGGCTATAATGATTGAGTAAATCCAGGCATCGTTAAGCATATATTTTAATTTAAATCATTATATTGCTATATATTTTATTTTTTAGGAGGAGTCTACTAAGCATATCATTAAAGAATCTATTTGTTTTTTTCTTTTACATGCAATTAAAAATATGATGTGAATCAGATAACAACATCAGTTACTATCATCTCTCATTTTAAAACACAAGTCATGCAATAACAAGCATTTCAAGATGACATACAATGATTTCTCAGTTATCTCGAATCATGTTCCCAGCTCTCTTTTCATTTTTTATTTACTATACTCTCCCCAAAATTTTATTTTTGCAAACCTATGTTTTTTATTTCATTTTATTTTATTATTTATTATTTTTATTTTTTTATTTTTTTATTTTTTAATATAAAACTATACAAAAATAGAAATTTACCAAAGAAGGTCTTCCAAACTACACTAATTATCAAGATAAGAAATGAATTATCAAGAGATATATAGTAATTGTAAAGTGAGAATTGTGATTGTATAGTGAGAACTGTGATGTGCACATTAAAAATCCAGATTGTGCATAAATACCATGACTGTAACCTGTTTGTTCCGCCTCAAATTGAATTAAGAACAATATCTGTCAGTAAACAGGATTACTAATAATCCTCCTGAATTGTTCCTGCACTCGTTCACAAATTAGTTAGAAAGGGGAACCCAGGTCATCATTGTCCTGGAAGTTCCTTTTTCATCAATATAAGAAAACTGCTTTCGCACACAACCGTTTAAACAATTGACGATATTGTATCCTTCTTTTTAATTTTCCAAAATTGTTTCGATTCAATTAATTTAGATCTGAATGAATTAAATTTGGAAAACATTTTCTGTTTAAGACTAGAAGGAAATCGGTCATTTTGATCTTTGGATCATGTGAAATCGGTTCATATGAAAAGGTTTGGATGGTGTAAGGCCTCATTACGGGACGCTCACAGCTAGTCGATCAATGCACATAAACATACATTATATTAACTTAAATAATCATTGCAGCAGAAACATTAAAAAGGACATTTCATTTCATTATAAAAGCTTTTGCAAAATAATACGTCGTTATCACATTACAAAATACTTGTTGCATTACATAACAAAAGCATTATAAAAATAGACGCCATCCAAAAAGAGCCAAGTAGCCACCCCATGCCATCCCTAACAATCATTACCTACCAACTCGAAACACATAAAAGTCAGCGTTGCTGAGTGAGTTCTAGTTTTAAAGTAAAACATGCTTTACTTTCATTTAAAACCATTCTTTACTTTCTTTCAAAATCATATTATACTTTTGCACATGATCATGCATCATAGGTATGCATAGTTAATAACATTCTTATTGTCACACCCAACCTTGACGGTGGAAACGTCGAGATGTGAGGGTAATATTGTTCACAACCCACTAACACTATATTTAAATGTAAATATTAAAGTTATAAGTTTCAAAAGGCATAACAAACATAAGTCTCAAACATGAAATAAGTTCCAAACAAAACAAAACATTACATAAACATTTTATTTTTAAACTAGGTCCAAGTCCTAGTTTTATTGCAAACTTCAAAAGTCCACTTTAAACTTGGGGATTTCCTGAAACATGATAAAAATAAAAGGTCAACTATAAATAGTTGGTGAGTTTCCAAGGTTTTCATACATAATATGATAAGGTTACAAGAAGCAATTCATGTCATACGTCATAAGTTAGTAAGGTTATAGAACACATATCGCTACAACCAAACCTCGACTTGATTACAAGTATATCAGATTTGTTGATACATATATGTACCTAGATCCTGATCTGAATGTAATATGTCTTACACTTATGTAACTCTTGGGTACTTAATGAAATACAAATGTTTGGTTGTGTTTATAATGTTTAATATTTCATTAAAGAGTTGTTTAACGCATATTGACTTAATTATATATGTTTGTGATTGTTTGAAGTGTTATACATAATGTTAGAATATGAATACACTCAAACTTGATGAAGCGAAGTTCTCATGCGTCTCATTGGACCATGCGTCCCAACAGTGGTCATACATCCGAATGGCCATGCGACTGAGTGTCCATGTGCCTAAATAGCCTACGCCTAAACAACTTCATGTGTCTGACTCAGTCGCACGACTAAACACTCAGTAGTGTGAATGGATCAACTGCATGGCTCAATCGCATGAATGAACCATGCTAATGGTTCAGTCGCCCGAATGAGCAATCCTAGCCTATAAATACCACCTAATTCATGGAAAAATGTAAGCATTGAATCCACTTCGACTCTAGACGTACCCTAGCCGTCCAGAAGCCTCCAAGTTCGTATTCCAAGTTTATAGAACGCTATAGATTGATTCTCAATCGATTCTTGACGTTAGATTCAAGTCGTTATTGTGTCTACGTGCGTTCTCACTGATTGGATCGCCAATCAAATAGGAGTCCGCACTATTTGGTTTGGTTTAACACGTTAATCAGTTGGTGTTTGGTCAAATACCCGGTCCAATATCCCAAGACCAAACACATCGGGATCAAATATCACTTCATACGTGACTGTTTTGAAAAGAACTTAATCGATGTGATAAAAATAAACATTGATTTTCAATGCGCAGGCCTCTATACAAAGGCTTTTGATAAACTATGTTTTCTATATCTGTTAGAGGTCAATGGTGTTAAAAAGAAGAGTGAGGTCATCCTGAAGATGACCATGTATAGTCCGATGGTCGCGTCTAGTGTCTTTTAATATTTCTTAACTTATAGTACTTTTAAGTTTAATTCTCTTGTTTTGTTTAATGTTAGTTCATAATTACACTTAGTGTCGGTTCTTGCTCATTAAAATTCTAAAACGCAAATCCTTAGAGGTTTAGTATTTTAGGGGGAGAATATGTACGAGAAAAAAACGTGGGAAAAGGAGAGGCAAGCCGATAATAAATAAGATCGTACGTGTGATACCGATTTAACGTGTGAAATATGATAGTACACAGGTACAAACAATTTGGGACTCTAGAAATACAAATTGGAAAAGATGCAAAGTTCAAGTATAAGTCTGAGTAGTCTGAGCAATATAAAAGGAAATATGATAGTTAAGCTAGCTTCTACTAAGGTAACATAAAGAAAGTAGGCCTAGAGGTTGCTAGACCACAGCTGATATGTTGGTAGATCGAACAATAGATGACTAGACCGTTTGGTGATCTCAAGATTAAACTAAAATGTTTGACAAGCTATGAGAAACACCTTATCCCTGGTTAACACAATCAACATGATTCCAATAAGGGGTGACGAGCAAAATAAACGCCACAAAAGTGTGCGTAAGACCAAAGCATGAGCATAAGCGCATGAAAAAATTCAAATACAATCAAACTGATAACCTATGTTATTAGTGAGATCTATGTAAAAAGAAGAAAAATTGCTCAAACAAGAAGATAGGTTATGTGCCTCTCTGTTGTGCGGTGGCACTGACCTGAGGATAAGCATAACCTATATTTCTAAACTCATTGTTGGTTTGCCACCTCTCTGCTGTGCGATGGCACTGACTGAGGATTGGTCTCTTTGAAAGTTCTAAGAATAGTCTCTTCTTGAACTTCTACCCTTAGACCGCTCAAAAATCTCCTGAGGAATGTTGATTACCATATAAGTGTGGGATCCACAAATGCTTGTTGAAATAAACAAAACCTTAAAACGATCACCAAACTGTGTGTGAAAGTCTGTGTATGGATTTAAGAGGACAAGTATACTAACAATCACTGTGTCTACAATTCTTGAAAGTTCAATCAGTGTGGGGACCTAATAGTACTAGTATGATTTCCTAAATTTGCTAAATGACTCTAGATGAATAACAAGGAAAGAGCATCAAATCTGTTTTTTAATAACTTGTCCTGAAAAATTTGAATATCCTGTATGATTCCAACTTAAATTGATCCATGTATAGCTTAAATGATTGTGGTTGCTCTCTCAGAATAATTATTCCTAGAACTACATCTTGGGAATTAACTCTCATAAAACCACAAAAACATGTCTAAATTTTTAAATTTTCAGTATTATTTCTTTTTTTCTATACAAAGTTTGTATATTCAGTATGTGTAGTATCGGACTATGTCATGGAAGTTGATAAGGGACCTTATCATCGAAAAGGTCACGGCTGAGGTGACCACACGTGCTTTCAAGTAAATGGGTCACGTCTGAGGATATAAAATGTTTTAAAATGATCACATCTGAGTGATCTAATGGTTTTAAGTCTAAAATGATCACGTCTGAGATGATCAAATGTTCATAAAGTTAAATTAATAGGTTGAAAGGGTTTAAAAGTCAAATGATCATAAAGTAAGGAAAATGTTAAGTGTATGACCCATCCACACGACTGGACCTTGAGTATGGACCAATCATGCGAATGGACCATACTCATGCATTAAACAGCCGAATGGACATGAGTATGGACCATTCAACCAAATGACTTATACAAATGAGCCATTCGGCCGATTGAGAGTGGGCGAATGAACAAGTCGCGCGACTGACCTCTAGTTGGACGACTGAAGGCAAGTAACTGGTCCAATCGCACGACTGAAGTCCGTTCGCCCGAATGAAATGAGCGAATGAGTCCAGTCGTACGATTGAATCCAACTTAGTATAAATAGAGGGGGAGTCGGTCGCAGAGACTCATCACTCCCAAATTAACCCTAATTCGCACGACTATCGTTACTTTGCCAAATTTTCATTAGATCTTTCTATACCACTAATTCTTGTGCACTGACGATTGCCACTGACTATACAGGTACAATGCGGTTCAATCCAACCATCTCTGATTCGATTTGACTGCAAAATCAACAAGTTCGGTCCAAACCAAGAACCGAGACGTGTTTGACAAAATAACCCAATTAATTCAAGCAATCAACCGAAATTAATGCTATTATGTGCTAATTGTAATGATTGTGAGTCCAATGAACCAAAACATGGCATCTAATCATAAGAATTGGTCAAAATTTGAATTTGAATTGAATAGCAGTATATCATGCGAATGGACAGGTTGATGAACTTCAGTCGCACGACTGAGTAGTGCGAATGGCTAAACCGCACAATTGAACCACGCGTATGAGTTCAATCGCATGACTGATATACATGAATGAGTGTACATAGGTATGAGCGCAGTCGCATGACAAGTCGTACATATGAGGTAAGTCGCACGACTGGATTTCAAGCGCACTATCATTCGCACGACTAGATCTCAGTCGCATAGCCTCATTCACACGACAGATCAAAAGAAATATTTACAAGTCCAAGTGATTCAAGATATTCTATTCAACGGATACTAACATTTTCTTTTGTAACAGATGACGAGTCGGTGGACAGTGAGCACCAAGCACAATATCTGTGCTTATCTGGATCAATCATCCAGACATGCACCTGACTTTGCTGGAATCATCTCATTTCTTAGACGCTCAAGGATCTCTCACGCAATCTCAACTCCATGCACACCATACCAGTCTATTCAGCAGGCCTTCTGGGAAGGTGCTGTAGTTGATAGAACATCAGAGCCTCATCGAATCCGTAGTTCGATATTTGGAGAGGCTATTGAGATCTCTGAGTAAGATCTCAGGATAGTGCTACAGCTTGGGGACGATGCTGAATGTCCAACACGATTACACCCCCTGACTGTCAGAGGTTGTTTCCTGCGGGCCAAGTACGCTGGGGACATCAATGCAGGGGTGCTCAACAAGAGCAACCTGTGTCCACAGTTCAAGTACCTTCGCACGTACTGCTTAAGTGCTTAGCGTCTCGAAAAGAAGGTTTGATGAGATGTCCGATCAAATCCAGAATGCATATGCTGCTCTGGTGCTGGACATTCGTTCAGCTTCTCCAAAATGATCTTCACTTACTTGGTCGAGAACATTGAGGGGAAAGGGAAGGAGGGCTTCTGCATGTACCATCGCTTTATGCAAATGATCATAGACCAGAAGCTCCCTGCCTTGCCGAAGGAGAAGGAAGACGAGGTGGTACTCGAGGTAATGGACGATACCACTTTGGGAAGGATGAAGGTTTACAGGGGGAAGTAGGTAAAGCCCCCTGTGAGGAGATTATTTGGGCATCTGGCCCGAGAAGACTACGTGGTGCGGGCTAGGGGGTAAATGGCGTCACGTTGATAGTGACTCTGAGAAGAGCAGATACAGCTCCCTGATGATGACTCCGATGATGATAGCGGAGATGCTGGAGATGAAGGACCCACTCAACAAAGGGTCCCACTATGCTATTCCATCTCCAACATCTGCCCCCACTAGAGACGGAGCGAAGGACTACTGGGTTCCACCAGGATTTCATGCCTGGTGAGGAAGAAGATGAGTCAGATGAGGAGCCACTGACTCGGACTGTGGGAAGTAAAGTCGTTCCCACAGAACGAGGGCTCCGGGCGGTTGGTGAACGCCCAGGTGGATCGGGAGAGACTGCTGCTGACCCTACTTATGCTCCCGATCCGCCAAGCCGTGTACTAGGGGGAGCATCCTCCTCGACAGATCGAGGAAGAAGAGGATGGCTCAGCCCCATGGCTTGAAAAGGAAGAAACGTAGAATCACCTTTATCACCACCACAACCACCACCACAGCCACCACCACAGCCACTAGTCCACCTACCACCACTACCACCCTTCCATCCACCCCCACATCATTCACATCTACATCACCACCACCATCATCTATACCGCCTCCAATCTTCACCAAAGTCACCACCACCACTAGCCATCCTACAACACCATCCTCTTTCTCTCCATATCCATCAGGATTACCTCTGCCTCCCAGTGGGGTAGAGGAACAGCTCTCGATACTTAACCGTATGGTGCTGAGGCTGTTGGCGGCAGACGAAGAGAAGATTGCTCAGTTGCGACAGCTTTTAGATCTTACTGCTGCCCAAGCTCAGTAGATATCTCAGTAGGCACAATAGATGGAGATTCAACGTGTAGAGATGTCCCAACTCCGAGAACAGAATGTTCTATTAACAAAGAAGATTGAGGAGTTGGAGACTACTAACAAGACGATCATGCTACGCCTAAAAGGATCCAAGGAAGAGCCACTTAAGATCAAGGAGGGGGATGGGGATGATAGTGATGATGATAGTGATGATGAAGATAATGATGGTGATGATGATACTGATGCTACTGGTAATGTTGGAGATGATGTTAGAGATGATGATTATGACTCACCTACTGCGGGTGCCACATCTGCCAGTGAAAGGAGGACCAAAAGAGCACAAGATCAAGGTGCCTCCACATCAACCCCGCCAGCAGAAGAGCCGATGCTCCAGGACAAGAGTAATGCTTAGATGTCTTATTGTTATTTAAAATCACTTGTATTTGGATCATGAGTAAAATTAATAAAATGAATGTTTATATGTAATGTAAATGATTATGCCTTGATTATTAGCTAATGATTCTTGTCTTGAATGTTTAAATCAAGCAGATCCTGATTCCCAAAGAGATGAATATGACATTGCTCCCCTCCAACAGGTCAAGACTCAACTGACATTGATTCTTGATCTGTAGGGTATTGTCAGGAGATCGGTAATGTATACTCCTGAAGAAGGAGAAATCATTCACAATCTCACTGACGAGCAGATAGCCGAAATGTTCCAACTAAACGCTGATGAGATTGTGAAAGATGCTCTAACTGTGCAAACAGAAAGTGATGATGAGCTTCAGGATGTAGATGAGATTGAGATAGAAGATGTCACGGCTCAGCACTATCCTAAGTACACTGACAAGGAAGGAACTGCTATTCCTAATCTGGGAGACACTCTTGTCAGTGACATTTTTGCAACTCTGGACAGGATGGAGAAAGAGTCAGAAAAGGACAAAGAGAAGGCCCAAGCCTCAAACACTGAAGTAAACATCAAAAAGGCTGAATGGGCAACATGTTTTGAAGAGATAAGAGCCCAACGCAGCGCTACAACGTCTACTGTCTACACCAAACTATATCAGGTCAAGAAACATCAAAAGGTGGCAGGCAGGATCATAGCGTGGGCACATTTTGCAGACCTCAACGTTTACGTAGTTAAACGTGAGAAGGGAATAGAGTACTTCAGATTTCCACATGATCTGAAGATTCTTCCAGGTTTTGAGCTCAACCGGTTAGCTAAGTTAAACTTGCTATATGCTGACCCTCGTAAGATGTCAGGCTGGTTTGAAGCTGCTCTAAAGAGGGAGTACCACACCAGATGGGTCAACTTCAAACCTCAACAACCAATGAGGTACATCGGAAGATCTGAGGTTGATGCCATAACTGGTAAACCTAGAGTAATGCTGAAGTGGAGTCCACCATGTACAATGTCTAAGATCCGACTACGTGAGATGCCACAGGACTTCACTCCACACTTCAAATGGTGGTACTACGATTGGAGAACGGAGAGGCCGTGATAGTCTTGAACAGGAATGGCACAATGGAAACCATAAGGGTGTTTGACCAGATGTGGCTCACCAAACAAGATGTTTATACTTTATACAACTGGCCACTGTTCTACGACCCACAAGATATTGTACAAGCTTTACAGTTCCAAAATTAGATAAACACAAGAGTTACCAAAGAAGCTAAGTACAAAAAGTTTGAGGAAATCATGAAAGATGTTAGACAATAGATAGATCTAGGTCCAAGGGGGAGTTTGTTGATACATATATGTACCTAGATCCTGATCTGAATGTAATATGTCTTACACTTATGTAACTATTGGGTACTTAATGAAATACAAATGTTTGGTTGTGTTTATAATGTTTAATATTTTATTAATGAGTTGTTTAACGCATATTGACTTAATTATATAGGTTTGTGATTGTTTGAAGGTTATACATAATGTTAGAATATTGAATACACTCAAACTTGATAAAGTGAAGTTCTCATGCGTCCGACTGGACCATGCGTCCCAACAGTGGTCATGCGTCCCAACAGTGGTCATGCGTTCGAATGGCCATGCGACTGAGTGTCCATGTGCCTAAATAGTCCATACGCCTAAACAACTTCATGCGTCTGACTCAGTCGCAAGACTGAACACTTAGTAGTGCGAATGGATCAACCGCATGGCTCAATCGCACGAATGAACCATGCTAATGGTTCAGTCGCCCGAATGAGCAATCCTAGCCTATAAATACCACCTAATTCGTGGAACCAGACGTACCCTAGCCGTCCAGAAGCGTCCAAGTTCGTACTCCAAGTTCATAGAACGCTATAGATCGATTCTCAATCGATTCTTGAAGTTAGATTCAAGTCGTTATTGTGTCTACGTGCGTTCTCACTAATTGGATTGCCAATCAAATAGGATTCCTCACTATTTGGTTTGGTTTAACACGTTAATCAGTTGGTGTTTGGTCAAATACCAGATCCTAACAAGATTGGCTAAGTGTATTTGGTTCCCATGATGAACAAGCATACGTCATCAGGAGCTGACAATACCTCGCGTTTAGCACCAAATAGGCTTGTCAGGCCCAAAGATCTAAGACATCGCTAGGCTAGCAATAGTTAATGATTGTATACAAACATGTATCTCATATAATTACTTACAACACACAAATAACCAAGACAAATTATAAAGATGAATTGCAAGTGCTTTACAAGTCTCAAACGTTTATAAGTGTATGATGTATAAGTATCATGTTTCACCCCAAATAGTGTGAAAAAATGTAAAAAAAAGGGCAAGGAAACTCACATGTCAAATAAGTATATAATGAAGATCAATAAGACTAATATATGTCGTTCCAAGATAAAATGCCACAAGGCACATAAATAAATAAATATTACAAGTTTTAGGTTAATAATAAGATTAACGACTTAACATCAACTAGGATATTAGAATTGGAGGGGGGTTTCATAAAGTTGGTGAATTCTTATAAAAATATATTGTTCTATGAACTTTATAGAACTTATAAGAAATTAAATCCTTTGTATTTAACTTAAGAGTTTTATTAAAAAAATGTATATATATTTAATTTATTATCATCATGATAAATCCTTAGTAGAAAGAAAAAAAAACATACGGTCTAATATAGATTTATTTAACTCACAATTTTATATAAATTTATTTTTTTTAATATATTAATTATAACATTTGTAAACAAAAACATTTAAAATAAAATGTTAAAATGTCTTATGATAATAAATTTATAAGACATATTTAGATGGCTTTTAAAAATATTTGAGGTTTAATAAAGTCATTTTTATAATTTTTATAAATTTTCTATATTTAATTTAAGGCCAAAAAGGCTTTAAAAAATTACATGAGGGTGCTCGGGTTCGAACCCAGGACCTCATGTATGTGGGGATAATGCTCTAACCAGCGAACCAAGGCTTTAGCGGTGATACATCTTGGTTTTAATATCTTTTAAACACAAACTAAATGTTTCCCCCAAATTCATATAAACCCTAAATCACCCGAACCAAAATTGAGCAATGAATCGAGAATTTCAACTCGATTAACCTTAGGGCTTTTGATCCCCAATGGTAATCGAGTTGAATGGTATATGATACTTACTTGATTTCAACCAAATTTATGTGTTTATTCTCGGTTTACTTCGGTTCTTTGTGCGACGAATAGGGATTGGATGATGATCTTTTCGTGGTGATTTCAAACAATTGAGTGAGTGATGAGTTTAAAGGGATCGAATGTAACATTAGCCCTCTGTTATATAGCCAGATTTGAGAGGTAACTAAGTTGACCCATTCGTCTTAGAAATTTATGTATGTCAACCATAGTTTATCACTCATCCCAGAAATCCCCAGGTAAGCATAACTAATCCCGTAGGATTTATGCAATATGCTTGCCTAAACGGAGGGCCTTTTGCCAGGAAATCCAGAATACAGGTGTTCATATGTCACACAAATTTCTTAGGTTCATGAAATCAATGAGATTTACATAGAGTAGACATAAGTCTAAAGATCAAAGTCTAAAGCTTAAGTATACGATTCCACGTGTCATCGAGAATAAGATTAAAAAGTTTCATTTGTCGGGGAGAGTCAAAGTGTCAAAGATAAGTTTAGGGAGATAAGTAATAAAGTTTAAACAATTACAAGGCAAACCTATGCTAAGGCATCAAGTTGCACATAAGTATGGCATAGCATTATGTAACATGCAAACAATATATATATATATATATATATATATATATATATATATATATATATATATATATATATATATATGTATATATATATATATATATATATATAATATATATATTCCAAGAATATAAATATTATTCTATGAGGTTCATGCATAAGATATAGTCTAGGTCACAATTTCTAATAACCTAAATCCCTATAGTTATGGGCTCTCATACCAATGTGTCACACCCCAACCTTGACGGCAGAAACGTCGAGATGTGAGGGTTAAGATTGTTCATAACCACATAACGCTATATTAAATGTAAATATTAAAATTATAAGTTTCAAAAGGCATAACAAACATAAGTCTCAAACATGAAATAAGTTCCAAACAAAACAAAAAATTACATAAACATTTTATTTATTTAACTAGGTCCAAGTCCTAGTTTTATTGCAAGCTTCAAAAGTCCACTTTAAACTTGGGGATTTCCTGAAACATGATAAAAATAAAAGGTCAACTATAAATAGTTGGTGAGTTTCCAAGGTTTTCATACATAATATGATAAGGTTACAAGTAGCAATTCATATCATAGGTCATAAGTTAGTAAGGTTATAGAACACATATCGTTACAACCAAACCTCGACTTGATTACAAGTATATAAGATTGGCTAAGTGTATTTGGTTCCCATGATGAACAAGCATACGTCATTAGGAGACGGCAATACCTCGACTTTAGCACCAAATAGGCTTGTCAAGCCCAAAGATCTAAGACGTCGCCCGGCTAGCAATAGTTTCTAATTGTAAACAAACATGTATCTCATATAATCACTTACAACACACAAATAAGCATGACAAAATATAAAGATGAATTGCAAGTGCTTTACATGTCTCAAACGTTTATAAGTGTATGATGTATAAGTATCATGTTTCACCCCAAATAGTGTGAAAAATGTAAAAAAAAGAGCAAGGAAACTCACATGTCAAATAAGTATATAATGAAGATGAATAAGAATAATATATGTCGTTCCAAGATAAAACGCCACAAGGCACCTAAATATATAAATATTACAAGTTTTAGGTTAATAATAAGATTAACGAGTTAACATGAACTAGGATATTAGAATTTTGGGAGGGGGGGGGGGTTCATAAAGTTAGTAAATTCCTATAAAAATATATTGTTCCATGAACTTTAAAAAACTTATTTAAAAGAAATAAATCCTTGTAATTAACTTGTGATTTTTATTAAAAACATGTATATTATTTAATTTATTATCATCATGATAAATCCTTAGTAGAAAGAAAAAAAACATACTGTCTAATATAGATTTATTTAACTCAAAATTTTATATAAATTTATTTTTTATATATATTTAATTATAACATTTGTAAACAAAAACATTTGAAATAAAATGTTAAAATGTCTTATGATAATAAATTATAAGACATATTTAGATGAATTTTAAAAATATTTGGGGTTTAATAAAGTCATTTTTATAATTTTTATAAATTTTCTATATTTAATTTAAGGCCAAAAAGGCTTTAAAAAAATTACATGAGGGAGCCGGGGTTCGAACCCAGGACCTCATGTATGTGGGGGTAATGCTCTAACCAGTGAACCAAGGCTTTAGCCGCGATACATCTTGGTTTTAATCTCTTATAAACACAAACTAAAGGTTTCCCCCAAATTCATATAAACATTAAATCACCCGAACCAAAATTGAGCAATGAATCAATAGTTTCAACTCAATTAACCTTAGGGCTTTTGATCCCAAGGGTATCGAGTTGAATGGTATATGATACTTCTTGATTTCAACCAAATTTATGTGTTTATTCTCGGTTTTACTTCAGTTCTTTGCGTGACGAATAGGGGTTTGGATGATGACCTTTTCGTGGTGATTTCAAACAATTGAGTGAGTGATGAGTTTAAAGGGATCGAATGTAACCTTAGCCTTGTGTTATATAGCCCTGATTTGTATGTTAAGGTGGCGGTTGAGCTTTGATTTTAATTCGAAAGCCCCGGTTATGGTTAGGTGGGTTAATGGATGATTAACTCGTATTAAACGAAGCATAATCTTGACAATGATTACCCGAACGTTGTTGTACGTTTAATTTGATTGTTCGACTTAAGGTTGGCTTGATCGGTCTTAAACCGATCGAAACATGATTTCGATTAGAACCCATTAAATCCGAGCGTTTATTGTCCAATAGAACGTGGGTTCGAGTTCTAAATGTATTCCCGAGTCGTTTGGCATTAAATTGGGTCGAAAACGTGAAATTCTCTGTGTCTTGGAGTTCACCGGCACCGCGCCGGAGCTGTGTCGGCCGGCCGCCGGAAAAATGCGAGAGAGAGGGAGGGGGAAGTTTGAGTTTCTATAAATTTACAACTTTGCTCCCTGTACTTTAATAGCTGACATTTTGGTTAAAACTTCTATTTTAAGTTTCCAAATTAACAAATAAGCCCCCTTTATTAGCTTTAAGTTTAATATTAAACTAACTTGTTAACTCTTATAACTTGTCATTATATTGTTATTATTATTATATTATTATAATTATTATTTATTATTATTATTATTATTTTATTATTATTATTATTATTATTATTATTATTCTCATAATTATTATTATTGTTCGATTTAATATTTTATTTATTAACTTTCATATATTAAAATTTAAAGACAACTAAGAAATATACATAAATAACCCATGAATTTCAAGATTGACAACAATAACCCTTATAAGAATAAACAAAATTAACTTTTAATAACAAAAAAAACAAGATGTTACAGTCTCCCTAACTTAAAAGAATTTCGTCCCGAAATTAAAAGAAATGAGACTATACAAATAAGAATGGGTATCTCTTCTTCATGTGCTCCTCACATTCCCATGTAAATTCAGCGCCACGTTTATTTTCCCAACGAACCTTGACGATTGGGGTTGTTGTGGTTCTAGTCTTCTTTATTATGCGATCCATGATCTCAACAGTTTTCTCGACAAAATGCAATGACTCGTCAATCTGGATGTCTTCCAACTGAACATGCAGACTTTCGTCAGCCAAGCACTTTCTCAAATTTGAGAGGTGAAATACAGGGTGAACTCCACTAAGGTCGGAAGGTAACTCCAGTTTATAAGCCACTTTCCCAATCCTTTTCAGGATTTTGAAAGGTCCTACATATCTTGGAGCCAGTTTACCCTTCTTTCCAAAGCGAACAACACCTTTCCATGGTGAAACCTTAAGAAGAACCATATCCCCAATTTGAAATTCCAATGGCTTACGTCGCTTGTCAGCATAGTTCTTTTTGACGACTTTTTGCCACTTCAAGGTTCTTGCGGATAATAGAAACTTTACCGGTCGTCTCTTGTATAAGTGTTGGACCAGTGATGAAGTTTTCACCAATGTCAGTCCAGGAGATCGGTGATCGACATTTACCACCATAAAGTGCTTCAAACGGTGCCATCTTGATACTCGAATGATAACTATTGTGTACGAAAACTCCGCGAGCGGTAGATGCATATCCAATCACCACCGAAGTCAAGAACACACAGGCGTAGCAAATCCTCCAAGGTTTGGATCGTTCGCTCGGTTTGACCATCAGTTTGAGGATGGTAAGTTGTGCTGAGGTCCAATGAGTACCCAAGAGTTCTTTCATAGATGACCAAAAGTGTGAAGTGAAACGAGCGTCTCGGTCGGATATGATGTGCAGAGGTACCCCACGACGACTTACAGTCACATCAACGTATATACGAGCTAACCTTGATGTCTTGTAAGTGTCACGTATAGGTATAAAATGTGCCGATTTGGTCAATCGGTCAACAATCACCCATATGCTATCATGTCCTCGAGAGGTTCGGGGTAGCTTAGTTATTAAGTCCATGGATATGTGTTCCCACTTCCACATAGGGATCTCGGGTTGCTCAAGTAATCCACTTGGACATTGATGTTCGGCTTTAACCTTCGTACATGTAAGGCACTTAGCCACATAAGTTGCTATATCCTTCTTCATTCCAAGCCACCAATATTGACCACACAGGTCCATGTACATCTTATCGGAACCGGGACGAATAGAATAACGAGTTTGATGAGCTTCTTTCATGATAAGGTATGAAGATTATTGTGATTTGGAACCCAAATTCGATTTGCGAAGTACATCAATCCATTAGGTTTCGTTTCAATCGAGTTAAAAGATTTGGCTCCAGCTCATCCTTCGTTCTTCCTTCTTATTGCACCAGTTGTTGAGCCTCCAAGATACTAGACTCGATGTCACCATCTATTCTCATGTTTTGTAGCAGTACGGTAGTCTCGTTGACATCTAGTTGAATCTCAGTATCGAACTCACCCAAAGTGTCAAACCATTGACGTCGATCGTGAATTTCTTGGAATGAGATCATCTTGTTGTAAATCTTTCGGCTTAGTGCATCGGCTACAACATTTGCTTTACCAGGATGGTAACGAATGTCACAATCATAATCACAAATCAAGTCCACCCAACGACGTTGTCTCATATTGAGATATTTTTGATTGAATACGTGTTGAAGGCTTTTGTAATCGGTGTAGACTATACATTGGGTACCATACAGGTAGTGCCTCCAAATCTTCAAAGCGAAGACAATAGCACCAAGCTCGAGATCGTGTGTTGTGTAATTTACCTTGTGAACCTTCAATTGTCCTGATGCATAAGCTATGACCTTCCCTGATTGCATGAAAACACAACCAAGGCCTTGTTTAGATGCATCACAATACACGGTGAAGTCGTCATTTCCATCGGGTAAGGTCAAGATAGGAGCATTCCATGACTTGTGCTTTAATGCTTCAAAAGCTTCTTCTTGCTCGGAACCCCGCTCGAAGGGTTTATTCTTTTGAGTCAAAGACATGAGCGGCTTAACGATCATCGAGAAGTTGGCAATGAATCGCCGATAATAACCAGAAAGACCAAGAAAAGAAAGAACTTCGGTAGGGGTTGTAGGAACACACCAATTTTTCACAGCTTCCACCTTTGCAGGATCAACGTGAATGCCTTGGCTATTCACCACATGTCCTAGAAATTGAACTTCCTCAAGCCAGAAGTCACACTTCGAGAATTTCGCGTACAATTGCTCTTTCTTCAAGAACTCAAGTACCAATCTCAAATGTAGTTCATGATCGGTGTTGGTTTTGGAGTAGATAAGTATATCATCAATTAAGACAATCACAAACTTGTCTAGATAAGGCTTGCATACTCAGTTCATGAGATCCATGAAGACAACAGGAGCATTGGTTAAACGAAAAGGCATCACCATAAACTCATAGTGCCCATAACGAGTACGGAACACGGTCTTTTGGATGTCATCATCATGAACTCGTAACTGATGATATCCAGAATGTAGATCAATCTTCGAGAATGTGGCAGCTCCTTGAAGTTGATCAAACAAGTCATCGATACGAGGAATAGGATAACGGTTCTTGATGGTAAGCTTGTTAAGCTCACGGTAATTGATGCACATACGAAATGATCCATCCTTCTCCTTCACGAAAAGAATAGGTGCATCCCAAGGCGAAGAACAAGGATAGATGAAGCCCTTCTCGGATAGCTCTTGAAGTTGACTAGAGAGTTCTTGTATTTCAGATGGTGCAAGTCGACGTGGTGACTTAGCCACGGGGTTTGCTCCCCGTATCAAGTCAATTTTAAACTCAACTTCACGCACAGGAGGTAAACCACTAAGGTCATCGGGAAATACTTCAGGAAAGTCTCACACGATAGGGACATCCTTAAGTTCTTTCCCATTGACTTTCGTGTTAACCACGTAAGGCAAGAAGGCCATAGACTTCTTGCTTAAGCATTTTTGGGCTTGAGTGCAAGACATGAGTTGAAGTCCTTTGGAAGATTTTTCACCAAACACCTTCAAGGTATCTCCAGAAGGATATGGTATACGAATGCACTTCTTGAATCAAATGATCTAAGCATGGTGTTTGGTTAACCAATCCATACCAATGATAACGTCGAAGCTTCCAAGTTTCATAGGGATAAGATCGATAAGAAAATCATGCGTGTCAAGACTTAAGATACAATCACGAATAATGACGTCAACAGTGATCGGTTCTCCATTGGCAACTTTAACGGTAAGAGGCCTTTCTAGTTTCGTATGTGGCTATGCAAGTATGGGTTCAAACTCTAACGAAACAAAACTTTTATCGGCTCCAGAATCAAATAGGACATGGGCATAAGTTTTATTAATAAGGAACAAACCTGTTAAATTTTATAGGTATTTAACAATACAGTTTACGCGTGAAAAGAATTAGCTCACACAAGTCAAAGGTAAGTTAACATACCATTCACCACATCGTTGTTTGCTTGTGCTTGATTTGCGTTGATGTTGAAAGCACGTCCTCGGCTTGTGGAACATTAACCACAAGACGAGGGCATTGTGGGCGAAAATGACCAGGTTCCCCACGGTTGTAGCAAACACGGTTTGTGACCACGGCGGCATTGTTAGGTGGACGGTGACAAGTCCCCAACAAATGACCATATTTACCGCATAAGGTGCAGATACGGCATGGTTGATTCCCGGATGATGATACCTACAAGTGTTGCACATAGGTTGAGGACCAGCATAGGCCATAGCCCCATGCACTTGTGCACAGGTGTAGCCGCAGGTACAAGTTGTCTTTGGGGTTGTTTGGGTGCAGCCACGACATAGTTGCGTGCCGGGGTGAACTTGCGCTTCTTCTTGTTATTGTTGTTTGATGGTTCAGCGTTGGTCTCCTTAACGGCCTTGGTAGCCATCTTTTCCACCTTCTTTGCACCCTTCACAGACATGGTGCCCGCTCGTATATGGTTCTCGGTGAGTTGAGCGGTGATAGTAATGGCTTCTTCCAAGGTTGTGGGTCGGCTACCCACCATAGCATCTTAAATTTGGGGTGGTACACCCTTTATGAACTTCTCGATGTTGCGGGGGACAGTGTCGACCATATGGGGCAGTAGTATACTCAACTCATGATGCCTAGTTGAGTAGGCCAGATGATCACCATCGTTTTGCTTCAAATTCCAGAATTCCTCTTCCAACTTTTGTAAATCGCTTCTCGGGCAGAATTTCGCGATGGCGATGTTCTTGAACTCTTCCCAAGTAAGTGCCAGAATTTCATCGGCCCCTCGATTTCTCTTCTCGCTATTCCACCAAGTAAGAGCTCTTTATTGGAGCATACTAGTAGCATAGCGAACTTTGAGTGCCTCGGGACACTCACATTTGACGAAGGTGTTCTCCATGCTCTCGAACCACTCGAGAAGACCAGTGGCTCCTTCCTTGCCATTAAAACTAGTGGGCTTGGAAGAGCTAAAGTGCTTGAAAGTGCAGGTTGGGTTGTTGCGCCCTTGGTTAGCACTATTCTCTCCTTGACCATTGTTGTTAGAGTTGGTCATTAAGGTGCTATTGAGTTTAGCAACCATGGTCAGAATGAGAGCAGCCATTTGTCGGGCGATCATGGCAGCTAGCTTATGATCGAAACATCCATGCTTTCCATGATGATGAGAGATGCTCGAATATGCAAAATGAGTTAGACACGAGAAAGAGAATAACAAGGATTATAATTCAACAAGGATAAGGCAAGAGTTGTAAGGGACACGGAATGGTTCCATTTGGTAACGCATTACCATTTGGAAACGTTGACACGTCAATGTAAGTTGACCCATTCGCCTTAGAAATTTGTGTATGTCGACCATAGTTTATCACTCATCCCAGAAATCCCCAAGTAAGCATAACTATTCCCGTAGGATTTATGCAATATGCTTGCCTTACCCCGAGGGTCTTTTGCCAGAAATCCAGAATACAGGTGTCCATGTGTCATACAAATTTCTTAGGTTCATGAAATCAATGAGATTTACATAGATTAGACATAAGTCTAAAGATCAAAGTCCTAAGCTTAAGTATACGATTCCACGTGTCATCGAGAATAAGAATAAAAAGTTTCATTTGTCGGGGAGAGTCAAAGTGTCAAAGATAAGTTTAGGGAGACAAGTAATAAAGTTTAAACAATTACAAGGCAAACCTATGCTAAGGCATCAAGTTGCACATAAGTATGGCATAGCATTATGTAACATGCAAACAATATATATATATATATATATATATATATATATATATATATATATTTCCAAGAATATAAATATTATTCTATGAGGTTCATGCATAAGCTATAGTCTAGGTCACCATTTCTAATAACCTAAATCCTCTAGTTATGGGCTCTGATACCAATCTGTCACACACCCAACCTTGACGGCAGAAACGTCGAGATGTGAGGGTTAAGATTGTTCACAATCACATAACGCTATATTTAAATGTAAATATTAATATTATAAGTTTCAAAAGGCAAACAAACATAAGTCTCAAACATGAAATAAGTTCCAAAGAAAACAAAACATTACATAAACATTTTATTTATTGAACTAGGTCCAACTCCTAGTTTTATTGCAAGCTTCAAAAGTCCACTTTAAATTTGGGGATTTCCTGAAACATGATAAAAATAAAAGGTCAACTATAAGTAGTTCGTGAGTTTCCAAGGTTTTCATACATAATATGACAAGGTTACAAGTAGCAATTCATGTCATAGGTCATAAGTTAGTAAGGTTATAGAACACATATGGTTACAACCAAACCTTGACTTGATTACAAGTATATAAGATTGGCTAAGTGTATTTGGTCCCATGATGAACAAGCATACGTCATCAGGAGCCGGCAATACCTTGGCTTTAGCACCAAATAGGCTTGTCAGGCCTAAAGATCTAAGACGTCGCCCGGCTAGCAATAGTTTATGATTGTAAACAAACATGTATCTCATATAATCATTACAACACACAAATAAACATGACAAAATATAAAGATGAATTGCAAGTGCTTTACAAGTCTCAAACGTTATAAGTGTATGATGTATAAGTATCATGTTTCACCCAAATAGTGTGAAAAATGTAAAAAAGGGCAAGGAAACTCACATGTCAAATAAGTATATAATGAAGAGAATAAGAATAATATATGCCGTTCCAAGATAAAATGCCACAAGGCACCTAAATATATAAATATTACATGTTTTAGGTTAATAATAAGATTAACGAGTTAACATGAACTAGGATATTAGAATTTGGGGGGGGGGGTTTAATAAAGTTGGTAAATTCCTATAAAAATATATTGTTCTATGAACTTTATAGAACTTATTTAAAAGAAATTAAATCCTTTGTAATTAACTTGTGATTTTTATTAAAAAATGTATATATATTTAATTTATTATCATCATGATAAATCCTTAGTAGAAAGAAAAAAAACATACAGTCTAATATAGATTTATTTAACGCACATTTTATATAAATTTATTTTTTTAAATATATTTGATTATAACATTTGTAAACAAAAAAATTTGAAATAAAATGTTAAAATGTCTTATGATAATAAATTTATAAGACATATTTAGATGACCTTTAAAAATATTTGGGGTTTAATAAAGTCATTTTTATAATTTTTATAAATGTTCTATATTTAATTTAAGGCCAAAAAGGCTTTAAAAAAATTACATGAGGGTGCCGGGGTTCGAACCCGTGACCTCATGTATGTGGGGGTAAAGCTCTAACCAGTGAACCAAGGCTTTAGCCGCGATACATCTTGATTTTAATCTCCTATAAACACAAACTAAGGTTTCCCCCAAATTCATATAAACATAAATAACCCGAACCAAAATTGAGCAATGAATCGATAGTTTCAATTCGATTAACCATAGGGCTTTTGATCCCCAAGGGTAATCGAGTTGAATGGTATATGATACTTCTTGATTTCAACCAAATTTATGTGTTTATTCTCGGTTTTACTTCAGTTCTTTGCGTGACGAATAGGGGTTTGGATTATGACCTTTTCGTGATGATTTCAAACAATTGAGTGAGTAATGAGTTTAAAGGGATCGAATGTAACATTAGCCTTCTGTTATATAGACCTGATTTGTACGTTAAGGTGCCGGTTGAGCTTTGATTTTAATTCGAAAGCCGCGGTTATGGTTAGGTGGGTTAATGGATGATTAAATCGAATTAAACCAAGCATTAATCTTGACAATGATTACCCGAACGTTGTTGTACGTTTAATTTGATTGTTCGACTTAAGGTTGGCTTTGATCGGTCTTAAACCGATCGAACCGTTGATTTCGATTAGAACCCATTAAATCCGAGCGTTTATTGTCCAATAGAACGTGGGTTCGAGTTCTAAATGTATCCCGAGTCATTTGGCATTAAATTGGGTCGAAAAAGTGAAATTCTCTCGTGTCTTGGAGTTCATCGGCGCCGCGCCGGAGCTGTGTCGACCGGCCGCCGGAAAAATGCGAGAGAGAGGGGGGAAGTTTGAGTTTTTATAAATTTACAACTTTGGTCCCTATGGTTTAATAGCTGACATTTTATGTTTAAAACTTCTATTTTAAGTTTCCAAATTAACAAATAAGCCCCTTTATTAGCTTTAAGTTTAATATTAAACTAACTTGTTAACTTTTATAACTTGTCATTTATATTGTTATTATTATTATTATTATCATTATTATTTTTATTATCATTATTATTATTATTATTATTATTATTATTTTTATTATTATTATTCTCATAATTATTATTATTGTTCGATTTAATATTTTATTTATTAACTTTCATATATTAAAATTTAATGACAACTAAGAAATATGCATAAATAACCTATGAATTTCAAGATTGAAAACAATGACCCTTATAAGAATAATCAAAACTAACTTTTAATAACCGAAAATACGAGATGTTACAATTATCTTCATCATTCATTCGTTATCTTTCTTTCATTCATCATGCGTCACTATCATTCACATTCATTACTTCATTCCTATTCATTCATACTTTCTTACTTTCACTCGTACGTTCATTACATTCTATGACATGTACAATACCCCCGAACATTGTGCACGAAGCTAGTTACTGGGCCTGAGGTCTTTCGTAGACCGCGTACATTATGCACGAAGCTGACTCCAGTAACTAGGGCAAGTACAGTCACCACTTATCTTTTCGCTTTTATTCCGGATCAATGCCATATGATATACCCCAAACATTGTGCACGAAGCTGTTTACTAGGCCTGAGGTTTTTTATAGACCTCGAACATTATGCACGAAGCTAACTCCAGTACATGGGGCAAGCGACAAGGATCCCATATATATTGCCAATCACAAAGATTTGACCCCAGTGTGCATCCTTTTTAGTAGCTAACGTGCACACAGTTGAGCTAACACCCTTCATTAGGTGTGAACCTCCATACATTTACTTGCAAGCCTTTCTTTAACTTTCTATCATTCATAATGCATGCATTCTTTCATTACGTTCCTCTTTTCATTATCTTCCACTTTACGTTACATAATACTTTTCATTTCATTCATTAACATTCAACGTAAAGCCATGGGAAAATAATCATACATAATAAAGAACATCAACATGATCATACAACATCACCATACAAGCACATCGTACATACATACATAACATACATCATACATACCATCATTTATATCAATTGTACATCATCATCACCCATCATATCATCTTTGACTTCAGAAAGTCAACTTACTTTACCCTCGGGAACATCCCAAGTCAAAGCCTATTTTTACAATTGTCCCCAAAAATCAGAAAATAATTCTAAGTCTTTAGGCACATGGGCACTATGCAGGTGCATGAGCACTATGTAGCCGGATGACCTTATAGACACATGAGGAACACAAGAACATTGGAACTTTCAGGCACATCAACCCTATTGGGGCGCATGAGCAACACTTAGTCTATTCTAGGTAATTCTAGGCGCATGAGCGTTATGCAAGGGCATGAGTACCTAGGCGCATGACCTATGAGGGTGTATGAACACTTAGCCAATTTCAGCCTATTTTGGGTGCATGAGTATTATTCGGCGCATGAGGTTTTGGGTGCATCGGACACTTAGGCAGTTATTTTCAGTTGGGTGCATGAGCTACTGTTTGGGCGCATGAGCAGTCTATAACACACTTAAACACTATAATTTAGTCCCCAAACATCACCTATCATGTTCTAAGCTTAAATCATGCATTCTAAGCCTTAGAAACATAGTCATAACAACATCAAACACATATATAGCCCAAAATCAAACCCCACCCGAAACACACACATAAACACATACGGGTATAAAACCCAACTTAATAAAAAGTTCATATGTGCATTTCCAGCCCCAAAGCAGTTGAAAACAAGTAAAATGGGGGTTTTATAACTCACCTTTGTAGCCTCTTCGGGTAAGACTTCCTTCAAACCCGTTTGCTACAAGTTCACACGTAGAAACCCACCAAAACACACACAACCGAACATACAAACACGCATAAGCATGTAACCGAGGCAAGGACAGTTAAGAACACTGTAAACACACGAATTCTTACCTTGAATTCGAACTTTTCCTTCTGTTCTTCTTCAAAAATCTAAAACTTTCTGCTCTGCTTCTTTCTCTCTTAAAATCCCAAATAAAAATATGTTGTGAGAAGAGAGTGTGCGGCCATGCCCACTTTACACCAAATTTCAAACCTTTTTTGTCCTTTTGGACACTTTTAACCCTTCAACTTGGGTTAAATAGCTTTTCTTTCTTTCTCCTCGCTTTATTCTTCTGTTTGAGTCTTCAAAAAATAACCGGGTATTAGAGATGGAGGGTTTTTCATCCAACCATTCAAAGATATGTGCTTTTTACCTCTTGATCCAGAGAAGCAACACGTGTTTCCTTTACTGTCTTGAACATTCTTTGTAGACTTACATTCGGAGAAGAAATTCGTTTTTCCTTTACCATTTGAAGCAAGTCTTTGAGGGCACGTCTTTACCACACGACCTTCTTTTACACACTTGAAACAAGCCTTGAAAGGCTTTTGATTCTTTTTAGTGTCATGGTGTATGTAGGGATGAGGATTGCTTGAGCTTGTAGCCGATTCTTGCTTATTCTAAAGTTTCCCGTGCTAAACAGGGAATGAGATCTTCACTGACTGGCTGATTTGTTTTGCAATTGGAGAATAGATCCGTATTGGTCTTGATTCAGCTTTTAGAAGCTTTTGAGACTTGACAATGTCAGGTGATATCTTGATCTTTGAAAAAACGACACTGTCCTTTGTGTTTGATTCATCATCTGAGCTTATCCAGTCTCTTATACACAAATTTGCTTCCAATGGATCTTGATTGAAAGGATTAGGATATGTTGTTATTGTTGAAACTTGATGATTACATGATTCCTGATTTATTTCTTCTTTCACAACCCTGACGGGCTGAAATGTAGGAATTTCACCTACTATAACTTATCAAAGAAGTTGGAAGACACAATAGATACAGAATTACAAACAACCGGAATTGAACAATCGTTAGCTTGACTATCAACATTCGTTTATTGTATCCCATACTAGTTGTAGAATCATAATCATCACGCACCTTATTAAGATTGACACCGCTCAAACCTGCATGCGGATTATTAGTAGGTTGTTCAAACAAATCATTTTTAGGATAAGGTTTGGGATTAGTGAATAACATAAAGTACAATGAGGTAGAACTGAATTAAATAGAAGCAATAAGCTCATTCTGTTTCATGTGTGAAAGGATCCATTTATCAAGCTTTGTTTTCAAGATTTGTCGTTTCAAATTGAGCTAAAACAACCCTTTCTCTCACAATATTAATTTCAATATTACGCTCCAAAATGGTTCTTCTTAAAAGATCATTTTCATCCAATGCTTCATGAAGTTTCCTTAAAAAAGCAATTCATTTTTCTTTCATTCCTGATTGATTATTTTTATTTATTTTCCATTTTCCAATAACAATCTATTTGCCTTATAAATCCCCAATAATTGGATTTCACAAGATGAAGAACAAATATCCTAAACGGTCTCATAGGGAAGATCCATGATAGTTCGTTTTGCAGCTAATCCCTTCTCACAGTTGCAAACACTTGTGATTTTTTGTTGTTCCTCTTCTTTAGCCTTCAGCATCTCATCAGCCTCAGATTCTTTCTATCTTTTATCAGCTTTTCTAGCCTTATCATCATCGATTCTCATAGACTCTTGTTTACTGTCATTGTCGACTCTCAAAGTTTCACAGTTCTCTTCAATAGTTTCTTTGAATTTAGAATTTAAATTCGAATTAGTTCTCAATAACATTAACTTTTCAATCATATCTGTTTTGTAATCAAGTCTGCTTCTTACAGAAGAAACAAGATCAGTATTAAGCGCGTGGGTTTGATGTGGGAACACGACTTGTTGAAATTCGTTTCTTTGGATATCCAGCTCGAGAGATTTTAGTCTATTGAGCATATCCATAAGTTTTGTGTCGAGATAACCTCTTTCTTACTTTCACATTTTAAATTGATGATTCCATTCAGACAGAAGAGAGTCATGAAGCTTTTGAATTTGTTCATGATTAGTTAGATCTAGAACATGCTTCTTTATATTATTTACCACTTTTAAAAATCGATCAATCAAATTTGACAATTTTTCTTTCTTCATTGCTGCAAAAGAGTCAAACCGGCTTTGTGCCGTTGTGAGATTATCTGAATTAAAATCTTCTGAAGATGACATTATTTAAAAAATTTTGAACAAATTAACGCCCCAAAAATATTTTTCCCAAAATTGTGAAAATAGTTCTCCCCAGGGAAAAATATTATTTTTAAATGTTAGGCTATATAATCTTAGCAATTGGGGTCAAGCTAGTCAATTTTTCTTCATCGTGATGAAATCAATTAATCCCAACTAGTCAATTTTCTTTGATAGTTTTATTAGCCCACACATCATTTTTCTAAAGAAAAATTTTCTTTGTATACTTCTGAAGTTCAAGCCTTAGAAGAATAATTGAAGACCACTTCTGAAGTATGATGAAAAGAAGAAGTCTCCAAGCCTTGGAAGAAGCAGCCTCTTCCGAAGTATTAGTGGCTTCGAAAGTACTTACTCTTCCGAAGCCATTCAACCTTCGGAAGACACTGCTATGACGAGTGGACACAAGTATGGTCTCTGACACTCCGCTGCAGACCTCTGATACTGTATGGCTTCTTCCCAAAGAGCCATGCAGTTGACCATACTTTATTCCACTATTCACCTTTTCATGAAGTACATTTTACCAACTTTAGTTGGTGACAAAATGTAAGTCAGGGACATGACCTGACTACCAAATCTTAGATAAGACTTTATCCGAGATACCTTAAACTTTAGTCTTGTAGTATAGACTTTAGCTATAGGATCCCAACTGATATCAAAGTATATCCGGCTGTAGGTAGTATTATATATAGGTTCTCTTTGTAACTCATTGTAACAACTGCTTGTAAGAGTCTTGTATTTTGAGTTGAGAAGCAATATATAAAGTACCTTGAAAATTACTTCTTGTGTTCATTATTACTTTCTATATTGTGATCAACTCTTACTGATTCTATCTTAACCCGAGTGTTGTTCTAGGTGAGTTTGATGTTGATACATATGTACCTAGATCCGATCTAAATGTAATATGTCTTGTAATGTCTTATGCTTATGTAAGTGTCGGGTACTTAATGAAATGATATGATTGGTTATGTTTATAATGTTTATATATTTCATTAATGAGTTGGTTACTTGATTATATAGGTTGTGAATGTTTGAATTGATTTACATAAGGTTATAATAATGAATACAATTCAAACTTGAGTTGGTGAAGTTCTCATGTGTCCGACAGGTCCATACGTCCTAACAGTAGTGATGCGTCCGAATGGCCATGCGACTGAGTGTCCATGCGCCTAAATAGTCCATACGCCTGAACAACTTCATGCGTCTAACCTAGTCGCACGACTGAATGATCTGTTGTGCGAATGGATCAAACGCATGGCTCAATCGCACGAATGAACCATGCTAATGGTTCAGATGCACGAATGAGCAACCCTAACCTATAAATACCACCTAAGTTGTGGAAAAAAGAAGATTGATTCCTATTCGACTCCAAACGCACCCTAGCCGTCCAGAAGCCTCCAAGCTCGTACTCAAGTTCATAGAACGCAACAGATTGATTGCTAATCGATTGTTAACGTTAGCTTCGATACCTTATTGTTTCTATGTGCGTTCTCACTGATTGGATCGCCAATCAAATAGGATTCCGCACTATTTGGTTTGGTTTACACGTTAATCAGTTTGTATTTCATTTATATACAAGATCCTAACATTTGAGAGAAAAACATAAGTGTTTAGTGACAAACATCGATCTTGCAATTGGTATCAGAGCTTCTCAGGCTCTTGATTGCGTGATCTAACCATCCAAATCAACTTGTTTTTTCACTCCTCCCTACAACCCACTCACTCTAATGGCCCTTAACAAGTCCGAGGTAGAGATGGGAACCATGACAAAGGCTCCCATCATTAGACCTGAAAATTTTAGGTCTTGGAGCAGGAGAATGGAAGGCTTCATCAGATATCAAGACAGCAGGATGTGGAACTCCATTGTCAATGGCCCGTATAAGCCTAAGGTGTCAGGAACGGTGCCATGATAGAAAAATCTGTAGAGGATTACTCTGATGAAGACAGAAAGAAGATGGATATCGATAGCAATGCTATGACCATTCTCATGACTGTAATACCGAACTCTATTATGGTGGGATTCGAGCATTGCACGACTGCCAAAGAATTGTTTGATGCACTTGCTCAGATGTACTCAAACTCCAATGACTCAAAGAAGGACTCACTGATGCAGCAGTTCGAGAACTTTACTCATATTGCTCGAGAGACCCTCAGCCAGCAGTACTTCAGGTACATGGATTTTATCTCTTCTCTTTAGTCTGTGAAGATCACTCCCGAACTCAAAGATGGAATAGATGATGCTGAGGTATATGAATATCTCTGCACTCCAACTTGTATAGCTAAAGTTAAACTCTATCAGGATTACAATATGGAAATCAGATCTGATGTTGAGTCTTTAAATATTTTATAATCTAATTTTAAAAGAGCTGAATCTGACTATCTAAAGAAAATGAGGAGTTGGAGAAAACTGTGTCTCTTTTAAAACATGAACACACCAACTACAAGACTCAAATCAAATATCTAATATCCAAATTGTCTAAGGCTCAAGCCCAGCTTGTCATTGCTGAGGCTCAGGCCAGGAAGCATGCTATCTCTGAGCAAAACTTCCAAGCTATTCTTGCATCATCCTCCCACTCCAAACTTTGTTATCAAAACAAAGGAGGGTTGGGAACCAATGAAATTGCTCCACCACACTCCTATGAGTCTATTAGACAGCCTTGATGTGGTACTGACGAGCAAGAGGTTCCAATTGCTGACCCTTCCTCACCAGAGTTGAAGATGAAGCAATGATAGTGGTCACCACAGGGAAGGAACAGGCAGAGTACCTATCTCCTTCTATGAAGAACAAATCCTAACCACTAAATCCATAAGAAGCAGAGCTAAAGCTGCTAGGAGAACTGCCAAGAAGGTGGCTGAGTCCAAGCTGAAGATTGACCCCAAGCTGAAGGGTGTCTTTATCTCAGCTGGATTCCAAGTGTTAGGTACTTCTGATTCAGGAAAGGAGTGTAATACCAGCACTTCTGTTCTAGCAAAGGATCAGCAGTTGAAGGGAAAAGTTGATGATGAAGAAAAGAATCCCAAGTAACAGCAACCCTCATATTCCCAAAGAGCTAACATTGCATGCATAATGTGTGGTCTGTAAAACCACATGGCAAAAGATTGTTACTACAATCTGCAAGCAACATTATGCAAATAATGTTAGGAAAGAAGGAGTCAAGGAAGGTTTCACATTTGGACCTTTTCAAACGGTTCAAATGATGAAAAAGGGAAAGCTAGTTTCGGAAGCCAGGATGCTTTCGAAGAAACTCCTTCTTCCGAAGGGAAAATGGCTTCGGAAGCAAAAGCTACTAAGGCTCGGAAGAACAAGAAAGTTACCTTGAAACCTCCCTAGAAGAAGATTGCTTCCAAAGAAAAGGTGGTGAAGACTTCTTCGGAAAAGAAAGAAGCTTCGGAAGTTAGTCATGTTGCTAAAGCTTCAACAAGCTCATCCTCCAAGGTCAACCAATGGATGGACTGGAAGATCAAGGAAGATGATGCAGCCCAAACCACTTCTTCAAAGACCTCTATTGAACCCCCATGCATAACATTTGGTTCAATTATGTCATTATATTTGGAAGAACCCAAGACCAGCAAGGCTTGGGCTTCCAAACAAAACTAACATTCTCATCTTATGTGTAGGGACATCCATTTGACAAGATCAACAATATCTGGACTGTAGATAGTGGATGCTCCAGGGACATGACTGGGAACGTATCTCTCCTTCAACAGTTTTAGAACTATGATGGAGGTCCTGTCCAATTTGGAGGTGAGGCCAGAGGATAGATTTATGGCAAAGGGAGTACATCCAATGGTAAATTCAAGGTTGACAAAGTTCACTTTGTCAAATAGCTTGAACACAATTTGTTAAGTGTTTCTCAATTCTGTGATCAAAAGCACCAAATGATTTTCACAGAACATGAGTGCATTATCCTCAAACCTGGGATGACAATTCCACTGGAATTGGTGCTTCTTAGATCTCCCAAAAAAGGGGATATGTACAAGCTTGATATGAACAATGCTTCCCCAATGGGTGAAGTATCATGCTTTCTTTCCAAAGCTGATAGTGATGAGTCAACGTTGTGGTATAAACGTATGTGTCATGTAAATTTTAAGACAATGAATAAATTGGCTAAAAATAACTTGGTACATGGTTTGCCTAAAAAGGAGTTTTTCTGCAAAGATAACTGTGTTGCATGCCTGAAAGGGAAACAACACAGGACATGTCATAAATCTAAATGTGGTAACTCTATCACTACTCCATTACACTTATTGCACATGGATCCCTTTGGTAAAAAAAGTATAATGAGCATTGGAAGGAAATCATATTGTCTTCTAATAGTTGATGATTTTACAAGATTCATATGGGTATTCTTTTTAAGAACTATAGATGAAACTGCTGAAACACTAAAATCTTTCATTTTTAAAATAGAAAATCAAATTGATCACAAGGTTAAAATCATTAGAAGTGATCAAAGGACTGAGTTTAAGAACTTTGTTCTTGACTCATTATGTAACTCAAAAGGGATTCCAGACAATATAGTGCTCCCAGAAAGTCCTCCTAACAAAATGGTGTTGCTAAGAGGAGGAACATGACACTTATTGAGGCTACTCGAACTATGTTAGCTGATTCAAAACTATCTCTAACATCTGGACAGAGGCAGTCGGCACTACATGCTATGTGCAAGACAGAGTTCTTGTAGTTAAGCCCCATGGAAAAACCCCTTATGAGCTATGGAATAAGAGGCCACTGTTCATTGGCTTTCTAAGGTCCTTTGGCAGCAGGTGTGCCATACCAAACACAAAAGACAATTTAGCAAAATTTGCTGAAGAGTCACATGATGCTATCTTTGTTGGATACTCTTCAAGCTCCAAAGCTTACAGAGTATACAACATTAAGAATCAACAATTTGAGGAGTCATCCAATATAGTTGTTAATGAGCACACTCCTTGTGTTAGGGGGAATGGCCCTGATCATATCTTTGATTTAGAATTATTTTCCAAACTATTCTAAACCATCTTGTGAGAATGTTTCAGTTGGAACAGGGCTCAAAATTATGCTGATGCTGCTGATGATGATCAACAGTTTGAGCTTCCCAAACCTAGTCCAAATTCTCCAAGAGCAGCAAACTTAGTCTCCACCATTCACAGATCTGATAGATTGACTATATCAAGGAATTGTGAAGCTGTTCAAGTGAATCACTCACTAAGCCTTAAAACTCATCAGGTGATCCACCATAACACCTGGCAGAAGGAAGTAGTGTTTTGAAGGGACAGGAAACTGTTAACACCACTACACAGCCAACCATTGATGATGTTTCTGTTGGATTCTATATGCCCAAGACATATAGAACATTGATGCGGTTCGTATGTCATGATCCATGTCGGGTTATACCCAATAACAAGCTTTGCAATCACCGACAATTATTCAATTGATGATATGATCATGCAATTGAATAATAACACCAAATTTAGAAAATGGGTTTTCTAAATAAGTTGCATGTGAGATGGAACAACTTATTAGGATACTTTTGTTCAAGAATATTACTTAGTGTTATTTAAGTTAGTTAGATAAAATTAAGTAATAAAAGAGTGTGTAAGTTATACAATAAAAGGTTAACTGTATAACTTAGAAGGGAATACATAAAATTAGTTTTAATGTTTTGGGGAAACTTGGTCTAGGGACCAATTTTCGGCCACCCCACCTCACCAATGAGGGGTTTTGCTTTCTGGAAAACATACGAACCTCAATATCTAGTCCAACACTCCATCATCTCAAAAAACACACACATACAATCAAAAATACACAGCTGACTTCTCTCTCTCAAAAGCTCTCGGTTTTCAGCAAGTTTTGAGAGGATTAGGAGTTACTTGGTGTTCATCTCCCTAACAAGAAGAGGTGTTTGCATATTAGCTTGGGAAAAAAGCATTGGTGAGCTTCACTCAATGCTCAAAACGACCGAGGCGGCCATGGGTAAATGGGTTTTACCCGTTCTCACCATCACTGAAGGTGGGAAAGGGAAAAGGCCTCATCCCACACCAAGGCAAAAGTTGCCAAGGGCAAGGGACCCGTATGAGGAAAAGGGAAAGGGGTGGTAAGGGTGCCACCCAAACCACAGTACAAGAAGCAAAAGGTTGATACTAATGACCCATGCTTCAAGTGTGGGGAGATTGGACATTGGGCAAGAAACTGTCCTGTCCATCTCCAAGAGTTGAAAGCAAAGAAGGATGCTGGGCAAACCTCAGGTACGATATACATGATCCATATTGATTTAAACATGATATCCTCTAACACATGGGTATTAGATACCGGTTATGGAACTCACATTTGTAATTTGTTGCAGGGGTTCAAAAGAAGTAGGACTTTAAGAAAGGGGATGTTAGCTCTACATGGGCAATGGGGCTAAAGTTCAAGTTGAAACCTGTGGTGACTACATCTTGGAACTTCCAAATGGAAGTAATTTTGAATAATGTTTTGTATGCTCCTAGTTTGACTAGGAATATTATTTCTATAGCCCTATGAAAACAATTTGGATAGTATTATCATTTATTGAAAAGGATATTCATGTTTCCTTAAATGATATGTTCTATTTTAAAGCTATTTCCATTAATGGTATTATGATTGGTTCATGAAAATATCTTAAATAGGTCATTGTACCAAACTAGCACCAAGAAACTCAAGTTGGATTTGCGTGATACCTATCTTTGGCATTGTCGTCTTGGTCATATAAACAAGAAAAGAATACTAACACTACAAAAGAATGGTCTCTTAAAAACAAGTGAATGTGATTCATTTGATGTGTGTGAGTCTTGTTTACAAGGTAAAATGACTAAGGCACCCTTTAGTGGAACTAACAAAGGGCAAAAGATTTGTTAGGAATCATACATTCGGATGTATGTGGTCCGTTTAAGCCAATGACTAGGAATGGTGAAAGATACTTCATTACCTTTATTGACGATTATAGTCGCTATGGGTATGTGTACCTGTAAGACACAAGATGAAGGTTTTGAAATGTTCAAGATCTTTCAAAATGAAGTACAAAATCAACTCAACAAGTCGATTAAAGTTCTCCGCACTGATAGAGGAGGTTAATACCTAAGTGATGGTTTTCAAGATCATCTTAGGAGTTGTGGCATTGTCTCACAACTCACTCCACCTGGAACACCACAACATAATGGTGTGTCTGAGAGGAGGAATCGAACCTTATTGGATATGGTCCAATCTATGATGGCTAGAAGCACACTACCTCTATCACTTTGGGGTTTCGCTTTGCTCTCCACGGGCCGTATTCTAAATATGGCCCCAACCAAAAAGGTGGAAAAGACACCCTATGAAATATGGCATGGAAGAGTTCCATCCCTATCATATTTAAGGGTCTGAGGTTGTGAGGCTTATGTTAAGACTCCCACCCTAAACAAATTGGAAGTCCGATCCACCAAGTGTATCTTTGTTGGATACCCTAGAGATTCTATGGGATATTATTTCTATGATCCACTGGAACAAAAGGTGTTTGTTGCCAGAAAGGGTGAGTTCTTAGAAGCAAAGTTCCTTATGGAAGGAACTAGCAGTAGAACAGTGGATCTTGAGGAGGATCAAGAACCACAACTCGATGCACGTTTGGTTGAAACTAGCACTCAACATGAGGACGTTGAAGATGATCAAATGGTTGATCAATACACACAAAACGTTCGTAGAAGTGGTAGAACTAGTAATCCACCTGAAAGATACGGATTTTTCATGGATGGATGCTATGTGGTAGATTCAGATGAACCAACCACATACCATGATGCAGTGTCCAATTCGGATTGTGACAAATGGCTCGAGACCATGAGCGTTGAGATGCAATCCATGCATGACAATCGAGTATGGGACTTGGTTGTACCACCTCTTAACTCCAAAGTAGTTGGAAGCAAGTGGTTTTCAAGAAGAAAACCGATATGCATGGAAACTTGGATACTTATAAGGCTAGACTTGTAGCAAGGGTTTCACTCAAACTCAAGAGGTTGATTATGATGAAACCTTCTCAGCTGTTGTGATGTTAAAGTCTATAAGGATATTGTTTGCCATAGCAGCTCTTATGATTATGAGATTTGGCAAATGGATGTCAAAACCGCTTTCCTAAATGGATATCTTGAGGAAGATGTCTATATGGTTCAGCCTGAAGGTTTTGTCGATCCAAAACATCCTGATAAAGTACGCAAGTTAAAGAAATCAATCTATGGATTGAAACAAGCATCGAGAAGTTGGAATCACCATTTTGATGAAGAAATAATGAAATTCGGATTCATCAAGAACGCTGATGAAGCTTGTGTATAAGAAAGCTAGTGGGAGCATCATCACTTTCCTGGTATTGTATGTTGATGACATACTACTATTTGGAAACGAAATTCCAACCTTGGAAGGTGTAAAACCAGGCTTGGAAGTTGTTTTTCCATCAAGGATCTTGGTGAGGCCGCCTATATTCTAGGAATAAAGATCTGTAGGGATAGATCAAGGTGGTTGATTGGTTTAAATCAAAGCGCATACATTGATAAAATCTTAAAAAGGTTCAAGATGGAGAACTCTAAGAAAGGTACGGTACCTATTCAAAGAGGAATGATATTGAGTACGACTCAATGTCCTAGCTCAAAGGATGAGCAAGATAAAATGAAGGCAATCCCATACGCATCTGCTATTGGATCCATCATGTATGCAATGACATGCACTCGACCGGACATGTCATGCGCCTTAAGCATGACAAGCTGATACCAGCAAAATCGTGGAAACAGTCATTGGATGGCTGTTAAGAACATACTTAAGTACCTAAGGAGGACAAAAGATATGTTCCTAATCTATGGATCTGGTGATGAAGAACTGTTGTAAAAGGTTACACGGATGCAGTTTCCAAACAGATCGTGATGATTCACGATCACAATCGGGATATATTTTCATTCTGAATGGAGGAACGGTCTCTTGGAAGAGCTCCAAACAGGATGTGGTGGCTCTATCAACTACAGAATCAGAATACGTCGCCGCCTCATTCGCAGCTCAAGAAGCTGCTGGTGAAGAAGAAATTCATTGCCGATCTAGGGGTGTCCTTTCATTCAGGACCCCTAGAGATCTTTCGTGATAACGAGGGTGGGATTGCTCAAATCAAAAACTCGTGCTCATCAAAAGACTAGGCACATTGAGCGGAGATTCAACTACATACGAGATGAAGTTGAAAAAGGGAAAGATATGTATTCGCAAAGTTCACACGGATCAGAACATTGCGGATCCTCTCGCGAAGCTCCTTGAAAAGGCAAAGCATGAAGGTCATACTTGTGCCATGGGACTTCGATATTCTAGTGATTGGATTTGATCTATAAATTTTGTATTTGGATATATGGAACTCTTTATTATTGAATAAAAATATTGGTAATAATGTTTCAATTAATATTCCAATTTAGTATGTTAATCCATGAGTAATTGCTTACTCTAAATGTCTGTAGTGGTTCAGACTTGTGGGAACAAGTGTGAGGGTAAGATTATTATGAACTTGGATTGGTTGATATTCATAAGGATGAATATAGAGAATGGGTTGCTGCCAAGGTTCATAGATATTTGTGGGATACAAATATTGGACTAACCTGTAACTCAAACTTTACTACATGGAATCTTATTGATTGATCATAAGTAAATTTGAGTGAAGGGAATATCATTTGGTATCCTCAGACCTGAGATACATATTGGGTTTTGATATTCAGCAAGTGTCATAACTTGATCTGGTTATCTGCTGTTCTGAAATAATGGACAGTAGATGAGACTATGTTTAGATGTGACACAAGGTGATTGTGAGAAACGTATGTAGTCAAGATGGGATTTTCCTCTTATTCGTTGAGAGTTAGATGTCTAAGCCCTGGATAAGTTAAATCAACAAGGAATGATCACTCTGTGTCCTTGGATTTGACATGACATCTGTAACAAAAGGATAGATGATTAATTCACCTAAATCATTTCAAGTAGGATACTTGAATGGGATGATGTTATTGAATGGCTATAAGTCATGCGTATTAAGGGTAGTAAACCGTTGTTAGGCAGTATTTATTACTTGCATCAATCTTCTATGAATCTTGTGCAAGTGGGAGATTGTTGGATTCTATACCAAGACACATAGAACATTGATGCGGTTAGTATGTCATGATCCAAGTCGGGCTATACCCAATAACAAGCTTTGCAATCACCGACAATTATTCAATTGATGATATGATCATGCAATGAATAATAACACCAATTTAGAAAATGGGTTTTCTAAATAAGTTGCATGTGAGATGGAACAACTTATTAGGATACTTTTGTTCAAGAATATTACTTAGTGTTATTTAAGTTAGTTAGATAACATTAAGTAATAAAAGAGTGTATAAGTTATACAATAAAAGGTTAATTGTATAAACTTACAAGGGACTAATACATGAAATTGGTTTATAATGTTTTGGGGGGAACTTTGGTCTAGGGACCAATTTTCGGCCACCCCACCTAACCAATGAGGGGTTTTGCTTTCTTGAAAACATATGAACCTCAATATCTAGTCCAACACTCAATCATCTCAAAAAAACAACACATGCAATCGAAAATACACAGCCGATTCTCTCTCTCAAAAGCTCTCGGTTTTCAGCAATTTGAGAGGATTTGGAGTTACTTGGTGTTCATCTCCCTAACAAGAAGAGGTGTTTGAATATTAGCTTGGGGTATACAAGCTTGAGGGGTCCTTTCTTTGGAGACTTGGCCGAATTTAAGCATCATACATCTCCTTCTTGATCGACATTGAGCTGCTGGAAGGTAGTTGTTCACAGCCATGTAGCTGTGATTTTATGTTCATTTACATATTGTTCATAGCTTGCTATTCCCATATGTGATCCTTTTGTTTGGGGTTGTTTTTTCATATATATGTCACCATAAAACATGAAATTTCAGCTTTATAATCATGTTTTAAATACATATATCCGCTGCGTATTCTGAAAGTTTAAGAGGTTAAACTCGATTTTAATCTTCCTACAAACCCTACAGTTTCTCACTCATTCAATCAGTCCACATGAATGATTTGAAACAACAGTAGGACAAAGTGTTCCAGCTGCTAAGCAGAATATATCCAACCTGGATCTATCTCTGCAACTAGAAGTGATTCCTCACCTTAGGATTCATAACACTCATCCTGCTGAGAACATCATAGGGGATGTCAATAAGGGTGTGAGAATAAGAGGACAGATTCATCATAGGAATGTCTGCTTGTACACATGCTTTCTATCCTAGATGGAACCCAAGAAGGTATAATATGCCTTAAAAGATAGTAGCTGGCTTGAATCGATGCAAGAGGAGCTGCTTCAATTCAAGAGACAGAAGGTATGGAACCTATGTCCACTACCATCTGGTCAAGTACCAATAGGCACTAAATGGGTTCTCAGAAACAAGAGAGATGATAGAGGCTTGATCATCACGAACAAAGCAAGACTTGTAGTTCAAGGATACACACAAGAGGAAGGAATTGATTATACTATTGTCTTTGCACCAGTTGCAAGACTTGAGGCGGTTAGGATCTTCCTTGCTTATGCTGCATCCAAGGACTTCATTGTCTATGAACTTGATGTCAAGTGTGCATTTCTATATGGGATATAGATAGGGAAATCTATGTATGCCAACCTCCAGGATTTGAAGACCCACAACACCCCAACTATGTGTGCAAATTGGATAAAGCTCTATATGGGCTGCAACAAGCACCTAGGTTGTGGTATGAGACATTGTCTAAGTTTCTTCTGAAGAACGACTACACTAGAGTTACCATTGACAAGACTCTCTTCATTAGAAAGTCTGGAAAGGACATCTTGCTCATTCAAGTCTATGTTGATGACATCATATTTGGTTCTTCAAATAACCAGATGTGTAAGGACTTTGAGAGCATTATGAAGAAAAACTTTGAGATGAGTTCCATTGGAAAAATGGAATTTTTCCTTGGAATTCAGGTGAAGCAAATGAAAGAAGGGTTCTTCATTGAACAATCTAATATGTATTTGACATCTTAGGAAGATTTGAAATGAAGGATTGCAAGCCTGCCAAGACACCCATTCCCAGAAACCATAATCTTTGTCCTGACCTTGAACGGAAGGATATTGATCAACATGAGCATAGCGCAATTATTGGTTCTCTGATGTATCTTACTGCTAGTAGACCTGATATCATGTTTGCTACTTGCATTTGTGCAAGATATTAGGCTGCTCCAAAGGTGTCTCAGTAGCTGTTGTTAAGAGAATCCTCAGATACCTCAAAGGAGCACCTAAACTAGGTCTCTGGTATCCCAGAAACAAGGATTTTAATCTTTATGGATACTCTGACAGTGACTATGGTGGCTGCAATATTGACAAGAAATCAACATAAGGGGATGTCAATTTCTTGGTGGAAGGATCAACTCATGGCAATGCAAGAAACAATCCTGTGTATCTACAACAACTGCTGAAGCTGAATACATTACTGTTGCTAGCTACTGTGCTCAAATGCTATGGATTAGAATCAGATGTTAGACTATGTATTCAACTTTATGAGTACTCCTATCCATATTGACAACAACAGTGCTATCTCCATTACTGAAAATCCGGTGAAGCATTCCAAGACAAAGCATATTGACATCAGGTATCATTTCATTAGAGATATTCATGAGAACAATCTAATTAAACTAATCGAAGTTGACTCAAATGAACAATATGTTGATTTGTTCACCAAAGCTTTTGATGAGCAGAGATTTAAGTATCTCATAACAGATATTGGGATGATAAACATTGATTAGATCACCTCTTTTGAAAACCTTTTAATGTGTAATGTCTTCTGTCAATACAATTTAAGCCCTGTTACAAAAGATTTTTCTGAAAATTTTCTAGGTGTAAATTTCTTCCAAAGAGAAATTAACCCTCGGAAGTTATTTTTATATCTTCCGAAGCATAATTTCTCAAAGGATAATTTTCTTCTCGGAAGAAGCGATTGATTAAATATCAGATCAACTTCCGAGGTTTACAAATTCTCCATTCGGAAAGCAACTCTAACCTTCGGAAGCAAATTTTTGCTTCGGAAGTTAGAATTTCCTTCGGAAGACAAATTACCTTCGGAAATGTTTTACATTCAGAAAAAAGATTATACTGTGTAACGTAAATCTCTTGGGCCCCACACTGTAAAAAGAAAAGATTTTGTTAATGATGTCGGATTATTTAACTGATTTTAACCTTAACGCCACTGTCATTTCATCCACTAAACCGTCACATCACCTTATCCTAACCCCCATTACCGCCTTCCCACCCTCTTTTAAATAATCTCGACTGTTCACTCTCATCTTCTTACTTGCAATTTTTACTGTCCTAGAAATTTTCTCCTTTGTAACTTTACCCAAGCTCAAAATCAACTACTTTCATGTTTCTCCAAATGGAACTTAACCCTCAGCACAACCAGGTCGCATTCCTTGATTCTTCAAGGGATGCCGACTTCTCTGAAATCATATCCTTTCTCACCCAATCACCTTACTAACTGCTCTTACCGTTAACCCCACTGTTTTCTCCAACCACATGGCCGAATTTTGGGGAAATGGTCAAGCCGAAACCCTAAATGGGATTCGAGTACTAAGGTCTAGTATTTGTGGACAGGAGTTGATCATTACTCAACAACTCATCAAGGAGCATCTAGAGCTTCATGATGAAGGAGCTCCTACTGAGTTCCCGAAGGCAGACTTGGACAACACCTACATCCTTATGGGATATGGCAGCGACATCAGCAGGTCAACGGTATACAAGTTCAACATCTCTTACAATTGGAAGTTTCTCCTGCATGTTGTTCTCTACTGCTTGTCCAACAAGTCCGGCGAATTGGATCAAATCCCATATGAACTAGGATGCTTAGTTCATGGATTGGTGAGAGGCCTACGCTTCAACTACTCACGATTTGTGTTCACCAATCTGATTGGGAATCTACAAAGGAAGACATTCTATATGTATCCTAGATTCATACAACACATCATCAACTATGAGTTGGACCAGAGCATGCTTGTCTGTGCACGTGCTCTGATTGTCCCCCACTAGAAGGTACACCACTCTGCTTGCAGGTATGATTGAGCACATAGCTCGTGGTGACATCCCTGTTCACCCCACAGGTGATGAACCCACACCAGCAACCTCCACCACAATGCCACTTCCTTCTCCACCCATCACCATCACATATCACATACGCCCCAAACACACCATTGTTCTATCTACTCTGACTGAAAAGCCCCTCCTGTTCAATCCAAAAAGACTAGAGTGGAAACATGGGCTCCCACTCAGTCTGAGGTCTCTCCGTCCTTCTCTTTTGACCTTAATATGGGTTTTGAGTCTCCTTAGTCTCAAACCCAAGAGCCTGACACGCAAACCAGTAGCCTTCAGAATGAGTATCTACACTCTTTTAAAGAGCCAACAAAGGACAACCCCACCAATGGCTCAATGCCTGTAGACATTGATCAAGATCCTGGGTCAATAGGCTTAACCTCCCTATCTTTTATCGACCATCTCTTCAAAACTGATGAAGAGATAACAACTCTCCATGGCAATGAAGTTGATCTACAACACCCTCTTTAAGATCAACAGAGCCTGGAGAAATCCCCTATCTCTAGCCCCCATCAGCAACCTATTACTGAGGTGAGTCCCACTAAAGACAGAACTCTACTTCCGAAGTCAAGTGTATACTTCCAAAGTTCAAGCTTAGAAGAATAAACTGAAGACCACTTCCGAAGTATGATGAAAAGAAGAAGTCTTCAAGCCTTGGAAGAAGCAGCCTTTTCGAAGTATAAGTGGCTTCGGAAGTACTTACTCTTCCGAGGCCATTTAACATTCGGAAGACGCTGCTATGACCAGTGGACACAAGTATGGTCTCTCACACTCAGCTGTAGACCTCTAATACTGTATGGCTTCTTCCTAAAGAGCCATGCAGTTGACCATACTTTATTCCACTGTTCACCTTTTCATGATAGTACATGTTACCAACTTTAGTTGGTGACAAAAGGTAAGTCAGGGACATGTCCTGACTACCAAATCTCAGATAAGACTTTATCCGAGATACCTTAAACTTTAATCTTGTAGTATAGACTTTAGCTGTAGGATCCCGGCTGGTATCAAAGTATAACCGGCTGTAGGTAGTATTATATATAGGTTCTCTTTGTAACTCATTGTAACAACAACAACAACTGCTTGTAAGAGTTTTGTATTTTGAGTTGAGAAGCAATATATAAAAGTACCTTGAAAATTACTTCTTGTGTTCATTACTACTTTCTATATTGTGATCAACTCTTACTGATTCTATCTTAACCCGAGTGTTGTTCTAGGTGAACTTAAGTGAAAAACATAAGTGTTTAGTGACAAACATCGATCTTGCAATATATCATCTTCTTCCTCTCATTATGCTGGTTCCAATGATGGTTGTAACACCCTGAAATATGCAGGATAAAAGACGATTTTGATGGATGAAGGTGGCGGCGTCTTGGGTTCCACCGCCGCGCAAGCTGTAGTGTGGTGTTGTGCTACTGACCATTGGTTTTTGAGTATTAGTTGTAGGTGGTTTTTGGCGGTAGGTGGTTGTCGGCTGTAGGTGGTTGTATGTAGAGTGTTGGCTGCTGATCGTAGGTGTATAGTTTAAGTTAGATATATTTTGTCACCACCATGGTTATGGTGGTGTTGCGGTGGTGCTGGGCGGTGGAGAAGCCGCTAGTGGTTGTGGTTTGTGTTGGGTTATGGTGGTGATGGTTGTTGATGGTGTGGTAATTTTGCTGATGGCCAACAGTTGTGGTGGTGTGGTTGTAATTTCAGAGCTTGAATTTTATAATTTCACAGCTTGAATCTTAAATTTGCAAGTGTTTTTCTTTAATTTCGCAGGTTGATACTTTTGCCGGAATAGTTTCACCGGAAATTGCACTTTCACCGGGGTTTCGCCGGACGAAACTATAATTTTGCGAAAAACTTTGAACTTTCGTTCAAGATCAGATCTAGTTTCGCCCCATGAAGATTTGAATTTCTCAAGAACACCAAGAACACACACTAGTGTGTGTGAGATAAAATTCTTTAGTTCTGAATTTTTCTTTCAATTTCTTGTATAAAATATGTTGTAGATGTTGGTCTATTTGATCGTTTTACAGTGCAAATGAGATGAAGAATCGTTCAATATCAAAAATACAAACCAAACAAGATGAACAAAGAAGTTTGAATACAATAACAACCCATTCAATATAAGACAACGAAGATCATAACATTCAATAACATCAAAGCACAATGATATTTCTGTGTAAAAACTTCTTAGAAATGGTAACTTGCAACAAGGATTAACGATTAGGGTTTTTACAAGCTTACCCACAATGAGAATGATCAAAATCTATATATAGCAGTCTTAGCTTCGCAGACAGTTTCACTGTCAGCGAAACTGTTATGCCGAAACTATAGTTTCGCCCGGCAGAAATAGTAGTTTCGCTGAGGGAACTAATCAACTAACTGTGAGTGAAACTATAGTTTCGCTGGACTGCGAAATAACATAAATTTAACTACATACAAAAGGAAACTAAAAAATACCTTTACAATCAAAAGTAACCATGCTAAACTAAGGTGAGTCCAACCTATACATGATCTTCAATACTCCCTCTAGGTTGGAACTCACCACCTTTACTCGTCTTCAGCACCAGAATCCTCCGTTGCCCTTGATTTGTCTTCAGAACCTCCTGCAACATCTTTATCATGGGCTTGAGAAAATGATTCTCCATGGTCTCTTCCTGCTTCACGAGCCCCTTTCTAGATCATCTTGAGCCCTTACTCGTTCTGCAAGCCTTTTCACTTCAGCTCTTACTCCTCTGATTTTGTTTGCCCCAGTCATAAATAGACTGGCCTCTTTCCTTGTCTCTTCTCCTACCCCGGCCTTGATATGATTCTCACATAAAACTAGTAAATCTTCATCACAGAAACTGAAGAGCTCCATAGGATAGAATACCTTGAATTCTTTGCAATTCTTAATTCTTATGACAACCTCCCCCGTGTTGTTATCATAGAACCATTTCTCAAAATTCTGTAACTACTGGGGAAGGGGATCTGCTAACCTCACTCTATTCACTATCTTGGAGGCTTTACTCTTAGTACGATCCTTCCCTTGCTAGTCTCCCAATCCTTGTCTCTCTTTGATCGTTTCCTCTCAGCCTTCATGTATCCAAAAGACTCAAAGTTGTCATTTAGGCCATTCTGAATATCTTTCTCCAAAATGTGACTCGTTTACTCAGATTTGCATTTAGTAATGGCAGAACCACCAACCACCTCAGATCCCATTTAGGCAAGGTCTTGAATGCCTTTCTCTTATTCCTGTACCTCATTCCACCTCCTCTCCTCTTTATCATGAACATTTGAGGCCAAGGTTATAGCACCAACTTATGATCCTCTTATCAGCCTCCTTCTTACTCAACCCTTCCATGTGTTGGAAAAGGGAAGTTAGTTCTTTTGGCTCCTTCTCTTTAACAACCATTTAGCTTTATCCATGTAAAAACCATCTTCTTCAAGCTCTCCCTTCTTGGCTACATATATCAATGGCCTCTCATCAACTTCATAGAATTCTGGTTCAGAATCATAATCTACTAATTGTTCATCATCCTCTTCTTCATCAACTAGTCCCTTTCCTTTCTCACCATCTCTGTCAACTGACTTCTCCTTTACCACCTCTTCTCCGACCAGATCCTTTTCCAGATCAAATTCCATGTTATAAAACCAGCCTCCTGAATTTCTTCTTCATTCTCCCTGCCTTCATCTTCATTTCTTACTTCACAATCTTCAAGAACAGCAGTTGTTGCACCAAATGTGCCCTCTCCTTCCCTAGATGAAGTACCCACGTTTGGGAATGAGTATTTTGAAGTATTAGTCAAATCATCTAACTCAGATTAAGTTAGTTAATTAGGCAGGCCAGCAGCAGCTTTCAGTTGAGCAATCTCCTCAAATAACTTTTTCTGCAAAAAATTTGGAATAACAAACATCTTCTTCATTCCCTCTATCACCTCATCTTTTTGCTTCTCCCACATCTCTTGGTTGGTGAGTTTGGTCTTGATCATGATTAGTTCATTTGCCAAAGAATTGTTAAGTTACGAATCATATCCTCATCTAAGCTTCCTCTTTCTTCCCTCCTTGGAGTTTCAGAGAATGCTTGATGTCTCTGTTTAGTTCTCCCCTCTGAATCTGCTATATCAACTTTCTTCTTCGATCTCTTCTCCTTTTTACCCTTATCTCTTCAACCCTTTCATTTACTTCTTCTTTAAAATCATAATCTTTCTCTTTTGCATATCTCTTTCTTTCTTGGTTGCATCAAACTATTGTGCTCTAGTTTCTTCAGCTCGTTTATTGTCCAACTCATCCACCCTTCTAATGTAGTTCCATCTCTCAGGTGGGTACATGTTTTCACAGAGATGGGCGATCTTCCCACTAAAGTCATGTCGGATAACACAACAGTCTGCAAAGATACGTGGGTTCATCTGCACCAACCTTTTCACCTCCCCGTGTCTTGGTACATTTGGAAAGAAATCTAGGATACAGAAGCCACTTATCCTTCTTCAGGGCCATCACATTTTCTGCCATGCAATCAAATATTAGTCTCGTAATGTTTGCCTTTTCCCTTCTGCAGCATAACACCGTAGCTTTTGCCAGTCAATGTTATGCCCATCTGATCCACCATTATGGTGATCTAAACACATAATGAAGACGTGGGCAATGAATCTCCATTGTTTGGAGAGAAAGGACTTTTTGATCTCTTTTCAAGAACCAAAATATGGCCCCTCATCCTAAGCTCCGGAATGTTGCGAACACCTCGGTATCAGACATAGTAAACTCTTCTCTAGAATTCTCGTCTAGCCTCAGAATCCTGAACTTGTCTCAGCAGTAATGGTCACCTCGTTCTCTAAGGCTTTGGCAGTGATCTTTTGAGTGTTCCCTATTGTATCATACTCAGCAAATCTCCAAAAGTCTCTGATGTGTAGATCTTATTTGTAGTAGAATGAGAGATAGCATAAGCGATAGGAGATCTCTGCACCCACCGAATACAGTCTCTAAACCTGCAGCTTTAGGATGTGTTTCATCTAGAATGGCGGTGATGTTGTTTCTCTCATTGAACTTTAGATTAGCCATTTAGACCTGAGATACAAATAAATTGAATTAACAAAAATATAAAGTAATAAGACTACTAAAAATAAAACAATATAAAACAAAATAAAAGAAAAAAAAACAAAAAAAACAAAAAAAAAAACAAAAAATTAAATTCGCTGGCGGAAACTATAGTTTCGCAGGATGAGATTAATTTCGGCTGGAGAAAGTATAGTTTCACCAACAAGATCACGCAAGTTTCGCCCAAGCAGTGAGGTAAATTCGACAAGCTGAAACAATAGTTTCGGCACAGTGAAACTCAAAAATAGCCAGCGAAACTATTAAGTTCGCTTGAATAGCATAACCTTATAGTTTCGCTGAGAATTCATGAACTTTCGTTCAGTTTCACTGGACTATCAGTAGTTTCACCAGAAGAAGAACGAAGGTCCCAAAGAGTCTCGATCAAATATACTCACAATGTGATATAATAAACATGAATAGATGAAGGTCTTGAGTTCGAAACTCACTTGCGAACAAGAATCAGCAAACAATCGATATCAAAATCTTAGAAACTCAGAAACACATGAAGAGGACACTGAACAACCCTAATAAACTAAACAGTCTGATGGTGCGAAAGTGAGAAGTTAATTTTGCAAACATACATAAATAGCATATAGTTTCGCAGGTAGCGAAACAATAGATGAATCTATAGTTTCGCCAAGCGAAGCTGCAATTTCGTTAGATGAAACTCAAATCAAAAAGACATCGCACATGATGAGAATGCTGAGCGAAATTACAATTTCATCTAGTGAAACAAATAGCGAAATTATAGTTTCGCCAAATATTTTATTTTATTATTTATTTTTTTAAATATACAACAATAATTGAGATCTAAAATCGATTAGAGATCACATCCTCAAGATATGTATTAGCACAGAGATGAATTTAATCATTGAATGGCAATGAGATCATACCGATAACTGAATCTGATCACAGTCATCAAAGGAATATTTGAAATCCTCAAACATATCAAAAACAATTGCTGATATATTTGTCCACTTAAACCCATGCCTTATCTTTCTCAACAAACAGCAGATGATTCGTTAAGGGTTGATTAGATGCTTTAGAATGTTAGGACCCCACAAACACTTGGCAAAAATGCTCACACAACCTCAGGATTTCTTGAATTTACATACTGAAGATCATGTATATAGGTTGGACTCACCTTAGTTTAGAATGCTTACTTTTGATTGTAATAGGTCTTTTGTTAGTTTACTTTTGTATGTAATTAGATTTATGTCATTTTGCAGTCCAGTGAAACTGTGAGCGAAACTATAGTTTCGGTCACAGTCAGTTGATTAGTTCGCTCGGCGAAACTACTGTTTCTGCTGGGAGAAACTATAGTTTCTACAAAACAGTTTCGCTAACAGCTAGCGAAACTATCTGCGAAACTAAGACTTCTATATATAGATTTTGATCATTCTCATTGTGGGTAAGCTTGCAAAACCTAATCGTTAATCCTTGTTGCAAGTTACCATTTCTAAGTAGTTTTTACATAGAAATATCATTGTGCTTTGATGTTATTGAATGTTATGATCTTCATTGTCTTATATTGAATGAGTTGTTATTGTATTCAAATTTCTATTTTTATCTTGTTTGGTTTGTATCTTTGATATTGAACAATTCTTCATCTCATTTCCACTGTAAACAATCAAATGGACCAACAATATGGTATTAGAGCCTTAGTGCTCATGATTTGGTGACTTTTTTGGTTGTTTTAGTTCAATATTAAGTTTCCGTTAATTTTCAGTTCAATGTTGTGTGTTTTTGATATGGAAATTGATTAAGTTTTGCTAGTTTTTGGTTGTGGAAGCTCTGCTAATCATCAGATCTCAAATTTATTGAGTTTTTGATGATTTCAGATTGAGTTTGGGTTGAAAAAGGGTTCGACCAGAGAAACTAGTCTTCTTTCAGTGAAACTGTGAAGTTCTTCCTGCGAAACTACTGGTGTTATCCCTATTGAAATTGCTTCTTGTTGTTCTGCAAAACTAGTCTCTTTGGACGAAAGTTCACCAGTGCTTTTGAAGGTTTAACAAGCGAAATTGCTGCCAAAGTTAATTTTGAACGAAAGTTCAAGCTTGTTTCATGCAAACTTATCGGCGAAACTAAGCCTTTTGTGACATTCGGCTAGCGAGACTGCTGCCGAAATTGTTAGCGAAATTACGCAACTCAGCGAAATTAGCCTTCTCTGTGAATTTGTTTGTGAGTTTACTTACCTTCTACGAAACTACTGAATTTTCAGCGAAATTGCCTCTTCTCTTGCTGAAACTACATCAAACCCAGCGAAACTACCATGTCAAAGTTAACTTCACTCACCCTTGCCGATCTTGAAAGTGTTGCTCCCAATAGGCCATGGAGACAATTTCTAAGATTGGAAGAGATGTCTCAAAGCTTTCTACTTCTACACTAACCACAACCAATGGGAATCAATTAATTCTTGTCCTCACATACCAACTGTCACTGTTAGTGATGTTGTCTCTCAAAATAAGGACCCATCTACCTTCACTGAAAAGGATCTGAAGCTGCTCGATCATGACCAGAAAGCTTTTGGAGCACTAACACTATGCCTAGCACGAGACATCTACAATCGTTTTGCATAGCATAAAAATGCTAAATCTATTTACCATGTCCAATGTGAGTTCTATGATGGTAACGATGATCTGGTAAAGGACAAGAGCATTCAAGCTAAGAAGCAATTCAAATCCTTTGTTGGATACAAGAACGAGAGTCTGACAGATCTCACAAATCGCTTCTTGACAGTTTCAAGCACCTTAAAGAAATACGATGAAAAGCTCTCCAACAGAGAACAAGTTAACAGGCTACTAGACTCTCTCCCACCTTAGTGGAGCCTTTAGGTGAGGTTGCTAAAGCAAGAAAGACGGTTCACAGATTACAAGTTGATGGATATTATCAATAAGTTTAAATCTTTTGAGTTGTACATGAAGAGACGAGACTTTAAACAGACCATAATGCCTACATCTGGTTTTACTCAAAATGCTGCTTTATTATCATCCGCTGCAAGCTCTTAATACAAGATTCAATTCAAGGATAAGTTATACAAGTACTTTATTAGGAGGAAACCTTAGTGTTGGAAGAGATTAGGCTAACTCTAAGGCGAATGTTAAAACTGCAATTCCATGAGAAACAGTGTCTCTTTTTGGAATGTTTGTTCAAAGCTATGAAGCACTTGTTCAAAGCTATGAAGCACTAAAGTACTAAAGACTTCAACAACTGAAGACTAAAGTACTGAAGATCAACAGCTGAAGTACAAAGACTAAAGACATCAGCTGAAGACATCAGTTGAAGACATCAGCTGATAACAACAACTGAAGTTCAAGAAGTCCAAGTACTGAAACCTTCAGAGTTTGTCACAACAGCTGAAGAAGCATTCTTCAGTTGTTGTGATGGTTTCCTTTCAGTAGTTTTCTTTTTTATTTCAATACTTGTAAAACAACTAAAGAGCATGTTCTTCAGCGTTGTTGTTTTAGTAGTTTCTTTTCAGTAGTTGTAGTGATAGTTAACACTTGGTATTTTTGTAAGAAGATGTCAGTTGTTTGACATCTTCAGTAGTTGTGTTAACTTTCAGTAGTTTGAATAATTATGTTAGATTTCATTATCAAGTGACATCAACAGACGTCACATCTCCTATATAGAGATGTTGACCTAATTGTACGTGTGACATTTTGCCACCACGAAAGCATATGAATAAAATATTCTATTTGCAGAATTCTCTCTCTCTCTCTATAACTGTTTACTCTTACATTGAATATCAATTGTGTTCTTGTGAATTGTCTAATTCATTGTTCGAATTCGGCTGCAATACTCTCTAATCAATCAAACTTAGATCACTGATCCTAACAATTGGTATCAGAGCAGGTTAATCATTGATCAATTTAACAATTGATCATTGAAACTGCTATTCGATATCTATGTTTGATTGAATTAGCATATTTGCAAGAATTGGTTATAGATAATTGAATCTCTGCCGCTTTCGTTATTTGCTTTGAGTTTTCTCTTGGTTCAATTTGGTTTGTTGTGTTTTGTTCTAAAGTTGTTAAAACTTAATTGCATTTGGTTGAATCTGAGAATGACTACTCCTTCTAATGACCCTCATAATACCGGTTCCTCAACCAGCCTCCGATGCTGGTTAGGACCGAGTATAACATATGGCAATGAAGAATGCTTCATCACCTGTCTGTTAACAGTTCAGGTTGTTGGACATCTATGGTACATGGTCCACACAAGCCTATGGTGAACAATCCGGAAACCAATCAAATGGTTCTGAAGAAGAAGGAACAATACTCAGATGAGGATCGGAAACTGTTTGAGATTGATGCTAAAGCGCATGGTATTCTGGCCGTGGCTCTGCCTAATGAAATCTATTAAGGGCTTATGCATCATGAAACTGCTCATGACCTCTGGAATGCATTGAAGGAACAATTCGGTGGAACTGATGAGGTCTTAGCAAACAACAGAGAAATCCTTACCCAACAATATGAGAGATTCTCTCATAGGAAGGGTGAGACACTGACTCAACAATTTGAGCATTTTTCCTGTTTGATCTCTAAGCTGAAAATGGTCTAACACAAATACACCAATAGCCAGATGAACAACAGATTCCTCAGATCACTGCCTAAGAGATGGGACACATACACCATTGTCCTACGCTCCAGTGCAAATCTGGATAGCCTATCTCTCACCCAACTCCATGGGAAACTGCATACATTTGAAAGAGAGATAGAGCAGAAAAGGAAACTAGCATCATCAGGAAAGCTCACTCATGACTTTGTACCAGGGAACACTGCCTTGGTTGGTCATGAGTCAGAATATGCTGCATCTGAAAGTAATTATGATGAGCATATAGATTTCTCTTCAAACAATTCTGATCATGCATTTGTTGGTGTTGATAGTCAGTCTAGCTGTAATAGTGACAATTTGTGCTTCATCATGGATGATCTGAAGGGTATTGCTGATGATGACTTAGAAGAGATGGATATTCTAAGCCAAATGGCCTTGGTTAATATCAGATCTCAAAAATTCTACAAGAGAACTGGTAGGAAATTCCCTGGACTCTCTGGCAAAACCAAAGTTGGTTTTGACAAGAGTAAGTTGAGGTGTCACAAATGCCACAGGCTTGGGAACTTTGCAAAAGAGTGTAGATCATCTGGATCTAACTCCTCTGCACCCTTTGTGACCTTTCCAAGTAATATTCAACAAAACAGAGGGCAACATCCTACTAGTTCTGGTCATCATTCACAACCTATATCTCCTGCTTATTTTGTCCCTCAGGGTTCAATGTCATACCCATATCCCTGCTATTACATGCCTCAGCCAAATCCAGTTCAAGCTCCTATTGCACAACAACCACAAGCATTACCTGAGCCTCTACCATCTCAATCATCTCAATCACAACCTCATCACAGCTTCTTCACCCCTGGCATTGTTGACTGGAGCAGTTTACCAGATGATTTCTCTGGTAATGAGCATTTATTTGCTGGTGATGGTCAACATGGTGGTGAACATCCTTTTGGGAATCTAGCTCTCATGGCCCTGGAATCTAGTGAGAGTTCATGCTCTAATGCATCTTCTTCACAGGTAACCCAGGTATCCTCTGAGGCTAAGGCCAAGCTTTGTTCTGAATCTTGCATAGATGCATTTATCTCTATTAGAGAGGCAAATGTAGCTTTAATAAATCAAAATTTAGAACTTGAGAAAAACCTTTCCAAAAGAAAAGCTGAATATGAGTCTGTTATTAAGGATAAAGATGATGAGATTTATAAGCTTAAATGCCAATTAAATGATGAAAAGGCTAAGCTAGAGGTCATTCTTGAGGACCATGGAGAACTCAAAGAAAAACTTGCAGTTACCCAAGTTGAGTGTGACCGCTGGGTGTCATCATGCAAGGGATTTGAAATGCTGCTCAGCAAGCAATCTGCTTCGAATGTGAAGTTTGGAATTGGTTACAACCACATTGCACCACGAACATATTTTACTCCAAAAACAATAGTAAAATCTAAAGGTGAAAGCAATTTCCAAACCACATCATCATGTGCATCATCCTCAAGTGATCTCCCAAAATCACAATATGAAATCAATGTTGATACCTCAGAAAATCAATTAGCTGATGGGTTAACTACTGATAAGCACATGAAGCTGAGTACTTCAGATGTTGTCCCTCAAAGTACCTCAAGTACTGAAGGGCAAGTTACGACAACTGAAAAGCATTTCAAATCAGCTGAAATAAAAGGATTAACAACTGCTGATAAAGAATAGCTGAAGAACAAGTCTTTAGTTGTTACAGATCCTTCGGTACTAAACAAAAGTACTGAAAGGAGGAAAGTACTAAAGAGCACACCTTCAGTAGTTTCCACATCAGCAGTTGATCAATCCAAGATGAAGAATAAGCCATGTGAAATATGTGGTAAATTCATTCATCTTTCTGATGAATGTTGGTATAGAAAGGGTTCCAAATTCAACAGAGATAAGCTCATTAAAATCCAGATGGATGAAATGAAAACTGAGTTTGAGACCAAGTTTGTACCACAATCATCCCAATGTGATAAACTCAAGACTTCAATTAAATCCAAAAAGAAGGATAGGGTTCATCACAAAACAGCTCATGGTGCTCCTAATGATAAACATCAGAGTAAGTCTGTGAATTTTAATGAGGAAATGGTGGGTCACAGGAACTCATCAACACAAGTACTGATATGTCACAAGAGCTGAAAGCTTTGGCTACAAATCAGACACAACTTGTTATGATGGTTCAACATTTGTTGGGGAGAGTTAACCAACTAGATGCACCTATGATCAAACCACTGAAAAGGCATTCCAAGCCCAAATCCAAGGAATCCATTTCAGTACCATCTCCTTCTTCATCAGCTGTTAATCATAAGAAACAAGTTATGGTTACATCTATTGATGAAAACATACCAAAACCAAAAAGGTTTGGGTCTCTAAACCAAACTAGTTACTTTTGATGAATGCAGGGTTCTTCAGCATGCCAAAGGAGCATCTGGTATGTGGACAGTGGAGGATCTATGCATATGACTGGGAGCAGTTCTCTTCTTAATGACTACTCTAAAGGAAAGAAGGGATTTGTTTCATTTGGAAATGATGCCAAGGGTTACATCATTGGGAAAGGATTTGTGTCTAATGGACAAATCCGGTTTGATGATGTTAACCATGTGGAGAATCTCAAGTATAATCTGCTGAGTGTCAGTCAGATGTGTGATAAAGGGCATATTGCACTTTTCACAAGCCAAAATTGCAGGATTCTGTCTTCCCAAGTTCTGAGGCTGATTGACAAGGTATTGGATGAACATACTCTCCTGAAGGCCAATAGGATTGGAAGAGTATATGCCTTGGATTTGTCAAAGAAGATTGATTTGAAGGGTCATCCATGCCTGTTCTCCAAAGCCACTCCTCAGGAATCTAAACTGTGGCATAGAACGCTGGGTCATGTTAATCTCAAAAACATGAATCAACTGATCTACAATAGTTTAGTGAGAGATCTACCAATAAAGGAGTTCCATTGTGATGAAACCTGCACTGCTTGATTGAAAGGAAAACAACACAAAGTCTCATTCCCTCCTATTGAAGAACCTAAGTCCACTGCCTGCTTGCAGTTACTGCACATGGATCTATTTGGTCCTGTGAGAGTGATGAGCATGGCAAAGAAGAAATATTGTCTGGTAATTGTGGATGATTACTCCAGATTTGTATGGACTTTCTTTCTGCATTCAAAGGATGAGGTTGCTCAGAAGATTATAAACTTTGTGTTGTATGTTGAGAAGCAGTATTCCCTATCAGTCAAGTGTATAAGGAGTGACAATGGAACAGAATTCAGAAACCATACACTTGATGATTTTTATCTCTCAAAGGGAATCAAGAGGCAATTTAGCATCCCAAGGACTCCAGAACAAATGGAGTAGTGGAGAGAAAGAACATGACCTTAATTGAAGCTGCAAGGTCTATGTTGGCTGACTTTGGTTTGCCATTGATCTTTTGGGCTGAAGCTGTCAATACAGCTTGCTCTGTGCAAAATAGAGTGTTAGTAAATCAGAGGTTGATGAAGACTCCATATGAAGTTCTACATCATTTGGCTCCTTTGATTTCATTCTTCAAAGCCTTTGGGTGTCCTTGTTTCATTCTCAACACAAAGGATCAGCTCCACAAATTTGATCCTAAGGTGGATGCAGGGTATTTTGTTGGTTATTCATCTATTTGCAAGGCATACAGAGTCTTCAACTACAGAACAAAGATAGTTGAAGAGACTCTGCATGTGAAGTTTAATGAATCTCCAAAGGACAAGATTCCACAAAACCCTGTGGAGTTATTTGATTTGGACATACTGCAATATGTTCCTTCTCAGGCTTTAGCTGTTGCCCCTGTCAACAGTTCTCCACCTGGTGGTACTAAGATGATGATGATTTTAGTAATCACCTTTTCAAGTTTAGTGACCAACTGTCTGAGTCTGCTAAACTTCATGTTCCTGTAGCTTTAGTAGCTCCATCCACAACAAATGCTGATGAGATTTCAGATTCCTCTACATCATTGGACTTGCCATCTAATACTTGGTTTCAAGAATCTGGATCAACATCTGCTGCTGCTGAGCCTGCTACAAACACTTGCACTGATCTCATTGTGTACCAAGAGCTGAAGAATCACCCCCACGCCTCAAATCATTGGTGATATCAATGCTGGTGTCTCAACCAGAAGTCAATTGTCTAACTTCTGCTTCTATGCTCTCTTCATCAGTCAGCTAGAGCCAAAGAACTATCATGTTGCTTTAAGAGACAATGGTGGGTTGAAGCCATGCAACTTGAGCTACTTCAGTTCAAAAAGCAGCAGGTGTGGGAACTGGTTCCTCTACCCCCAGGTAAGTGTGTAATAGGCACTAAATGGGTGTTTAGGAATAAAACTGATGAAAATGGGCTTATTGTCAAGAACAAGGCTAGACTGGTTGTATCAGGGTTTTCACAAGAAGAAGGTATTGATTATGATGAAACCTTTGCCCCTGTAGCCAGACTAGAGGCAATTAGATTGTTCGTAGCCTATGCTGCATTCCACAATCTTAAAGTTTTTCAAATGGATGTTAAAAGTGCATTTTTATATGGTAAAATAAAAGAAGAGGTTTATATGTGTCAACCACCAGGTTTTGAGGATAATAAACATCCAGATTGGGTATACAAGCTTGATAAGGCTCTTTATGGGTTGAAACAAGCCCCTAGAGCCTGGTATGAAACATTATCAAATTTTCTTCTTCAAAATAATTTCACTAGAGGCTCCATAGATAAAACTTTGTTCATTAAGGAGGTGGATCAGCATAAGCTACTTGTTCAAATTTTTGTTGATGATATTATTTTTGCATCCTCTGATCCCCAACTGTGTGATGATTTTACATGTTTAATGAAACAAAAGTTTGAAATGAGTGCAATGGGAGAATTACAGTGTTTTCTAGGCTTGCAAATCAAACAAAAGGCTGATGGACCTTTATTCATCAGTCAAAATATACAAAAGATCTTTTGAATAAGTTTGATTTACAAAATTGTAAGCCCTGTTCTACTCCCATGTGCAACACCACACAACTAGATGCTGATCAGAAAGGTAAAGCTGTTGATGAAACACTTTACAAATGTATGATTAGGTCCTTGATGTACTTAACAGCTTCAAGACCAGATATCTTGTTTGCAACTTGTGTTTGTGCTAGATTTCAGGCTGCTCCTAAAGAGTCTTATTTATTGCAGTCAAGAGGATCTTTAGATATTTGCAAGGTACACAATCTCTAGGTCTTTGGTATTCCATTGGACACTCATGCAAATTAGTTGCCTTTTCAGATAGCGACTATGCAGGGTGTAAGTTAACCAGAAAGTCAACTTCTGGTGGATGTCAATTCCTAGGCAACTGTTTGATTTCTTGGCAGAGTAAGAAACAAACATCTGTTGCTACATCCACTGCTGAAGCAGAGTACATTGCTGCTGCAAGCTGTACATCTCAGGTACTCTGGCTTCAGAACCAACTTTTGGATTATGGCATTACAGAGACTAAGACTCCATTATTAATGGACAGTGCTTCAGCTCTTTGCATTGTCAAGAATCCTGTCCACATTCTAGGACCAAACATATTGAGATCAGACACCATTTTGTTAGGGACTGTTTTGAAAAAGGTCTGATTGATCCAAAGTTTGTACCTAGTGCTAATGAGCTTGCAGACATTTTTACTAAGCCTTTGGATAATTCAACTTTCCAAAACCTAGTTTAAGGCTTGATATGCTGCAGCTAGAATAAGTGATAACTACTGATGATCTCAGTAAACAAGTACTGAGGATCATTAGTAAACGTCACAAATAAGTACTGATTCTGTTACAAACTATTGATGTAGTTATAACTACTGATGTTAGTAAAAACAGATAAGTACAGATGTCCTATGAAACAACTGAAAATACCCAAAAAGACTGATGAGTAAGTGTTGAGGACAGTATGAAACAGCTGAAAAGCTAGGAATTGACGAAAACTACTGATGGGAATTTTCTCTTCAGTTGTTTTACGACTGCTGTTTCAACTTAAACAACTAAAGCAAAACCAATGTCTTCAGTAGTTTCACAACTACTGATGACTAACACCAAGTCTCAGTTGTTTCCAACATCTGAAGTCAAAACCATGGTTTTCAGTAGTTTTATAACTGCTAATGCCTAAAACCAACACTTCAGCTGTTTCAACCTCTGAAGGTTAATCCCACATCATCAGTCGTTTAAAACTACTAATGATTAACACCAAACCCTTCAGTTGTTTTATAACTCTTACCCTATAAATACCTAATCCTACAGCGCTTCATCATCTCAAACCTAACGTTCAAAAACTCAGAACCTTCTCTCACATTAATGGCGACCATGCAACTTAAACCACGACACAACTATGTTGCCTACCTTACCAAATCACCTTTCTGGACAAAGTTTGATACTGCCATTGATCTAATGGTCCATTCTCCATTCAAAATGGCCTTCCTTCTCAATCCTACCATTTGTGCCGAATCCCTAAATCAGTTCTGGATGAACGTCACCCTTACCACTGGAGAGAATGACACCGAGTCTCTCCAGTCGTTCGTCAACTCCCGTAAGGTGGTCATCACTCCGGCAATCCTTCGCCAAACCCTACAACTGGATGATGCCACCTTCCCCGCTGGATATTCAAAGGGCACCACTGATCTATCCTTTGCCCACCATGGATACCAGGGTAACCTCAGCACTTCTACCATCCTAAAGAAGCATTTCCATGACGCAGAACGCCTTATTTTTCATATGGTGAATGTTTGTCTAGCCCCTAAGACTTCTTCTTGGGATCGAATGTCAACCAGTGGCAGCAGTTATTCTTCTCTACCCTTGAGCAACAAAACTTAGACCAAATAATCTTGAACTTAAGGATATGGCCTCAAAACCTATTGCTAACTGATAGATATTATATCCACGGTTCATAATGGCCATTATAGAGAACCAGCTGAAAGTTGAGGAACTTGTTGGCCTTGGAGTCCCTGCCATGGCTGTATTGCCTGAGGTATACTCCAGGCATAACTCAGACCAGTCACTCAAACAGGCTGCCAAGCTACGAAAACCCACGCAGCTGGTACCCACAGCCACCACCTCCAAATCCAAAGTCCCCACCAAACCCAAACACAAGAAACCCAAAAAGGCTGCTCAGGGAGATGAGTCCCCTGAGGATGCCCCTGCAACACTAACGCATGATATATCTACCGGCCATAACCCCCAGTAGATACACGTACTCACCCACCCTCAACCGCTCAGGCTTCCTCTCAACAAGAGCCTGTAGCATCCATATTTGGGGCACCTATACATCTGGAACCTTCCTCATTTGAGGAGGTTGCCATTGAAACGCACCACTCTCCCCGGGTGCATACTGATTCCACCCATCTCCCACTACAACCGCCCCCCAAAGTCCTACCATAATAGTTGCAAAAGTGCAGACTCAGTTGCATTCCTCACCCCCTCCCTAGATACCAATCAAAACTGGGATAGCCTCAACAATTGAGGGGGAGGATCCAAATGCTTCTAATAACCCACAGCACAGGGGTTACATTGTTCCATCCCAAGTGTAGAAACAGAGATTCGAACATCTGGTGAGGCTGCCACTTCTCCTGCTTCAGCATATGATCAGGATGAAGTTGGTATCATCCATAAGACCTCACCAGAGGCAACTGCCAATGAAGGACATAGTCCTGAGGCAGGAAGTCCCCAGTACCAAGACAAGGGGCACATGCTACTACTGATCTACACTCAGAGCATGTACATCCTCATTCAATCAGGAGGTAAGGTGACTCAGCACAGACTGATGATGACCTGTGCTTTTTCTATTATGTTCTAGCCCATAATACCATTTTAGAGAATGAGGTGAGTAGACTCAAAGAGCTGCTTGCCAAAATGTCTCAGGATCAAAGACCATCTACTCCACAAACCCCACAGATGGCACCTTCAATTGAAGGTTTCCCAAACACTGAGCCTACACACATACTGAGCCACCAGCCTCTGCTTTTGGCATCACCTCTTAGGGACAGAACCCCTCTGAGCAGATGGTTGCTATCTTTCAAAACTCCTTACCTCTCATCACTCCCATCATCTGACATAATGCATAAAGCCATTGATGAGAGGCTTCCCTCAAATCTACAAACCTTCATTGATGATGATGTTCATAAATCTCTTTCTGCCTTCCAACCCCTGATTCCAATGCAACCAAAAAGGGGGAGACTGCAAAGTCTAAGGCAGTGAAAGACAAGAAAAGAAAGAGAGTTGATGCTGAGAAAGAGCCTGAGAAAGAGAAGGAGGTTGAGAAGAACTGATCTCAAAACAGCTGATTACATATAAAAGAAAGAAAAGTGCAGAGTCAAGAGCTGATGAAGAAAAATCATTAGAAGACCTTGTTAAAGATGCTGATGAAGTTCATAGCAGATCAATGATAAAATTACAGATCAGCTATTTAGACATGGCCATGACACAGCCACATTAGACTCTGAGATCAGAAGGCTGGAAATAGAAGAGATACAATCAAGATGGGGGCCGGTTATAGTGTGTTGGAAAGGGAAAGACTGGAAATCATGATCAGTTCATAGCTAAATATCTTGGAAGATCATTGATTGAAATCAAGTCATGATCCAGGGACAGCATCTTGGCAATAACCACCAAGATCTGTTCGTCTGAAGTATATACCAAAGGGCTGGTCATTGAAGCCTTGAATGAAGCTGGTGCTGGGAGCAGGGCTGAACTGGTCAAACAATCTAAAGCCTCACTTACATCCAAAATGCTAGAACAGCCTGTCAAAATTCCCACACCGAAACCACCACAACCACAACCCACTAAACCAATTCCCTCACCCACAAAACCAATAGCCGATGATACCCCAGAAGTGGAAGAGAAGGGTACTGAGGCTAGAAGAGGAAGAAGAAGATAATGATGAAGATGAAGACAGGCTGCCAATCTCAGCTGTTCTACAGTTGCCTAAGGCCATAAGTCACCCTCCAACAATTACTCCTGAATCTCAAAGACAAATTGTGAAAGTAAAGTTAGAAGAAAGAGCTTCACAAACAACATGATGAGGATTGTTGAAAGAGTCGACAAAGCATACGCTGCCACATCTTCAATCATCAATATGAAGAAACATGCTCAGAGATTATACACTCTCAGACATACCTTTCAATATCAAAAAGAGAGAGTGAGGATTTTGCCTGATCCCAGGGTGTCTCATAGGATTCAAAAGAAAAATATTCCACAGAGATACATTGGCCAAGTAAAGAAGATTGTAGATGAAGTGATCTCACTGGCCTTTGTAGTATCACCTTGGGAGATCCTTGATGACTTCAAGAAGCCTATAAAGCTAAACTGACCCCACAAAAGATGCTGGAGAATAAAGTGGTGAAAAATGGGTTAGTGTATAGGAGGCTTGAGGAAGTTAGAAAGAATGAGCTCCAGTTGTTCTTAGAGGGTATTCACCCAGATGAATTCGCATATAGAATCATAACAACTATGGAGCTAAAAAATGGGAAGCAGGTCAAATACCTCTCTGAGTACTATGGGCCAGAATCACTCTTTGAAGGAGAAACGGAAGAGCTTACATGGAGGAACAAATAACCATTCTTGAGGCCTATACAAGGGAGTCTTACAGACTCATATTTGGGAAGTAGATCTCATGGATGGGGTACAGCTCTGTGTCCAGTTCCCCAAGACAGAGTTCCCATCCATCATTTGCCAAACAGATCATTGAGGCTTCTTCCCAGGCCTGTGCTTACAAGGGTCACTTCTGAGCTGATCTAGAAGGCAAAAAGACCAATCTTTCTCTGCCATAAAGTGGGAAATCTTAATAAGCTTAAAGGTTTTGGCTGTATTGGTTCAGGGGGAGTTTGTTGGACCAAAAGAACCAATGAGCCAGATCAGAAAACCTTTAAGTCCCACAAGACATCACAACAACTGCTAAAGACTTGATCAGCTGTTTGACAAAGTCTGAAGATCAACAGCTGAAGACTAAAGTACTAAAGACTTCAATAGCTGAAGACTAAGTACTGAAGACCAAAAGCTGAAGACCAAGTCTAAAGTTCAACAGTTGAAGACTAAAGTACTAAAGACTTCAACAGCTGAAGACTAAAGTACTGAAGATCAATAGCTGAAGTACAAAGACTGAAGACATCAGCTGAAGACATCAGCTGATGACAACAACTGAAGTTCAAGAAGTCCAAGTACTTAAGCCTTCAGAGTTTGTCACAACAGCTGAAGAAGCATTCTTCAGTTGTTGTGATGGTTTCCTTTCAGTAGTTTTCTTTTTTATTTCAGTACTTGTAAAACGACTGAAGAGCATGTTCTTCAGTCGTTGTTGTTTCAGTAGTTTCTTTTCAGTAGTTGTAGTGATAGTGAACACTTGGTATTTTTGTAACTCCTCTTCCACGCCAACCAGTTCAGGAGCACCAGTTCAGGATCTTATGACCAGAATCCTTCACTCTATAACTCCTCTTCCACGCCAACCAGTTCAGGAGCACCACAAACAGCGTTTGTGTCTAATTCAATCACTCCTTCTCAAACCACAGCTTTAGGATTGAAATGTTAGGGTCATCTAGTACCTAATATATTGCATCTGAAACAAATGCTACGAAGTTGAAGACCGAGAATCTTGGAAATATTACTATGGAGGTTAAAAAAGAGCATATGGGCCTACTAGCAGCGGTAGTTCATTCTTATGATGGTCTAGTTGCAGGAAAGATTGGAAATTGCCATCTGGCGGATGAAGATTACGAGTAGGTGGACAAGAATGAACTAGAAAGAATGGCTATTATATGGTCTTTGGAAAGTGCTATCAGGAGAACAAAAAAGTTTATGAAGAAAACGGGACAAAACTTGATAGCCACAAAAGACACTACCTTTGGTTTCGACAAAACCAAAGTTACCTGTTTTAACTGTGCAGAAAAGGGGCATTTCAAACATGAATGTATAAAGCCCAAGAAGGCAGGTAACGAGAATCCATTCTTATCCTTCAACCGTCAAGAGAAATCCACGAGTAGAGCTACCTCGTAAAACAAAGAGACAAAGGCCTTGACTGCTCAAGGTGACGAAGGACAGGATTGGACCTTTAGTTTTGTATCTCAGGGTGAATCGAACATGCTAATGTCGAGGGTTTGGAGGATGACTCTACAAGTGAATGTGAAATAGCAGCTGAACTAGTGATGTCAAATAATGAAGATACTGCGAATGTGGTCAATCACCGGATTGAAGAAGATCTTAGAGCGACATGTTCAGAATCTCCAGCACCCGAAGAGTGAAACTTTGTGTTGATGGCAGATTCAACCGAATCGTCACAGGTAAGTACCAAAGAGCAACTCTTTAAAAATCATTCTTGTAATGAATGTAACAAATTTAGAGAAAGCATAGATTTAAAATTTGCTAGGTTATTAGACCACAATGATAGCTTAGTAAATGACTTACAACTGTGCACAGAAGCTAATCAGATTTTAAAAAAAATAAGCACAGTTATAAAGAGAAAATAAAACTTTTAAATAAACAACTAAAGGAAACCGAAGTTGTTGCTTTTAATCAAGCCAATGACAAAAAGTTCTACTTAAACTCCCTGGAAGAAACTAAGAAGAAAAAGCAGTTTTGGAAGTCGAAGTCAACTGATTAAAACAAAAACTACAGAGTTAGACCGATTCTTCTCACATAGTTCAACACTTAGTGAAAGAACAAAACAACGGGGAGGGTTGGTTACAAATTGGTTCCACAACAACATGAGATCTTGTTAAAAGCTAAATGTAGACCAGTAAATAATAATCCAATCAAGGATCATGTGGTATCCACTCCTCTAGTTAGTGATCCAGATTCCACGAGTAAACCGGTGGAATCTGTCACTAAACAGAAGGAGGCCACTTTAGAATCTAAAGGTAAGATGCCTATTGTGAATTTGGATGAACAATTTGAAAAGGTTAATGTAAAGTTAGGTTCAAACATGTCCATTTCTGAACCCAAAATGACCAAACCAGTTAACCAACTACGTGCTCCACGTCACAGTCCAAATAAACAAAAGGTTAAAGATGTTAAAAATGTTCACACAATGAATTTTGTGAAAGAAGTAAAAACATCTAAACAAGAAGTGTCCAAACCCAACCAGACTAAAGTCACACTTGTATCACACACTTCCCTACAGAGACAATTTTCCTAACATGTAGAAGGTAGATCATGCTACAATTATGGAAAGAGAGGACACATCATTTCTAATTGTCCTTATTATCAGACACCAAGAAAGAAAATTGAACTTTATGATACTAAACAAATTTCTTCGAAATGAGCTTTATTACTTGAACAAAAAGAAGTATTGAACTTAAAGTTCAAACTGTAAGCCAGTCGTCTGTTTATCACAAACAGGCCTTACACAAAACTGGGTTATGGAAAGAAAAGTCAAGTCCATTGTCTGATAATGAGAACACTAAGAAGAATGATATGCCCTCACCCTCAAATGGACAGTGGGTTGAGTTCATCATGTGTGATTCCTCTAGGTCACCCAAGCCAGTTAAGGCTTGGGTCCCAAACCTAAACTAATAATTTCCTCTGCATGTGCAGGGTGTCCGTTACAGTGTTATCATAAACACCTGGATTGTTGATAGTGGGGCGTCTAGGCACATGACCGGGAACCTGTCTCTCCTTTCAAATGTCAAACAGTTAAAGGGGGACAGGTTTCATTTGCTGGAAATAAAGGGGGATACATCACCGCACAAGGCGAAGTGGGAAAACAGAAAGTCAAGTTTGATAAGGTCAACTACGTTTACAAATTACAAAATAACTTGCTTTCCGCATCCCATATTTGTAACAAAGGATTGAAGGTTGTTTTTGACAACAAGAAGTGCTACGTATTGAAGAAGGATTACGTTATTCCGGAGGACTAAGTCTTAATGTCAGCTTCAAGATATAACGATTTATATGTCTTGGACCTATCAAAGAACTCCACAACCGATCATAATATTCAATGCTTCTTGTCGAAGGCAACCAAGAGAGATTCCATCTCCTGGTATAGGAGAATGGGACACATATATCCACAAAAGATGCATCACTTGATCTAGAATGATCTAGTGCGTGGAGTAAATGTTAAGAACTTCCAACTGTCGGATTTCTGTGTCGCGTGTAAGAAAGGGAAACAGACAAAGAAGTCTCACAAGGAAAGAAAGTTCATTCAATTGACCTACCTCTTAAGCTTCTTCACATGGATCTGTTTGGCCCAGTCAGTACAAAGAGCATTGCCGGCAATTTGTACTGCTATGTAGTCACAGATGATTACTCAAGATTTTCTAGGGTAATGTTTTTGAAATCTAAATTAGAGACATTTGAATCATTCAAAGAGCTGGTAATACATTGGAGTCACTCTACAAGCTGAAGGTAAGGCAAATCCATTCAGACAGCGGTACAGAGTTCAAGAACCAATGGATGGAGGCATTCTGCAAAGAGAAAGGAATTGTACACTAGTTCGCGTCTACCTACACCCCTCAAATGAATGGAGTTGCTGAGAGAAAGAATCAAAGCTTGATAGAGACACCAATGCTAGCAGACTCGAAACTACCCATCCAATTTTGGAATGAGGCAGTTGCCAATGCATGTTATACCCTAAATCGAGTCCTGGTGGTCAAACGTCATGGTAAAATGTGTTACGAGTTGCTCCAACGTCGTAAACCTAATCTATATTACCTCTAACCGTTTGGTGCACCATGTACGCTACTGAAGAAAAATCAGTCGGGGAAGTTCAGTGAAAAGGCTGAAGAAGGAATTTTTCTATGATGCAACATACGGAATAAGAGAGTCTACAACAACTCAACGGGTCAAGTAAAAGTGTGGTGCAACGTTGACGTTCAGAGATACACCACCCCCTGCTGGAAAAAGACCTTCATTCTTCTTCGACTATGATGGGTTCTTTAAGTCCTTTCACATCCCACTCTCCCTTCCTGATGATGAGTTATCAACGAAGATAATGTACGATGTCTTAAACACACCGTCACTAGACTCGACAACATCAGGTTCACAAGGTGAGTCTTCTAGTCATTCAGGGGGAGCACTGGAGGTAAGTGACTCTTCCTATGACGATGAAGAAGTGGAGAATGATCAGGTGGAACAGGAGGAACAAGTTCCTGTTACTAAAAGTACTCAAGCATCAAATGTTGATACCTCTGACACTTTGGAACCTCACACTCCAACGACTACAGATACTAAACCAAGAATTGAAAATCTGGATCAGGAAGTAGTCGTTCCCACTACTCCTGGATCTCAACTTAATGCATATCATCCTCTGGAGAATGTCATAGGGGATGTACAATCAGGAGTCCAGACAAGAAATCAGCTATACTCGGCTGATTATGCTTCAGTCATTGAAAAAGGCTATCTTCACGACGGTGCTTATCGATGTTTTCTGTCTTAATTTGAGCCAAAATATGTAAGTGAAGCCTTAACCGATGAGGCATGGGTGAGTGCCATGCAAGAAGAACTCTACAATTCAAGAAGCTAGGAGTATGGACACTGGTGGACAGACCAAAAGGTGCTAAGGTGATTGGAACCAAATGGGTCTTGAAATGCAAGAAAGATGACCAAGGGGTCATAATCAGAAACAAGGTTCTACTTGTAGTTCATGGATTTGAACAAGTCTAAGGAATTGATTACAATGAAGTGTTTGCACCCGTGGCAAGAATGGAAGCAATCTGTATCTTCCTAACCTATGCATCTTACATGAAGATTAAAGTTTATCAACTAGATGTGAAGAGTGCATTCCTTCATGGTGAAATCTGTGAGACAGTGTATGTCAGTCAACCTGAAGGATTTGAGGATCCTTATCATCGGGGCAGAGTTTACAAGCTAGATAAGGCTCTCTACGGGCTCCCCCAAGCCCCAAGAGCATGGTACGAGAAGCTCTCGGCACATCTGGTAAAACACGAATATCGCAGAGGAGTGATTGACTGCACACTATTCATCAAAGAAAAGGATGGTGACTTACTGCTAGTATAGATTTATGTTGATGACATAATCTTCGGTTCCAAAAACGAAGAAATATGTAAAGAATTTGAAGCAGTATTGAAAGTTGAATTTGAGACGAGTTCCATTGGAGAGATGAAGTTTTTCTCGGGTTACAGGTGGATCAAACACCAAAGGGAATATTTCTACATCAGACCAAATATGTAGGCGATATCCTCAGTCGGTTCGATATGGAGAATGCTTCGACAGCTGGGACTCCACTTGTTACAAACCATGACGTGGCACCTGATGAAAATGGCAATCTGGTGGATGCCACCATATACCGAGGAATGATCGGATCCCTCATATACCTCATAGTTTCCCGACCTGATATCATGTATGCAACTTGTCTTTGTTCCAGATATCAGGCAAAACCCAAAGTCAACCATCTCATTGGTGTCAAAAGGATATTTCATTATCTGAAAGGTACTCCAACACTCGGGTTGTGGTATCCTCATGACGATGACTTTGAGCTTACAGCGATAGCGATTCGGATTATGGTGGCTGCAAAATGAACTACAAGTCAACATCAGCAGGGTGTCAGTTCTTTGGTAGATGGTTAGTCACCTGGTAGTGTATGAAGCAGACCTTTGTTGCTTTGTCAACTTGTGAAGCTGAATACTTTGCTGCTGCAAGTTGCTGGTCACAATTCATCTGGATTCAATAGCAAATGCACGACTACGGTTTGAAATTCTCTAACACTCCCATATTTGTTGATAATTCTTTTGCTATAGCCGTAACTAAACATCCTGTCCAACATCCAAAAACTAAACACAACGGAATTAAATATCACTTTATATGTGATTTTTTTGAAAAGAATTTAATCGATGTGGTTAAAATTAATATGGACTTTCAACGCGCTGACCTCTACACAAAATTTTTGATAAACCAAGATTTTTATATCTGTTAGAGGTCAACGGCATGAAAATGAAATGTGACGTGATTCCAAAAGATGAAAGTACATAGTCAGACGAGTAGAGTTATTTTTTTATTTGATTTTAGTTTATTTTATTTTTTATTTCTTCGCCTATTAAAATTCAAAACGCAAAAATATTTTTGGTTTTAGAATTTTAGGGGGAGAATAGGTTAGATTAGTATTAAATTAGGGGTTTTGTTTAATTACTTATACAAAAAAACAAGGGAGAAGGATAGCTTAAACAAAAGGAAAGTAATCAAATTTGTGTTACTCATTCAAAGTTTATGGAAAATGATAGTACACAAGGAATAGATAGTTTGGGGATGCAAAATTTTTTAAACGATTAAGATGCAAAATTCAATGTATAAGTCTGAGATGTCCAAGAAAAATAAAAGGAAAAATGATAGTTAAACTAGCAAACTACTGAGGTAACATAGAGAAAGTAGACCTGGAGGCTGCTAGTTCATTATATGATGTGTCGGTAGATTCAACACAATAGATAAGTAGACCTCATTGGTGGTTTAAAATTCAAACTAAGTTGTTCAACAAGCTATGGGTTCCCATCTTATCCCTGGTCAATACAATCAATGATGTTCCAATAAGGGGTGAAGAGCAAAATAAATGCCACATGTGTGTGCGGATGACCATAAAATATGAGCAAAGCACATGAAATATGCAAAAAGCAATGAAGCTAAAACCTATGTTTGTTGGCAATATGTGCAAAAAGAAAATAATTGCTAAAACAAGAAGATAGGTTGTGTTGGACCAAAAGAACACATGAGCCAGATCAGAAAAACCTCTAAGTCCCACAGACATCACAACAACTGCTGAAGACTTGATCAGCTGTTTCATAAAGTCTGAAGAGCAACAGCTGAAGTATAAGTACTGAAGACTTCAACAGTTGAAGATCAAAGTCTGAAGATCAACAGCTGAAGAACTAAAGTACTAAACATCAACAGCTGAGAACTAAAGTACTAAGATCAACAGCTGAAGAACTAAAGTGAAGATCAACAACTGAAGACAACAGCTGAAGACATCAGCTGAAGACAACAGCTGAAGACATCAGTTGATGACAACAGCTGAAGACATCAGCTGATGACAACAGCTGAAGTTCAAGTACAAGTATTGAAGCCTTCAGAGTTTGTTACAACAGCTGAAGAAGCATTCTTCAGTTGTTGTGATGGTTTCCTTTCAGTAGTTTTCTTTTTATTTCAGTATTTGTAAAACGACTAAAGAGCATGTTCTTCAGTCGTTGTAGTTTCAGTAGTTTCTTTTCAGTAGTTGTAGTGATAGTTAACACTTAGTATTTTTAAGAGATGTCAGCTGTTTGACATTTTTAGTAGTTGTGTTAACTATCAGTAGTTTGAATAATTCTGTTAGATGTCACTATCAAGTGACATCAGCAGACGTCACATCTCCTATATAAGAGATGTTGACCTAATTGTATGTGGGACATTCTGTTACCACGAAAGCGAATATTGAATGAAATATATTTTGCAAAATTCTCTTTGTCTATAACCGTTTGTTTTTACTTCGAATATCTTTTGTGTTCTTGTGAATTTGCTAATTCATTGTTTGTTCTCCGCAGCTATACTCTCAAATCAATCAAACGTAGATCACTGATCCTAACAAATGGTATCAGAGCTGGTTAATCATTGATCGATCTAACAGTTAATCATTGAAACTGCTATTTGATGTCTATGTTTGATTGAATTAGCTTATTTGCAAAAACTGGTTATAGATTATTGAATTTCTGCCGCTTTCCTTATTCATTTTTAGATTTCTCTTGGTTCAATTTGGTTTGTTGTGTTTTGTTCTAAATCTGTTATAGCTTAATTGAATTTGGTTGAATCTGAGATGACTACTCCTTCTAATGACCCTCACAATACCGGTTCTTCAACCAAGCCTATGATGGTGGTTAGGACTAAGTATAACATATGGCAACGAAGGATGCTTCATCACCTGTCTGTTAACAGTTCAGGTTGTTGGACATCTGTGGTACATGGACCACATAAGCCTATGGTGAACAATCCGGAAACCAATCAAATGGTTCCGAAGAAGAATGAACAATACTCAGATGAAGATCGCAAACTGTTTGAGATTGATGCTAAAGCCCATGGAATTCTGGCCATGGCACTGCCGAATGAAATCTATTCAGGGCTTATGCATCATGAAACTACTCATGACCTCTGGAATGCACTGAAGGAACAATTCGGTGGAACTGATGAGGTCTTGGCAAACAACAGAGAAATCCTCGCCCAACAATATGAGACATTCTCTCATAGAAAGGGTGAGACACTACTTAGCAGTTTGAGCGTTTTTCTTGTTTGATCTCTGAGCTAAAAATGGTGAAACAAGAATACACCAACAGCCAGATGAATAACAGATTCCTCAGATCACTGCCTGAGAGATGGGACACATACACTATTGTCCTACCCTCTAGTGCAAATCTGGATAGCCTATCTCTCACCTAACTTCATGGGAAATTGCTTACATTCGAAAGAGAGATAGAGCAAAAAAGGAAACTGTCATCATCAGGAAAGCTCACTGATGACTTTGTACCAGGGAACACTGCCTTGGTTGGTCATGAGTCAGAATATGCTGCATCTGAAAGCAATTATGATAAGCATATTGATTTCTCTTCAACAATTCTGATCATGCATTTGTTGGTATTGATAGTCATTCTGGCAGTAATAGTGACAATCTATGCTTCATCATGGATGATCTGAAGGGAATTGCTGATGATGATTTAGAAGAGATGGATATTCTAAGCCAAATGGCCTTAGTTAATATCAGATCTCAGAAGTTCTACAAGAGAACTGGCAGGAAATTTCCTGGCAAAACCAAAGTTGGTTTTGACAAGAGTAAGTTGAGGTGTCACAAATGCCAAAGGCTTGGACACTTTCCAGAGAATGTAGATCAACTGGATCTAACTCTTCTGCACCCTTTGTGACTTTTCCTAGCACTAGTCTACAAAACAGAGGGCAACATCCTGCTGGTTCTGGTCATCAATCACACCCTGTATCTCCTGCATACTTTGTCCCCCAGGGTCCAATGTCATATCCTTTTCCCTATTATTACTTGCCTCAGTCAAATCCGTTCAAGCTCCAATTGCACAACAACCAAATGCATTACCTGAACCTCAACCTTCCCAATCTCATCAACAAACTCAACCTCAACAACACAGCTTTTTCACCCCAGGAGTTGTTGACTGGAGCAGTTTACCAGATGATTTGTCTGGTCATGAACAACTGTTCTCTGGTGCTGGTCACATGGTGGTGATAGTCGTTTTGGAAATCTAGCTCTTATGGCTTTGGAGTCTGCTGATACTTCATCCTCTAATGCATCTACACCACAGGTATCACAGGTATCCTCTGAGGCAAAAGCCAAGTTATGTTCTGAAACATGCATAGCCGCATTTGCATCTATTAGAGAAGCAAATGTAGCTTTAATTAACAAGAACATTGAGCTAGAACAAACAATTTCCAAAAGAAAATTGAATTTGAGTCTGTATTAATGATAAGAATGATGAGATTTACAAACTTAAATGCCAAATCACAGATGATAAGGCTAGGGAAGAGGTACTTCTAGAGAAGTACAGAGACCTCAAAGAAACACTTGCAACTACCCAGGTAGAGTGTGATCGATGGGTAAATTCTTGCAAGGGTTTTGAAATGCTTCTTAGTAAGCAATCTGCTTCCAATGTGAAGTTTGGCATTGGTTAAATCACACTGCTCCTCTACAGATTTACTCCTAGAGCAGAGGTAGAATCTGATGGAGAAAGCAATAACCAATCCTTTTCATCATGTGATCTACTCTCTGATACAGCACCATCAGAGGTTGAAGTCAGCATTAAGTCCTCTCAGAACTATCAGCTAATGTTGATGGTTCAAATGCTGACATTCACATGATCAAAAAGTTGATCACTCCAGGTGGTATTTCACAAAGTACTGAAAGTACTAAAGTGAATGTCATAACACCTGGAAGACAAACCCAAACTATTGCATGTACTAAAGAGAAGAAAACTGCAAGTAGTAAGGGTGGGAAAACTACTGAAGAAGATATCAAGAAAGCGGGTACTAAAGGGAAGAAAACTGCTAGTACTGATAGCAAATTGCTGAAGAACAAGTCTTCAGTAGTTTTATCTTCTTCTTATCAGATGATCAACTTAAGATGAAGAAAAAGCCATGTGAAATATGTGGCTTATTCAATCATCTTACTGATGATTGCTGGTATAAAAAGGGCTCCAAACTCAAACATAATGAAAACATTAAAGAGAAAATGGATAAAATGAAAACTGAGTTTGAAATCAAATTTGTACCAGCAACATCAAAACCTGTAACCCCAAAATGCAAAAAGAAATCCACAAAGAAAGAGGTTAAACAGGCAACAGCTGAGGTTGCTAAAAGAGAGATGGTACAACACAGGAACCCATCTAACTCAAGCACTAATGTGTCTGATGAGCTGAAGGCTTTATCACAAAATCAGACACAACTTGTTATGATGGTTCAACATCTATTGGGGAGAGTCAACCAATTAGATGCTCCTGTGTTGAAACCACAGAGAAGAAAATCCATGCCAAAGGAATCTTCTTCTTCACCATCTCCATCCCCTCAGGCTGTTATTCATAGCAAGTCTGTTAGTTTACCATCTGTTGATGTGAATAGACCCAAAACCAAAAAGGTTTGGGTCTCAAAAACTAACTAATTGTTTATTATTGCATGGTTCTTCAACATGCCAAAGTAGCATCTGGTATGTAGACAGTGGGGGATCTATGCATATGACTGGGAACAACTCTTTTCTTCATGACTACTCTCAAGGAGAGAAGGGGTTTGTTTCTTTTGGCAATGATGCTAGGGGTTACATCATTGGAAAAGGCTTTGTCTCCAATGGATAAATAAAGTTTGATGATGTTAACCATGTGGAAAATCTCAAGTACAATCTCTTGAGTGTAAGTCAAATGTGTGATAAAGGCCATGTTGCTCTTTTCACTAGTCAGAACTGCCGGATTCTGTCATCCAAAGTTCTGAATTTGATTGATAAGGTGTTGGATGATCACACTCACCTGAGGGCCAACAGGATAGGAAGAGTGTATGCCTTAGATCTTTCCAAGAAAATAAATATCAGAGGCCATCCTTGCCTATTTTCCAAAGCCTCTCCTCAGGAATCTAAACTGTGACGCAGAAGGCTGGGTCATGTTAATTTCAAAAACATGAATCAGCTGATCCACAATAGTTTAGTGAGAGGCTTTCCAATAAAGGAGTTTCACTGTGATGAAACCCACACTGCTTGTTTAAAAGGAAAACATCACAAAGTCTCATTCCCCCCTATTGAAGAGCCTAAGTCCACTGCCTGCTTGCAATTACTGCATATGGATCTATTTGATCCTGTGAGAGTGATGAGCATGGCAAAGAAGAAATACTATCTGGTAATTGTGGATGATTACTCCAGATTTGTATGGACTTTCTTTCTATCTTCGAAGGATGAGGTTGCTCAGAAGATTATCAACTTTGTGTTGTATGTTGAGAAGCAGTATTCCCTTTCAGTCAAGTGTATAAGAGTGACAATGGAACTGAATTTAGAAACCATACACTTGATGAATTTTATCTTTCAAAGGGAATCTAAAGGCAGTTTAGCATCCCAAGGACTCCAGAATAAAATGGAGTCGGGAGAGAAAACAGGACCCTAATTGAAGCTGCAAGGTCTATGTTGGCTGACTCTGGTTTGCCACTGACCTTTTGGGCTGAAGCTGTTAACACAGCTTGCTATGTGCAGAATAGAGCCTTAGTAAATCAGAGGTTGATGAAGACTCCATATGAAGTTCTACATCACTTGGCTCCTCTAATTTCATTTTTCAGAGCATTTGGGTGTCCCTGTTTTATTCTCAACACAAAGGATCAACTCCAAAAATTTGATCCTAAGGTGGATGCAGGGTATTTTGTTGGTTATTCATCTACTTGCAAAGCATACAGAGTCTTCAACTGCAAAACAAAGATAGTTGAAGAGACTTTGCATGTGAAGTTTAATGAATCTCCAATGGACAAGATTCCACAAAACCCTGTGGAGTTGTTTGATTTGGACATACTGCAATATGTTCCTTCTCAACCTCCAGTTGTTGCAGACCATGTGGATAAATCATCTTCTGCAGCATGTCTTCCACCTGGTGGTATTGATGATGATGATGATAATATCAATACTCACCTATTCAAGTTTAGTGACCAACTGCCTGAGTCTGCTAAACTTGATGTTCCTGTAGCTTCAGCAGTTCCATCCACAACAAATGCTGATGAGATTTCTGATTCCTCTACATCTTTTGAGTTACCATCAAATTCTTGGTTTCAAGAGTCTACATCAACATCTGCTGCTGCTGAAGGTTCTACAAACACTTGCACAGATATCATTGTCTATCAAGAGCTGAAGAATCACCCAATGTCTCAAATCATTGGTGATATCAATGCTGGAGTTTCAACAAGAAGTCAATTGTCTAACTTCTGCTTCTATGCTCTCTTCATCAGTCAGCTAGAGCCAAAGAACTATCATGTTGCTTTAAGAGACAATGGATGGGTTGAAGCCATGCAGCTTGAGCTACTTCAGTTCAAGAAACATCAAGTGTGGGAATTGGTCCTCTACCCCCAGGTAAGTGTGCAATAGGCACTAAATGGTGTTTTAGGAATAAACTGATGAAAATGGGCTTATTGTTAAAAACAAGGCTAGACTGGTTGTACAGGGGTTCTCACAAGAAGAAGGTATTGATTATGATGAAACCTTTGCCCCTGTAGCCAGACTAGAGGCAATTAGATTGTTCTTAGCCTATGCTGCATTCCACCATCTCAAAGTTTTTCAAATGGATGTCAAAAGTGCATTTTTTATGGCAAAATAAGAAGAAGTTTATGTGTGTCAACCACCAGGTTTTGAGGATAATAAACATCCTGAATGGGTGTATAAACTTGATAAGGCTCTTTATGGTTTGAAACAAGCTCCTAGAGCCTGGTATGAGACACTCTCCACTTTTCTTCTCAAGAATAATTTCACTAGAGGCTCCATAGATAAAACTTTGTTAATTAAGAAGGTGGATCAGCATAAGCTACTTGTTCAAATTTATGTTGATGATATTATTTTTTTGCATCCTTTGATCCTCAGTTGTGTGATGATTTTACAACCTTAATGAAAGAGGTTTGAAATGAGTGCAATGGGAGAATTACAGTTCTTTCTAGGCTTGCAAATCAAACAAAAGGCTGATGGAACCTTTATTCATCAGTCCAAATATACAAAAGATCTTTTGAATAAGTTTGATTTACAAAAGTAAGCCCTGTTCTACTCCCATGTGCAACACCACACAACTGGATGCTGATCAGAAAGGTAAAGCTGTTGATGAAACACTTTACAGATGTATGATTGGGTCCTTGATGTATCTAACAGCTTCTAGACCAGATATCATGTTTGCTACTTGTGTCTGTGCTAGATTTCAAGCTGCTCCTAAAGAGTCTCATTTGATTGCAGTCAAGAGGATCTTTAGATATTTGCAAGGTACACAATCTCTAGGATTATGGTATTCCACTGGACACTCTTGCAAATTAGTTGCTTTTTTTTTCAGATAGTGACTATGAAGGTGCAAGTTAACTAGAAAGTCAACTTTTGGTGGATGTCAATTCCTAGGCAACTGTTTGATTTCTTGGCAGAGTAAGAAACAACATCTGTTGCTACATCCACTGCTGAAGCAGAGTACATTGCAGCTGCAAGTTGTACTTCTCAGGTACTCTGGCTTTAGAATCAACTTTTGGATTATGATATTACAGAGACTAAGACTCCATTATTAATGGATAGTGCTTCAGCTCTGTGCATTGTCAAAAATCCAGTCTAGCACTCTAGGACCAAACATATAGAGATCAGACATCATTTTATTCGGGATTGTTTTGAAAAAGGTCTGATTGATCCTAAGTTTGTGCCTAGTGCTGATGAGCTTGCAGACATTTTTACTAAACCTTGGGATAGTTCAACTTTCCAAAATCTTGTGTTAAGGCTTGGTATGATGCAGCTAGAATAAGTGATAATTACTGATGATCTCGTAACTACTACTGATAATCATTAGTAACCATATCACAGATAGTACTGATTCTATTAAAACAACTGATCAAGTTACAACTACTGATGTAGTTATAACTACTGATATCAGTAAAACAGATAAGTACTGATGTCCTATGAAACTACTGAAAACAGCCAAAAAGCTGATGAGTAAGTTTGAGGATAGTATGAAACAGCTGAAAGGCTATGAATTGACGAAAACTACTGATGAGAACTCTCTCTTCAGTTGTTTCTACAATTGTTGTTTCATCCTAAACAACTGATGACAAAAACATGTCTTCAGTAGTTTCACAACTACTGATGACTACACCAAGTCATCAGTTGTTTACAACAACTGATGACAAAACATGTCTTCAGTAGTTTCACAACTACTGATGACTAACACCAAGTCATCAGCTGTTTTCAACAACTGATACCAAAACCATGTCTTCAGTGGTTTCACAACTACTGATGACTAAATCGTTATCAGTTGTTTACAACACCTGATGTCAAAACCATGGTTTTCAGTAGATTTATAACTGCTGATGCCTAAAACCAAGACTTCAGTTGTTTCAACATCTGAAAGGGTAATACCACGTCATCAGTCGTTTAAAACTACTGATGATTAACACCAAACCCTTCAGTTGTTTTCTAACCCTTACCCTATAAATACCTCACACCTAATCCTTCAGAGTTTTATCATTTCTAAACCTAACGTTCAAACCTCCAAACTTCTCTCTCATTAATGGCGATCATGCAGCTCAAACCACGACACAACTGTGTAGCCTACCTCACCAAATCGCCTTTCTGGACAAAGTTCGATAACGCCATTGATCTAATGGTCCAGTCACCCTACAAAACGGCCTTCCTTCTAAATCCCACCATTCATGCCGAATCCCTTCACCAGTTTTGGACGAACGTCACCATTACCACTGGGGAGAACAACTCCGAGTCTCTCCGTCGATCGTCAACAACCATCAAGTGGTCATCACTCCGGCAATCTTACGCCAAACCCTAAACTGGATGATGCCACTTTTCATGCTGGGTATCCAAAGGGCACAACTGATTTATCCTTTGCCCACCATGGATATCAGGGAAACCTTAGTGCCTCTACCATTCTGAAGAAACATTTCCATGATGCAGAACGTCTTGTCTTTCACATGGTAAATGTTTGTTTAGCTCCTAAGACATCCTCGTGGGATCAATGTCTACCAGATGGCAGCAGGTACTATTCTCTATCCTTGAACGACAAGACTTAAACTTTTTTGAAATCATTTATCTTGAACTTAAGGATGGCCTCAAAATCTATTTCTAACCGCTGGATATTATATCCTCGGTTCATTATGGCCATAATAGAGAATCAGCTGAAAGTTGAGTGACTTGTTGGCCTTGGAGTCCCTGCAATGGCTGTATTGCCTGAAGTATACTCCAGGCACAACTCTGACCACACACTGGAACAGGCTGCCAAACTGCGAAACCCACGCAGTTGGAACCCACAGCCACCACCTCCAGAACCAGAGTCCCCTCCAAGCCAAAATCCAAAAAGCCAAAAAAGGCTACTCAGGGTGATGAGTCCCCTGAGGATGCCCCTATACCACAAACGCAGGAAACACATACTGGTATTAACCCCCCAGTTGTGTCAAAGACTCACCCAACCACAGCCGCACAGGTATCCTCTCAAAAGGATCCTGTTGCAACCAATTGGGGAACCCACACTGCTGGAACCTATCTCACTTGAGAGGGTTACCATTGAAGCGCACCATTCACCCCGGGTGCAATCCGCTTCTACCCAATCACCACATGCAACCGCCCCCAAAGTCCTACTAATTGTTGCATAAGTGCTGAGTCAGTTGCACTCCTCACCCCCTCCCCAGATACCAATTACAACTGGGCATACCTCTACCATTGAGGGGGAGGATCAAAGTGCATCTGATAACCCACAGCACAGGGGTTATAATGTTCCATTTCCTAGTGTAGAAAAGGAGATTGGAATTCTGGTGAGGCTGCCAATTATCTGTTTCAGCATATGATCAGGATGTACTTAGTACCATTACTAAGACCTTCCCAGTGGCAACTGCTGATGAAGGACGTAGTCCTGAGGCAGGAAGTCCCAGTTCAAGACAAAGGGGCACATGCTACGACTGATCTACACTCGGTGCATGTTCATCCTGATTCTATCAGGAGGTCAGGTGATTCAGTACCCACTGATGATGACCTGGGCTTCTTTTATGATGTTTAGCCCAAAACACCATCTGGAAGAGGTGGTGAGCAGACTCAAAGAGCTGCTTGCCAAACATCTGAGGATCAAAGACCATCTGCCTCTCAAACCCCACAGATGGCACCTTCATCTGAAGGTCTCCTAAACACAGAGCCACTCCCAAATTCTCAGCCACCTGCCTCTGCTTCTGGCACTATTTCTCAGGAACAGGACCCCCCTGAGCAAATAGATGCTATCTTTCAAAACTCCTTACCTCTCATCACACCCATAATCACTGATATAGTGATCAAATCCCTTGATGAGAGGCTTCCCTCAATTTACAACCCTTGATAGAGGAAGTTGTGAGCAAAAAGCTTTCTGACAATCAAACCCTTGCAACCAATGCAACCAAAAAGGGGGAGATTCAGTCAGTGAAAGCAAAAAAGGAAGAGGAGTGCAGAGAAGAAAGAGAAAGAAAAAGAGACAGAAGTAGTAAATGAGAAGGAGTTGGTTGGAGAGATCGAAAAGGAGAAGGAGAAGGAAAAGGAAAATGCCTTGGAGCTAATGGTGAAAGAGGCTGATGCCGAACACAGCAGATCAATGGATAACATCATTGATCAGTTGTTTAGGCAAGGCCATGACACTGAACAACTTGACTCTGAAATCAGAAGATTAGAGATTGAAGAAATCCATCTAGATAGGCAAGTTATGAGGTGTTAGAAAGAGAAAGGCTGGAGATCATGATCAGATTTATAGCGAAGTATCTTGGCAGATCATTGATCGAAATCAAGGCTTGGTCCAGGGATAGCATCTTGGCAATAACCACCAAGATCTGTTCGTCTGAAGTATACACCCAAGGGCTTGTTATTGAAGCTTTGAATGAAGCGGGTGCTGGGAGCAGGACTGAACTAGCCAAGCAATCTAAAGCCACACTCACCTAAAAATGCTAGAACAGCCTGTCAACATTCCCACACCAAAACCACCAAAACAACCACCACTAAAACAATCCCTTTACCCCAAAAACCACAAAAAACACAACGCACCAAACCAACTCCCTCACCTCAAAACCAATAGCCGGTGATGTACCCCAGAAGAAGAAGAGAAGGGTATTGAGGCTAGAAGATAATGAAGAAGATGATGATGAAGATAGGCTGCCACTCTCAGCTGTTATACAGTTGCCGAAGGCCACAAGTCACTCCCCAACAATTACTCCTGAAACCCAAAGACAAATTATGAAAGTGAAGCTAGAAGAAGAAGAACTTCACAAACAACACGATGAGGAATTGTTGAGGAAGGTTGACAAAGCTTATGCAGCCACATCTTTTATCATCAACATGAAGAAGCAAGCTCTCAAATTATACACTCTTAAGCATACATTTCAATATCAAAAGGAGAGAGTAAGGATTTGGCCTGATCCCAGGGTCTCTCAAAGGATTCACAAGAAAAAACATTCCACAAAGATACATTGGCCAGGTGAAAAAGATTGTAGATGAAGTGATCTCCTGGTCTTTGTAGTATCACCCTGGGAAATCCTAGAGGACTTCAAGAAGCTTATAAAGCTAACCAAACCCCATAGAAGATTCTTGAAAAAAATGGTGAAAAAGGGGTTAGTTTTAAGAGGCTTGAAGAAGTCAGGAAGAATGAGCTCCAGTTGTTCCTTGAGGGTAATCACCCTGATGAGTTTGCTTATAGAATAATAACAACTGTGGAGCTAAAGAATGGGAAACAGGCCAAATACCTATCTGAGTATATGGGCCAGAATCTTTATTTGAAGGAGGTGCTGAAGAGCTAACCATGGAGGAACAAATTACCTTCCTAGAGGCCTATACAAGAGAGTCATATAGACTCATAGTGGAGAAGTAGATCTCATGAATGGGGTAACAGCTCTGTGTCCAGTTCCCCAAGACAGAGTTCCCATTCATACTTTGCCGATCAAATCATTAAGACTACTTCCAGGCCGGAGCTTACAAGGGTCACTTCTGAGCTGATCTAGAAGACAAAAAGACCAATCATTCTGCCATAATAAGTGGGACATCTTTAATAAGTTTAGAGGTTTTGGCTGCATTGGTTCAGGGGGAGTTTGTTGGACCAAAAGAACCAATGAGCCGGATCAGAAAAACCTCTAAGTCCCACAGACATCACAACAACTGCTGAAGACTTGATCAGATGTTTCATAAAGTTTGAAGAGCAACAGCTGAAGTTCAGTACTGAAGACTTCAACAGCTGAAAATCAAAGTCTGAAGATCAACAGCTGAAGAACTAAAGTACTAAGATCAACACTGAAGACTAAAGTACTGAAGATCAACAGCTGAAGAACTAAAGTACTGAAGATCAACAACTGAAGACAACAGCTGAAGACATCAGCTGAAGACAATAGTTGAAGACATCAGCTAATGACAATAGCTGAAGACATCAGCTGATGACAACAGCTGAAGTTCAAGTACAAGTACTGAAGCCTTCAGAGTTTGTTACAACAGCTGAAGAATCATTCTTCAGTTGTTGTGATGGTTTCCTTTCAGTAGTTTTCTTTTTATTTCAGTATTTGTAAAACGACTGAAGAGCATGTTCTTTAGTCATTGTAGTTTCAGTAGTTTCTTTTCAGTAGTTGTAGTGATATTAACACTTAGTATTTTTAAGGAGATGTCAGCTGTTTGACATTTTCAGTAGTTGTGTTAACTATCAGTAGTTTGAATAATTCTGTTAGATGTCACTATCAAGTGACATCAGCAGACGTCACATCTCCTATATAAGAGATGTTGACCTAATTGTATGTGTGACATTCTGTTACCACGAAAGCGAATATTGAATGAAAATATTTTGCAGAATTCTCTTTGTCTATAACCGTTTGTTTTTACTTCAAATATCTTTTGTGTTCTTGTGAATTTGCTAATTCATTGTTTGTTCTCCGCCGCTATACTCTCAAATCAATCAAACGTAGATCACTGATCCTAACAGGTTGTGTGCCTCTCTATTGTGCGGTGGCACTAACCTAAGGATAAGCATAACCTAAATATTCTAGAATTCATTGTTGTTTGCGTCTCTCTGCTATGCGGTGGCACTAACCTGAGGCATAGCATCTCTTTGAAAGCTCTTAGAATAGTTTCTTCTTGTAATATACCCGCAGACTGCTCAAAAATGTCATGAGGAACGTTGATTACCATATAAGGGTGGGATCCACAAATGCTCGTTGAAATAATTAAACCTTAACTTATCACCAATATGTGTCAAAAGTCTATGTATGGACTTAAAAGGACAAGTATACTGACAATCATTGTGAGCTGTAGTTCTTGAAAGTCAAAATCATTATGTCATCTGGTAGTTATAGTATGATTTCCTAAACTTGCTATTGACACTCGGATCAAAACAAGAATCGAGCATCAAAATGGTAAATGAAAATGTCCCAAATGATTCTCATACACCTGTATGATTCCATAATGAATTGTACTAGAAATGATAAAACAGAATTGAAGTTGTGTTGTCCAGGAAGTAAAATCGTTTAGAAGTACTCTAATAGGTTGAATTCCATCTCTAATCAAAAATACAAAAATATGTCTTCTTATTGTTCTCAATTTTAAGTTGTTTTGTTTAATTTTAGTTAATTGTAAGGTAAGATTCGGACTTAACAACTCATTGTAATCTGTAAATCACTCACTAAAAGGGTCACGTCTGAGGTGACCAAGGTGTGCAAAATTAAATTGGGTCACGTCTGAGGTGACAAATTCGTTTTAAGTAAAAGGATCACGTCCGAGGTGATCAACAATTGTTTTCAAATTAAAAAGGTCATGTCTGAGATAATCATCACTCATAACATTTTTATCTATTGTTAAAAGGATAAGTGTTTGAAAGTGCATAAGGTCACATTAACAAGTCAGAGTCATTCGCACGACTGGCCTATAAGTATGGACCAGTCGCATGAATAGAGCATGAGAATGAACCATTCGCACGATCGGATCATGAGTATGAGCCAATCGCACGAATGGAGGTGACCGACTGAGTCAGTCATACGACTGAACCCCAGTCGCACTAAGGATGTGACCGACCGAGCCAGTCACACGACTGAGCCCTAATCGCCCGAATGAAGTGTGCGAATAGATCCAGTCGCCCGACTGAAGATAAAATCAGTATAAATAGGGATAAACTCGGTCGCATATCCTCATCACCCTTCAGTCACCCTCAAATCGCCCGAAAGCACAAATCTGTCAAAATTTGATTTAGTCGATTGCTTACTGCTATTTTGTTACTGACGCGTACTCTCATCATCTGCAGGTAATTAGTGGCCGAGATTGCACAAAATGCATGGTGTAATCAAACCCTAACTGATTGAAATCGAGAAATAAGTAACAACCATCAAATAGATCACATAAATGTGTATAATGGTAAATATGAAGGACATACAGTGATAGTTAGGGTTTTTGCGAGTCTAAATAGTCTAAACACAACGTTTAACTTCAAGTTTTGACCTTGATTTAGGGTTAAAGTGTCAAACAGAAAGTTATGCAACTGGACACTCCGGATGAACTTTAATCGGACGATTGAACTGGGCGAATGACTCAATCGGCCGAATGAACTAGGCGTATGAGCACAATTGGCCTATTGAACTCAGCCGCATGCTTAGTCACCCTATTGAACTCAGTCGCATGCTTAGTCACCCTATTGAACTCAGACGCATGCTCAATTGCCAGATTGAACTCAGCCGCAGGATCAATCGCTCGATTGAACTCAGTTGCATGCTCACTCAACCGACAGAACTCAGTCGTATGGTTCTATTGCACGATTGAACCAGACTGATTTCAAAACAGATTAAGTTTCAAGTGCTTCTGTTATGGATAAATCTAATGTTTATGTGTCTTGTGTTAAAGAAACATGGTAGAGAGGTGGACTATCAACACCAAGCACAACATCTGTGCTCACCTTGATCCTACATCCTAGAACGCTGCTGAGTTCTCAGGGATTATAGCCTTTCTGCGCAGATCACGGATCTTCAAGGCTATCTCGACTCCGTGCATACCTTACAGATCCATCCAGTTGTCATTCTGGAAAGTGCCAGGGTTGACAAATCAGTTGAGCGTCATTGTATACGGAGCTCAATCTTTGGTCAAGAGATAGTGATCACTGAGGATGGCTTGAGACAGAGCTTAGGTCTAGGTGAGGACGAAAACCACCCAACTAAGTTACATCCCCTGACTATCAGGGGATGCATTATGAGGATCAAGTACGCCGGTGACTTAAATGTCAGGGTACTGAACAAGAGCAACATGTGCCCTCAATTAAAGTATTTGGCACATGTGATCCTAAAATGCATAGCCTCCAAGCGTGGAGGATTTGACAACCTCTCCAACCAAATCTAGAATGCATACATTGCACTGCTACTGAACCATCCGTTTCGTTTCTCCCGCATGATCTTCTCCTATCTAATCGAGAAACTTGAAGCTAAAGGGAAGGAAGGATTCTGCATGTATCCACGGTTCTTACAGATGGTTATTGACAAGAAGCTTCCTTCACAGCCAAAGGAGAAAGAAGATGTTGTGGTGCTTGAGGTGATGGATGATACCACCTTAGGCAGGATGAAGGTCTACCGGGGCAAGCAGGTGAAGCCCCCGGTGAGGAGGGTGTTTGGGCATCTGGCCCGGGAGAATTATATGGCACCAGCTAGGAGGAAGTGGCATCACGATGATAGTGACTTGTATTCTGAGCTGATTGTTCTACCCTCCGATGATTCTGACGATGATGACCATGGTCATGGTCATGGAGGTGATGGTCCGGGTGGACCCGAGTCGGCTCCAATACACCCTAATTTTCATATGGAGGAGGAGGAGTCAGACGAGGAGCCTCTAGTATGGACGGTGGGGAGCCGGGTCATAGCCACTGAGAGATGGATCTGGGCGGTTGGTGGACGCTAAAGTGAGTTCGGGGATGCTATTACTGCTGATACAGATCCATCTTACACCCTGAACTAGCCCAGCAGCCAAGGGGGAGCCTCTGTTTCTAAGGGCTCCAGGAAGAAGAGAATGGCTCACCCTTATGGCAAAAAGGGTAAGAGGCCAAGATTTACTTTGACCCCATCCACTACCACTGCCATAGCCACCACTACTGCCACAGCCACCACCACATCCACCACAACTACCACACCCTCCACCACTACTACTACTCCCCTCCACCACTACTATAGCCACCCGTTCACGATCCACTACTATCCCACCACTCATATTCACCACATCCACCACTATCACCACCAGCCACCAAGCAGGTCCATTAACCCATACTACCTTTACCACAGGACCCACTCTACCCTCCATTAGGGTAGAGGAACTGCTAGCAGCACTAAACAGGATGGTGCTTAAGTTGTTAGCTACTGATGAGTAGAGAGCAACACAACTAAGACAGTTTGTGGAGCTTAATGTTGCTCAAGCACAACAGATCTCGCAACTCTAGGAGCAGAATAAGCAACCAGTTAAAAGGATTAAGGAGTTGGAGGCTAAGAATAAAAAGATCATGCTCAGACTAAAGGGATCTAAAGATGAGCCTCTGAAGATCAAAGAAGGTGATGGAGATGATGATGATGATGATGATGATGATGATGATGATGACGACGATGGTGATGATGATGAGTCTAAGGAAGAAGATGATAGTGATGATGAAGGGTAAAGGGGAAAGAAAGATGATGATAATGATGATAAAGGAGATGTAGCTGCATTAGCTTTAGCTCAAGGTCAAGAGAGAAGGACAAAGAAAGCACAAGACCAAGGAGCATCATCATCAGCCCTTGCGGTTGAGGAGTTGATTGATAAAGACAAAAGTAATGGCTAGATGTTTATGTATTTGAAAACTTTTGTACTGGAATCTTGTATTACAGTTGTGTATTTAATGTTTATATATATTTATCTACTGTTTAAATGTCTTGATTAATTACTAATGGTAGATGTGTTACATGTTTAAATCAAGCAAATCAAACATCTCAGCAAGATGAATATGATGTTGCTCCCCTACAACAAATCAAGTCTCAACTCACAATCATTCTTTATTTGCAAGGGATTGTTAGAAGGTCAGTGAGCTATGCTCCCGAAGAAGGAGAAATCATACACCACCTGACTAATGAGCAACTTGCAGAGATGTTCAGGCTAAATCCAAACAAGATTGTTAAAGATGCGCCTACTTTTGATGTGACAAGTGACGATGAGCTAAACAACGTAGATGGAATAGAGATTGAAGATGTCACAGTTGAGAATTATCTAGAGTAAACTGACCGAGAGGGCTATGTGATCCCTAACTTGGGTGACACTCTCGGTAGTGCTACGTTCGACAAACTGGATGAAATGTAAAAAGAGACTGAGAAGAATGAAAGCCAAGCCCAAGCCTCAGACGCTGATGTTGATATAAAGAAGGCTGAATGGGGGGCTTGTTTTACTGAGATACGAGCCTAACGCACTACTCAAAAGCCAAATGCCTACACCAAGCTCTATAAGGTCAAGAAACATTTAAGGTGTCGGGCAAGATTATTGCGTGGGTGTATTTTGAGGATCTTAACGTTTATGCAGTTAAGAGGGAGAAGGGAATAGAGTACTTCAGATTCCCACATGATTCAAAGACTCTCCCGGGTTTTGAACTCAACCAGCTGGCACGCTTAAACTTGTTATATTCTGATCCCAGGAAAATGTCAGGCTGGTTTAAAGCTGCACTAAAGAAGGAATACCACACCAGATGGGTAAACTTCAGACCTCAACAACCAAGGAGGTACATCCGAAGGTCTGAAGTGGATCCCATTTCTAGAAAGCTTAAGGTGGTGCTGAAATGGAGTCCTCCGTGCACAATGTCCAAAATCCCTCTAAGGGACATGCCACAGGACTTCATTCCACACTTCAAATGGTGGCATTATGATTGGAGAACAGGTGAAGCGGTCATAGTTCTACAGAGAGAGAGCAATATGGGAACTATCTGGGTGTTCAACCCTATGTGGCTAACCAACTTGTCAGCAGACGATGTCTATACATTATACAAGTGACCACTATTCTATGACTCGCAAGATATATTACACGCCCTCTGGTTCCAGAACGTCATATGACTCTACTTTGCATTAGAGATACATGTAGGAGTTACTAGAGAGGAGAAGTACAAGAGATTTGAGGAGCTAATGAAGAATGTCAGACACTAATGTAAACTAGGTCCAAGGGGGAGTTTGTCGATACATATGTACCTAGTTTAGGAGCTTAATGTAAAATGTCTGTCATGCCTTACATATATGTAATTAATGAGTTGAATGAAATACAATATGTGATTGATGCTTATACTGTTTAATGTTTCATTATTTATTGTGTAATAACACATATTGAACTAATTATATGGGTTTGAGGTTATTGTACATAGTTCTTAGTCAATAATGATTGATAAACATGTTCAAACTTGATTGTATGAAGTCTTCATGCGAATGGACCATGCTAATGGACCATACACATGAACAACTTCATGCTAATGAACCAGTCGCACGACTAAACTAGGAGACTAGATCAGTCGCACAATTGTGGCATGAGATTGACTCAGTCACACAACTGAACACTCAGTCGTGTGAATGGATCAACCGCATGACTCGGTCGCACGACTGAACTATGCTAATGGTTCAGTCGTATGATTGATAAACCCTAACCAATAAATACCACCTAATTCATGGAAAAACGTAACACTTCAAGAATTTTGACTCATATTCGTACCCTAGCCATCCAGAGACTCCAGAGAACCTAAACCAACTTCATAGTTCACAATTGATCATGTTAAATTGTTCTTAAAGTTTCTTTCATCGAGATACACGCTGGAGTCACAGTTGAGGAGAGGCATAAGAAGTTTGACGAGCTAATGAAGGATGCCAGACAATGAAGGAAACTAGGACCAAGGGGAGTTTGTTGATCCATATGTACCTAATTTACAATCTTAATGTAATATGTCTGTCATGTCCTAAATGTAATAAAACGTATGACTTGAATGATACATAATATGTGGTTGTTGATCTTAATGTTTAATGTTTCAGTGTAGGATTTAATGTTTATCATTTATTAATGCATATTGAACCAACTATATAGGTTTGTGGTTGTTTGAATAGATCATAGTCAAAGAATGATTGAGAAACATATTCAAACTTAGTCATATGAAATTCTCATGCGAATGGCCCATGCTAATGGACCATTCGCATGAACAACTTCATGCTAATGAACCAGTCGAACGACTAAACTAGGAGACTAGATTAGTCGCACAATTGTGACATGAGATTGACTCAGTCACACAACTGAACACTCAGTCGTGTGAATGGATCAACCGCATGACTCAGTCGCACGACAGAAGCATGCTAATGGTTCAGTCGCATGAATGACTAACCCTAACCTATAAATACCAGTTAATTCATGGAAAAACATAACACTTTTAATATTTTGACTCCTACTCGTACCCTAGCTGTCCAGAACATCCAAGAAAGCCAGTCCAAGTTCATAGATCATTCTTGATCGATTCCTATTTGTTCTTAACGTTTAGTTTAATCTTATATCAATTGGGTTAACGTTCTCACTGATTGGATTGCCAATCAAATAGGATTCTGCACTATTTGAGTTGGTATACACATGAATTAGTTAGTACTCCATCCAATACATGGTCCCTAACATGTTGTATCAGAGCAGAGGCTCTTGATTTACGTGTGATTCAATCAATTTTGATATAAAAATTGTGTTTTTCACGCAAAAACGCAATCTTTTGTGTCAAACGTTGTTTTGGACGTCTCCAGGTTGTAAAGTTAACGTTTTTCCGTCATACGGCAATTAGGGTTCTTGAGAAATTCGTGTTTTTGCGTCAAAATACCTTAAACTTTCGAATTCTCAAGATTCAACAGCTTCAGTCGCATGATTGAATCAATCGCACGACTGAATCCATACGCATCCCTCATACGCACGATTGGACTCATTCGTACATCCATTCGTGCAACTGAACTGTCTATTCCCATTGTTCATCCGCACCTGTGCATTCGCACGATTGATTCATTCACATTGGTCATTTGCACGTTTGAGCTATTCGCATTGTTCAATCGCACGAGCTTTCTAATTGCACACCTTCATTCGCACAAGTAAAACAGTTTGTTCCAAAGTTCAAAGTTATTAGTAATGGAGGATTAATATTCAACGTTCACCGCTAGAAGGGACTCCAGGATTCAAAATCTGTTGCTTCTAGAAAATGAAGTGGGAAATCATAACAAGACCCATAAGCTTATGTTGGACCAAAAGAACCAATGAACCAGATCAGAAAAACCTTTAAGTCCCACAAGACATCACAACAACTGCTGAAGACTTGATCAGCTGTTGGACAAAGTCTGAAGATCAAGAGCTGAAGATTAAAGTATTGAAGACTTCAACAGCTGAAGACCAAAGTCTAAAGATCAACAGCTGAAGACTAAAGTACTGAAGACTTCAACAGCTGAAGACCAAAGTCTGAAAATGAACAGCTGAAGATTAAAGTACTGAAGACTTCAATAGCTGAAGACCAAAGTCTAAAGATCAACAGCTGAAGACTAAAGTACTGAAGACTTCAACAGCTGAAGACCAAAGTCTAAAGATCAACAGCTGAAGACTAAAGTACTGAAGATCAACTGCTGAAGTACAAAGACTGAAGACAACATCTGAAGACATCAGCAGATGACAACAACTGAAGTTCAAGAAGTCCAAGTACTGAAGCCTTCAGAGTTTGTCACAACAGTTGAAGAAGCATTCTTCAGTTGTTGTGATGGTTTCCTTTCAGTAGATTTCTTTTCTATTTCAGTACTTGTAAAACGACTGAAGAGCATGTTCTTCAGTCATTGTTGTTTCAGTAGTTTCTTTTCAGTAGTTGTAGTGATAGTAACACTTGGTATTTTTTGTAAGAAGATGTCAGATGTTTGACATCTTCAGTAGTTGTGTTAACTTTCAGTAGTTAAATAACAGTTAGATGTCACTGTCAAGTGACATCAGCTGACGTCAGCTTCCTTATAAAAGGAAAGATGACCTAATTGTAACGATGCATGAAAGCCAGCCGAAGCGCGTATTGAATGAATATATTCCTTTTGGCAGAAATTCTCTCTCTATAACAAACACTGTTTCATTGATAATTTCGTGTGTTCTTGTTTAAATTTGTTAATTCGTGGGCTCATTCCGCTTCCAATCTAATTGATCAAACTAGATGCGAGATCCTAACAATGGTATCAGAGCAGGTTAATCATTGATTGATTTAACAATTGATCATTGAAACTGTTCTTTTGCTATCTACGTTTGATCGAATTAGCAAATTTGCAACAATCGGTTATAGAGATTGAGTTTCTGTTGCTTCTGGCCATTTTGTTTGAGGTTCTAAGTGGTTTTGAGCTAGGTTCTAGATTTACTTTGTACCAGGGAACACTGCCTTGGTCGGTCATGAGTCAGAATATGCTGCATCAGAAAGTAATTATGATGTGCATATAGATTTCTCTTCAAACAGTTCTGATCATGCATTTGTGAGTGTTGATAGTCAGTCAGGCTGTAATAGTGATAATTTGTGCTTCATTATGGATGATTTGAAAGGTATAGCTGATGATGACTTAGAAGAGATGGATATTCTGAGCCAAATGGCCTTGATTAATATCAGATCTCAGAAGTTCTACAAGTGAACTGGTAGGAAATTCCTGGACTCTCTGGCAAAACCAAAGTTGGTTTTGACAAGAGTAAGTTGAGGTGTCACATATGCCACAGGCTTGGGCACTTTGCAAGAGAGTGTAGATCATCTGGATCTAAGTCCTCTGCACCCTTTGTGACTTTTCCAAGTAATATTCAACAAAACAGAGGGCAACATCCTGCTAGTTCTGGTCATCAATCACAACCTCTATCTCCTGCATATTTTGTCCCTCAGGGTTCAATGTCATATCCATATCCCAGCTATTACATGCCACAAACCAGTCAAGTTCAAGTACCCATTGCTCAACAACCACCTGCTTTTCCTGAGCCTCAACCTTCCCAGTCTCATCAACAATCTCAACCTCAACAACACAGCTTTTTCACCCTATGAGTTGTTGACTGGAGCAGTTTACCAGATGATATGTCTGGTCATGAACAACTGTTTTCTGGTGCTGGTCAACATGGTGGTGACAATCATTTTCGAAACCTTGCTCTTATGGCCCTGGAGTCTGCTGATACCTCATCCTCTAATGCCTCCACACCATAGGTATCACAGGTATCCTCTGAGGCCAAAGCCAAGCTATGTTCTGAAACATGCATAGCTGCATTTGCATCTATTAGAGAAGCAAATGTAGCTTTAATTAACAAGAACATTGACCTAGAACAAATAATATCCAAAAGAAAAGCTGAATTTGAGTCTATGCTTAATGATAAGAATGATGAGATTTACAAACTTAAATGCCAAATCACTGATGATAAGGCTATGGAAGAGGTACTTCTAGAGAAGTACAGAGACCTCAAATAAACACTTGCAGCTACCCAAGTAGAGTGTGATCGATGGGTACATTCCTGCAAGGGTTTTGAAATGCTTCTCAGTAAGCAGTCTGCTTCCAATGTGAAGTTTGGCATTGGTTATAATCACACTACACCTCCTACAGATTTTACTCCCAGAGGAGAGGTAGAATCTGATGGAGAAAGCAATAACCAATCCTTTTCATCATGTGATCTACTATCTGATACATCACCATCAGAGGTTGGTGTCAGCATTATTTCCTCCCAAAACCTATCAGCTGATGTTGATGGTTCAAATGCTAACACTCACATGATCAAAAGGTTGATCACTCCAGGTGGTATTTCACAAAGTACTGAAAGTACTAAAGAGCAAGTCATAACACCTGGAGAACAAACCCAAACTACTGCATGTACTAAAGGAAAGAAAACTGCCAGTAGAAAGGGTGGGAAAACTACTGAAGAAGATATCAAGAAAGCATGTACTGCAAGGAAGAAAACTGCTAGTACTGGTCGCAAACTGGAAGAATAAGTCTTCAGTAGTTTCATCTTCTTCAGCAGATGATCAACTTAAGGTGAAGAAAAATCCATGTGAAATATATGGCTTATTCAATCATCTTACTGATGATTGCTGGTATAAAAAGGGCTCCAAACTCAAACACAATGATAACATTAAAAAGAAAATGGATAAAATGAAAACTGAGTTTGAAACCAAGTTTGTACTAGCAACATCAAAACCTGTAACCCCAAAATCCAAAAAGAAATCCAAAAAGGAAGGGGTAATCAGGCAACAGCTGAGGTTGCTCAAAGGGAGATGGTACAACACAGGAATCCATCAATCTCAAGCACTAATGTGTCTGATGAGCTGAAGGCTTTATCACAGAATCAGAAACAACTTGTTATGATGGTTCAACATCTATTGGGGGAGTCAACCAATTAGATGCTCCTGTGCTGTGAAACCATAGAGAAGAAAATCCATGCCAAAGGATTCTTCTTCTTCACCATCTCCATCCCCTCAGGTTGTTCTTCATAGCAAATCTGTTAGTTTACCATCTATTGATGTGAACAGACCAAAACCAAAAATGTTTGGGTCTCAAAAACTAACAAATTTATTATGATTGCAGGGTTCTTCAGCATGCCACAGTAGCATCTGGTATGTAGACAGTGGAGGATCTATGCATATGACAGGGAACAGCTCTCTTCTTCATGATTACTCTCAAGGAAAGAAAGGGTTTGTTTCTTTTGGCAATGATGCTAAGGGTTACATCATTGGCAAAGGCTTTGTCTCCAATGGGGAAATAAGGTTTGATGATGTTAACCATGTGGAGAATCTCAAGTACAATCTCTTGAGTGTCAGTCAAATGTGTGATAAAGGCCATGTTGCTCTTTTCACCAGTCAGAACTACAGGATTCTGTCATCCAAAGTTCTGAGTTTGATTGATAAGGTGTTGGATGATCACACTCTCCTGAGGGTTAACAGGACAGGAAGAGTGTATGCCTTAGATCTTTCCAAGAAAATAGATCTCAAAGGCCATCCTTGCCTATTTTCCAAGGCTTCTCCTCAAGAATCTATTCTATGGCATAGAAGGCTGGGTCATGTGAATCTTAAAAACTTGAATCAGCTGATACATCATGGTTTAGTAAGGGATTGCCTATGAAGGAGTTCAGATGTGAAGACAACTGCACTGCTTGTTTGAAAGGAAAACATCACAAAGTCTCATTCCCTCCTATTGAAGAACCTAAGTCCATTGCCTGCTTACAATTACTACACATGGATATCTTTGGTCCTGTGAGAGTAATGAGTAGGGCAAAGAAGAAATACTGTCTGGTAATTGTGGATGATTACTCCAGATTTGTATAGACTTTCTTCTTGCATTCAAAGGATGAGGCTGCTCAGATGATTATAAACTTTGTGTTGTATGTTGAGAAGTAGTATTCCCTATCTGTCAAGTGTATCAGAAGTGATAATGAAACAGAATTCAGAAACATACACTTGATGATTTTTATCTCTCAAGGGAATCAAGAGACAGTTTAGCATCCCAAGGACTCCAGAACAAAATGGAGTAGTAGAGAGAAAGAACAGGACCCTAATTGAAGCTGCAAGGTCCATGTTGGCTAACTCTAGTTTGCCACTGATCTTTTGGGCTAAAGCTATTAACACAGCTTGCTATGTGTAGAATAGAGCCTTAGTAAATCAGAGGTTGATGAAGACTCCATATGAAGTTCTACATCATTTGGCTCCTCTAATTTCATTTTTCAGAGCCTTTGGGTGTCCTTGTTTCATTCTCAACACAAAGGATCAACTCCACAAATTTGATCCTAAGGTGGATGAGGGTATTTTGTTGGTTATTCATCTACTTGCAAGGCATACAGAGTCTTCAACTGCAGAACAAAGATAGTTGAAGAGACTCTGCATGTGAAGTTTAATGAATCTCCAAAGGACAAGATTCCACAAAACCCTATGGAGTTATTTGATTTGGACATACTGCAATGTTCCTTATCAGGCTTAGCTATTGCTCCTGCCAACAGTTCTCCACCTGGTGGTATTGATGATGATGATAATATCAATACTCACCTATTCAAGTTTAGTGATCAACTGCCTGAGTCCATTAAACTTTACGTTCCTGTAGCTTCAGCAGTTCCATCCACAACAAATGCTGATGAGATCTCTGATTCCTCTACATCTTTTGATTTGCCATCTCATTCTTGGTTTCAAGAGTCTGCATCACCATCTGCTGCTGCTGAAGGTCCTACAAACACTTGCACAGATCTCATTGTTTATCAAGAACTGAAGAATCACCCAATGTCTCAAATCATTGGTGATATCAATGTTGGAGTTTCAATAAGAAGTCAATTGGCCAACTTCTGCTTCTATGCTCTCTTCATTAGTCAGCAAGAGCCAAAGAACTATCACATTGCTTTAAGGGACAATGGATGGTTGAAGCCATGCAGCTTGAGCTACTTAGTTCAACAAGCAGCAAGTGTGGGAACTGGTTCCTCTACCCCCCAGGTAAGTGTGCAATAGGCACTAAATGGGTGTTTAGGAATAAAACAAATGAAAATGGGCTTATTGTTAAGAACAAGCCAGACTGGTTGTTCAGGGGTTTGCACAGGAAGAAGGTATTGATTATGATGAAACCTTTGCTCCTGTAGCCAGATGGAGGCAATTAGATTGTTCTTAGCATATGCTGTATTCCACAATCTTAAAGTTTTTCAAATGGATGTTAAAAGTGCATTTTTATATGGTAAAATAAAAGAAGAGGTTTATGTTTGTCAACCAACAGGTTTTGAGGATAATAAACATCCAGATTGGGTATACAAGCTTGATAAGGCTCTTTATGGGTTGATACAAGCTCCTAGAGCCTGGTATGAGACATTATCAAATTTTCTTCTTCAAAATAATTTCACTAGAGGCTCCATAGATAAAACTTTGTTCATTTAGAAGGTGAATCAGCATAAGCTACTTGTTCAAATTTATGTTGATGATATTATTTTTGCATCCTCTGATCCCCAGTTGTGTGATGATTTTACCAATTTAATGCAAAAGAAGTTTGAAATGAGTGCAATGGGAGAATTACAGTTCTTTCTAGGATTGGAAATCAAACAAAAGGCTGATGGGACTTTCATTCATTAGTCTAAATATACAAAAGATCTTTTGAATAAGTTTGATTTACAAAACTGTAAGCCCTGTTCTACTCCCATGTGCCACACCACTCAACTGGATGCAGATCAGAAAGGTAAAGCTGTTGATGAAACACTTTACAAATGTATGATTGGGTCCTTGATGTACTTAACAGCTTCTAGACCAGATATCATGTTTGAAACTTGTGTTTGTGCTAGATTTCAAGCTGCTCCTAAAGAGTCTCATTTGATTGCAGTCAAGAGGATCTTTAGATATCTGCAAGGTACACAATCTCTAGGTTTATGGTATTCCACTGGACACTCTTGCAAATTAGTTGCTTTTTCTGATAGTGACTATGCAGGGTGTAAGTTAACCAGAAAATCAACTTCTGGTGGATGTCAATTCTTAGGAAACTGTTTGATTTCTTGGCAGAGTAAAAAACAAACATCTGTTGCTACATCCACTGCTGAAGCAGAGTACATTGTTGCTGCAAGTTGTACATCTCAGGTACTCTGGCTTCAGAACCAACTTTTGGATTATGGCACTACAGAGACTAAGACTCCATTATTAATGGATAGTGCTTCAGCTCTTTGCATTGTCAAGAATCCTGTCCAGCATTCTAGGACCAAACATATAGAGATCAGACACCCTTTATTAGGGACTGTTTTGAAAAAGGTCTGATTGATCCAAAGTTTGTGCCTAGTGCTGATGAGCTTGCAGACATTTTTACTAAGCCTTTGGATAGTTCAACTTTCCAAAACCTAGTGTTAAGGCTTTGTATGCTGCAGCTAGAATAACTGACAACTACTAATGATCTCAGTAAACAGGTACTGATGATCATTAGTAAACATCTCACAAATATGTACTGATTCTGTTAAAAGAAACTGATGTAGTTATAACTACTGATGTCAGTAAAAATAGATAAGTACTGATGTCCTATGAAATACTGAAAACAACTAAAAAGTCTGATGAGTAAGTGTTGAGGATAGTATGAAACAGCTGAAAAGCTAAGAATTGACGAAAACTACTGATGGGAATTTTCTCTTCAGTCGTTTACAACTGCTGTTTCATCTTAAACAACTGAAGCAAAACCAATGTCTTCAGTAGTTTCACAAATTGATGATAACACCAGTCTTCAGTCGTACAACAACTAATGACAAAACAAAGTCTTCAGTAGTTTCACAACTACTGATGCCTAACACCAAGTCTTCAGTCGTTTACAACAACTGATGACAAAACCATGTCTTCAGTAGTTTCACAACTACTGATGACTAAGACCAAGTCTTCAGTCGTTTACAACAACTGATGACAAAACCATGTCTTCAGTAGTTTCACAACTACTGATGACTAGCAACAAGTCCTCAGTTGTTTCCAAATTTGTAGCCAAAACCATGGTTTTAGTAGTTTTATAACTGCTGATGCCTAAAACCAAGACTTCAGTTGTTTCAACCTCTGAAGTTTAATACCATGTCATCAGTCGTTTAAAACTACTGATGATTAAAACCAAACCTTCAGTTGTTTTATAACCCATACCCTATAAATACCTAATCCTACAGAGCTTCATTATCTCAAACCTAACGTTCAAAAACTCCGAACCTTCTCTCACATTAATGGTGACCATGCAGCTTAAACCAAGACACAACTGTGTTGCCTACCTTACCAAATCACCCTTCTGGACGAAGTTTGATACTGCCATTGATCTAATGGTCCATTCTCCATACAACGGCCTTCCTTATCAATCCTACCATTTATGCCAAATCCCTAAGTCAGTTCTGGACGAACGTCACCCTTACCACTAGGGAGAATGACACCGAGTCTCTCCAGTCGTTCGTTAACTACCGTAAGGTGGTCATCACTCCAGAAATCCTTCGCCAAACCTTACAACTGGATGATGCCACCTTCCCCGCTGGATACTCAAAGGGCACCACTGATCTATCCTTTGCCCACCATGGATACCAGGGTAACCTCAGCGCTTCTATCATCCTAAAGAAGCATTTCCATGACGCGGAATGCCTTGTTTTTCATATGGTGAATGTCTGCCTAGCCCCTAAGACTTCTTCTTAGGATCAAATGCCAACCAGGTGGCAGCAGGTATTCTTCTCTATCCTTGAGCAACAAAACTTAAATTTTTCTGCAATAATATTTCTTGAACTTAAGAATATGGTCTCAAAACCTATTGCTAACCGATGGATATTATATCCACGGTTCATAATGGCCATTATAGAGAACCAGCTGAAAGCTGAGGGACTTGTTGGCCTTGGAGTCCCTGCCATGGCTATATTGCCTGAGGTATACTCCAGGCACAACTCAGACCAGTCACTCAAATAGGCTGCCAAGCTGCGAAAACCCACACAGCTGGAACCCACAGCTACCACCTCCAAATCCAAAGTCCCTACCAAACCCAAACACAAGAATCCCAAAACGGCTACTCAGGGAAATGAGTCCCCTGAGGATGTCCCTGCAACACAAACGTAGGATATGTCTACTGGCCATAATCCCCCAGTAGCTACAAGTACTCACCCAACCTCAACTGCTCAGGCCTCCTCTCAACAGGAGCCTACAGCAACCACATCGGGGCACCTATACATCTGGAACCTTCCTCATTTGAGGAGGTTTCCATTGAAACGCACACACTTCCTGTCAGTTGCAGTTTGCCTCACCACCTCCCCAGAAACCAATTAATACTAGGAACACCTCAACCATTGAGGGGGAGGATCAAAATGCTTCTGATAACCCACAGCACAGGGGTTACACTATTCCATCTCCAAGTGTAGAAACGGAGATTAGAACATCTGGTGAGGCTGCCACTTCTCCTGCTTCAGCATATGATCAGGATGCAGTTGGTAACATCCATATGACCTCACCAGAGGCAACTGGCAATGAAGGACATAGTCCTGAGGCAGGAAGTCCCCAGTACCAAGAACAAGGGGCACATGCTGATACTGATCTACACTTAGAGCATGTGCATCCTGGTTCTATCAGGAGGTCAGGTGATTCAGCAAGCACTGATGATGACCTGGGCTTCTTCTATGACGTTTTAGCCCAAAATACCATCCTAGAGAATGAGGTAAGCAGACTCAACGAGCTGATTGCCAAAATGTCTCAGGATCTAAGTCCATCTGCCCCAATCCACCAACAGATGGCACCTTCCTCTGAAGGTCTCTTATACACAGAGCCACTCCAAAACACTCAGCCACCTACCTCTACTTCTGGCACTATCTCTCAGGGACAGAACCCCCCTGAGCAAATAGCTGCTATCTTTCAAAATTCCTTACCTCTCATCACACTAATTATCACTGATATAGTGATTAAAACCCTTGATGAGAGGCTTCCCCCGGTTATCCAACCCTTGATAGAGGAAGTTGTGAGCAAAAGGCTTTCTGACAATCAAACCCTTGCAACCAATGCAACCAAAAAGGGGGAGATTCAGTCAGTGAAAACAAAACGAAAGAGGATTGAGGATGGGAAAGAGAAAGAAAAAGAGATAGAGGTGGAAAATGAGAAGGAGTTGGGTGTAGAGACTGAGAAGGAGAAGGAGAAGGATGTTGAAATGGAGAAAGTGACTGAAAGTACTAAAGACTTTCATGTCACATACAAGAAAAGGAAGAGTGGAAAGAAGGAGAAGGAGTTGGAGAAAATGGTGAAGGAGACTGATGCCCAACACAGCCGATCAATGGATAACATCATTGATCAGTTGTTTAGGCAAGGTCATGACACTGAAAAACTTGACTCAGAAATTAGAAGATTGGAGATTGAAGAAATCCAAGCAAGATGGGCAAGTTACAGTGTGTTGGAAAGGGAAAGGCTGGAAATCATGATCAGGTTCATAGCTAAGTATCTTGGAAAATCATTGATTGAAATCAAGTCATGGTCCAGGGACAGCATCTTGGCAATAACCACCAAGATCTGTTCGTCTGAAGTATATACCAAAGGGCTGGTCATTGAAGCCTTGAATGAAGCTGGTGCTGGGAGCAGGACTGAACTGGTCAAACAATCTAAAGCCTCACTTACATCCAAAATGCTAGAACAGCCTGTGAAAATTCCCACACCAAAACCACCACAACCACAACCCACTAAACCAATTCCCTTACCCACAAAACCAATAGCTGATGATGTACCCCAGAAGAGGAAGAGAAGGGTACTGAGGCTAGAAGAGGAAGAAGAAGATAATGATGAAGATGAAGACAGGCTGCCAATCTCAGTTGTTATACAGTTGCCTAAGGCCATAAGTCACCCTCCAACAATTACTCCTGAATCTTAAAGGCAAATTGTGAAAGTGAAGTTAGAAGAAGAAGAGCTTCACAAACAACATGATGAGGAACTGTTGAGAAGAGTCGACAAAGCATACGCTGCCACATCTTCAATCATCAATATGAGAAAACATGCTCAGAGATTATACACTCTTTGATAGGATCACCAATCTATGTTTGATTGATTAGAGATCATTACAGTGGAAGTTTAACAAAACATTTAGCCAATTCACAAGATAATAATGGATATTCAACGCAAGAGCAAACGATTATAGAAGAAATTCTGCGAATCAAGGATTTCATTCAAAATGCGCATTCGTGGTGGCAAAATGTCACACTTACAATCAGGTCAATCATCCCTTATATAGGAATGTCGTGGTGGAACATTCCTTATATAGGAGATGTGACGTCTGCTGATGTCACTCGATAGTGACATCTAACAGATTATTTAAACAACTGAAACACAACTACTGAAGATGTCAAAACAGCTGACATCTTCTTACAAAAATACTAAGTGTTATCAGTTACTACAACTACTGAAAAGAAACTAATGAAACTACAACGACTGAAGAACAAGCTCTTCAGTCGTTTTACAAAACTACTGAAAGTAAAAACATAAAACTAATGATAAACACAACTACTGAAGAAGTACTCTTTAGCTGTTGTGACAAACTACTGAAACTTCAGCACTTGGTCTTCAGACTTGAACTTCAGACGTTTCATCAGCTGACGACTTCAGTAGATGTCATCAGCTGATGTCTTCAGTCTTTGTCTTTAGACTTTGTACATCAGTTGTTGATCTTCAGCACTTGTGGACTCTTCAGCTGTTGAACTTCAGTACTTTGGTCTTCAGCTTCAGCACTTGTATTCTTCAGCTGTTGGACTTCAGTACTTTGGTCTTCAGCTTCAGCACTTGTATTTGTTGGACCAAAAGAACCAATGAGCCTGATCAGAGAAACCTCTAAGTCCCACAGGACATCACAACAGCTGAAGAAGACCTGATCAGCTGTTCTACAAAGTCTGAAGAATACAACTGCTGAAGTATTTCTAAAGTACTGAAGACAAAGACTGAGACAACAGCTGAAGATCTAAAGTCTGAAGACTTCAACAAGTACTGAAGACAAAGACTGAAGATCAACAGCTGAAAGACAAAGTCTGATGTTCAAGTACTGAAGACATCAGCTGATGCTAACAGCTGATGACAACAGCTGAAGAGGGCTTCTTCAGTTGTTGTGATGGTTTTTCTTCATCAGTAGTTTTCTTTTCCTTTCAGTAGTTTGTTTACTTTTCTGTAGTTTTGTTTCCTTTTCAGTACTTGTAAACAACTGAAGAGGTTGTTCTTCAGTTGTTGTAGTTTCAGTAGTTTTATGTTTTTCAGTAGTTGTAAATAAGATGTTTAACACTTAGGAACATTTGTAAGAAGATGTCAGTTGTTGACATCTTCAGTAGTTGTTAAACATCAGTAGTTATAAAACGGTTACATGTCACTTTCAAGTGACATCAGCCTACGTCATTCTTTCCTTTATAAGGAAGGATGACTCACCTGTAATCGTGCCATTGAGGCCGACAATCTTAATGCAATATTCCTTTTGTCAGATAAAAAAAAAAATTTGTTGGACCAAAAGAACCAATGAGCCTGATCAGAGAAACCTCTAAGTCCCACAGGACATCACAACAGCTGAAGAAGACCTGATCAGCTGTTCTACAAAGTCTGAAGAATACAACTGCTGAAGTATTTCTAAAGTACTGAAGACAAAGACTGAGACAACAGCTGAAGATCTAAAGTCTGAAGACTTCAACAAGTACTGAAGACAAAGACTGAAGATCAACAGCTGAAAGACAAAGTCTGATGTTCAAGTACTGAAGACATCAGCTGATGCTAACAGCTGATGACAACAGCTGAAGAGGGCTTCTTCAGTTGTTGTGATGGTTTTTCTTCATCAGTAGTTTTCTTTTCCTTTCAGTAGTTTGTTTACTTTTCTGTAGTTTTGTTCCTTTTCAGTACTTGTAAACACTGAAGAGGTTGTTCTTCAGTTGTTGTAGTTTCAGTAGTTTTATGTTTTTCAGTAGTGTAAATAAGATGTTAACACTTAGGAACATTTGTAAGAAGATGTCAGTTGTTGACATCTTCAGTAGTTGTTAAACATCAGTAGTTATAAAACGGTTACATGTCACTTTCAAGTGACATCAGCCTACGTCATTCTTCCTTTATAAGGAAGGATGACTCACCTGTAATCGTGCCATTGAGGCCGACAATCTTAATGCAATATTCTTTTGTCAGATATTTCTCTCTCTTTAACAAAATTCTTTTATCGCTTTATATCAAATGTTCTTGCTTGAATTTGTCTAATCCTGAGCTATTCCGCTGCTATATCTGTTCAATCGATTAAACCAAGAGGCTGAGATCCTAACAGTATTCTTCAGCTGTTGGACTTCAGCACTTTAGTCTTCAGCTTCAGCACTTGTGCTCTTCACCTGTTGAGCTTCAGCACTTTAGTCTTTAGCCGTTGAAGTCTTCAGTACTTGATCTTCAGCTTTGATCTTCAGCTGTTGAAGTCTTCAGCACTTGTCGAACTGCTGATGAAACCTTCAGCAGTTGTTGTGATATCATGTGGGACTTAGAGGTTTTCTGATCTTGGCTCATTGGTTCTTTTGGTCCAACAAACTCCCCCTGAACCAATGCAGCCAAAACCTCTAATCGATTTATTTTCCCACTTATTGTTGGCAGAATGGTTGGTCTTTTTCCTTCTTGATCAGTTGAGAAGATGACCCATATAAGCACTGGCCTGGGACTGAGTCTCTGATGATTTGGTTGGCAATGTATAGATGGGAGCTCTGTATTGGGGAATTGGACACTGAGCTGTTCCCCCATCCATGAGACTCACTTCCCAACTATGAGCTTGTAGGATTCCCTGGTGTAGGCCTCCAAAAATGCAATTTGTTCCTCCATGGTGAGCTCCTCAGCCTCACTATCAAAGAATCCTTCTGGCCCATAGTACTCAGATAGGAATTTGACCTGTTTTCCATTTTTGAGTACCACTATTGTAATATGTTTGTAAGCAAATTCATCAGGATGATGACCTTCTAACAGCAGTGGTAACTCATCCTTTCTGATCTCATTCAGCCTCTTATACACCAACCCCTTTTTGATCATTCTGTTCTCCAGCATCTTTTGTGGGGGCATGTTTGAGGTGTAGGCCTTTTTGAAATCTTCCAGGATTTCCCAGGGTGAGACTACAAGGGCTAAGGAGATCACTTCATCTACAATCTTTTTCACTTGCCCATTGTATCTCTGAGGGATATTTTTCTTTCGTATTCTATGAGCCACCCTAGGATTGGGCCAATTCTTACTCTTTCTTTCACATACTGAAAAGTATGTCTAAAAGTATAAATCCTCTGAGCTTGTTTTTTCATGATGGAGGAAGTGGTTGCATATGCTTTATCTACTCTCCTCAATAACTCTTCATCGTGCAATCTGTGTTGTTTTCTTCTTCCATTTCACTTTGATTGCATCTCTTTGTTGCTCAGGAGTTATTGCAAGAGAGAGATCTTTGGCCTTCGGCAACTGCAGAACAGCTGAGATCGGCAGCCTGTCTTCATCATCATCTTCTTCTTCTTCCAGCCTCAACACCTTTCTCTTCTTCTGCTTAGGTGCATCATCGGCTGTTGGTTTTGAGAGTAAGGGAGTTGGTTTTGTGGGTTGTGGTTGTGGTTGTTTTGGAGAGGGAATGTTGACAGGCTGAGTTAGCATTTTGGAGGTGAGTGTGGCTTTTGAGTGTTTGGCTAGCTCAGTCCTGCTCCCTGCTCCTGCTTCATTCAAAGCTTCTATTACTAATCCCTTAGTATATGCCTCAGACGAACAGATCTTGGAGGTTATGGCCAAGATGCTGTCCCTGGTCCATGATTTTATTTCGATCAATGATCTCTCAAGGTATTTGCTGATAAATCTGATCATGATCTCAAGTCTTTCTCTATCCATTGTGCTGTAGCTGGCCCATCTTTGTTGAATCTCTTCGATCTCTAATCTTCTTATTTAGAGTCCAGCTTTTCAGTATTGAAACCTTGCCTAAACAGCTGATCAATGATATTGTCCATTGATCTGCTGTGTTCAACATCAGCCTCTTTAACCATTTCATTCAAGTTTTTCTCCTTTTCAGCACTTTTCTTTTTCTTATATGACATGAAAGTCCTTTTGACTTTGATGTACTTTCTCCTTTTCAGCTCGCTCTCATTCTCATTCTCCTTCTCTTTCTCGTCTTATACACACAGTCCTTCTCTATTTCCACTTCTTTGTCCTTCTCTTTCTCTTTCTCCTTCTCCATCCTCTTTCTTTTAGCTTTCACTACTGGAATCTCCCCCTTTTTGGGTGCATTAGTTTTATGGGTTTGATCAGCAGAAAGCTTTTGGCTCAGTACATCCTCCACCATAGGTTGTAAGACAGAAGAAAGTCTCTCATCAACAGTTTTAATGGCAAGTTCAGTTATTGCGGTGTGATGAGAGATAGGGGATTTTGAGGGATAGCATCCATTTGCTCAGGGGGTTTTGGTCCTGAGAAATGGTGGCAGAAATAGAGGCAGGTGGCTGAGATTCTTTGAGTGGCTGTGTGTTTAAGTGACTTCAGAGGAAGGTGCCATCTGTTGGGTTGATGTGGTGGCAGATGGTCTTTCTCCCTGAGAGAGTTGGTCAAGTAGTTTTTGCAGCCTACTGACTTCCTCCTCTAGGATTATGTTCTGGGCAAGAACATCATAAAAGAAGCCCAGGTCATCATCAGCAGATGCTGAATCACCTGACCTCCTGCTTGTAGCAGGATGTACATGCACTGGGTGTATACCGGTTTTAGCATGTGCCCCTTTTTCTTGGAACTGGGGACTTCCAGCCTCAAGACGATGTCCATCAGCTGTTGCCTCTGGTGAGGTCTTAGCTTATGTTACCAGCCTCAGTCTGATCATGTGCTGATTCAGAAGAGGTGGCAGCCTCACCAGATGTTCTATCTGCATATCCACACCAGGAGATAGAACAGTTAACCCTAGTGTTGTGGGTTGTCAGAAGCATGTGTATCCTCTTCCTCAATTGCTGTGGTTCTCCCCTTTGTTGGTGTTTGTTGGGGAGGAGGAGAGGCATGCAGCTGAGTCAGCTGTTTGTAATTATAATGGTTGGACTTTGGGGGGCATTTGCATGGGGAGAGGGGATAGAAGCTGATTGCATCTGGGGAGAGGGATGCTCTTCAATGATAACATCCTCAACTGAGAGAGGTCTCAGTAATGTGGTTTCCCCTGAAGTGGTTGCAACAGGATCCTTTTTAGAGGATACCTGTGCGGCTGTTGCTGGTTGAGTCTTTAACACTACCGAGGGGTTTGAACCAGTAGGTTATCCTGTTTGGGTGTACAGGAGCATCATCAAGGGACTCATCTCCCTGATTAGCTTGTTTGGGTTTGGATTTTGGCTTGGTGGGGACTTTGGATCTGGCAGTTGAAGCTGTGGGTTCCCTTTGCTTGGGTTTGAGCAAACGGGCAGCTTCTTGAGAGATTGGTCGGAGTTATGCCTGGAGTATACCTCAGCTAGAACAGCTGGTGCAGGGACTCCAAGGCCAACAAGGCCATCAGTTTGTAATTCATTTAAAATTATGGCCATCAGAAACCTGGGATATAATAGCCATCTGTTCCCACAGGTTTCTGTGCCAGATCTTTGATTTCTAGAAACACAATTTGTGAAAAATTTAAAGGTTGGTGTTCTAGAATTGAATATAATACCTGTTCGCCACCGGGAAGACATTTGATCCCATGAGGATGTGTTCGAGGCTAAGCAAACATTCACCATATGAAATATCAGTCATTCAGCATCAGAGGAAGTTCTTCTTCAGTATGGTAGCAGCTCGAAGATTCCATCGTACCCATTGTTGATGAAGGACATATCAGTTGTGCCCTTCGGATACTCAGTCACAGCAGTAGCATCTTGTAAATTTAGCACTCGACGAATGCTATCAGGTGTAACCTCTACTTGTTTTAGGTTGACCAATGACCGAACAGAAATTTGGCCGGAAGGCACATCAGTGTGAACGTAGGCATTGGACCAAAACTGACTAGTGACTCTGGGTAGATGGTCGAGTTTAAGCAGAGCATTACTATACTGAGAATCAGCCATTAGGTCTATGGTGTGATCAAACTTTGTCCAGAAGGCCGATTTCGTGAGGTAGGCGACGCAATTATGTCTGGGTTTTAGACTCATGGTTGCCATTTTTGAGAGTATGAAGGTCAGAAGAACGGCTAATGGAACGTTTCAGAAGAAGACAGGTATTTATAGGGTAGGATAGGAAAAGGCTGAAAGAAAACTACTGAAGGTTTTGGTGTGGTCATCAGCTGTTTGAAACTACTGATGACGTGGTATTAACCTTCAGAGGTTAAAACGACTGACAGTGGTGGTGTTGTCATCAGGTGTTATAAAACAACTGAAGACTTGGTTTTGACCATCAGACGTTGAAACAGCTGAAGTCTTGGTGTTAACCATCAGTATTTATGAAACTACTGAAGGTCGTGGTTTTGACTTCATATGATGTAAACAACTGAGGACTTGGTGTTTGTCATCAGTAGTTGTGAAACTACTGAAGACAGTGGTTTTGCCATCAGTTGTTGTAAACAACTGAAGACTTGGTATTAGTTATCAGTAGTTGTGAAACTACTGAAGACTGTGGTCTTGCTTCAGTTGTTTTAGAAACAGCAGTTGTAGAAACAACTGAAGAGAAATTACTCATCAGCTGTTTTCGTCAATTCTTAGCTTTTCAGCTGTTCATACTGTCGTCAACACTTACTCATCAGACTTTTCATCTCTTTTCAGGTGTTTCATAGAACGTCAGTACTTATCTGTTTTTACTGATTTCAGTAGTTGTAACTACATCAGTAGTTGTAACTACATCAGTAGTTTAGAACAGATAAAGTACTTCAGTACTTGTGAGGCATTTAGCCTTCAGTAGTTATAAAAACTACTGAGGGTAAAAGAACTCATCAGTACTTATATGTGACATGGTTACCAATGATCATCAATACTTATTACTGAGATCATCAGTAGTTGTCACTTATTCTAGCTGCAGCATACCAAGCCTTAACACCAGGTTATGGAAAGTTGAACTATCCAAAGACTTAGTAAAAATGTCTGCAAGCTCATCAGCACTAGGCACAAACATAGGATTAATTAGACCCTTTTCAAAACAATCTCTTATAAAATGATGTCTAATTTCTATATGTTTGGTCCTAGAGTGCTGGACTGGATTTTTGACAATGCAAAGAGCTGAAGCACTATCCATTATAACGGAGTCTTAGTCTCTGTAATGCCATAATCCAAAAGTTGATTCTGAAGCTATAGTACTTGGGATGTACAACTTGCAGCAGCAATGTACTCGGCTTCAGAAGTGGATGTAGCAACAATATTTGTTTCTTACTCTGCCAAGAAATCAAACAGTTGCCTAGGAATTGACATCCACCAGAAGTTGATTTCCTGGTTAACTTACACCCTGCATAGTCACTATCAGAGAAAGCAACTAATTTGCAAGAGTGCCCAGTGGAATACCATAAACCTAGAGATTGTGTACCTTGCAATATCTAAAGATCCTCTTGACTGCAATCAGATGAGACTCTTTAGGTGCAGCCTGAAATCTAGCACAAACACATGTAGCAAACATAATATCTGGTCTAGAAGCTGTTAAATACATCAAGGACCCAATCATACATCTGTAAAGCGTTTCATCAACAGCTTTACCTTTCTGATCAATATCCATTGTGTGGTGTTGCACATGGGAGTAGAACAGGGCTTACAGTTTTATAAATCAAACTTATTTAAAAGATCTTTTGTATATTTAGACTGATGAATGAAAATTCCATCAGCTTTTTGTTTGATTTGCAAGCCTAGAAAGAACTGTAATTCTCCCATTGCACTCATTTCAAACTTCCTTTGCATTAATTTTGTAAAATCATCACACAACTGGGGATCAGAGGATGCAAATATAATATCATCAACATATATTTGAACAAGTAGCTTATGCTGATCCACCTTCTTAATAAATAAGGTTTTATCTGTGGAGCCTCTAATGAAATTATTTTGCAGAAGAAAGTTAGATAATTCTCATACCAGGCTCTAGGAGCTTGTTTCAACCCATAAAGAGCCTTATCAAGCTTGTATACCCATTCTGGGTGTTTATTATCCTCAAAACCTAGTGGTTGACACACATAAACTTCTTCTTTTATTTTACCATATAAAAATGCACTTTTAACATCCATTTGAAAAACTTTAAGATTGTGGAGTGCAGCATAGGCTAAGAACAATCTAATTGCCTCCAGTCTGGCTACAGGGGCAAAGGTTTCATCATAATCAATACCTTCTTCTTGTGCAAACCCCAGAACAACCAGTCTGGCCTTGTTCTTAACAATAAGCCCTTTCATCTGTTTTATTCCTAAACACCATTTAGTGCCTATTGCACACTACCTGGGGGAAGAGGAACAAGCTCCCACACTTGCTGCTTTTTGAACTGAAGAAGCTCAAGCTGTATTGCTTTAACCCAGCCATGTCTCTAAGTGCAACATGATAATTCTTTGGCTCTAGCTGACTGATGAAGAGCATAGAAGCAGAAATTGGACAATTGACTTCTGGTTGAAACTCCAGCATTGATATCACCAATGATTCGAGACATTGGGTGATTCTTCAGCTCTTGATAAGCAATGAGATCAGTGCAAGTGTTTGTAGAACCTTCAGCAGCAACAGATTTGATGTAGACTCTTGAAACCATGTAGATGGTGGCAACTCAAATGAAGTTGAAGATGCAGAAATCTCATCAGTACTAGTTGTGGATGAAGCTACTGAAGCTACAGGAGCATCAGGTTTAGAGGACACAGGAAGTTGTCACTAAACTTGAAGAGGTGATTACTGCTATCATCATCATCATCACACCACCAGTACCATCAGGTGGTGAACTGTTGACAGGAGCAACAACAGGAGTTTGATAAGGAACATATTGCAGTATGTCCAAATCAAATAACTCCACAGGGCTTTGTGGAATCTTGTCGTTTGGAGATTCATTAAACTTAACATGTAGAGTCTCTTCAACCATCTTTGTTCACAGTTGAAGACTCTGTATGCTTTGCAAGTTGATGAATAACCAACAAGTAACCTGCATCCACCTTAGGATCAAATTTTTGGAGTTGATCCGTGTGTTGAGAATAAAACAAGGACACCCAAAAGCTCTGAAGAATGAATTAGAGGGGCCAAATGATGAAGAACTCATATGGAGTCTTCATCAACCTCTGATTTACTAGAACTCTATTCTGTACATAGCAAGCTGTATTGACAGCTTCAGCCCAAAAGTCAAGTCATGGCAGTCCAATCAGCCAACATGGACCTTGCAGCTTCAATAAGGGTCCTGTTCTTTCTCTCCACTACTCCATTTTGTTCGGGAGTTCTTGGAATGCTAAACTGCCTCTTGATTCCCTTTGAGAGGTAGAACTCATCAAGTGTATTGTTTCTGAATTCTGCTCTCAACATACAACACAAAGTTGATAATCTTCTGAGTTGCCTCATCCTTTGAATGCAAGAAGAAAGTCCATACAAATCTGGAGTAATCATCCACAATTACCAGACAGTATTTCTTCTTAGCCATACCCATCACTCTCACAGGACCAAAGAGATCCATGTGAAGAAGCTGTAAGCAGGCAGTGGACTTAGGTTCTTCTATGGAGGGAAATGAAGCTTTGTGCTGTTTTCCTTTTAAACAAGCAGTGCAGTTATCTTCACATTTGAACTCCTTCATAGGCAGTCCCCTTACTAAACCATGGTTTATCAGCTGATTTATGTTTTTGAGATTAACATGACCCAGCCTTCTATGCCATAGAGTAGATTCTTGAGGGGAAGCCTTGGAAAATAGGCAAGGATGGCCTTGAGATCTATTTTCTTGGAAAGATCTAAGGCATACACTCTTCCCCTCCTGTTGGCCTTCAGGAGAGTGTATTCATCCAACACCTTATCAATCAAACTTAGAACTTTGGATGACAGAATCCGACAGTTCTGACTGGTGCAAAGAGCAACATGGCCTTTGTCACACATTGACTGACACTCAAGAGGTTGTACTTGAGATTTTCCACATGGTTAACATCATCAAACTTTATTTCCCCATTGGAAACAAAGCCTTTGCCGATGATGTAACCTTTGCATCATTGCCAAATGACACAAACCCCTTCCTTCCTTGAGAGTAGTCATAAGAAGTGATCTGTTTCCTGTCATATGCATGGATCCTCCACTGTCTACATACCAGATGCCTCTGTGGCATGTTGAAGAACCCTGCAAAACACAACAAATTATTTAGATTTTGAGACCCAACCTTTTTGGTTTTGGGCCTGTTCTCATCAACAGATGGTAAACTAACAGGTTTTGGAAACAACAGCCTGAGAGGAAGAAGATGGTGACGAAGAGGAATCCTTTGGCTTGGACCTCCTTTTCTGTGGTTTCAACATAGGAACATCTAATTGGTTAACTCTTCCCAATAGATGTTGAACCATCATAACCAGCTGAGTCTGATTTTGTGATAAAGCTTTCAGCTCTTCAGACACATGGCATTGGAGTTTGATAAGTTCCTATGTTGCACCTTCTTCTTTTGAGAAATCTCAGCTGTTACCTGTTTAAAACCCTTCCTTTTTGGATTTCTTTTTGGACATAAGGGTTACAGGATTTGATGTTGCTGGTACAAATGTGGCTTCCAACTCAGTTTTCATTTTAACCATTTTCTCTTTAATTTCCTCTTTGTGTTTGAGTTTGGATCCTCTTTTGTAGCAACAATCATCTATAAGATGATTGAACAAACCACATATTTCACATGGTTTCTTCTTCATCTTATGTTGATCATCAACTAAAGAGAATGAAACTACTGAAGACTTGTTCTTCAGCACTTTAGAAGCACTATTTGCTTTCTTGACTTCCTCTTTAGTAGTCTTCAAACCCTTTCTACTGATAGTTTTCTTCTCTTCAGTGCTGACAGTAGTTGGAGTTTGAACTTCAGGTGTTAAATCTTGCTCTCCAGTCCTTTCAGGACTTCCATAAATAACTCCTGAGTTGATCAACTCTTTGATCATGTGAGTGTCAGTATTTGAACCATCAAGATCAGCTGATAGGTTCAACGAGGGAATATACTAACTTCAACTTCTGATGGTGCTCTATCAAAAGTGAATCACATGATGAGGTGGATTGGTTATTGCTTTCTCTATCTGATTTCACTTCTGCTCTTGAAGCAAAATCTGTAGGAGGAGTAGTGTGATTATAACCAATGCCAAACTTCACATTGGAAGCTGATTGCTTACTAAGAAGCATTTCAAAACCTTTGCATGATTGTACCCATCGATCACACTCTACTTGGGTGACTGCAAGGGTTTCTTTGAGGTCTTTTTACATTTCTAAAAGTACCTATTCCCTAGCCTTATCATCGGTGATTTGGCATTTAAGTTTATAAATCTCATCATTTTTCTCTTCAAGCATAGACTCAAACTCAGCTTTTCTTTTGGAAATGATCTTTTCTAGCTCTATGTTCTTATAATTAAAGCTACATTTGCTTCTCTAATAGAGGCAAATGCTGCTATGCATGTTTCAGAACATAATTTGGCCTTAGCCTTAGAGGATACCTGTGATACCTGTGATGAAGAGGCATTTGAGGATGATCCATCTGCAGACTCCACAGCCATAAGTGCCAGATTCCCAAAAGGACTGTCACCACCATGTTGACCAGCACCTGTGAACAGTTCTTCATGACCAGACTGTCATCTGGTAAACTGCTCCAGTCAACAACTCCAGGGGTGAAGAAGCTGTGTTGTTAGGTTGAGGAGGTTGATGAGATTGAGATGGTTGAGGCTCAGGAAGAGCATGTGGTTGTTGAGCAATGGGTGCGTGAACTGACTGTTTTGTGGCATGTAATAACAAGGGTAAGGATATGGCATTGGACCCTGAGGAACAAAATATGCAGGAGATTGTGGTTGAGAATGATCACCAGAATTGACAGGATGTTGCCCTCTGTGTTGTTGACTATTGCCAGGGAAAGTCATAAAGGGTGCAGAAGAATTAGATCCAGATGATCTACATTCTCTAGCAAAGTGTCCAAGCCTGTGGCATTTGTGACACCTCAACTTAATCTTGTCAAAACCAACTTTGTTTTGCCAGAGAGTCCTGGGAACTTTCTTCTAGTTCTTTTGTAGAACTTCTGAGATCTGATATTTATCAGGGCCATTTGGCTCAAATATCCATCTCTTCTAAGTCATCATCAGCAATCCCCTTGAGATCATCCATGATGAAGCATAGATTGTCATTATTACACCTAGTAAACTGACTATCAACACTCACAAATGCAGAATCAGAAGTGTTTAAAGAGAAATCAATATGCTCATCATACTGGCATTCAGATGAAGCATATTCTAACTCATGACCAACCAAGGCAGTGTTGCCTGGTATAAAGTCTTCAGTGAGCTTACCAGATGAAGCCAGTTTCCTTTTCTGCTCTATCTCTCTTTCGAATGTAAGCAGTTTCCCATGAAGTTGGGTGAGAGATAGACTATCCAGATTTGCACTGGAGCGTAGGACAATTGTAATATGTATCCCATCTCTCAGGCAGTATTCTGAGGAATCTGTGGTTCATTTGGCTTTTGGTATATTCATGTTTAACCATTTTCAACTCAGAGATTAAACATGAAAACCGCTCAAACTGCTGAGTCAGAGTCTCACCCTTTCTATGAGCAAAAGTCTCATACTGTTGGGCGAGGATTTCCCTGTTGTTTGCTAAGACCTCATCAGTGCCACCAAATTGTTCTTTCAGTGCATTCCAAAGGTCATGAGCATTTTCATGATGCATAAGCCCGGAATAGATTTCATTAGGCAGTGCCATGGCCAGAATTCCATGGGCTTTAGCATCAATCTCAAACAACTTCTTGTCCTCATCAGAGTATTGTTCCTTCTTCTTTGGAATCAACTGATTTGTTTCGGATGATTCACCATTGGCTTATGTGGTCCATGTACCACGGATGTCGAACAACCTGAACTATTGACAGATAGGTGATGGAGCATTCTTCGTTGCCAAATGTTATACTCATTCCTAACCAGCATCGGAGGCTGGTTGAGGAACCAGTATTGTGTGGATCATTAGAAGGTGTAGTCATTTTCGAAAATTCAGAAAAATTCAAGATAAGCAAAACAAATTTAGCTCAAAACCACTAAGAACCTCAATAAAATAGCCAAAAGCGACAGAACTTCAATCTCTATAACAGATTCGTGCGAATTTGCTAGTTTGATCAAACTTAGAGCAAATGAGCAGTTTCAATGATCAATTGTTAGATCGATCAATGATTAACCTCCTCTGATACCATTTGATAGGATCTCAGCATCTAGTTTGATCGATTCGAATGATTTCCAGCAGCGGAATAGGGTACCAACTAGCACAATTCGAGCAAGAATACCAAAGATATAGCAATGAACAATTAGTTATAGAGAGAGAAAGTTTCTGCAAAAGGAACATTTCATTCAATCACACGCTTTGGCATGGCATTCGCAAAATTAAATTTAGGTCATTCTTCCTTATATAAGGAAAGATGACGTAGGCTGATGTCACTTGATAGTGACATCTAACCGTTATTTAACAAACTACTGAAACACTAAAACTACTGAAGATGTCAAGCAGCTGACATCTTCTTACAAGAAGCTAAGTGTTTACTTATTACAAAACTACTGATAAGAAACTACTGAAACTACAACGACTGAAGAACAAGCTCTTCAGTCGTTTTACAAAACTACTGAAAGTAAAAACATAAAACTACTGATAACACAAATACTGAAGAAGTACTCTTCAGTTGTTGTGACAAACTACTAAAACTTCAGCACTTGTATTCTTCAGCTGTTGACCTTCAGTACTTTGGTCTTCAGCTTCAGCACTTGTATTCTTCAGCTGTTGAACTTCAGTACTTTGGTCTTCAGCTTCAGCACTTGTATTCTTCAGCTGCTGACCTTCAGTACTTTGGTCTTCAGCTTCAGCACTTGTATTCTTCAGCTGTTGAACTTCAGTACTTTGGTCTTCCGCTTCAGCACTTGTATTCTTCAGCTGTTGACCTTCAGTACTTTGGTCTTCAGCTTCAGCACTTGTGTTCTTCAGCTGTTGAGCTTCAGCACTTTAGTCTTCAGCTGTCAAAGTCTTCAGTACTTGATCTTCAGCTGTTGACCTTCAGTACTTTGGTCTTCAGCTGTTGAAGTCTTCAGTACTTGATCTTCAGTGTTGAAGTCTTCAGCACTTGTCGAACTGCTGATGAAGCCTTCAGCAGTTGTTGTGATATCATGTGGGACTTAGAGGTTTTCTGATCTTGCTCATTGGTTCTTTTGGTCCAACAGTACTCGGCTTCAGCAGTGGATGTGCAACAGATGATGTTTGTTTCTTACTATGCCAAGAAATCAATAGTTGCCTAGGAATTGACATCCACCAGAAGTTGATTTCCTTGTTAACTTACACCCTGCATAGTCACTATCAGAGAAAGCAACTAATTTGCAAGAGTGCCCAGTGGAATACCATAAACCTAGAGATTGTGTACCTTGCAAATATCTAAAGATCCTCTTGACTACAATCAGATGAGACTCTTTAGGTGCAACTTGAAATCTGGGGGAAGAGGAACAAGCTCCCACACTTGCTGCTTTTTGAACTGAAGAAGCTCAAGCTGCATTGCTTCAACCCAGCCATTGTCTCTAAGTGCAACATAATAATTCTTTGGCTCTAGCTGACTGATGAAGAGAGCATAGAAGCAGAAATTGGACAATTGACTTCTGGTTGAAACTCCAGCATTGATATCACCAATGATTCGAGACATTGGGTGATTCTTCAGCTCTTGATAAGCAATGAGATCAGTGCAAGTGTTTGTAGAACCTTCAGCAGCAACAGATGTTGATGTAGACTCTTGAAACCATGTAGATGGTGGCAACTCAAATGAAGTTGAAGATGCAGAAATCTCATCAGCACTTGTTGTGGATGAAGCTACTGAAGCTACAGGAGCATCAGGTTTAGAGGACACAGGCAGTTGGTCACTAAACCTGAAGAGGTGAGTACTGCTATCATCATCATCATCAGCACCAGCAGTACCATCAGGTGGTGAATTGTTGACAAGAGCAACAGCAGGAGTTTGATAAGGAACATATTGCAGTATGTCCAAATCAAATAGCTCCACAGGGCTTTGTGGAATCTTGTCCTTGGAGATTCATTAAACTTAACATGCAGAGTCTCTTCAACCATCTTTGTTCTGCAGTTGAAGACTCTGTATGCTTTGCAAGTTGATGAATAACCAACAAAGTACCCTGCATCCACCTTAGAATCAAATTTTTGGAGTTGATCCCGTGTGTTGAGAATGAAACAAGGACACCCAAAAGCTCTGAAGAATGAAATTAGAGGGGCCAAATGATGAAGAACTTCATATGGAGTCTTCATCAACCTTTGATTTACTAGAACTCTATTATGTACATAGCAAGCTGTATTGACAGCTTCAGCCCAAAAAGTCATTGGCAGTCCAGAATCAGCCAACATGGACCTTGCAGCTTCAATAAGGGTCCTGTTCTTTCTCTCCACTACTCCATTTTGTTCGGGAGTTCTTGGAATGCTAAACTGTCTCTTGATTCCCTTTGAGAGGTAGAACTCATCAAGTGTATTGTTTCTGAATTCTGTTCCATTATCACTTCTAATACACCTAACTGAGAGGGAATATTGCTTCTCAACATACAACACAAAGTTGATAATCTTCTGAGCTGCCTCATCCTTTGAATGCAAGAAGAAAGTCCATACAAATCTAGAGTAATCATCCACAATTAGCAGACAGTATTTCTTCTTAGCCATACCCATCACTCTCACAGGACCAAAGAGATCCATGTGAAGAAGCTGTAAGCAGGCAGTGGACTTAGGTTCTTCTATGGAGGGAAATGAAGCTTTGTGCTGTTTTCCTTTTAAACAAGCAGTGCAGTTATCTTCACATTTGAACTCCTTCATAGGCAGTCCCCTTACTAAACCATGGTTTATCAGCTGATTTATGTTTTTGAGATTAACATGACCCAGCCTTCTATGCCATAGAGTAGATTCTTGAGGGGAAGCCTTGGAAAATAGGCAAGGATGGCCTTTGAGATCTATTTTCTTGGAAAGATCTAAGGCATAAACTCTTCCCCTCCTGTTGGCCTTCAGGAGAGTGTATTCATCCAACACCTTATCAATCAAACTTAGAACTTTGGATGACAGAATCCGACAGTTCTGACTGGTGCAAAGAGCAACATGGCCTTTGTCACACATTTGACTGACACGCAAGAGGTTGTACTTGAGATTTTCCACATGGTTAACATCATCAAACTTTATTTCCCCATTGGAAACAAAGCCTTTGCCGATGATGTAACCCTTTGCATCATTGCCAAATGACACAAACCCCTTCCTTCCTTGAGAGTAGTCATTAAGAAGTGATCTGTTTCCTGTCATATGCATGGATCCTCCACTGTCTACATACCAGATGCCTCTGTGGCATGTTGAAGAACCCTGCAAAACACTACAAATTAGTTAGATTTTGAGACCCAAACCTTTTTGGTTTTGGGCATGTTCTCATCAACAGATGGTAAACTAACAGGTTTGTTAGAAACAACAGCCTGAGAGGAAGAAGATGGTGAAGAAGAGGAATCCTTTGGCTTGGACCTCCTTTTCTGTGGTTTCAACATAGGAACATCTAATTGGTTAACTCTTCCCAATAGATGTTGAACCATCATAACCAGCTGAGTCTGATTTTATGATAAAGCTTTCAGCTCTCCAGACACATTAGCATTGGAGTTTGATAAGTTCCTATGTTGCACCTTCTTCTTTTGAGAAATCTCAGCTGTTACCTGTTTAACCCCTTCCTTTTTGGATTTCTTTTTGGACTTAAGGTTATAGGATTTGATGTTGCTGGTACAAATGTGGCTTCAAACTCAGTTTTCATTTTAACCATTTTCTCTTTAATTTCCTCTTTATGTTTGAGTTTGGATCCTCTTTTGTACCAACAATCATCTGTAAGATGATTGAACAAACCACATATTTCACATGGTTTCTTCTTCATCTTATGTTGATCATCAACTAAAGAGAATGACACTACTGAAGACTTGTTCTTCAGCACTTTGGAAGCATTATTTGCTTTCCTGACTTCCTCTTTAGTAGTCTTCAAACCCTTTCTACTGACAGTTTTCTTCTCTTCAGTGCTGACAGTAGTTGGAGTTTGAACTTCAGGTGTTAAATCTTGCTCTCCAGTCCTTTCAAGACTTCCAGAAATAACTCCTGAGTTGATCAACTCTTTGATCATGTGAGTGTCAGTATTTGAACCATCAAGATCAGTTGATAGGTTCAATGAGGGAATAATACTAACTTCATCTTCTGATGGTGCTCTATCAGAAAGTGAATCACATGATGAGGTGGATTGGTAATTGCTTTCTCCATCAGATTTCACTTCTGCTCCTGAAGTAAAATCTGTAGGAGGAGCAGTGTGATTATAACCAATGCCAAACTTCACATTGGAAGTTGATTGCTTACTAAGAAGCATTTCAAAACCTTTGCATGATTGTACCCATCGATCACACTCTACTTGGGTGACTGCAAGGGTTTCTTTAAAGGTCTCTGTACTTCTCTAGAAGTATCTCTTCCCTAGCCTTAACATCAGTGATTTGACATTTAAGTTTGTAGATTTCATCATTCTTATCATTAATCACATACTGAAAATCAGCTGTGCTTTTGAAAATTGTTTGTTCTAGCTCAATGTTCTTGTTAATTAAAGCTACATTTTCTTCTATAATAGATGCAAATGCGGCTATGCATGTTTCAGAACATAGTTTGGCTTTTGCCTCAGAGGATACTTGTGATACCTGTGGTGTAGAGGCATTGGAGGATGAAGTATCAGCAGACTCCAAAGCCATGAGGGCTAGATTTCCAAAGGGACTGTCACCACCATGTTGACCTGCACCAGAGAATAGTTGTTCATGACCAGACAGATCATCTGGTAAACTTCTCCAGTCAACAACTCCTGGGGTGAAAAAGCTGTGTTGTTGAGGTTGAGTTTGTTAATGAGATTAGGAAGGCTGAGGTTCAGGTAATGCATGTGGTTGTTGTGCAATTGGAGCTTGAACCGTATTTGGCTGAGGCATGTAATAGTAGGGAAAAGGATATGACATTTGACCTGGGGGACAAAATATGCAAGAGATACAGGGTGTGAGTGATGACCAGAACCAGCAGGATGTTGCCCTCTGTTTTGTAGACTAGTGCCAGGAAAAGTCACAAAGGGTGCAGATGAATTAGATCCTGTTGATCTACATTCTCTTGCAAAGTGTCCAAGCCTTTGGCATTTGTGACACGTCAACTTACTCTTGTCAAAACCAATTTTGGTTTTGCCAGAGTGTCCAGGGAATTTCCTGCCAGTTCTTTTGTAGAATTTCTGAGATCTGATATTAATCAAGGCCATTTGGCTCAGAATATCCATCTCTTCTAAATCATCATCAGCAATTCCCTTCGGATCATCCATGATGAAGCATAGATTGTCACTATTTCTGCCAGAATGACTGTTAATACTAACAAAAGCGTGATCAGGACTGTTTGAAGAGAAATCAATATGCTCATCATAATTGCTTTCAGATGCAGCATATTCTGACTCATGACCAACCAAGGCAGTGTTCCCTGGTACAAAGTCATCGGTGAGCTTTCCTGATGATGACAGTTTCCTTTTCTACTCTATCTCTCTTTCAAATGTAAGCAGTTTCCCATGAAGTTGGGTAAAAGATAGTTTAACCAGATTTGCACTGGAGCGTAGAACAATAGTATATGTGTCCCATCTCTCAGGCAGTGATCTGAGGAATCTGTTATTCATCTGGCTATTGGTATATTCATGTTTGACCATCTTTAGCTCAGAGATCAAACAAGAAAAACACTCAAACTGTTGAGTCAGTGTCTCACCCTTCTTATGAGAGAATGTTTCATATTGTTGGGCAAGAATTTCTCTATTGTTTGCTAAGACCTCATCAGTTCCACCGAATTGTTCCTTCAGTGCATTCCAGAGGTCATGAGCAGTTTCATGATGCATAAGCCCTGAATAAATTTCATTAGGCAGTGCCATGGCTAGAATTCCATGGGCTTTTGCATCAATCTCAAACAGTTTCCGATCTTCATCTGAGTATTGCTCCTTCTTCTTCGGAACCATTTGATTGGTTTCCGGATTGTTCACCATAGGCTTATGTGGACCATGTTCCACTCTCAGACATACCTTTCAATATCAAAAAGAGAGAGTGAGGATTTGGCCTGATCCCAGGGTGTCTCATAGGATTCAAAAGAAAAATATTCCACAGAGATACATTGGCCAAGTAAAGAAGATTGTAGATGAAGTGATCTCACTGGCCTTTGTAGTATCACCTTGGGAGATGCTAGATGACTTCAAGAAAGCCTATAAAGCTAAACTGACCGCACAAAAGATGCTGGAGAATAAAGTGGTGAAAAAGGGGTTAGTGTATAGGAGGCTTGAGGAAGTTAGAAAGAATGAGCTCCAGTTGTTCTTAGAGGGTATTCACCCAGATGAATTCGCATATAGAGTCATAACAACTATGGAACTAAAAAATGGGAAGCAAGTCAAATACCTCTATGAGTATTATGGGCCAGAGTCACTCTTTGAAGGAGAAGCAGAAGAGCTTACCATGAAGGAACAAGTAATCTTCCTTGAGGCCTATACAAGGGAGTCTTACAGACTCATAGTTGGGAAGTAGATCTCATGGATGGGGTAACAGCTTTGTATCCAGTTCCCCAAGATAGAGTTCCCATCCATCCTTTGTCAAACAAATCATTGAGACTTCTTCCTAGGCCTGTGCTTACAAGGGTCACTTCTGAGCTAATCTAGAAGACAAAAAGACCAATCTTTCTGCCATAATAAGTGGGACCTCTTCAATAAGCTTAAAGGTTTTGGCTGCATTGGTTCAGGGGGAGTTTGTTGGACCAAAAGAACCAATGAGCCCGATCAGAAAAACCTTTAAGTCCCACAAGACATCACAACAACTGCTGAAGACTTGATCAGCTGTTTGATAAAGTCTGAAGATCAACAGCTGAAGATTAAAGTACTGAAGACTTCAACAGCTGAAGACCAAAGTCTAAAGATCAACAGCTGAAGACTAAAGTACTGAAGACTTCAACAGCTGAAGACCAAAGTCTGAAGATCAACAGCTGAAGATTAAAGTACTGAAGACTTCAACAGTTGAAGACCAAAGTCTAAAGATCAACAGTTGAAGACTAAAGTACTGAAGACTTCAACAGCTGAAGACCAAAGTCTGAAGATCAACAGCTGAAGACTAAAGTACTGAAGATCAACTGCTGAAGTACAAAGACTGAAGACAACATCTGAAGACATCAGCTAATGACAATAACTGAAGTTCAAGAAGTCCAAGTACTGAAGCCTTCAGAGTTTGTCACAACAGTTGAAGAAGCATTCTTCAGTTGTTGTGATGGTTTCCTTTCAGTAGTTTTCTTTTCTCTTTCAGTACTTGTAAAACGACTGAAGATCATGTTCTTCAGTCGTTGTTGTTTCAGTAGTTTCTTTTCAGTAGTTGTAGTGATAGTTAACACTTGGTATTTTTTGTAAGAAGATGTCAGCTATTTGACATCTTCAGTAGTTGTGTTAACTTTTAGTAGTTAAATAACAGTTAGATGTCACTGTCAAGTGACATCAGCTGACGTCAGCTTCCCTTATAAAAGGAAAGATGACCTAATTGTAACGATGCGTGAAAAGCCAGCCGAAGCGCGTATTGAATGAATATATTCCTTTTGGCAGAAATTCTCTCTCTATAACAAACACTGTTTCATTGATAAATTTCGTGTGTTCTTGTTTAAATTTGTTAATTCGTGGGCTCATTCCGCTTCCAATCTAATTGATCAAACTAGATGCCGAGATCCTAACAAATGGTATCAGAGTAGGTTAATCATTGATCGATTTAACAATTGATCATTGAAACTGTTCTTTTGCTATCTATGTTTGATCGAATTAGCAAATTTGCAACAATCGGTTATAGAGATTGAGTTTCTGTTACTTCTGGCCATTTTGTTTGAGGTTCTAAGTGGTTTTGAGCTAGATTTACTTTGTTTACCTTCAATTTGTCTGAATTCTGAATATGAGTACTCCTTCTAATGACCCTCACGATACTAGTTCCTCAACCAAGCCTCTGATGCTGGTTAGGACTGAGTATAACATATGGCAACGAAGAATGCTCCATCACCTGTCTGTTAACAGTTCAGGTTGTTGGACATCTGTGGTACATGGTCCACATAAGCCTATGGTGAACAATCCGGAAACCAACCAAATGGTTCCGAAGAAGAAGGAACAATACTCTGATGAGGATCGAAAACTGTTTGAGATTGATGCTAAAGCTCATGGAATTCTGGCCATGGCACTGCCTAAAGAAGGAATACCACACCAGATGGGTAAACTTCAGACCTCAACAACCGAGGAGGTACATCTGAAGGTCTGAAGTGGATCCCATTTCTAGAAAGCCTAAGGTGGTGCTGAAGTGGAGTCCTCCGTGCACAATGTCCAAAATCCCTCTAAGGGACATGCCATAGGACTTCACTCCACACTTCAAATGGTAGCATTATGATTGGAGAACAGGTGAAGCGGTCATAGTTCTACAGAGAGAGAGAGCAATATGGGAACTATCTGGGTGTTCAACCCTATGTGGCTAACCAACTTGTCAGCAGACGATGTCTATACATTATACAAGTGACCACTATTCTATGACTCGCAAGATATAGTACACGCCCTCTAGTTCTAGAACGTCATATGACTCTACTTTGCATTAGAGATACATGTAGGAGTTACTAGAGAGGAGAAGTACAAGAGATTTGAGGAGCTAATGAAGAATGTCAGACACTAATGTAAACTAGGTCCAAGGGGGAGTTTGTTGATACATATGTACCTAGTTTAGGAGCTTAATGTAAAATGTCTGTCATGCCTTACATATATGTAATTAATGAGTTGAATGAAATACAATATGTGATTGATGCTTATAATGTTTAATGTTTCATTATTTATTGTGTAATAACACATATTGAACTAATTATATGGGTTTGAGGTTATTGTACATAGTTCTTAGTCAATAATGATTGATAAACATGTTCAAACTTGATTGTATGAAGTCTTCATGCGAATGGACCATGCTAATGGACCATACGCATGAACAACTTCATGCTAATGAACCAATCGCACGACTGAACTAGGAGACTAGATCAGTCGCACAATTGTGGCATGAAATTGACTCAGTCACACAACTGAACACTCAGTCGTGTGAATGGATCAACCGCATGACTCGATCGCACGACTGAACTATGCTAATGGTTCAGTCGTATGATTGATAAACCCTAACCAATAAATACCACCTAATTCGTGGAAAACGTAACACTTCAAGAATTTCGACTCATATTCGTACCCTAGCCATCCAGAGACTCTAGAGAACCTAAACCAACTTCATAGTTCACAGTTGATCATGTTAAATTGTTCTTAAGTTTCTTTCATCGAGATACATGTTGGAGTCACAGTTGAGGAGAGGCATAAGAAGTTTGACGAGCTAATGAAGGATGCCAGACAATGAAGGAAACTAGGACCAAGGGGGAGTTGTTGATCCATATGTACCTAGTTTACAATCTTAATGTAATATGTCTGTCATGTCCTAAATGTAATAAAACGTATGACTTGAATGATACGTAATATGTTGTTGTTGATCTTAATGTTTAATGTTTCAGTGTAGGTTTTAATGTTTATCATTTATTAATGCATATTGAACCAACTATATAGGTTTGTGGTTGTTTGAATAGATCATAGTCAAAGAATGATTGAGAAACATATTCAAACTTAGTCATATGAAATTCTCATGCGAATGGCCCATGCTAATGGACCATACGCATGAACAACTTCATGCTAATGAACCAGTCGCACGACTAAACTAGGAGACTAGATCAGTCGCACAATTGTGACATGAGATTGACTCAGCCACACAACTGAACACTCAGTCGTGTGAATGGATCAACCGCATGACTCAGTCGCACGACTGAACCATGCTAATGGTTCAGTCGCATGAATGACTAACCCTAACCTATAAATACCACTTAATTCGTGGAAAAATGTAACACTTTTAATATTTCGACTCCTACTCGTACCCTAGCCGTCCAGAACATCCAAGAAAGCCAGTCCAAGTTCATAGATCATTCTTGATCGATTCCTATTTGTTCTTAACGTTTAGTTTAATCTTATATCGATTGGGTTAACGTTCTCACTGATTGGATTGCCAATCAATAGGATTCTGCACTATTTGAGTTGGTATACACGTGAATTAGTTAGTACTTCGTCCAATACATGGTCCCTAACAAGTTGTATCAGAGCAGAGGCTCTTGATTTACGTGTGATTCAATAGATTTTGATATAAAAATTGTGTTTTTCACGCAAAAATGCAATCTTTTGTGTCAAACGTTGTTTTGGACGTCTCCAGGTTGTAAAGTTAACGTTTTTCCGTCATACGGCAATTAGGGTTCTTGAGAAATTCGTGTTTTTGCGTCAAAATACCTTAAACTTTCGAATTCTCAAGATTCAACAGCTTCAATCGCATGATTGACTCAATCGCATGACTGAATCCATACGCATCCCTCATACGCACGATTGGACTCATTCGTACATCCATTCGTGCGACTGAACTGTCTATTCCCATTGTTCATCCGCACCTGTGCATTCGCACGATTGATTCATTCACATTGGTTCATTTGCACGTTTGAGCCATTCGCATTGTTCAATCGCACGAGCTTTCTAATTGCACACCTTCATTCGCACAAGTAAAACAGTTTGTTCCAAAGTTCAAAGTTATTAGTAACGAGGATTAATATTCAACGTTCACCGCTAGAAGGAACTCCAGGATTCAAAATCTGTTGCTTCAAGAAAATGAAGTGGGAAATCATAACAACACCCATAAGCTTATGTTGGACCAAAAGAACCAATGAGCCAGATCAGGAAAACATTTAAGTCCCACAAGACATCCCAACAACTGCTTAAGACTTGATCAGTTGTTTGACAAAGTCTGAAGATCAACAGCTGAAGATTAAAGTACTGAAGACTTCAACAGCTAAAGACCAAAGTCTAAAGATCAACAGCTGAAGACTAAAGTACTGAAGACTTCAACAGCTGAAGACCAAAGTCTGAAGATCAACAGCTGAAGATTAAAGTACTAAAGACTTCAACAGCTGAAGACCAAAGTCTGAAGATCAACAGCTGAGACTAAAGTACTGAAGATCAACTGCTGAAGTACAAAGACTGAAGACAACATCTGAAGACATCAGCTGATGACAACAACTGAAGTTCAAGAAGTCCAAGTACTGAAGCCTTCAGAGTTTGTCACAACAGTTGAAGAAGCATTCTTCAGTTGTTGTGATGGTTTCCTTTCAGTAGTTTCTTTTCTATTTCAGTACTTGTAAAACGACTGAAGAGCATGTTCTTCAGTCGTTGTTGTTTCAGTAGTTTCTTTTCAGTAGTTGTAGTGATAATTAACACTTGGTATTTTTTGTAAGAAGATGTCAGCTGTTTGACATCTTCAGCAGTTGTGTTAACTTTCAGTAGTTAAATAACAGTTAGATGTCATTGTCAAGTGACATCAGCTGACGTCAGCTTCCCTTATAAAAGGAAAGATGACCTAATTGTAACGATGCGTGAAAAGCCAGCCGAAGCGCGTATTGAATGAATATATTCCTTTTGGCAAAAATTCTCTCTCTATAACAAACACTGTTTCATTGATAAATTTCGTGTGTTCTTGTTTAAATTTGTTAATTCGTGGGCTCATTCCGCTTCCAATCTAATTGATCAAACTAGATGCCGAGATGCTAACAGCTTATAACGTTAGATGATTACTCACAATGGAAGCAAAGATTTGAGATTTACTTAAATGGAGAAGATTCCAATCTGTGGGAGTCGATAAAGACAAGATATAGTATGTCTGTAGGTGCAGATGGAGTCAAACTCACCTTAAGCGGTAAGACTGACGGCCAAAAGGTAAAGTACAATGCAAAGAAGAAAGTATATGCGTTGCTGACTCAGTCAATTTCTAAGGACATCTTCCATCAATTTTCTAAGAACAAGCAAGCTAAGAAGCAGTAGGATGCATTGGAAAAGAGGTATGAGGGAAATGCATCGTTAAAAGCTCTAAAGGCTAAAGCATTGAAAAAGGAGTTTGACAACTTCTCGTCAATGGGAAAGGAGAGCTTCGACGACGTCATTGATCAGTTCTACCATTTGATGAGTGAGTTGCACACTCATGGAGTCGCCACATCCATGGAAGACAAAGTTTTCAATTTTGCAGATGGGTTACCTGAGAAGTGGAGCTCTTTTGTTTCCAACCTCAGACATAATGATATGCTAGCGAAGATAGATATCAACAATTTCATTCTGAAGCTGAGAGAGGAAGAGTTGAGGATGAAGTACAGGGCCCAAAAGTCTTCATATGATCATAATCCGGCATTGTACAACTTAACTCCACAAGCCAAAACATCTGGAGCGCCACTACAAACGGCGTTCGTGTCGAGTTCAGCTGGTCCATCTAAAGCCACTACTTTAGGATCGGACACGTTAGGGTCGTCTGGTACCCAATACATAACACCTGAAGCCAATGCTACAAAACTGAAGATCGAGAATCTCGGGAATGTGATAGTAGAGGTAGCAAAGGAGCACATGGATCTCTTAGCAGCTGTTGTCCACTCCTATGACGAACTAGTTGTTGGGAAGATTGGCAACTACCATCTAGCAGATGAGGACTACAAGTAGGTAGATGAGACAAAGCTTGAGAGAATGGACATCATGTGGGCCTTAGAAAGTGCTGTTTGGAGAGCTAAGAAGTTTGTCAAGAAGACCGGACAGAATCTGATTGCCACTAAGGACACAACTTTTGGCTTTGACAAGACCAAAGTTACCTGCTTCAACTGCGGGGAAAAGGGGCACTTCAAACGTGAATGTGTGAAGCCCAAGAAGACATGAAATGGGAATCCATTCTCATCCTTCAATCGTCAGGATAAACCCACAAGCATGTTAGGGTTTGTTAGAAGATGAAATCCAAGTTTAACCTATTAAACTTTCTGAAAAACGCAGCGGAAACATGCATAATAACTTAGTTAATAAACTGAAATTTCAATTTTCATCTTGTTTTAACAAAGTTATAAACAAACCCATGAACATAGTATCTTTATATGTGAATAGAAGCTAGCTATGTTAACATAAAGCAAACAATATGGACAGCCATGTTGAGGCTGCCTACGACTACCTTCCAGGAGTCAAATATGAAAAATGGAGGATGATATGGATCAAATCGAATGACCAAGGCACCAAGAGAGGTCCTCTCAAGCTTCTATACCCCAAGCTTGATTGCACAACACTTTCTTGTTAGGAAGAAACACCACCAAAACTCAAAAACTCTTTCTTTGCTGCTGCTTGTGCCGAGAGCTATTAAGAGAGAGAGAAGAGTTCTTGTTTTTGATTTTAAATGTATTGAGGGAGGTGCAAGGTTGAGTGTATGTCTATGTTTTAATTTGTGTTTTTTTCAAGAAAGGAAAAGAGCCAATCCCTTTCCAAGGGGTGGCCGAATTTTTGTTTTAAAAGGAAGTTTTCCCTCTTAAACAAAATTACACACATTATATTAAACATAGTCATTAAATAAGTTATACAATTAACCATTTAATTGTATAAGTTATACACCCTTTTATTATTTGATGTTATCTAACCTACTTAAATAACATTACAAATAATATTCTTGAACAAAATATCCTAATAAGTTGTTCCATCTCATATGCAACTTATTTAGAAAACCTATTTTCTAAATTTGGTGTGATTATTTAATTGCATGATCATATCGTCAATTAAATAATTGTTTGTGTTTGCAAAGCTTGTTATTGGATATAACCCGACTTGGATCATAACGTACTAACCGCATCAATATTTTACGTGTCTTGGGCATATAGAATCCGGCAAAGCAGTCCTACTTCATCAAGCAAGGGTCCTAAAGCCTTGACTGCTCACGATGACGAAGGACAAGATTGGAGCTTTTGATTTGTGTCTCCGGGAGAATCCAACATTGCAAGTGTTGAGGATCTAGATGACGACTCAGCAAGTGAAGGTGATATTTCAGTGGAACTCGCGATGTCAAATGTTGAAGAAACTTCAACAGTAGTTGATCACTTACCTGAAGAAGGGACAAGTTCAACAAGTTCAGTATCACCAGAACCAGAAAAGTCAGACACTGCTTTGATGGCTGATTTAACCTCACCCTCTTAGGTAAGTACCACTACTCAACTTTTCAATAATCATGCTTGTTCTGATTGTAATAAATTTAGGGAAAGCATTGATTTGAAATTTGGTAGGTTATTAGACCATAATGATAACTTAGTAAAAGACTTACAACTATGCACTGAAGCAAATAGAGTCTTAAAACAAAATGAGCACAGCTATAAAGAAAAGATAGAACTCTTGAATAAACAAATTAGGGAAACTGAAGTTGTAGATTTTAACCAAGCTAATGACATTAAGTTCTATCTAAACTCCCTAAAAGACACTAAGAAACAAAAAGCAGTTTTGGAAGTAGAAGTAAATTCATTAAAACAAAAACTGCATAGTTGGACAAGTTCTTCTCACATTGTCCAACACTTAGTGAGAGAGCACAACAATGGGGAGGGTTTGGGATATAAAGTGGTACCACCACCACAGGAGACCTTGATGAATGCAAAAAGTAAACCAATAAATAATAACCCAATCAAGGATCATATGGTGTCCACTCCTCTTGTAAGTGATCCAGATTCCACATGTAAACCAACTGAATCTGGCACTAAACAAAAGGATTCCACTTCAAACTCAAAAGGTAAAATGCCTTGTGTTAATCTGGATGAACAATTGGAAAGGGTTAAAGTAAAGTCTAGTTCAACCAAGTTTAATTCTGAACCTAAACAGACTAAACATATTAACCAATCAAGTGCATCATATCCAAGTCCAGGTAAACAAAAAAGCAAAGATGTTAATAACGTTCAAACAATTAATATTGTTAAACAAGCTAAACCATTAAAACAAGAAGTGACTAAGCCCAAACATAAAAAAAGTCACACAAGTGTCACATACTTCTCCACAGAAACAGCTAAATCGTCAAGTCAAAAGCAGATCATGCTACAACTATGGAAAGTATGGTCACATCACGTCTTACTGTCCTTATTATTAGACACCAAAGAAAAAGGTTGAACTTTATGACACTAAAGCGAGCTCTTCCAAAATAAATTCCATGACTCCACCAAAAAGGGTCAGTGAACCTAAAGTTCAACCCATTAGCCAGATGTCTATTTACCACAAACAGGCCTTACACAAAGCTGGCTTATGGAAAGAAAAGTCTTGTCTGGAAATGAGAACAAGAAGACAGATGATCTTCCCTCACCCTCAAATGGACAATGGGTGGAATTATGATGTGTGATGCCTCTGGGTCACCCAAGCTAGTTAAGGCTTGGGTCCCTAACCTTAACTAATGTTTTCCATTGACTGTGCAAGGTGTTCGCTATAGTGCTGAAACAAACACTTGGATTGTAGATAGCAGAGCATCAAGGCACATGACTAGAAACCGGGCACTCCTATCAAACGTCAAACAAATCAAAGGAGGTCATGTTTCTTTTACTGGAAACAAAGGAGGGTACATCATAGCTCAAGGGGAAGTAGGGAACCAGAAAGTGAAGTTTGACAAGGTAAACTATGTTCAACAACTTCAAAATAATCTGCTTTCTATTTCCCAAATTTGTGACAAGTGATTTAAAGTAGTTTTCGACAATAAGAAGTGTTATGTCCTGAAAAAGGACTATGTGATTCCGGAGGAACAAGTCTTAATGTCAGCCTTAAGATATAAAGACCTTTACGTCTTGGATCTTTCAAAGGCCTCCACAATGGATCATCAAGTTCAGTGCTTCTTGTCAAAAGCTACTAAGAAGGATTATATCTCTTGGCATAGGAGAATGGGGCACATCAATCCATGGAAGATGAACCACTTGATCCCAATTTGATCTAGTGTGGGGAGTCAATGTCAAGAACTTCCAACTCCCGGATTTTTGTGTCGCCTGCAAGAAAGGCAAACATACAAAGAAGTCTCATAAGGCAAAGAAAGTTAATTCAATAGAACTGCCTCTTGAGCTTCTTCATATGGATCTGTTTGGTCCAGTCAGTACAAGAAGCATCGCAGGTGACTTGTACTGCTATGTAGTTACCTGATGACTACTCAAGATTTTTTTGGTGATATTTCTGAAATCAAAATCAGAAACATTTGAGTCATTCAAAGAATTGGTAACTACATTGGAGTCTCTCTACAAGTTGAAGGTGAGACAAGTACGCTCAGACAACGAAACCGAGTTTAAGAACCAATGGATGGAGGTTTTCTTCAAATAAAAGGGAATTGTGCACTAGTTCACTTCCGCTTACACTCCTCAGATGAACGGTGTTGCTGAGAGAAAGAATCGCAGCTTAATAGGGACCGCACGCATAATGCTAGCACTCTCAAAACTGCCTATCCAATTTTGGAATGAGGCAGTTACCAATGTGTGTTACACGTTAAATCGAGTTCTGGTGGTGAAACGTCATGGCAAGACGTGTTACGAGTTACTTTAACGACGTAAAACAAATCTGAAGAAAACTTAGGAAGGAAAGTTTAGCGAGAAGGTTGAAGAGGGCATTTTTTTAGGATGCAACATACCGAATAAAAGAGTTTACAACAACTCAATGGGTCAAGTAGAGGTGTGGTGTAAAGTCGATGTTCAGAGATACACCACTCCTCCTACTGGAAAAGGACCCGCATTCTTTTTTGACTATGATGGATTCTTTAAGTCCTTCAACATTCCTTTCTCCACTTTTGGCGATGAGTTAGCAAAAAAAATGATGTATGATGTCTTAAACACACCATCACAGGGCTCTACATCATCTGGTTCACAAGGTGAATCGTCTAACCATTCAAGGGGAGCACTCGAGATAAGTGATTCTCCCTCTGACGATAAAGCCGTGGAGAATGATCAGGACACTCAGGAGCAACAGGTTACTACTACTGCAAGTCCACAAGCATCTGACATTAATGCCTTTGAGTCTTCGGAACCTCATACTCCTACTGCCTCAAATACGAAACCAAACGTTCATAATCTTGATTCTGAGGTAGTTGTTCCCACCACTTCTAGATCACGCCTAAATGTCTATCATCCTCTAGACAATGTCATTGGGGATGTCAGAAAAGAAGTTCAGACAAGAAATTAGTTGTATTCAGCTGATTATGCCTCAGTAATGGAAAAAGAGTATCTTCATGACGGTGCATACCGCTGTTTTGTGTCTTAGTTTGAGCCAAAATACGTTAATAAAGCCCTAAACAATGAGGCATGGGTGAGTGCCATGCAGAAGAACTTCTTCAGTTCATGAAGTTAGGTGTATGGACACTGGTAGATAGACCTAAAGGTGTTAAGGTCATTGGCACCAAGTGGGTCTTAAAATGTAAGAAAGATGACCAAGGTGTCATCATCAGGAACAAGGCTTGACTTGTAGTTCAAGGATTTCGACAAGTCGAGGGAATTGATTACAATGAAGTATTTGCACCTATGGCGAGAATGGAAACCATCCGTATCTTCCTAGCCTATGCCTCTTACATGAAGATTAAAGTCTATCAACAGGATGTAAAGGGTGCATTTCTTCATGGTGAAATCCGGGAAACAGTGTATGTCAGTCAACCCAAAGGATTTGAGGATCCATATCATCGGGACAGAGTTTACAAACTGGATAAGGCTCTCTATGGGCTTCACCAAGCCCCGAGAGCATGGTACGAAAAACTCTCAACTCGCCTTGTGAATCACGGATTTTGGAGAGGTGTAATTGACTGTACAATGTTCATCAAAGAAAAGGATCGTGATATGTTGCTTATTGTTGGACCAAAAGAACCAATGAGCCAAGATCAGAAAACCTCTAAGTCCCACATGGTATCACACAACTACTGAAAGCCTCATTAGCAGTTTGACAAGTGCTGAAGACTTCAACAGCTGAAGATCAAGTGCTGAAGACTCCAACAGCTGAAGAACTAAAGTGCTGAAGTACAACAGCTGAAGAACACAAGTGCTGAAGCTGAAAGACCAAAGTACTAAAGTACAACAGCTGAAGAGTTTACAAGTGCTGAAGATCAACAACTGATGTACAAAGTCTGAAGACAAAGACTGAAGACATCAGCTGATGATATTTACTGAAGTCATCAGCTGATGAACCATCTGAAGGTCAAAGTCTGAAGATCAAGTACTGAAGCCTCAGTAGTTTGTCACAACTGCTGAAGAGTACTTCTTCAGTAGTTGTGATATCAGTAGTTTTATATTTCTAGTTTCAGTAGTTTTATGTTTCAGTAGTTTTGTAAAACGACTGAAGAGCTTGTTCTTCAGTCGTTGTAGTTTCAGTAGTTTTATATTTTGTACTTAACACTCTGATATGTTCTCAGTAGTTGTGAACATTCAGTAGTTTGTTAAGTGTTAGTTATTTTTGTATTAGATCTGCCAGTTGTCACTTTCCGTGATAACAGCAGTGATTGTTGCACTCTATATAAGGAGTGACAACCTATTGTAATATTTGAGATGAATGAATGAATGGAATGAATGAATGATTAGATTAGAAATATTCTATATCTATAAACATTCCTTGAATCAGAAATATTATTCTCTCCCTATAACCGTATGTGCTCTTAATGCATACAAGTATCAATTGCTTGCTACAAATTTGTCTAATTCTTGTTCGTATTCCGCTGCTTTGAACTCTAATACATCAAACTTGTGATCGCTGATCCTGTCAAATGGTATCAGAGCAGGTTAATCATTGATCGATCTAATAATTGATCATTGAAACTGCTATTCAAGATCTAAGTTTGATTGATTAGCTTTTGTTTTTGCAAGAAACGGTTATAGAGATTGAGTTTTCTGTATTTCTAGTCATTCATCCTGAGATCTTCTCTTGGTTTTCATTGAGTTTGTTGTGGTCTGTTAAAACTTTTAAAAGCTTGAATTAAATTGTTTTTGAACTGAAAATGACCACTCCCTCCAATGATCCTCACATACTGGTTCCTCAACCAAGGCACCAATGCTGGTTAGGAATGAGTATAACATATGGCAAAGACGTATGCTCCATCACCTGTCTGTTAACAGCGCAGGTTGTTGGACATCAGTGGTACATGGTCCACACAAGCCTATGGTGAATAACCCGGAAACCAATCAAATGGTTCCGAAGAGGAGGGAGCAATACTCAGATGAGGATAAGAAGTTGCTTGAAATTGATGCAAAAGCCCATGGAATTCTGGCCATGGCACTGCCAAATGAAATCTACTCTGGGCTAATGCATCATGAAACTGCCCATGACCTCTGGAATTCCTTGAAAGAACAATTGGAGGAACAGATGAGGTCTTGGCAAATAATAGAGAAATTCTTGCCCAACAATATGAGACATTCTCTCATAGAAAGGGTGAGACACTGACTCAACAATATGAGCGATTCTCTTGTTTGATCTCTGAATTAAAAATGGTCAAACTTGAGTACACAAATATTCAGATGAATAACAGATTTCTCAGATCACTGCCTGAGAGATGGGACACATATACTATTGTCCTACGCTCCAGTGCAAGTTTGGACAAACTATCTCTCACCCAACTCCATGGGAAACTGCTCACGTTTGAGAGAGAGATAGAACAGAAGAGAAAGCTGTCTTCATCTGGAAAGCACACTGAAGACTTTGTACCAGGCAACACTGCCTTGGTGGTCATGAGTCAAAATATGCTTCATCTGAATGCCAGTATGATGAGCATATTAATTTCTCTTCAAGCACTTCTGATTCTGCATTTGTGAGTGTTGAGGTCAGTTTACTGGGTGTAATAATGACAATCTATGCTTCATTATGGATGATCTCAAGGGGATTGCTGATGATGACTTAGAGGAGATGGATATTTTGAGCCAAATGGCCCTGATAAATATCAGATCTCAGAAGTTCTATAAAAGAACTGGAAGAAAATTCCCAGGACTCTCTGGCAAAACCAAAGTTGGTTTTGACAAGAGCAAGTTGAGGTGTCATAAATGCCAAGGCTTGGACACTTTGCAAGAGAGTGTAGATCAACTGGATCTAACTCCACTGCACCCTTTGTGACTTTTCCTGGCAATAGTCAACAACACAGAGGGCAACATCCTGTCACTTCTAGTCATCATCCAACAACAATCTCCGGCTATTTTGTTCCTCAGGGTCAAATGCCATATCCGTACCCTTGCTATTACATGCCACAGTCAAATCAAGTTCAAGTTCCTATGGCACCACAACCTCATGCACTACCAGAACCTCAGCCATCCCAATCTCATCAACAAACTCAACCTCAACACACAGCTTCTTCACCCCAGGAGTTGTTGACTGGAGCAGTTTACCAGATGACATGTCTAGTCATGATCAACTGTTTTCAGGTGCTGGTCAACATGGTGGTGACAGTCCTTTTGGAATCTGGCTCTTATGGCTTTGGAGTCTGCTGATACTTCATTTTCTAATGCCTCTACACCTCAGGTATCACAGGTATCCTCTGAGGCAAAAGCCAAATTATGTTCTGAACCATGCATAGCAGCATTTGCTTCCATTAGAGAAGCAAATGTAGCTCTAATTAATAAGAACATTGAGCTAGAACAAATAATTTCCAAAAACAAAGCTGAGTTTGAGTCTGTGCTTAAAGATAAAAATGATGAGATTTATATACTGAATTGCCAAATAATTGATGATAAGCTAGAGAAGAAGTACTTCTAGAGAAGTACAAAGATCTCAAAGAAACCCTTGCAGTTACCCAGGTCGAGTGTGATAGATGGGTACAATCATGCAAAGGTTTTGAAATGCTTCTCAGTAAGCAATCTGCTTCAAATGTGAAGTTTGGAATTGGTTACAATCACACTGCTCCACCTATAGATTTTACCCCAAGAGCAGAGGTAGAATCTGATGGTGAGAGTGATAACCAATCCATCACATCATGTGATCTACCTTCTGATACAGCACAATCAGAAGTAGCAGTCAGCATCAAGCCCTCTTTGAATTATCAGCTGATGTTGATGGTTCAAATGCTGACATTCACATGATTAATGAGTTGATCAACTCAGGAGTTAATTCTGAAGGTCCTGAAAGGACTAGAGAGCAGGATCTAACACCTGAAGTTCAAACTTTAACTGCTGTCAGTACTGAAGAGAAGAAAACTGACAGTAGAAAGAGTTTGAAGACTACTAAAGAGGCAGTCAAGAAAGCAAACAATGCTTCCAAAGTGAAGAACAAGTCTTCAGTTGCTTCACCCTCTTTAGTTGATGATCAACCTAAGATGAAGAAGAAACCATGTGAAGTATGTGGTTTGTTCAATCATCTTACAGATGATTGTTGGTACAAAAGAGGTTCCAAACTCACAACAAAAAGAAGAAGTTAAAAGAAAATGGGTAAAAATGAAAACTGAGTTGAGACCACATTTGTATCAGCAACATCAAATCCTGTAACCCTTAAGTCCTCAAAGAAATCCAAAAAGGAAGGGGGTAAACAGGTGACAGCTGAGAATGCTCAGAAGAAGAAGGGGCAACATAGGGACTTATCAAACTCCACTGGCAATGTGTCTGATGAGCTGAAAGCTTTATCACAAAATCAGACACAGCTGGTTATGATGGTTCAACATCTGTTGGGTAGAGTTAACCAACTAGATGCTCCTATGTTGAAACCACAGAAAAGGAGATCCAAGCCAAAGGACTCCTCTTCTACACCATCTTCTTCCTCTCAGGCTGTTGTTTCAAATAAATCTGTTAGTTTACCATCTATTGATGAGACCAGGCCCAAAACAAAAAAGGTTTGGGTCTCTAAAACTAACTTATTGTTTATTTTTGCAAGGTTCTTCAACATGCCAAAGTAGCATCTGGTATGTAAACAGTGGGGGATCTATGCACGTGACTGGGAACAGCTCTCTTCTTCATGACTACTCTCAAGGAAAGAAGGGATTTGTTTCTTTTGGCAATGATGCTAGGGGTTACATCATTAGTAAGGGCTTTGTCTCCAATGGAGAAATCAAATTGATGATGTTAATCATGTGGAAAATCTCAAGTACAATCTCTTGAGTGTCAGTCAAATGTGTGATAAAGGCCATGCTGCTCTTTTCACCAGTCAAAACTGTAGGATTCTGTCATCCAAAGTTTTGCACTTGATTGACAAGGTGTTGGATGATCACACTCTCCTGAAAGCCAACAGGACAGGAAGAGTGTATGCCTTAGATCTTTCCAAGAAAATAGATCTCAAAGGCAATCCTTGCCTATTTTCCAAAGCCTCTTCTCAAGAATCTAAACTGTGGCACAGAAGGCTTGGTCATGTTAATCTCAAAAACATGAATCAGCTTACCCCCATAGTTTAGTCAGAGGCTTACCAATAAAGGAGTTCCATTGTGATGAAACCTGCACTGCTTGTTTAAAAGGAAAACAACACAAAGTCTCATTTCCTCCTATTGAAGAGCCTAAGTCCACTGCCTGCTTGCAATTACTGCATATGGATTATTTGGTCCTGTGAGAGTAATGAGCATGGCAAAGAAGAATACTGTCTGGTATTGGTGGATGATTACTCCAGATTGTATGGACTTCTTTCTACATTCAAAGGATGAGGCTGCTCAGAAGATTATTCACTTGTGTTGTATATTGAGAAGCAGTATTCCCTTCCAGTCAAGTGTATTAGGAGTGACAATGGAACTGAATTCAGAAATCATACACTTGATGACTTCTATCTTTCAAAGGGAATCAAAAGGCAGTTTAGCATCCCAAGGACTCCAGAACAAAATGGAGTAGTGGAAAGAAAGAACAGGACCCTCATTGAAGCTGCAAGGTCCATGCTGGCTGACTCTGGTTTGCCACTGACCTTTTGGGCTGAAGCTGTCAACAAGCTTGCTATGTGCAAAATAGAGTTTTAGTAAATCAGAGATTGATGAAGACTCCATATGAAGTTCTCCATCATTTGGCTCCTCTGATTTCATTTTTCAAAGCATTTGGGTGTCCCTGTTTTATTCTCAACAAAGGATCAACTCCATGAATTTGATCCTAAGGTGGATGCAGGACTTTGTTGGTTATTCATCTACTTGCAAGGCATACAGAGTCTACAACTACAGAACAAAGATGGTTGAAGAAACTCTACATGTTAAGTTCAATGAATCTCCAAAGGACAAGATTCCACAAAGCCCTGTGGATTATTTGATTTAGACATACTGCAATATGTTCCTTATCAAACTCCTGCTGTTGCTCCTGTCAACAGTTCACCACCTGGTGGTACTGCTGATGATGATGATGATTGCAGTACTCACCTCTTCAGGTTTAGTGATCATCGCTGCCTGATTCAGCTAGACCTGATGTTCCTGTAGCTCCAGTAGCACCATCCACAACAAATGCTGATGAGATCTCTTCGAATTCAACTTCCTTTGAATTACCATCTACTGATTGGTTTCAAGGAAATGATTCACCATCACACCATCTGTTACTGCTGAGCCTGCTACAAACACTTGCACAGATCTCATTGTGTATCAAGATCTGAAGAATCACCCTATGTCTCAAATCATTGGTGATATCACTGCTGGAGTATCAACAAGAAGTCAATTGTCAAATTTCTGCTTCTATGCTCTCTTCATCAGTCAGCAAGAGCTAAAGAATTATCACATTGCTTTAAAGGACAATGGATGGGTGATGCCATGCAGCTTGAGCTTCTTCAGTTCAAGAAACAGCAAGTGTGGGAACTGGTTCCTCTACCTCCAGGTAAGTGTGCAATAGGAACTAAATGGGTGTTTAGGAACAAAACTGATGAAAATGGGCTTATTGTTAAGAACAAGGCCAGACTGGTTGTTCAAGCTTTGCACAAGAAGAAGGTATTGATTATGATGAAACCTTTGCCCCTGTAGCCAGACTGGAATCAATTCGATTGTTTTTAGCTTATGCTGCCTATCAAAACCTTAAATTTTTCAAATGGATGTCAAAAGTGCATTTTTGTATGGAAAAATTAAAGAAGAGGTTTATGTATGTCAACCTCCAGGCTTTGAGGACAATAACAAATCCTAATTGGGTGTTAATTGATAAGGCTCTTTATGGGTTAAAAAAAGCTCCTAGAGCCTGGTATGAGACATTATCAAACTTTCTTCTGGAAAACAATTTCACTAGAGGCTCCATAGATAAGACTTTATTCATTAAGAAAGCTGGGCAGCATAATCTACTTGTTCAAATTTATGTATGATATTATTTTTGCATCCTCTGATCCAAAGTTGTGTGATGCCTTTACAAAGATGATGCAACAGAAGTTTGAAATGAGTGCCATGGGAGAATTACAGTTCTTTCTGGGGTTGCAAATCAAACAAAAGGCTGATGGAATTTTCATTCATCAGTCCAAATACACAAAAGATCTTTTGCAAAAGTTTGATTTACAAAACTGTAAGCCCTGTTCTACCCCCATGTGCAGCACCACACAACTGGATACAGATCAGAAAGGTAAAGTGGTTGATGAAACACTTTACAGATGTATGATTGGGTCCTTGATGTATTTAATAGCTTCTAGACCAGATATTATGTTTGCTACATGTGTTTGTGCTAGATTTCAGGCTGCACCTAAAGAGTCTCATCTGATTGCAGTCAAGAGGATCTTTAGATATCTGCAAGGCACTCCATCTCTAGGTTTATGGTATTCCACTAGACATTCTGGTAAATTAGTTGCTTTTTCTGACAGTGACTATGCAGGGTGTAAGTTGACCAGGAAATCAACTTCTGGTGGATGTCAATTCCTAGGCAACTGCTTGATTTCTTGGCAGAGCAAGAAATAGACCTCAGTTGCTACATCAACTGCTGAAGCAGAGTACATTGCTGCTGCAAGTTGTACATCTCAGGTACTCTGGCTTCAAAACCAACTTCTTGATTATGGCATTACAGAGACTAAGACTCCATTGCTAATGGATAGTGCTTCAGCTTTTTGCATTGTCAAAAATCCAATCCAGCACTCTAGGACCAAACATATAGAGATCAGACATCATTTTATAAGAGATTGTTTTGAAAAAGGTCTGATTGATCCTGAGTTTGTGCCTAGTGCTGATGAGCTTGCAGACATTTTTACTAAGCCTTTGGATAGTTCAACTTTCCAAAACCTGGTGTTAAGGCTTGGTATGTTGCAGCTAGAATAAGTGACAACTACTGATGATCTTAGTAATAAGTACTGATGATCATTAGTAACTATGTCACATATAAGTACTGATGAGCTCTTTTACCCTCAGCAGCTTTTATAACTACTGAAGGCTAAAGGTCTCACAAGTACTGAAGTACTTCATCTGCTCTAAACTACTGATGTAGTTACAACTACTGATGCAGCTACAACTACTGCAATCAGTAAAAACAGATAAGTACTGATGTCCTATGAAACAACTGAAATCAGCCAAAAAGGCTGATGAATGTGTTGAGGACAGTATGAAACAGCTGACAAGCTAAGAATTGACGAAAACAGCTGAAGAGAACTTTCTCTTCAGTCGTTTCTACAACTGCTGTTTCATTCTAAACAACTGAAGCAAAACCACTGTCTTCAGTAGTTTTATAACTACTAATGACTAATACAAGTCTTTAGTTGTTTACAACAGCTGATGACAAAACCACTGGCTTCAGTAGTTTCATACTACTGACGCCAAACACCATGTCTTCAGTTGTTTCATCATCTGAAGTCAAAACCACGGTCTTCAGTAGTTTTCTAACTTCTGATGCCTAACACCAGGACTTCAGCTGTTTCAACGTCTGAAAGGATAATACCATGTCAACGGTCGTTTAAAACTACTGATGACTAACACCACATCCTTCAGTCGTTTTCTTACCCGTACCCTATAAATATCCCTGACCTAAGCTCTCAATGCTTCATCTTCTTCAAACCTAACATCCTCTCCAAAACTTCCTCTTCTCAATGGCGTCCATGCAAATTAAACCGCGACACAACTATGTTGCCTACCTCACTAAATCGCCCATCTGGACTAAGTTCGATAATGCTATTGATCTTATGGTTCAGTCCCAATACATACGGCATTTCTTTTGAATCCCATACTATATGATGCCGAATCCCTGCACCAATTTTGGATGAACGTTACTATTACCACTGGGGAGAACAACACACCATCTCTCCAGTCGGTCGTCAACACAAGAAGTAGTCATCACTCCTGCAATAATCCGCAAAATTCTTCATCTGAATGATGCTAGTTCTCCTGCTGGATATCCGAAGGGCACCACAGATCTATCCTTTGCCCAACATGGATATCAAGGCGATCTCAGTGCCTCCACCATCATGAAGAAACACTTTAATGACGCTGAGCGCCTAATTTCACATGGTGAATGTATGTTTGGCCCCTAAGACGTCGTCTTGGGATCAAATGTCGACAAAATGGCAGCAGGTAATGTATTCTATTCTTGAGCAACACCACTAAACTTTTCAAAAATAATATTTTCGGAGCTCAAGGATATGGCTCAAAAACTAACTGCCAACGTTGGATACTATATCCATGGTTCATAATGGCCATCATTACAAACCAGCTTAATGCTGAGGGACTTGTTGGCTTGGGAGTCCCTGCTACGGCTGTTCTGCCGGAAGTATACTCCCGCACAACTCTGACCAGACACTCAAATGGCTGCCAAGCTGCGAAAACCCACGCAGCTGGAACCCACAGCCACCACCTCCAAATCAAAAGTCCCCACAAACCCACCAAAAAGAAACCCAAAACGGCTACTCAGGGATTGAGTCCCCTGAGGATGCCCCTGCAACACAAACGCAGGATATATCCACTAGTCCAAACCCCCTAGTGGATACAATGACTCTTCCAGCCATAGCCGCTCAGGCTTCCTCTCAACAGGAGCCTGCAGCAACCACACAAGGGGTACCTACATATCTGGGATCTTCCTCACTTGAGGGGATTGCCATTGAAGAGCACCAACCTCCCCGGTGCACACTGCTTCTATCCCTTCACCCCAAACAACCGCCCCTCACAGCCCAACCTTAATAGTTGCACAAGTGCTGACTCAACTGCACTCCTCACCCCCTCCCCAGAAACCACTTACTACTGGGAATACCTCTACAATTGAGGGGGAGGAACACAGTGCCTTTGAGAACCCACAGCACAGGGGTTTACCACTTCTATCTCCTGGTGTAGACAAGGAGCTTAGAATATCTAGTGAGGCTGCCACCTCCTCTAACTCAGCACATGATCAGAATGAGGCTGGTAATATTGCTAAGACCTCACTAGAGGCAACAGCTGATGATGGACACTGTCCTGAGGCTGGAAGTCCCCAGTACCAAGCACAAGGGGCACATGCATCAACTGGTCTACACCCAGTGCATGTAAATCCTGCTCTAAGCAGGAGGTCAGATGATTCAGCTTCGGCTGATGATGACCTGGGCTTTTTCTATGATCTTGCCCAGAACACAATCCTTGAAGAGAAAGTCAGTAGGCTGCAAAACCTACTTGATCAACTCTCACAAGGAGAAAGACCATCTGCCCTACCCACCCACAGATGGCACCTTCACTTAAGGTTCCCCAAACACTGAGCCACTCCAAACTCAACCACCTGCCTCTGCTTCAGCCCTACTTCTCAGGAACAGAACCCTGCTGAGCAAATAGGTGTTGTACTTCAAAATTCCCTCCCTCTCATCACACCCATAATCACTGATATTGTGACTAAAGCCATTGATGAGAGGCTTTCCTCAACTTTACAGCCCTTGATTGATGCTGTTGTACAAAAGACTCTTTCTGCGGTACAAACCCCCTCCTCCATGCATCCAAAAAGGGGAGAGTACTGCAGTGAAAGAAAAGAAAGGAAAAGATCAGAGGAAAAGAAGGAAAAAAGCAAGCCCAAGAGGAGGAGAAAGAAAAGCAACCTCTGCTCACTTACAAGCGAAAGAAAAGTGCTGATGGTCATACTGCTGAAGACAAATCCTTGGAGGAGCTGGTAAAAGAGCTGACACTACACACAGCCGCTCCATGGATAAAATAATGAACAACTCTTCAGGCAGGGGTTTGACACAGCCACACTGGATAGTGAGATCAGAAGGTTGGAAGTGCAAGAGATACAAACCCGATGGGCAGGGTATGATGCTCTGGAAAAAGAGAGGTTGGAAATAATGATCCGCTTTATTGCAAAATACTTAGGAAGATCATTAATGGAGATCCGCCGTGGACCAGGGACAGTATTCTAGCTATAGCCACCAGAATCTGTCTGTCTGAGCAATTCAACAAAGGGATTATTGTGGAAGCCCTTGATGAGGCTGGGGCTGGTAAAAGGATAGAGATAGCTAAACTCACAAAGGCAAAACTAACTACAAAGATGCTAGATCAACCTTCCCTTCCACCCACTCAAACAGATCCTATCCCTCAAATCTCACAACCAACCTCTAAGCCAAAATCCAAACATCCTCATTCTTCTAAACCAATTCCTGCACCAACCCAACCATCATCCAGTGATGCACCCAGAAGGAGGAGAAGGGTGTTGAGGATGGAAGAAGAAGACGAAGAGGAGGATGAAGATGATAGTCTGCCACTCTCTGCTGTTCTAAAGCTGCCAAAACCCCGAAGTCAACCCATGATCACACCTGACTCTCAAAGGGAAATGGTCAGAGTCAAGATAGAAGAAGAAGAACAGCAGAAACAGCACGATGAGCAACTGTTAAAGATGGTTGACAAGGAATTTCCTCAGTCATCATCTATTCAAGCCATGAAAGGGCATGCTCAAAGGCTGTACACTCTCAGGCACACTTTTCAGTATCAAAAGGAGAGAGTGAGAGTATGGCCGGACCCCAGGGTGAGTTCTAGAATCCATAAAAGAACTATCCTCACAGATATACAATGGCCAGGTACAAAAAACAATAGATTCTACCATCATGTTGGCCGTTGTAGTCTCACCTTGGGAAATCATTGATGAATTCAAGAGAGCTCACCAAGCAAAGAAGACCCCTCAAGCTTTACTAGAAAACAAGATGATTAAGAAGGGGTTGTTATATAAAAAGCTTGAAGACATCCAGAAGAATGAGCTCCAGTTACTCCTTGAAGGCAACCATCCTGATGAATTTGTATATAGGGAGGTAACTACGGTGGAGCTGAAAAATGGCAGGACCATGAAGTACTTATTAGAGTACTATGGTCCAGAGTTCTTCTTCGAAGGAGGAGTAGAAGAACTCTTTCAGGAGGAACAAGTTGTTCTCCTTGAGGCCTATGTTCGAGAGTCATACAGACTCATTATGGGGAAGTAAATCTCAGGAATGGGATAACAACTCTGTGTCCTGTTCCCCAAAACAGAGTTCCCATTCATACTCTGCCAAACAAATATTGAGATTTCTTCCCAGGCCGGAGCTTACATGGGTCATCTTCTCTACTGATCAAGAAGGAAAAAGACCACCACTTTGCCAACAATAAGTGGGACAATGAATAATTTAGAGGTTTTGGCTGCATTGGTTCAGGGGGAGTTTGTTGGACCAAAAGAACCAATGAGCCAAGATCAGAAAACCTCTAAGTCCCACATGGTATCACAACAACTGCTGAAAGCCTCATCAGCAGTTTGACAAGTGCTGAAGACTTCAACAGCTGAAGATCAAGTGCTGAAGACTCCAACAGCTGAAGAACTAAAGTGCTGAAGTACAACAGCTGAAGAACACAAGTGCTGAAGCTGAAAGACCAAAGTACTGAAGTACAACAGCTGAAGAGTTTACAAGTGCTGAAGATCAACAACTGATGTACAAAGTCTGAAGACAAGACTGAAGACATCAGCTGATGATATCTACTGAAGTCATCAGCTGATGAAACATCTGAAGGTCAAAGTCTGAAGATCAAGTACTGAAGCCTCAGTAGTTTGTCACAACTGCTGAAGAGTACTTCTTCAGTAGTTTGTCACAACTGCTGAAGAGTACTTCTTCAGTAGTTGTGATATCAGTAGTTTTATATTTCTAGTTTCAGTAGTTTTGTAAAACGACTGAAGAGCTTGTTCTTCAGTCGTTGTAGTTTCAGTAGTTTTATATTTTGTACTTAACACTCTGATATGTTCTCAGTAGTGTGAACATTTCAGTAGTTTGTTAAGTGTTAGTTATTTTTGTATTAGATCTGCCAGTTGTCACTTTCCGTGATAACAGCAGTGATTGTTGCACTCTATATAAGGAGTGACAACCTATTGTAATATTTGAGATGAATGAATGAATGGAATGAATGAATGATTAGATTAGAAATATTCTATATCTATAAACATTCCTTGAAATCAGAAATATATATTCTCTCCCTATAACCGTATGTGCTCTTAATGCATACAAGTATCAATTGCTTGCTACAAATTTGTCTAATTCTTGTTCGTATTCCGCTGCTTTGAACTCTAATACATCAAACTTGTGATCGCTGATCCTGTCACTTATTCAGATTTACGTTGATGATATAATCTTCGGTTCTAAGAACGAAGACTTATGTAAAGAATTTGAAGCAGTAATGAAGGCAGAATTTATAATGAGTGCCATGGGAGAGATGAAGTTCTTTCTCGGGTTACAGGTGGATCAAACGCCAAAGGGGATATTTCTACATCAGACCAAGTATGTAGGGGATATTCTCAGTCGGTTTGACATGGAGAATGCTTCCGCAGCTGGGACTCCACTTGCTACAAACCATGATGTAGCACCCGATGAAAATGGTGATCTGGTTGATGCCACCATGTACTAAGGAATGATTGGATCCCTCATGTACCTCACTGCCTCAAGACCTGATATCATGTGTGCAACATGTCTTTGTTCAAGATATCAGGCGAAACCAAAAGTTAACCATCTTATAGGGGTCAAAAGGATATTTCATTATCTGAAGGGTACACCAACACTAGGGCCATGGTATCCTCATGACGATGATTTCGAGCTTACCGCGTATAGGGACTCGGATTATGGCGGCTGCAAGATGAACTACAAATCCACCTCAGCAGGTTGTCAATTCTTGGAAGAAGATTAGTCACGTGGCAGTGTAAGAAGCAGACATCAGTTGCATTGTCAAATTGTGAAGCTGAATATGTTGTTGTGGCAAGCTGCTGTTCACAAACTATCTGGATTCAATAGCAGATGCGGGACTACGGTTTCAAATTTTCTAACACCCCTATATTTGTTGATAATTCTACTGCAATAGTCGTTACTAAAAATCATGTCCAACATCCTAAGACCAAACACATCGGAATTAATATCACTTTATACGTGATTGTTTTGAAAAAAATCTAATCGATGTCGTTAAAATAAATACGGATTTCCAACGCGCTGACCTCTACGCAAAAGCCTTTGATAAACCATATTTCCTATATTTGTTAGAGGTCAACGGCGTTAAAAAGAAAAGTGATGTAATTCCAGAAGATGAACATGCTTAGTCCGATGCATCAAGTCCATTTTCTTTTCTTTTATTTTAGTTTATTTTATTCAATTAATTTTGGTTTTCTTTTATTTCTTCGCTTGTTAAAATCCTAAAAACGCAAATCGTTTACAGTTTAGAATTTTAGGGGGAGAATAGGTTAAGTTAAGTTAGGATAAAAAAATAAAAAAACGAGGGAGGAGGACATGCAAGCTAAAAGAAATGAGATCGTATCTGAGATATCGATTCAACAACTATGGAAAATGATAGTACACAGGAACAAAGCATTTGGGACTTTAAAAGATTAAATTGAATTCGATGCGAAATTCAAAGTATAAGTCGGAAAAATTTGAGCAACATAAAAGGAAAAATGATAGTAAAACTAGCTGCTATTAAGGTAACACAAAGAAAGTAGACCTAGAGGGTTCTAGACCATTACATGATGTGTCGGTAGATTCAACACAATAGATAAGTAGATCTCGTGGTGATCTCAAGATCAAACTAAGTTGTTCAACAAGCTGTGGTCATCATCTTATCCCTGGTTAACATAATCAACAGAGTTCCAATAAAGGGTGACGAGCAAAATAAACGCCACAAATGTGTGCGGATGACCAAAATATGAGCAAAGCACATGATGAAAAATGCAAAAAGCAATCAAACTGATAACCTATGTTGTTGGTGCGATCTGTGTAACAAGAATAAAATTTCTCAAAGAAGAAGATAGGTTATGTGTCTTTTTGCTGTGCAGTGGCACTGACCTGAGGATAAGCATAACTATATATTCTAGAATTCATTGTTGTTTGCCACCTCTCTGCTGTGTGGTGGCACTGACCTGAGGCTTGGCTTCTCTTTGAAAGCTCTTAGAATAGTTTCTTCTTGTCAAAATACCCGTAGACCGCTCAAAAATCTCCTGAGGAATGTTGATTAACATATAAGTGTGGGATCCACAAATGCTTGTTGAAATAATCTAACCTAATGTATCACCAATCTGTGTCAAAAGTATGTGTATGGATTTAAGTGGACAAGTATACTGACAATCATCGTGGCTACAATTCTTGAAAGTCCAAATCAATGTGTGCGTCTTATAGCACTAGTATGATTTCCTTAACTTGCTAATGACTCTCGACGAAAACAAGAATCTAGCATCAAATGATTTTGGTAACATGTCCTAAATGAGTTGATTACCTGTAGGATTCCATAATGAATCGTTCCACTTATGGTCAAAATAACATGAAGCTGTCTGTTCAAGAAATAAATATAGTAGATTTCTATCTTAGGATTTCCACCTCACACAAAATCACAAAAACATCTTTAGTTTTGTCTTTTAATGTTAGGTCTTTTCTTTTGTTTTAGCATTTAGTCAATTTAGAGTTATATGTCGGACTACATCGTGGAATTCAATATGGGATTAAATTAATTAAAAGGGTCACATCTGAGGTGACTAAATATGTTTTCAGTGTTAAATGGGTCACGTCTGAGGTGAAAAAATGTGTTTTGTTTAAAAGGATCACGACTGAGGTGATCAAAATTTTCAAAGTTAAAATGATCATGTCTGAGATGATCGAATGCTCAAAATGCTTAACCAATAGTTAAATGGGGTTAAATGTCAAATGGTCATAAAGTCAAAACCATAAGTATGATCCATTCACACGACTGGACCATGAGTATGGACTAGTCGTACGATTGGACCATACTTATGCACTAGACAACCGAATGGAGCATGAGTATGAACCATTCACACGAATGGCTTACAAGATTGAGCCAGTCGCCCGCATGGAGTTGTCCGAATGAGTCAGTCACCCGACAGAAGGTGATCGACTGAACCAATCGCACAACTGAGGTGTAATCGCGAATGAAAAGAGCGAATGGGTTTAGTCACCCGACTAAAACCAGATTCAGTATAAATAGGGCTATCGTCGATCACATATTCTCATCACCCCTCAATCGCCCTAAAATCACCTAGAGTGTCGTTACACTGCCAAAATTTCTTCTGACCTTACTTGAGTTCAAATTGTTGGATTATTTATGCCCAAGACACATAGAATATTGATGTGGTTAGTACGCATTGATCCAAGTCGGGTCATACCTAATAACAAGCTTGCAAACACTAATAAATAAATAATTGATTGATGATATGATCATGCAATTGAATAAATACACCAATTTAGAAAATGGGTTTCTAAATAAATTGCATATAAGATGAAACAACTTATAAGGATACTTTGTTATGGACATTATTTGTAATGTTATTTAAGTTGGTTAAATAACATCAAATAATAATAATAGTGTGTGTAAGTTATATAATTAAGAGGTTAATTATATAACTTATATGTATGAATAATAAAAAAACATTAGTGAATGTTTTGGAGGGAAAACCCTAATTTATTTCAAGATTCGGCCGCCCCTTAGAGGGGTCCAAGGCCACTTGTTTTAGTTGGTTGTTTTTCTTGAAACTACACACACTCCATCCTTCACTCTCTCTCTCTCTCTTACATGCAAGAACCCAAGAAGCTCTCATCTCTTCTCTATTTTTGAAGAACATTTAGCTGAAAAAGTGGTTTTTCAGCAGCTCTCTTACGGTTTTGGTGTAAAAATACCTAGCAACTAAGTGTCTTGCTTGAGGCTTGTGGGTATACTAGCTTGAGAACACCTCTCTTTGGTGTTTTGGCCATTCAAGAAGCTCCCTTTTATCATCCATACTCGTTTTTCTACAGATCTACAAAAGGTAGTATGTATCTTTTGTTTTTGGTTGTTTATTCTTCTTGATAGCTAGCTCACACACATATAAATGATCCTTGTGTTCTTGGGTTGTTGTTGACATTATATGAACCTGAAATTTCAGATTACAAATGATTATATTAAGGATATATTCCGCTGCATTTTCTAGTTTAAAAGGTTAAACTAATATGATATGGTTCAACACAAACCCAACACAAATATCAATATTTTGATGATTGATGGTTGATATACAGCTACAATGCGGTGCAACCTACATAAATCACAGTCGATTTGTGCCCTAAATCAATGAATTCGGCCATAACCAAGAACCGAAACTTAGTTGGACAAAATAACTAATAAAGCTAAGTAAAATGTTGAAATCAAGGTTATTAGGTGCTAAGTAGGGTTATTGCGAGTCAAATGAGCCAAACCACGATGTCTAATATTAAGATTTGCTCAAAATTTGAATCTCAATCGAACAGATAGTAGGTCATGCGACTGGACACCCCGATGAACTACAATCGCACGACTGAGCTGGACGAATGACTCAGTCAACCGAATGAACAATGCGTATGAGCTCAGTCGGCCGACTGAACCAGTTGAAGGCTCAGTCAACCGATTGAACTCAGTTGCATGAGAAGTCACCCGATTGTATTCAGTCGCATGTTAGGTCAAACGACTAAACCCAGTCATATGGTTCAATCGCACGATTAAACTAGACTGACCTCAAACAGTTTAGATTGAATTACTTTCTACTATGTGATGATCTAACTCGTATGCTTCTTGTGTTACAGATTGATGGCTAATCGATGGACCATCAACACCAAGCACAATATTTGTGCTCATCTGGACGGCATCACTCGGAACACTACCGAGTTTACTGGCATCATAGCTTTCCTAAAGAGATCACGGATACACCAAGCCATATCTACACCATGCACTCCCTATAGGACTATACAGCAGGCCTTCTGGGAGGGTGCATCAGTTGATCGATCTTGTGAGCCCTACTACATCAGGAGTACTATATTTAGGCACGACATAGAGGTGACTGTTGCAGATCTTCGACGAGTACTGGATCTGGGTGATGATGCTGCTCACCCAACCAATCTACGCCCTCTGACAGTGAGGGAATGCTTCCTCAGGATGAAGTACTTTGGGGACATCAATGCAGGTGTGCTAAACAAAAGCAACCTGTGTCCCCAGTTCAAGTACTTGGCACACGTGATACTGAAGTGCAAAGCTTCGAGGAGGGGTGGCTTTGATGACTTATCAGACCAAATCCAGAATGCCTACGTGGCACTGGTGCTGAACCACCCCTTCAGCTTCTCTAGCATGATATTTGCATACCTGATAGAGAATCTTGAGACCAAAGGCAAGGAGGGCTTCTGTATGTACTCAAGATGATTATCGATGAAAAGCTGCCTCCCTTGCCTAAGGAGAGCCATGATGCGGTATCACTTGAGGTGATGGATGAAACTACTTTGGGCCGCATGAAGGTCTACAGGGGAAAGCAAGTCAAACCCCCTGTGAGGAGACTGTTCGGGCACCTGGCCTGGGAGGATTACATGGCGCCGGCAAGGTGTAAGTGGTGCCATAAGGAGAGTGACTCAGATGTTGAGCAGATTGCTCTTTCATCTGATGACTCCGATGATGATAACGGTGACACTGGTGGAGATTCTAGCCCCGCTGCTTCTAGGGCGAGCACTGCACATGTTACACCTCCACCACCCACTCATAGAGATGCCACCACCGCCAGCTTCCATCAAGATTTTTGCCCTCCTGATGAGGAGGAGGAGAGTGATGAGGAACTACTGACCAGGACTATGGGCAGCAGAGTGGTTGCCATAGAGAGAGGTATAAGGGCGGTTGGTGGACACCAAGGGGAGTCCAAGGATGCTGTTGCTGCTGAATTAGATCCCTCATATACCCTAGACCCGCCCTACAGCCAAGGGGGAGCCACAGTACCTAAAGGCACAAAGAAGAAGAGAATGGCTCACCCCTATGGCAAGAAAGGGAAGAGACGGAAGTTCACCTTGACCTCTGCCACTACCTCAGCCACTACTTCCACCACCACCACCACCACTGCCACCATTCCACCTATCACCACTACTTCCACCACACACACCACCACTTCCTCAGCCACTCCACCACTTACCCACATCACATCCACCACCACTACAGCTTACCCATCACCATCCACACACATACCACCTCCCATATTCACCACTGCCACCACTACCACCACTAGCCACCAGGCAGGACCATCATATCACCCATCTTTCCCTTCAGGATCATCTCTACCTCTAAGTGGGGTAGAAGAATAGCTTTCAACACTAAACTGTATGGTGCTGAAGCTGTTAGCCGCCGATGACGAGAAGACTACTCAGATCCGATAGTTAGTGGAGCTTACTGTTGCACAATCACAGCAGATCTCTCAGCAGGCACAGCAGATTGAGGAGCAGGCTCAGCAAATGGCTGCTCATAGTCAAGAGATTACCCAACTCAAGGAGCAGAACTTGCTATCTACTAAGAAGATTAAGTTATTGGAGGATGCTAAGAGGACCATCCTCCTCAAACTTAAGGGCACAAAGCATGAGCCTCTGAAGATCAGAGAGGGCAACGGTGATGATGGTGATGATGGTGATGATGATGATAGTGATGATGATGATGATGGTGATGATGAAGGTGATGATGAGGATGGAGGAGACAATGAAGGAGAAGGAGATCCATCTGCTTCGGGTGCACAAGAAGCTAGTGAGAGGCGGACCAAAAGGAATCAAGATCCGGGTGCCTCGACATCAGCCCCGACATCAGCCCCGATAGCAGAGGAACACATGATTCGGGACAAAAGTAATGCATAGATGTTTGTGTAATTTAAATCATGTGTAATTTGAATTTTGTATTAAACTTATGTGCATGAATGTTTATGTATATATTTAATGTTTACTGTCTTGATTATTTACTAATGCATGATGTGTTAAATGTTTTAAATCAAGCAAATCCACGTTATCAGCGAGATAACTACGATGTTGTTCCCCTTCAGCAGATCAAGTCTCAACTCACAATGATACTTGATCTGCAAGGGAATGTCAGGAGGTCAGTAAGCTATACTCCCGAAGAAGGAGAAATTATTCACAACCTCACTGATGAGCAACTTGCAGAAATGTTCCAGTTAAACCCGGATGAATTGGTTAAGGATGCCCCTACCATCGATGTTGCTAGTGATGACGAGCTCAATGATGTTGATGAGATATAGATTGAAGACATCACAGCACAGCACTATCCAAAATATACTGATCGAGAGGGAAATGTGGTCCCTAATTTTCTAAATACACTCGATAGTGATATGCATGTTAAATTGGATACGATGGAGAGGGAGACCGAGAAATCGGAAAGCCAAGCTCAAGCCACGAACACCGATGTTGAAAACAAAAAGTTTGAATGGGCGGCTTGTTTTGTAGAGATCCGTGCCCAACGCACAGCGCCAAAGCCGAGTGCCTACGCCAAGATCTACAAAGTAAAGAAGCATCTTAAGGTGTCTAGAAAGATTATCGCATGGGCTTACTTTGAGGATCTTAATGTATATGATGTGAAGAGGGAGAAGGGAATCGAGTACTTTAGATTTCCACATGATCTGAAGACTTCCCTAGTTTTGAGCTCAACCAGTTGGCACGCCTGAACCTGCTGTATGCTAACCCCAAGAGATGTCAGGCTGGTTAAAGTTGCGTTGAAGAGAGAATACCACACACGATGGATTAATTTCAAGTCTCAACAACCTACGAGGTACATTCGAAGGTCAAAGGTGGACCCAAGGACCGGGAAATCCAAAGTGGTGTTGAAGTGGAGTCCTCCGCATACTATGTCTAAGATCCCATTGAGGGAAATGCCACAGGACTTCACTCCCCTCTTCAAGTGGTGGTATTATGACTGGCGTACAGGAGAAGCGGTCATAGTATTACAAAAAGAGCGCCAAATGGAGACCATCCGGGTATTTGACCCAATGTGGCTAACCAACCTGTCAGCAAATGATGTTTATACTTTATACAGGTGGCCATTATTCTATGATCCGCAGGATATTATACAGGCCCTCCAATTTCAAAATGTAATAAGACTCTGCTTTGCATTTGAGATATTGAAATACACATTGGAGTCACAGTTGAGGAGAGGCATAAGAAGTTTGACGAGCTAATAAAGGATGCCAGACAATGAAGGAAACTAGGTCCAAGGGGGAGTTTGTTGATCCATATGTACCTAGTTTACGATCTTAATGCAATATGTCTGTCATGTCCTAAATGTAATGAAACGTATGAGTTGAATGAAACATAATATGTGGTTGTTGATCTTAATGTTTAATGTTTCAGTGTATGTTTTAATGTTTATCATTTATTAACGCATATTGAACCAACTATATAGGTTTATGGTTGTTTCAATAGATCATAGTCAAAGAATGATTGAGAAACATAATCAAACTTAGTGATGTGAAGTTCTCATGTGAATGGCCCATGCTAATGGACCATACGCATGAACAACTTCATGCTAATAAACCAATCGCACGACTGAACCAGGAGACTGGATCAGTCACACAATTGTGACATGAGATGGGCTCAATCGCACGACTGAACACTCAGTCATGCAAATGGATCAACCGCATGACTCAGTCGCACGACTGAACCATGCTAATGGTTCAGTCGCACGAATGAGTAACCCTAACCTATAAATACCACTTAATGTAGGGTTTGCAAGAACACAAAATCCATGTTTAACCATTTAAACTTTCAGAAAACGCAGCGGACATATATAGCTTTAAAACCAATTTATAAGCTGAATATTTCATGTTCTTAGTGTCCATTCAATTGTAGAAAAGCAAACCCAAACAAAAGGATCATGTATGTGAATGAAACAAGCTATGAACATACAAAATCGTACATAAAATCACAGCTAGAACAAGCTGTGACAACTACCTTGTTCCAGCAGCAAATGTCGACCAAAATGGGGTTTTTGATGCTTGTTCTTTGGCCAAGACTCCAATGGAGGACTCCTCAAGCTAGTATACCCCAAGCTTGATGGCAACACCCTTTCTTGTTAGGTAGAATCACCCAAAATAAGCTTCAAAACTCTTCCTTTTCTTGTTAGAACCGTGAGGTTGAGAGAGAGAGAGAGATTTCAGCCTTTTGCATGTAAATTGTGTGGTACACTCTTGTGGAGTGTTCAAGACAAGAATTAAGTGTGTGTGGGTGTCCAAAGCAAGTTTGGTCCAATGGGGATCCAAAGGGAGGCGGGTCGAAATTTTGGGTTTTAAAAAACCTTCAATTGATTATCACACATTAACATGTCTTGTGAGCTAGACATATAATAAATTGTATGTACAATATATATATATGTATTTACATACTTATACAATTAACCATTTAATTTATAAGTTGTAATTCCCACTATTATTTGATGTCATTTAACTAATTTAAACAACACTTCAAATAATATTGTTTGAACAAATTATCCTAATAAGTTGTTCCCACTCACATGCAACTTATTTAGAAAACCCATTTTCTAAATTGGTGTAAATATTTAATTGCATGATCACATCATCAATTAAATATTTAATTGGTGTTTGCCAAACTTGTTATTGGGTATAACCCGACTTGGATCATAACGTACTAACCACATCAATATTCTAAGTGTTTTGGGCACACAGAATCCAACAATCTCCTACTTGCCCAAGATTCATAGAAGATTGATGTAAGCAGTAAATACCACCTAACAACGGTTCACTACCCTTAATACGCATGACTTGTAGCCATTCAATAACATCATCCCTTTCAAGTACCCTACTTGAAATGATTTAGGTGAATCAAACATTTATCCTTTTGTTTCAGATGTCATGTTAAATCCAAGAACACAGAATGATCATTTCTTGTTGATTTAACTTATCAGGCCTTAGACATCTAACTCTCAACGAATAAGAGGAACAAATTCCATCTTGACTACATATGTTTCTCACAGACACCTCGTGTCATACCTGAATATACCCTTATGTACTGTCCACTATTTCAGGATAGTGAAGAAGAAGCTCAAGGTGTAACACTTGGTGAATATCAAAACCCGATATGTATCTCAGGTCGGAGGATACCAAATGATATTCGCCTTTACTCAAAATTACTTATGATCAATCAATAAGATTCCATGCAGTAAAATTTGAGATGCGGGTTAGTCCAATATTTGTATCCCACAAATATCTATGAACTTTGGTAGCAACCCATTGCTCTATATTCATCCTTATGAATATTAACCAATCCAAGTTCATAATAGTCTTACCTTCAAACTTGCTCCCACAAGTATGAACGACTACGGACATTTAGAGTAAATATTTTACTCATGGATTAAACATGCTAAAATGGAATATTATTTGAAACATTATAACCAAATAACTTTATTCAAATAATAGAAAGTTCCACATATCCAAATACAAAATTTACAGATCAAATCCAATCACTAGAATATCGAAGTCCCATGGCACAAGTATGACCTTCATGCTTTGCCTTTTCAAGGAGCTTCGTGAGAGGATCCGCAACGTTTTGATCCGTGTGAACTTTGCGAATACATATCTTTCCCTTTTCAACTTCATCTCGTATGTAGTTGAATCTCCGCTCAATGTGCCTAGTCTTTTGATGAGCACGAGGTTCCTTGATTTGAGCAATCGCACCCTCGTTGTCACAAAAGATCTCTAGGGGTTCCTGAATGGAAGGGACAACCCCCAGATCGGTAATGAATTTCTTCAACCATGCAGCTTCTTGAGCTGCCAATGAGGCGGCGACATATTCTGATTCTATAGTTGATAGAGCCACCACATCCTGTTTGGAGCTCTTCCAAGAGACAGCTCCTCCATTCAGAATGAAAATGTATCCCGATTGAGACCGTGAATCATCACGATCGGTTTTGGAAACTCGCATCCGTGTAACCTTTTACAACGAGTTCCTCGTCACCAGATCCATAGATTAGGAACATATCTCTTGTCCTCCTTAGGTACTTAAGTATGTTCTTAACAGCCATCCAATGACTGTTTCCAGGATTCTGCTGGTAACGCTTGTCATGCTTAAGGCGCATGACACGTCCGGTCGAGTGCATATCATTGCATACATGATGGATCCTATAGCAGATGCGTATGGGATTGCCTTCATTTTATCTTGCTCTTATTTTGAGCTTGGACATTGAGCCGTACTCAATATCGTTCCTCTTTGAATAGGTACGGTACCTTTCTTAGAATTCTCCATCTTGAACCTTTTCAAGATTTTATCAATATATGCACTTTGATTCAAACCAATCAACCGCCTTGATCTATCCCTATAGATCTTTATTCCCAGAATATAAGCGGCTTCACCAAGATCCTTAATGGAAAAACAACTTCCAAGCCAGGTTTTTACACCTTCCAAGGTTGGAATGTCATTTCCAAATAGCAGTATGTCATCAACATACAATACTAGGAAAGTTATTGTGCTCCCACTAGCCTTCTTATACACACATGCTTCATCAGCGTTTTTGATGAAGCCAAATTTCTTGACCTCCTCATCAAAGCGATGACTCCAGCTTCTCGATGCTTGTTTCAATCCATAGATTATTTCTTTAACTTGCATACTTTATTAGGATGTTTTGGATCGACAAAACCTTCAGGCTGAACCATATAGACATCTTCCTCAAGATATCCATTTAGGAAAGCGGTTTTGACATCCATTTGCCAAATCTCATAATCATAATGAGCAGCTATGGCAAACAATATCCTTATAGACTTTAGCATCGCAACAGGTGAGAAGGTTTCATCAATCAACCCCTTGAGTTTGAGTGAAACCTTTTGCTACAAGTCTAGCTTTATAAGTATCCAAGTTTCCATGCATATCGTTTTCTTCTTAAAAACCCACTTACTTCCAACTATTTGGAGTTAAGAGGTGGTACAACCAAGTCCCATACTTGATTGTCATACATGGATTGCATCTCAACGTTCATGGCTTCAAGCCATTTGTCACAATCCGTATTGGACACTGCATCATGGTATGTGGTTGGTTCATCAGAATCTATCACATAGCATCCATCCATGAAAAATCCGTATCTTTCAGGCGGATTACTAATTCTAGCACTTCTGCGAACGTCTTGTGTGTTTTGATCAACCCCTTGATCATCCTCAACATCCTCATGTTGAGTGCTACTTTCAACCAAACGTATATCGGGTTGTGGTTCTTGATCCTCTCAAGATCCACTGTTCTACTGCCAGCTCCTTCCATAAGGAACTTTGCTTCTAAGAACTCACCCTTTCTGGCAACAAACACCTTTTGTTCCAGTGGATCATAGAAATAATATCCCATAGAATCTCTAGGATATCCAATAAAGATACACTTGGTGGATCGGACTTCCAATTTGTTTGGGGTGGGAGTTTAACATAAGCCTCACAACCCCAAACCCTTAAGTATGATAGGGATGGAACCCTTCCATGCCATATCTCAAAAGGTGTCCTTTCCACCTTTTTGGTTGGGGCCATATTTAGAATACGGGCCGCGGAGAGCAGAGCGAAACCCCAAAATGATAGAGGTAATGTGCTTCTAGCCATCATAGATCGGACCATATCCAATAAGGTTCGATTCTCCTCTCAGACACACCATTATGTTGTGGTGTTCCAGGTGGAGTGAGTTGTGAGACAATCCCACAACTCCTAAGATGATTTTGAAAGGCATCACTTAGGTATTCACCTCCTCTATCGGTACGAAGAATTTTAATCGACTTGTTGAGTTGATTTTCTACTTCATTTTTGAAGATTTTGAACATTTCAAAAGCTTCGTCTTTGTGCCTTAACAAGTACACATACCCATAGCGACTATAATCGTCGGTAAAGGTAATGAAGTATCTTTCACCATTCCTAGTCATTGGCTTAAAAGGACCACATACATCCGAATGTATGATTCCTAATAAATCTTTTGCCCTTTCGGTAGTTCCACTAAAGGGTGCCTTAGTCACTTACCTTGTAAACAAGACTCACAAACATCAAATGAATCACATTCATTTGTTTTTAAAAGACCATTCTTTTGAAGTGTTTGTAAACGTTTCTTGTTTATATGACCAAGACGACAATGCCAAAGATAGGTATCACTTAAGTCCAACTTGAGTTTCTTGGTGTTAGTTTGGTACAATGAACTATTTAAAGTATTTTCATGAACCAATTCATAAATACCATTAATTGGAATAGCTTTAAAATAGAACATACCATTTAAAGAAACATGAATATCATTTTCAATAAAAGATAATACATAATCATAATGTCTTAATTGGGATACAGAAATAATGTTCCTAGTCAAACTAGGAGCATACAAAACATTCTTCAAAATAACTTCCAAACCACTTGGAAGTCTTAGGATGTAGTCTCCACGAGCTTCAACTAAGACTTTAGTTCCATTCCCATGAAGAGGCTAGCATCCTCTTGTTTGAAGTCCCTACTTCTTGTGAACCCCTGCAACAAATTGCAAATGTGAGTTCCACATCCGGTATCCAATACCCATGTGTTAGAAGATGTAACATTAAGATCAATATGAATCATGTATATTGTACCTGAGGTCTGCCCGGCATCCCTCTTGGCTTTCAACTCTTGGAGATGGACAGGACAATTCCTTGCCAATGTCCAATCTCCCCACACTTGAAGCATGGGTCATTTGTAGCAACCTTTTGCTTCTTCTCTTGTGGTTTGGGTGGCACCCTTGCCACCCCTTTCCCTTTTCCCCAAGCGGGTCCCTTACCCTTGGCAACCTTTGCCTTGGGTGCGGGACGAGGCCTTTTGTTGTTCCCACCTTCATTAATGGTGAGAACGGTAAAACTCTTTTACCCATGGCCGCTTCGGCCGTTTTTAGCATTGAGTGAAGCTCACCAATGCTTTTATCCCAAGCATTCATGTTGTAGTTCAACACGAATGTCTCGAACCTTTTGGTAAGGCCATTGAGGATCAAATCCGTGGCCAATTCCTTCGAGACGGGACAATTAAGCCTCTCGAGGCGGTCAATATGACTTTTCATCTTAAGTACATAAGATGAAACAGATTGGTTGTCGTCCATACGACATGCATGGAGTGCTCGAACCGTTTCGAAACGCTCAACCCTCGCTTGCTGTTGGAATGTTTCCTTCAGCTGGGTTATCATGTCATAAGCCCCGTGGTGTTCATACTCCTTTTGGAGATCCGGAGTCATGCTCGCTAGCATGAGACAAGACACTTGGACGGAGTCCTCAGTGTACTTTAGCCAATCATTCAAGGCCTCCTCATCATCCTCGCTAGGTTGATCAGGGATAGGGTCGTCTAAAACGTACGATCTTCTCTCTTGCTTGAGAACGATTCTCAAGTTTCGATACCAATCGATGAAGTTGTTGTGATTTAGAAGTTCCTTTTGAGGATCGCTCGTAAAGATTGGTTGGACGCGGATGAGTTATCGGAATTATCATTATTAGAGGCCATCTACAAATTTAACAAAGTTTTATTTAGTATTTTCGATATTATCAATTTTAATAATTAATGCCTATTAAGGTCAATTATATATTAAAATCTAGAACCCAACATTACATTTAAATTGTGGTTAGGTGACCTTTATCCCACGATTTAAATTAATAAGGTGGTCAACGATTGACGGTTGCAACCATTTGCAACTTCTAGAGGTATGGGATCGACCTTGAACATCATATGTAAAGTTGGCATGTAAATCCCATCAACACCATTTGGAAACCACATTGTAGGTGATCCATTTAACATGGTTTGCAAATCAAGACATCCTACTTACACCACGTGTGAGTTTGCCAAAACAAATGGTTAGGTGACCTTTATCCCATAAGTAAGGCATTCTCACCTCAAATCACAAGTTCCCTCAAAATGGTTAGGTGACCTTTATCCCACTAAGAGTTCCCAAGTGACTCAAGTGTTGTGTAAAAGGACGGTGTTGATCTCGTTTTTAAAATATTAGAGATTTCTTAATTCTAGTTTAGAAAACTCTATGTACTTGTATTTGTATGCTTTCAAATACAAGGTACCCTATGGTTCTTAGATTAAAACCAATTTTAATCTTTAAAATCATTAAACCATTTTAATAACTTTTATTAACTTTAAAGAACCAACATTTTCAGCTTGTTAAGTTTGTTAATGAGTTTGTGATGAATATTCAAATACAAACCAAACAATCAAACAACAACAATCAAACAAGCATATATATACAACATGAGTGCATAACCATAGCTACTAAGTTGACAACACTTGTTTGCCATCACAAGTGTTGTCATAAGGTCTTTTCTAAGGTTGAAAACAATCACAAAATGCAGGTCATCTTGGACCCCACTTGAACTTGCATCCATATGCTTCAAGTTCCATGTCTTGATGTCCATCTTCGGGTCTTGAACTTGTGCATCTTCCTTTTACAAAATTGTATCCTAATACATTTTTCTAATAAAGAAATGCACCTAATCTATTACAAACCCAAATGAATGAATAATTACAACCCAAATAATGAAACAAAATTACAACCAAATTGAATGAATGAATACAACCAACACAAGCATCCAAACATCACAAGGTCAATGGCTAGGTTATGCACTTTATCATCCAATGATCATAACATCAAAACATCTAATGAAACCCCTTTTAAAACCACCAAATTTCAGCCAACATAAACTGAAATTTTGGTTTTAAATATTGTCCAAACAATCAACACATCAAGATATGTATCTTTCAAGATCTAATCACTAGCATGTGTGATATGACCTTGAAAGTTGGGGAATCATTCAACCAAACAATAACAGCCCAAAAACAGCCTAAAATATGTCTATAAACATCCTTTAAAACCAATTTTAAAGAACAACACAAGCAAGTCATCACATAACCGGCTCTAGATGCCATTGTAGGGTTTGCAAGAACACAAAATCCATGTTTAACCATTTAAACTTTCAGAAAACGCAGCGGACATATATAGCTTAAAACCAATTTATAAGCTGAATATTTCATGTTCTTAGTGTCCATTCAATTGTAGAAAAGCAAACCCAAACAAAAGGATCATGTATGTGAATGAAACAAGCTATGAACATACAAAATCGTACATAAAATCACAGCTAGAACAAGCTGTGACAACTACCTTGTTCCAGCAGCAAATGTCGACCAAAATGGGGTTTTTGATGCTTGTTCTTTTGGCCAAGACTCCAATGGAGGACTCCTCAAGCTAGTATACCCCAAGCTTGATGGCAACACCCTTTCTTGTTAGGTAGAATCACCCAAAATAAGCTTCAAAACTCTTCCTTTTCTTGTTAGAACCGTGAGGTTGAGAGAGAGAGAGATTTCAGCCTTTTGCATGTAAATTGTGTGGTACACTCTTGTGGAGTGTTCAAGACAAGAATTAAGTGTGTGTGGGTGTCCAAAGCAAGTTTGGTCCAATGGGGATCCAAAGGGAGGGCGGCCGAAATTTTGGGTTTTAAAAACCCTTCAATTTGATTATCACACATTAACATGTCTTGTGAACTAGACATATAATAAATTGTATGTACAATATATATATATATGTATTTACATCCTTATACAATTAACCACTTAATTTATAAGTTGTAATTCCCACTATTATTTGATGTCATTTAACTAATTTAAACAACACTTCAACTAATATTGTTTGAACAAATTATCCTAATAAGTTGTTCCCACTCACATGCAACTTATTTAGAAAACCCATTTTCTAAATTGGTGTAAATATTTAATTGCATGATCACATCATCAATTAAATATTTAATTGGTGTTTGCCAAACTTGTTATTGGGTATAACCCGACTTGGATCATAACGTACTAACCACATCAATATTCTAAGTGTCTTGGGCACACAGAATCCAACACTTAATTCGTAGAAAAACGTAACACTTTCAATATTTCGACTCTTACTCGTACCCTAGCCGTCCAGAACGTCCAAGAAAGCCAGTCCAAGTTCATAGATCGTTCTTGATCAATTCCTATTCGTTCTTAACATTTAGTTTATCTTATCGATCGGGTTAACGTTCTCACTGATTGGATCGCCAATAAAATAGGATCCTGCACTATTTGAGTTGTATACATGTGAATCAGTTAGTACTCCGTCTAGTACACGGTCCTTTACATAAAGTTTGTATGGGGTCAAGCTCAAGAGAAGGCGTTTGAGGAGTTAAAGGCAGATTGACTCAAGCACATATTTTGTTGTTACCGATGGAAGTGAAGATCTGGTGGTTTACTCTGATGCTTCCTACTTGGGGTTGGGGTGTGTGTTAATAGAGAGAGGAAGGGTTATAGCCTATGTATCCCGAAAGTTAAAAGTTCATGAGATTAATTATCCTACTCATGACTTTGAGCTAGCAGCCGTGGTCTTCGCCTTAAAGATTTGGAGGCACCACCTATATGGGACGAAGTGCACCATATTCACTGACCATAAGAGCTTGAAGTACTTCTTCGAGCAAAGAGATTTGAACATGAGGCAGAGGAGATGGTTGGAGCGCATAAAAGATTATGATTGCAAGATCCATTACCATCCGGGCAAAGCCAACATGGTGGCAGATGCCCTTAGTCAGAAGGGGAGACCCGAGCCGATTCGGGTGAAGGCTTACCAGTTGGTCATGACCTCTGATGTGATGAAGTAGGTCAAAGAGTTTCAAGATGAGGCATTGAAGCAATATCATCTTAACTCTGAAAGAATGAGAGGTGTGGTTGCGGAACGGGGTGAAAACACTCTTGGTGTTAGGACCCGATTTGGACGAATGTGGATTCTTCATTATAGGGATTTACATCGGAGAATTATGGATGAAGCTCACAAAACTCGATTCTCTATTCATCCTGGTGCTACAAAGATGTATCAAGACATGAAGAAAGACTATTGGTGGTCGGGTATGAAGAGTGATGTGGTGGAGTATGTGAGTAAATGCCTTACCATTTTACAAGTGAATGCCGAGCACGAAAAGTCGTGTGGAAAGATCCAACCATTGGATATACCGGAGTGGAAGTGGGAGCACATCACCATGGATTTTATTATGAAGTTGCCGCATATTGCGTAAAGTTATGATGCCATATGGGTGTTCATTGATCGTCTGACAAAGAGTGCTCACTTCCTACCGATTCACGAGACATATTCATCGGAGAGGTTGGCGGATCTGTTCATTAGAGAGATTGTAACTCTTCATGGTGTGCCGGTGTTTATTGTGTCTGATTGTGACACCCGGTTGTCTGATCGTGACACCCGGTTTACATCTAAATTTTGGAAGAAGTTCCACGATGCTATGGGGACGAGGTTACACATTAGCACGGCTTATCATCCCTAGACAGATGGCCAGTCGGAAAGGACCATTTAGATGTTGGAAGATATTCTTCGGGCATGTGTCATTGATTTTGGAGGAAGTTGGGATGACTACTTACCGTTAACTGAGTTCTCATATAACAATAGTTATCATGCCAGCATTGGTATGCCCCCTTATGAGATGCTATATGGGAGAAGATGTATAACACCCGTCTATTGGGGTGATGTTGGCCATAAAGAGTTAGGGAGCGTCGAAGTGGTCGAGGCTACGACTGAGAAGCTGGAAAGGATCAAAGCCTTTATGAAGGCAGCTAAAGATAGGCAAAATTCGTATGCCGATAAGAGACGTATACCGATTGAGTTCCAGGTGGGGGATAGAGTCATGTTGAAGGTCTCACCTTGGAAAGGAATCATTCGGTTCAGAAAACGGGGCAAGTTGAGCCTAAGATACATATGGCCTTTCTGAATCATTGCTCGAGTAGGAGAGGTGGCCTTGGAGTTACGAGATGAGTTAAGTGGAATTCACCCGACATTCAATGTATCTCATCTGAGAAAGTGCTTAGTGGCCGAGGATATGATCGTACCGCTGGAGGATATCGAGGTAGATGAACGGCTCAATTATGTGGAGCAACCCGTGGCAGTCATTGATCGTAAAGAGAAGAGGTTAAGGAATAAAGTGGTCCCTCTTGTGCGAGTACAATGGAAGCACAGAAAGGGATCTGAGTCTATGTGGGAGACTGAAGAAGAGATGAGATAACATTACCCATGATTGTTTGAGGAATAACAGGTTTCGGGGACGAAACCTATATAAGGGGGTGGACTTATAACACCCGGTTATTCTTTTAATGTCACGAAAGAAAGAATAAAAGTAGGGAAAAAGAAAGAAATGCTATTAAACCTAAGTTGAGGGGTTGAAAGTATGCAAAGTACAAATTTATTATAATTTTGTAGAAAAGTAGCATGGCCGCCCATGCCATGCCACTTTTCACCTTTTTGCCGATCGTAGAGAGAGAAAGCAGAGAGAAAGCATTCGGGTTTTGAAGAGCAGAAGGAAGAAGTTCGAATTCAAGCTAAGAATTCATGGTTTTTTAGTGATCTTAACTGGCCTTGCCTTGGTATTATGCTTATGTGTGTTTGTATGTTCGGTTGTGTGTGTTTTAGTGGGTTTCTAGGCGGTTGAACTCTGTTGCAAAAGGGTGTTTGAAGAAGTCGTAACCAAAGGCTGCAAAGGTGAGTTCTAGAACCCCCTTTTTACTTGTTTTTAACTGCTTTGGGGCTGGAAATGCATGTATGAACTTTTTATAAGAGTTGGGTTTATACTCGTATGTGTGTTTATGTGTGTGATTTCGGGTGGGGTTTGATTTCAGGCTATGTATGTGTTTGATGTTGTTTTGCTTCTGTTTCTAAGGCCTAGAATGTATGATTTAAGCTTAGAACATGATAGGTGATGTTTGGGGACTGAATTATGATGTTTAAGTGTGATATAGCTTGCTCATGCTCCCAAACAGTAGCCCATACGCCCAACTGTAGATAAACTGCCTAAGTGTTCCCATGCGCCCGAAACCTCATGTGCCCAAATAGTATTCATGCGCCTAGAAATAGGCTGAAATTGACTAAGTGTTCATACGCCCAGATAGCTCATGCGCCTAGGCACTCATGCGCCTACATAGTGCTCATGCGCCTAGAATTGCCCGGAATAGACTAAGTATTGCTCATGCGCCCCAATAGTGCGGATGCGCCTGAAAGTTGCCCATGCGCCTAAGTGTTCCTCATGCGTCTGAAAGGCCATGCGCCTGTAGAGTGCTCATGCACCTGCATAGTGCCCATGCGCCTAAAGACTTAGAATATTTTCTAATTTTTGGGGAAAAGTTTAATGTGGGCTTGGACTTGGGAGGTTCCCGGGAGCTATGTAAGTGTAAGGCCCCGTTCCCGGGACGCTTACAGTTGGGTTCTCATCGCACGTAAAACATATAATTACAATTGCCTCATGAAAATATTGCAACGGAAACATTCAAAAATGACATCTCCTTTCATTATAAAAACTTTTGCCAAATAATACAGCATTAATCAGTTACAAAATACATTGTTGCATTACATCACAAAAGCATTTAATAAATGGATGCCATCCCAAAAGAGCCGAGTAGCCGCCCGTGCCATCCTCAGCAACCATTACCTGCCAACTGGAAACACATAAAAGTCAGTGTTGCTGAGTGAGTTCTAGTTTTATAATAAAACATACTTTTCTTTCGTAAAACCGTTCTTTACTTTCTTTCAAAATCATACTATACTTTTCATTCGTTCGTGATCATACATCATACCTACATACAGATAATATCATCATTATCTTCGTTAATCTTTCATGCTTCATTCTTTACTTTCCCTTCTATCAACCATAAACCTTACCCTTCTGTTCATGGTACTGGACCTAGGCCTATCACAGACCTTCTATAATGGTGCACCGCACCTCATGGTCGCAGCACCTAAGGTAAAGTTTAGGTTTACTATGCAATACCTTTCTGTTCATGGTTCCAGACCTAGGCCTGTCACAGACCTTCTATAACAGTGTATCGCACCTCGTGGTCACAGTACCTAAGGTATGAATGTAGGTGTACCATTTCCATATGTGATACCTTTCTGTTCATGGTTCTGGACCTAGGCCTATCATAGACCTTCTATAACGGTGCATCGCACCTCATGGCCACAGTACCTAAGGTATGCAGCAATAGTTCTATGCAAATGGTCAATCACATTAATGCATGCATTCTTACTTCATGTTCCTCTTTTCTTTATCTTTCACTTTACGTTACATAATACTTCTTTTATTCATTAACATCACACGTAAAGCCACAGGAAAGATAAACATACATCATAATAAGGAACATCAACATACACAATCATCATCATCATACAGGGCAACATCATACATACATAACATGCATAATCATGCAACTTCATACATCATCATCATGCATATGCATCAATCACACATCACTACATGCCCATCTTAACATCTATGACCTCAAAGTCAACTTACATAGCCCCCGGGAATCTCCTAGGTCAAAGCCTACATTACTCTTTTTTCTCCAAAAAGTCAGAATTATTCTAAGTGTTCATCCGCATTGACCTTATTGTTCATCTGCATTTGATTTGCTTCACCCGCATTGACTTACTTCATCCGCATTTGCTATCTGCATTTGCCTTACTCATCCGCATTTGTCATCCGCATTTCATATACTTTTTCAATGTTCATCCGCATTGACTTACTTCATCCGCATTTGTCATCCGTATTTCCATACTTAGTCAATGCTCATCCGCATTGACTTCATCCGTATTGACTTTATCCACATTTCTTCCCATTACTCATCCGCATTAACTTTTCAACACTTATGTAGATTCTAAAACTTAACATATGAGCCTTAAACATCAAATTTCAATTTCAACTCACCGTTCATCATGTTCTAAGCTTAAATCATACATCCTAAGTCTTAGAAAAATCACCATACATCATCAAGCATGAACATAGACACACATCATATCATAACATCATCATACACACATTCAAACATACGAGTCCAAAACCCAGTTTAATAAAAACATACATTCATGCATTTCCAGCCCCAAAATTAGTTAAAATAGGTATAGGAGGGGTCCTAGAACTCACCTTTGCAGCTCTTGAGTATGGCTTCTTCCAAACTCGTTTGCAAATTGAATTCAGTCGCCTAGAAACCCACTAAAAACATACCCGAACACATATAAACACACATAAGCATAAACCCGAGGACATAACCAGTTAAGAACATCATAAAAACATGAATTCTCACCTTGAGTTCGAATTCTTTCTTGTTCTTCCTTCAAAACCGAGAATTTGCTACTCCCGGCTACTCTCTCTCTAAACCCGAAGATAAGTGGTGTATGTGACATATGGGCGGCCATACCACCTTTTTACACCCACTTTTCAAACATTTTGTCCTTTTGGACCCTTTTTACCCCTAGACTTGGGTTTTATTTCTTTTCTTCCTTTTTCTTCACTTTATTCTTCTTTCTTGTCCAGAAATATCCGGGTGTTAATCCACCCCCCTTAAATAGGTTTTGTCCTCGAAACCTGTTATTCCTCGAACAAACGCGGGTAATGCTACTTCATTTCTTCTTCGGTCTCCCACGTTTACTCGGATCCCTTCCTGTGCTTCCACTGTACACGCACAAGGGGAACCACTTTATTTCTCGGCCTCTTTTCCTTTCGATCTATGATTGCCACTGGCTACTCCATGTAATTGAGCCGTTCGTCTACTTTGATATCCTCTAGTGGAACAATCATGTCTTCATCAGCTAAGCACTTTCTGAGATGAGATACATGGAATGTCGGGTGAATTCCACTTAACTCTTCTAGTAACTCCAGTATATAGGCCACCTCTCCTACTCGAGCAACAATTCGGAAAGGGCCTATGTATCTCGGGCTCAACTTGCCCCGCTTTCGGAAATGAATGATACCCTTCCAAGGTGAGACCTTCAACATAACCCAGTCTATCTTTGGCTGCATCGTTTATCACCCACCTGGAACTCAATCGGTCAGCATCGTTTATCAGCATACGACTTCTGTCTATCTTTGGCTGCCTTCATGAAGGCTTTGATCTTCTCAAGCTTCTCAGTTGTAGCCTCGATTACCTCGACGCTCCCCAATTCCTTCTGACCAATATCACCCCAACAAACGGGTGTTCTGCATCTCCTACCGTATAACATCTCATATGGTGGCATACCAATGCCGGCATGATAGCTGTCGTTGTATGAGAATTCGGCTAACGGTAGGTGGTCATCCCAACTTCCCCCAAAATCAATCACACATGCCCGAAGCATGTCTTCTAATGTCTGAATGGTCCTTTCTAACTGACCTTCAGTCTGAGGATGATAAGTCGTGCTAATATGTAACCTCGTCCCCATGGCGTCGTGGAATTTCTTCCAAAATTTAGATGTAAACCGGGTGTCACGATCGGACACAATAGACACCGGCACACCATGACGAGTTACAATTTCCTTGATGAATAGATCCGCCAACCTCTTGGATGAATATGTCTTGCGGATCGGTAGGAAGTGAGCACTCTTCGTCAGACGTTCCACAATCACCCATATCGCATCGTACCCTTTCGGAGTACGTGGCAGCTTCGTATTGAAATTCATGGTGATGTGCTCCCACTTCCATTCCGGTATATCCAAAGGTTGGATCTTCCCATACGGCTTTTGATGCTCGGCCTTCACCTGTAAGCAAGTAAGGCACTTACTCAAATACTCCACCACATCACGCTTCATACCTGGCCACCAATAATCTTTCTTCATGTCTTGGTACATTTTCATAGCACCTGGATGAATGGAGTATCGAGTCTTGTGAGCTTCATCTAAAATCTTCACCCGTAGATTCCCAAAACGAGGAACCCACGTTCTCCCGAATCGAGTTCTAACACCAAACGTGTTTTCACCCAATTCTACAACCAGACCTCTCATTCTCTCAGAGTTAAAATGATGTTCTTTTAGTGCCTCATCTTGAAACTCTTTTACTTGCTTCATCACGTCAGAGGTCATGATCAGCTGATAAGCTTTCACCCGAATCGACTCGGGCCTCTTCTTTCGGCTAAGGGCATCAGCTACCACGTTGGCTTTGCCCGGATGGTAGTGGATCTCACAGTCATAGTCTTTTATGAGCTCCAACCATCTTCTTCGTCTTATATTCAGGTCCTTCTGCTCAAGGAAGTACTTCAAGCTCTTATGGTTAGTGAAAATGGTGTACTTCGTCCCGTACAGATAGTGCCTCCAAATCTTTAGTGCAAAGACCACGGCTGCCAGCTCCAAGTCATGAGTAGGGTAGTTGACCTCATGAACCTTCAATTGTTGGGATGCATAAGTTATAACCTTTCCTCGCTGCATTAGTACACACCCCAACCCCGTGTAAGAAGCATCAGAATAAACCACCAGATCTTCACTCCCATCGGGTAATGATAGAACAGGAGCTTGAGTCAATCTTGCATTCAATTCTTCGAACGCCTTCTCTTGAGCTTGACCCCATACGAACTTCACATCCTTCCAGGTCAACTTAGTTAGTGGAGAAGCAACCTTAGAGAAGTCTTGGATAAACCTCCTATAGTAGCCCGCCAAACCCAAGAAACTACGAATCTCGGATGGCGTCTTAGGAGACTTCCATTGCATCACCGCCTCCACCTTAGTCGGTTCCACCATAATCCCATCGGGATTTACCACATGACCCAAGAACTGAACTTCACGCAACCAAAACAAGCACTTGGAGAATTTTGCATACAACTTCTCCCTCCTCAATGTCTCCAAAACCTCCCGAATATGACCGGCATGCTCAATCTCGCTCTTTGAATAAATCAGGATATCATCACTAAACAAAATCACTGATTTATCCAACATAGGCCAACACACACGGTTCATCAGATCCATAAAAGCAGCTGGCGCATTGGTCAAACCAAAAGACATGACAAGAAACTCGTAGTGACCGTAGCGCGTGCGAAAAGCTGTTTTAGGGATATCTTGCTCCTTCACCTTCAACTGATGGTAGCTAGATTGAAGATCTATCCTTGAAAACCAACTGGCACCTTGAAGCTGATTGAACAAATCATCTATTCTTGGTAAGGGGTATCGGTTCTTCACCATCAACTTGTTCAACTCACGGTAGTCAATGCACATCCTCATGCTACCGTCTTTGTTTTTCACGAACAGGACCGGAGCACCCCAATGAGAGATACTCGGTCTGATGAACCCCTTATCCAACAGCTCTTGGAACTGCTCCATCAATTCTTTCATCTCCGTCCGAGCCAACCGATACGGTGCCTTGGCCACAGGTTGGGCACCTGGTATCAGATCAATCTGAAACTCAATCTCCCTGTCAGGTGGCACTCCTAGTAAGTCTTCTGGGAACACGTCTGGGAAATCACACACAACCGGCATATCAGAAAGTTATGGTGCTGGCATATCCACATCCTTTACGTAGGCCAAATAGGCACTACATCCACGCCTCATACACATTCCCACCACCGCCATCGAAATCACTTTCAGAATTGTCATGACCCGATCACCATAAACCGTCACCGTACTCCCGTCAACCGCTGATAGTTGAATCATCTTCTTGCGACACACAATGTTCGCCTCAAATTCTGCTAACCATCCATCCCAAGAACCAATTCAAAACCACCTAAGGTTATCACAAACGGTTTAACAGGAAACTTATGACCCTTAAGTTCCACGTCACGGTTCTCTATCCTCTCAAAAATCCTGGTAGACTTACCTATGGCAGTTTCTACATCGAAGGGCGCATCAACACGTCTACTACTAACAGGCAGTTTAGCACAGAAAACAGTAGAAATAAAACTTTTACTGGCACCCGAATCAAATAACACAGAAGCTAAATTTTGGTTCACAAGAAACGTACCAGACACAACATCAGGGTCCGTCCTAGCCTCCTCCTATGTCATCGTGAATGCCCTGGCACTCGCCCTTGGTCCTTCACCACCATTTTTCTTCACCCTAGAACTATCAGCCCTAGGCTTTTTACAATCCTTGTTCACTTGGCCCTCTATGCCACAGTTAAAACACTGGACCATACTACAGTCCTTGGCTATATGCCCCGACTTCCCACATTTGAAGCATACATTCAACCCCAGCCTACATTCCCCGCTATGTTCTCTCCCACACCTATCACACTTCTTTATACCCGCACCCGATGCGACCACACGGCGGTCGTCCACCCATGCCTTCTTGTTACCCGTCGAAGCATTACCCCGACCAAACCTCTTCCCCTGCCAGTTTTGATCACCACCGCTCTTCTTTCCACCTTCATTCACCACCACCGTCCTCTCATCATACAGTCTCCCTGCCAAATCCATTGCCGACCTAAACGTGCTCTGCCGGGCAGCGATCATGTGCCTGCGAATATCCGCTGGCAAACCCTGAATTTACCTCTTGATTTTTCGAGACAGATGTGTCACCTGACCCGGCACCAGACGTGGCATCTCGTTGAATTTCATGGTGTACTACTGGTGCGTCATAGTTCCCGCCTCTAGTTGCAGGAACTCCCTTTCGACCTTGTCCATTTCCCGATGAGGACAAAACTCCTCAATCACCAACTTTTTCAGCTCAGACCATCTCATCCTTCTGATGGCCTTGCTACCCTAGGCTTGGACAATGTTGTCCCACCAGCACAGAGCCAAATCCATAAAAGAGTGGGTAGCGAACTTTACTTTCTGATCCTCCTAGCACTCGTTGATATTTAAGACGGCTTCCATTTCTCTCACCCATCGGTGAGCAGCAGCAGCAGTGCCATTACCGTCAAAAGTAGGGGGCTTACACCCTTGAAATGCCCCATAGTTACAACCTCGTGCCGCCTCTTGCACAGGCTCTGCTTCTTCCACAATGTTATGTTGTGGAATATAAATCCTATAAGATTTAGATGTTGAAGAGTATCCAACAAAGAAACCATCATATGCTTTTTCTGAAAATTTTCCAAAGACTCTTTTATGTTTAAAACAAATACATGACATCCAAAGACTTTAAGATATCCTATGTATGTTTTCTTTTAAACAAGAGCTCATAAGGAGTTTTGTTATGTTCTTTGACAATTAATGTTCTGTTTTGAACATTACATGCAGTATTCATAGCCTCAGCCCAAAAAGTGATGGGCAATTATGCATCAGCTAGCATTGTTCTGGCTGCTTCAATGAGAGTTATGTTTCTTCTTTCAGAAACTCCATTTTGTTGTGGAGTTCCTGCATAGGCTCTGCTTCTTCCTCTTCTTTTTCATCATCAGACGGAACCGTCTCAGTCTAGGGTTGTCTTCTTTCGCCCGTAGGTCTACTCCTTTCCCTTCTCTCCCCCTCTCTAACTACCTTTATCACTTCGGTCACCACAGACGATAGGATCGTCTGCATGACTTGATGCACTTCCTCCACAACCGCCTCCTTCACTAAGGCTCTCAGGTTAGCACTCTCATCTCCACCCTCCGGATGAGGGGTTTCTGGTTCTTCATGAACCACCTTTTCGGCCCTAGGCCTTCCTCTCGTAACCCGTGGTTCAGCACCACGACCTCCACCACACGAAGCTTTAGATGATCTACCACCAGCCATCCTCACACACACACGCTGAAAGATTCAAACACCAACACGGTCATTCAAGGAAACAGCTCTGTTTATGTCAAGTATAGTAAGTCCCTAATTACAATGGCCAGTTGTGATTAGCCACTTACTTTACTCTCCATACCCCAAGCATTACCTATCCTGACTACATCAGTATCTAATTCTACCAGCAACACATAACCACATAACATCACACGTAATACTGGTTGACTTTATGAAAATACCTTATGGCACGCAGCTACTCAGATTGGCATCCCATCCCCTTTCCGTCCCATTCTAAGTTTAAGTTAAGGTTTATTTTGAAATTTTATCCATTTCACTTAAACTTTGGCTCTGATACCAACTTGTAAGGCCCCGTTCCCGGGACGCTTACAGTTGGGTTCTCATCGCATGTAAAACAAATAATTACAATTGCCTCATTAAAATATTGCAGCGAAAATATTCAAAAATGACATCTCCTTTCATTATAAAAACCTTTGCCAAATAATACAGCATTAATCAGTTACAAAATACATTGTTGCATTACATCACAAAAGCATTAAATAAATGGATGCCATCCCAAAAGAGCCGAGTAGCCGCCCGTGCAATCCTCAGCAACCATTACCTGCCAACTGGAAACACATAAAAGTCAGTGTTTCTGAGTGAGTTCTAGTTTTATAATAAAACATACTTTTCTTTCGTAAAACCGTTCTTTACTTTCTTTCAAAATCATACTATACTTTTCATTCGTTCGTGATCATACATCATACGTACATACAGATAATATCATCATAATCTTCTTTAATCTTTCATGCTTCATTCTTTACTATCCCTTCTATCAACCATAAACCTTACCCTTCTGTTCATGGTACTGGACCTAGGCCTATCACAGACCTTCAATAATGGTGCACCGCACCTCATGGTCGCAGCACCTAAGGTAAAGTTTAGGTTTATTATGAAATACCTTTCTGTTCATGGTTCTGGACCTAGGCCTGTCACAGACCTTCTATAACGGTGCATCGCACCTCGTGGTCACAGTACCTAAGGTATGAATGTAGTGTACCATTACCATATGTGATACCTTCTGTTCATGGTTCTGGACCTAGGCCTATCATAGACCTTCTATAACGGTGCATCGCACCTCATGGTCACATTACGTAAGGTATGCAGCAATAGTTCTATGCAAATGGTCAATCACAAAGAAAGACCTCGATGTACATACCATGCTTACAAGTCTATCTCTACTTTCATTGGTAACCATGTCACATATAAGTACTGATGAGTCCTTTCACCTTCAATAGTTTTTATAACTACTGATGGCTAAATTCCTCACAAGTACTGAAGTACTTTATCTGTTCCAAACTACTGATGTAGTTACAACTACTGATGTAGTTACAACTACTGAAATCAGTACAAACAGATAAGTACTGACGTCCTATGAAACACCTAAAAAGCAGATGCAAAGTCTGATGAGTAAGTGTTGAGGACAGTATGAAACAGCTGAAAGGCTATGAATTGACGAAAACTACTGAAGAGAACTTTCCCTTCAGTTGTTTCTACAACTGCTGTTTCATTCTAAACAACTGAAGCAAAACCATGTCTTCAGTAGTTTTATAACTACTGATGACTAATACCAAGTCTTCAGCTGTTTCACACCAACTGATGACAAAACCACTATCTTCAGTAGTTTCACAACTACTGATGACAAACACCAAGTCCTCAGTGTTTCATCATCTGAAGTCATAACCATGGCTTTCAGTAGTTTTCTAACTACTGATGCTGAACACCACGACTTCAGGTGTTTCAACGTCTGAAAGGGTAATACCATGTCAACAGTCGTTTAAAACTACTGATGACTAACACCAAATCCTTCAGTCATTTTCTAACCCGTACCCTATAAATATCCCTGACCTAATCCTTCAGAGCTTCATCTTCTTCAAACCTACGTTCATCTCTCCAAAACTTCTCTCTTCTACATGGCGTCCATGCAAATCAAACCGCGACACAACTGTGTAGCTTACCTCACAAAATCGCCATTCTGGGCTAAGTTCGATAATGCTATTGATCTTATGGTCCAGTCACCCTACAAAACGGCATTTCTTCTCAATCCAATCCTTCATGCGAATCCCTCAAACAGTTTTGGATGAACGTCACCCTCACCACTGGGGAGAACAACACAGCGTCTCTCCGGTCGGTCGTCAACAACCACGAAGTGGTCATCACTCCCGATATACTTCGTCAAACTCTACACTTGGATGATGCCACTTCTCTTGCTGGATATCCAAAGGGCACAACTGATTTATCCTTTGCCCACCATGGATATCAGGGAAACCTTAGTGCCTCCACTATACTGAAGAAACATTTCCATGACGCTGAACGTCTAATCTTTCACATGGTAAATGTCTGTTTGGCTCCTAAGACTTCATCTTGGGATCAAATGTCTACAAAGTGGCAGCAGGTAATGTATTCTATTCTTGAGCAACAGCCTTTAAATTTTTCAGAAATAATATTTTCAGAGCTCAAGGATATGGCACAAAAACAAATTGCTAACCGTTGGATACTATATCCGCGGTTCATCATGGCCATAATTACAAACCAGCTTCAAGCTTAGGGACTTGTTGGCCTGGGAGTCCCTGCTATGGCTGTTTTGCCTGAAGTATACTCCCGGCACAACTCTGACCAATCACTCAAAATGGCTGCCAAGCTGCGCAAACCCACGCAGCTGGAACCCACAGCCACCACCTCCAAATCAAAAGTCCCCACCAAACCACCAAAAAGAAAACCAAAAAGGCTACTCAGGGAAATGAGTCCCCTGAGGATGCCCCTGCAACACAAATGCAGGCTATATCCACTGGTTATAACCCCCTAGTGGATATAAGGACTCTTCCAGCCATAGCCGCTCAGGATTCCTCTCAAAAGGATTGCAGCAACCACACAAGGGGTACCCACACATCTGGGATCTTCCTCACTTGAGGAGATTGCCATTGAAGAGCACCATCCTCCCCAGGTGCAGACTGCTTTTACCCCATCTCCCTATGCAACCGCCCCCAAAGTCCTACATTGCTTGTTGCACAAGTGCTGACTCAATTGCACTCCTCACCCCCTCCCCAGATACCAATTACTACTGGGAACACCTCTACCATTGAGGGGGAGACCAAAGTGCAGCTGAGAACCCACAGCATAGGGGTTACAATGTTCCCTCTCCTAGTGTAGCCATGGCGACTGGAACTTCTGGTGAGGCTGCCACTTCTCCTGCGTCAGCATATGATCAGGTTGTAGTTGGTACCATTACTAAGACCTTACCAGAGGCAACTGCTGATGACGGACATAGTCCTGAGGCAGGAAGTCCCCAGTACCAAAAAAAGGGGCACATGCTACAACTGAGCTACACTCAGTGCATGTTCATCCTGATCCTATCAGGAGGTCAGGTGATTCAGTATCTACTGATGATGACCTGGGCTTCTTTTACGATGTAATCGCCCAAAACACCATCCTGGAAGAGGAGGTGAGCAGACTCAAAGAGCTGCTTGCCAAAACTTCTAAGGATCCAAGACCATCTGCCTCCACAAACCCACAGATGGCACCTTCATCTGAAGGTCTTCCAAACACTGAGCCACTCCCAACACTAAGCCACCTGCCTCTGCTTCTGGCACTATTTCTCAGGAATAGAACCCTCCTGAGCAAATAGTTGCTGTCCTTCAAAATTCCTCCCTCTCATCACACCCATAATCACTGACATCATGATTAAAGCCATTGATGAGAGGATTTCCTCAGTAATACACCCTTTGATAGAGGAGGTTGTGGCAAACAACACCTTTCTGGCAATCAACCCCTTGCACCAATGCAACCAAAAAAGGGGAGATTAAGTCAGTGAAGGAAAAAGAAAGAGGAGTACAGAGGAAAAAGACAAAGGGAGAGTTGTTGAAAAGATTGGAGGTGAATGTGGAGACTGATAAGAAGTTGGAAAAAGAAAAGCAACAACAACTGATCACCTACAAAAGAAAGATGCTGGTGATCAACCTACTGCTGAAGAAAAATCCTTGGAAGAGCTGGTAAAAGATGCAGATGACACACACAGCCGATCCATGGAAAAATCATTGAGCAACTCTTCAAGCAAGGTTTTGATACAGCCACATTAGATAGTGAGATCAGGAAGTTGGAAGTGGAGGAGATTCAAACCCGATGGCTGGGTATGATGTACTGGAAAAGGAGAGATTGGAGATCATGATCCGTTTCATTGCCAAATACTTAGGAAGATCTTTGATGGAGATTCGTGCGTGGACCAGAGACAGTATTCTGGCTATAGCCACCAGAATCTGTCTGTCTGAGCAATTCCATAAGGGGATTATCATTGAAGCCCTTGATGAGGCTGGGGCTGGAAAAAGGTTTGAAATGGCAAGACTTACAAAGGCTAAACTCACAACCAAAATGCTGCAACAACCTTCCTTTCCACCCACTCAAAAAAGACTACCCCTCAAATCTCCAAACCATCTCAAAGCCCAAATCCAAACTTCCTCACCCACAAAACCAACTCCCTTACCATCTAAACCAACAGCCGATGATGCACCTAAGAAGAAGAAGAGAAGGGTGTTGAGGCTAGAAGAAGAAGAAAAGAGGATGATGTGGAAGAAGATAGGCTGCCTCTGTCTGCAGTTCTAACATTGGCGAAAGCCAAACCTATGCCTATCACTCCCACCTCACAGATGGATGCGTGAAAGTAAAGATTGAAGAAGAACAGCAACAAAAGCTTCATGATGATGAAATGCTGAAAAGCATTGACAAAACTATGTTGCTTCGTCATCAATTATTAGCATGAAGAAAGAAGCTCTGAGGTTGTACACTCTCGCCAACACATTTCAATATCAGAAGGAAAGGATGAGAGTATGCCTGATCCTAGGGTGGCTCACAGGATTGTAAAGAAAGATATTCCTTCGAGATACAAGGGCCAAGTCAAAAGGATCGTAGATGAAGAGATCACAGTGGCCCTTGTAGTATCACCCTGGGAGATTGTCGAAGACTTCAAGAAGGCTATGAGACTAAACAACCACCCCTAAGATGTTAGAGAATAGAATTATTAAAAAGGGGTTAGTCTACAAGAGGCTTGAGAACTTCAAACAAAATGAGCTCAGTCTGTTACTAAGGGACTCATCCTGATGAGTTTGCATACAGACAGATTACAACAGTTGAGCTCAAAAATGGCAAACAGGCCAAGTACATCTCAGAGTTGTATGGGCGAGAAGGATGTTTGATGGTGAAGCCGAGAACCTAACCATGGAAGAACAAATCATGTTTCTCAGGCATACACCAGAGAATCCTACAGGCTTATACACGGGAAGTAGATCTCATGAATGGGATAACAACTCTGTGTCCAGTTCCCCAAAACAGAGTTCCCATTCATATCTTGCCAAACAAATATCTGAGACTTCTTCCCAGGCCGGAGCTTATATGGGTCATCTTCTCTACTGATCAAGAAGGAAAAAGACCAACCTTTTTGCCAACAATAAGTGGGAAATTAAATAAATTAGAGGTTTTGGCTGCATTGGTTCAGGGGGAGTTTGTTGGACCAAAAGAACCAATGAGCCAAGATCAGAAAACCTCTAAGTCCCACATGATATCACAACAACTGCTGAAAGCTTCATCAGCAGTTCGACAAGTGCTGAAAACTCCAACAGCTGAAGATCAAGTGCTGAAGACTTCAACAGCTGAAGAACTAAAGTGCTGAAGTTCAACAGCTGAAGAACACAAGTACTGAAGCTGAACAGCTGAAGAACACAAGTACTGAAGCTGAACAACTGAAGAACACAAAAGCTGAAGCTAAAGTTCAAAGTACTGAAGTACAACAGCTGAAGAGTTTACAAGTGCTGAAGATCACAACTGATGTACAAAGTCTGAAGACAAGACTGAAGACGTCAGCTGATGATATCTACTAAAGTCATCAGCTGATGAACGTCTGAAGTTCAAGTCTGAAGATCAAGTACTGAAGTTTCAGTAGTTTGTTACAATAGCTGAAGAGTACTTCTTCAGTAGTTGTGATATCAGTAGTTTTATGTTTTTACTTTCAGTAGTTTTGTAAAACGACTGAAGAGCTTGTTCTTCAGTCGTTGTAGTTTCAGTAGTTTTATGTTTTTCAGTAGTTATAACAACTGATAACACTTAGCATTTTTGTAAGGAGATGTCAGCTGTTTTGACATCTTTAATAGTTGTGTTTCAGTTGAAATAATTCTGTTAGATGTCACTATCAAGTGACATCAGTAGACATCACATCTCTTATATAAAAGGTGTCGACCTAATTGTAAGTGTGACATTTCGTTACCACGAAAGCGAATATTGAATGAAATATATTTGCAGAATTCTCTCTCTATAACCGTCTTTGTTCTTCATTGAATATTGTTTCGTTCTTGTAAATTGGCTAATTCATTGTTAGAATTCCGCTGCTATACTCTCTAATCAATCAAACATAGATCGCTGATCCTAACAAGTGGTATCAGAGCTGGTTAATCATTGATCGATCTAACAATTGATCATTGAAACTGCTAATTGATATCTGTGTTTGATTGAATTAGCGTATTCGCAAGAACTGGTTATAGATTATTGAATTTCTGTCGCTTTCGTTCTTATTTTGAGATCTCTTTTGGTTCAATTGGTTGTTGCGTTTTGTTCTAAATCTGTTTTAGCTTAATCGAATTTGATTGAATCTGAGATGACTACTCCTTCTAATGATCCTCACATACCGTTCCTCAACCAAGCCTCCGATGCTGGTTAGGACCGAGTATAACATATGGCAACGAAGAATGCTTCATCACCTGTCTGTTAACAGTTCAGGTTGTTGGACATCTGTGGTACATGGACCACATAAGCCTATGGTGAACAATCCGGAAACCAATCAAATGGTTCCGAAGAAGAAGGAACAATACTCTGATGAAGATCGGAAACTGTTTGAGATTGATGCTAAAGCCCATGGAATTCTGGCCATGGCACTGCCTAATGAAATCTATTCAGGGCTTATGCATCATGAAACTGCTCATGATCTCTGAATGCCCTGAAGGAACAATTCGGTGCACAGATGAGGTCTTAGCAAACAATAGAGAAATCCTTGCCCAACAATATGAGACATTCTCTCATAGAAAGGGTGAGACACTGACTCAACAGTTTGAGCGTTTTTTCTGCTTCATCTCTGAGCTGAAAATGGTGAAACAGGAATACACCAATAGCCAGATGAACAACAGGTTCCTCAGATCACTTCCTGAGAGATGGACACATACACTATTGTCCTACGCTCCAGTGCAAATCTGGATGGCCTATCTCTCACCCAACTTCATGGGAAACTGCTTACATTCGAAAGAGAGATAGAGCAGAAGAGGAAACTATCCTCATCAGGAAAGCTCACTGATGACTTTATACCAGGGAATACTGCCTTGGTTGGTCATGAGTCAGAATATGCTGCATCTGAAAGTAATTATGATGAGCACATTGATTTCTCTTCAAATAGTTCTGATCATGCATTTGTTGGTATGAGAGTCATTCTGGCAGTAATAGTGACAATCTATGCTTCATTATGGATGATCTGAAAGGAATAGCTGATGATGATCTAAAAGAGATGGATTTCTGAGCCAAATGGCACTGATTAATATCAGATCTCAGAAGTTCTATAAGAGAACTAGCAAGAAATTTCCTGGACTCTCTAGCAAAACCAAAGTTGGTTTTGACAAGAGTAAGTTGAGGTGTCACAAATGCCAAAGCTAGGACACTTTGCAAGGGAGTGTAGATCAACTGGATCTAACTCTTCTGCACCCTTTGTGACTTTTCCTATTACTAGTCCACAAAACAGAGGGCATCATCCTGCTGGTTCTGGTCATCATTCACATCCTAGATCTCCTGCATACTTTGTTCCCCAGGGTCAAATGTCATATCCTTATCCCTGCTATTATATGCCTCAACCAAATCCTGTTCAAGCTCCAATTGCACAACAACCACAGGCATTGCCTGAACCACAACCTTCCCAATCTCATCAACAAACTCAACCTCAACAACACAGCTTCTTCACCCCAGGAGTTGTTGACTGGAGCAGTTTACCAGATGACTTGTCTGGTCATGAACAACTGTTCTCAGGTGCTGGTCAACATGGTGGTGAAAGTCCCTTTGGAAATCTAGCTCTTATGGCTTGAATTCTACTGATACTTCATCCACTAATGCCTCTACATCAAAGGTATCACAGGTATCCTCTAAGGCAAAAGCCAATTATGTTCTGAAACATGCATAGCAGCATTTGCATCTATAGAGAAGCAAATGTAGCTTTAATCAACAAGAACATTGAGCTAGAACAAATAATTTCTAAAACAAAGCTGAATTTGAGTCTGTGCTTAATGATAGGAATGATGAGATTTACAAACTTAAATGCCAAATAACTGATGATAAGGCTAGGAAAGAGATACTCTAGAGAAGTATAAAGATCTCAAAGAACCCTTGCAGTTACCCAGGTAGAGTGTGATAGATGGGTACAATCATGCAAAGGTTTTGAAATGCTTCTAGTAAGCAATCTGCTTCCAATGTGAAGTTTGGCATTGGTTACAATCACACTGCTCCACCTACAAATTTACTCCCAAAGCAGAGGTAAATCTGATGGTGAGAGTAATAACCAATCCATCTCATCATGTGATCTACTTTCTGATACAGCACAATCAGAAGTAGAAGTCAGCACCAAGCCCTCTCAGAACCTATCAGCTGATGTTGATGGTTCCACTGCTGACACTCACATGATCATGAGTTGATCAACTCAAGAGTTAATTCTGAAAGTCCTGAAAGGACTAGAGAGCAGGATTTAACACCTGAAGTTCAAACTCCAACTACTGCCAGTACTGAAAAGAAGAAAACTGTCAGTAGAAAGAGTTTGAAGCCTACTAAAGAGGAAATCAAGAAAGCAAACAATGCTTCCAAAGTACTAAAGATCAAGTCTTCAGTTGCTTCACCCTCTTTAGTTGATGATCAACCTAAGATGAAGAAGAAACCATGTGAAGTATGTGGTTTTTTCAATCATCTTACAGATGATTGCTGGTACAAAGAGGTTCCAAACTCAAACATAAAGAAGAAATTAAAGAGAAAATGGTAAAAATGAAAACTGAGTTTGAGACCACATTTGTATCAGCAACATCAAATCCTGTAACCCTTAAGTCCTCAAAGAAATCCAAAAAGGAAGGGGTTAAACAGGTGACAGTGAGAGTGCTCAGAAGAAGAAGGTGCAACATAGGAACTTATCAACTCCACTGGCAATGTGTCTGATGAGCTGAAAGCTTTATCACAAAATCAGACACAGCTGGTTATGATGGTTTAACATCTATTGGGAAGAGTTAACCAATTAGATGCTCCTATGTTGCTCCAGCTACTATCTCTCTCTCTCTCTAAACCCGAAGATAAGTGGTGTATGTGACATATGGGCGGCCATACCACCTTTTTACACCCACTTTTCAAACATTTTGTCCTTTTGGACACCTTTTACCCCTAGACTTGGGTTTTATTTCTTTCCTTCCTTTTTCTTCACTTTATTCTTCTTTCTTGTCCAAAAATATCCAGGTGCTACCGTAAGTTGACTTTTGAAGTCATATATGATATATGGGGTAATGTATGATGTATGATATGATTTGATGATGTATGATTGATGCTTATGCATGATGGTATGTATGTTGTATGCTATGCATGTATGATGGTGCCTTGTATGGCGATGTTGTATGTTTATGTTTATGTTTATGTTCCTATCATGTATGATTATTTTCTCGTGGCTTTACGTTGAATGTTAATGAATGAAATGAAAATTTTTATGTAACGTAAAGTGGAAGATAATGAAAAGAGGAATGTAATGAAAGAATGAATGCATTAATGAATGAGTGAAAGTAAGAAAGGCTTACAAGCAAATGTATGGAGGTTCACACCCAATGAAGGGTGTTAGCTCAACCATGTGCGGGTTAGCTACCCCGGAAGGATGCACATTGGAGCTTAATCCGTGCGATTAAGCAAATGTATGGAGGTTCACACCCAATGAAGGGTGTTAGCTCAACTGTGTGCGGGTTAATTATCCCGGAAGGATGCACATTGGGGTTCAATCGTTGTGATTAACCATATGTATAGGACCCTTGCCGCTTACCCTAGGTACTGGAGTCAGCTTCGTGAATAATGTTCGGGGTCTATGAAAGACCTCAGGCCTAGTACCCTATTTATGCATGACGGTGGGGTGAAGCACATGTCATTGGTCCGAATGAAAGTAAAGATTTAATGACAAATGAACGAATGGAACGAACGAATAATGAAGATAATAATGATATTACCTATGTGTATGTATAGTGCATGATCACGTATGATTGTAAAGAATGATTTTAAACGAAAGATAAATTATGTTTTATTTTAAAACTAGAACTCACTCAACAACGCTGACTTTTATGTGTTTCTAGTTGGCAGGTAACGCTTGGTGAGGATGGCACGGGGCGGCTACTGAGCTCATTTTGGATGGCATCCATTTTTATAGTGCTTTTGTGATGTAATGCAACAAGTATTTTGTAATTGATAACAATGTATTATTTTGCAAAAGCTTTTATAATGAAATGGAATGTTTGTTTTAAATGTTTCCGCTGCAATGTTTCTTTAAGTTAATAAATATATATGTCTTATGTGTAATGATCGACCAGTTGTAAGCGTCCCCGGAACGGGGCCTTACATGGCTAATGAAAGTCTGCATGTCCTGTTGGATGACAATCAGATCGACGAGTCATTACACTTTGTAGAGAAACTCGTTGAAATCATGATCGCATTAAGAAGAATACTAGAACCACAACTACCCCAATCGTCAGATTCGCTAAGAGAATAAGCGTGGAGCTGAGTTACTTGGGAGCGTGAGGAGCATATGAAGAAGAAGTACCCTCATTTTTTCATATAGCTTCATTCTTAATTTCGAGACGAAATTCTTAAAAGTTGGGGAGACTGTAACCTTTTGTGTTTTTCGTTAAATAAATGTTAGTATTGTTATATTCTTGTAAGGGACTTGTTGTTATTTATGAAACTTTGAGGCTTATTTATGCTTGTTTTTAAGTTAATTTAAAAGTTCATGAATTAATTTAATAAATAATAATAATAATAATAATAATAATAATAATAGTAATTACCACATTTTTTTAATATTATAAAACTTCACATTGAGTTATGATAATAAAAAAATAAAAACTATTATAATAATAAAGGAAATTAATAATTATAAAACTAAACAAGATAGATTAATGTTAAAAAACTTAAAGCTTAACTAAGTTAAGGGGGCCTTAATGTCAATTTAAAAACTAAAACTGACAGTTTTAATATAAAATAATAAAAACTAAAACTGCAGGGGCCAATTTTGTAAATTTTCAAAACACCCCTTTTCTTTACCCCGTAAATCCGGCGGCCGACTCCGTCACTACTCCGTCCATACTCTGACGATTTCCAATACTGAATAAAACACATAAAAATCAAATCCCAATCGCTCCCAACCGCTTCATGAACATGGATCGAACCTATTACTACACTTTAATTCGATTTTAAGGATCGTTATGAGCATTCAAACACGAATTCGATGTTTGTCTTTAACCATAGAGCCGTTTGAGCAATAAATCCTAATAATAATCTAAATAAACTAACCTAAACAATCATCTAAGTAATCCTTAACGTTCACAACTCTCAATTTCACCAGAAAACACACAAATAAACTAATTAAATCATTCAGTTCGTCGTGACCTGCACTATACTAGAACACTATCATCTGGACTTGAAGACCTGGAATTGATAAGGGGCTTTTGGTCTAATTCAGCATACGAAGCTACCCATAAGTTTAATTGGATTATCATCGACAATTACACAACAATCATGCACTTTCGGCTGCGACGTGTTCATCGTGTGTTCTTATCATCGTCTTTAATCAAAACAGGTAATTGAATCCACCTAAACACTCATCATTACATGGGGAACAAAATCCCTATGAACCCAACACTTGCAGAATCGAATTGAACCTCAATTTTGGATCATTTGTTCTAGGGTTTAATCGGAATTGGGGGTTTCTGCTTACTTGGATTCTTAAGATTTTCAAACCAAGTGATACCATGGCCACAACCTTGGTTAACTAGTTAGACTCTTGCATTATCACTTTGAGGCCCGGGTTCGTACGCTGGCACCCTCACATTTTTTTAAAAGGCTTTTTCAGCCTTAATATCTTTATAGAAAATTTTTAATAAATATAAAAATAGTTTTTGTAAACTTTAAATTTTTTAAAAGACAACTAATCATTTTCTGTAATTTTTCTAAATGTAAATGTTAGGATTAGTGATCTACGTTTGATTGATTAGAGAGTATTGCAGTGGAAATCAAACAATGAATTAGACAATTCACAAGAATACAGTTGATATTCAAAGTAAGAACAAACAATTATAGAAAGAATTCTGGAAATCAAAGATTTCATTCAATACGCGCTTTCGTGGTGGCAAAATGTCACACTTACAATCAGGTCAATCATCCCTTATATAAGAATGTCATGGTGGAACATTCCTTATATAGGAGATGTGACGTCTGCTGATGTCATTTGATAGTGACATCTAACAGAATTATTCAGACTACTGAAAGTTAACACAACTACTGAAGATGTCAAAACACTGACATCTTCTTACAAAAATACTAAGTGTTAACTATCACTACAACTACTGAAAAGAAACTACTGAAACTACAACGACTGAAGAACATGCTCTTCAGTCGTTTTACAGATACTGAAACATAAAAGAAAACTACTGAAGGAAACCCACAACAACTGAAGAATGCTTCTTCAGTTGTTGTAACGAACTCTGAAGGCTTCAGTACTTGTACTTGAACTTCAGCTGATGTCTTCAGTCTTTGTACTTCAGCTGTTGATCTTCAGTACTTTAGTCTTCAGCTGTTGATCTTCAGACTTTGGTCTTCAGCTGTTGAAGTCTTCAGTACTTTAGTCTTCAGCTGTTGATCTTCAAACTTTGAAGTCTTCAGTACTTTAGTCTTCAGCTGTTGATCTTCAGACTTTGAAGTCTTTAGTACTTTAGTACTTAGTCTTCACTGTGAAGTCTTCAGACTTTGTCAAACAGCTGATCAAGTCTTCAGTAGTTGTTGTGATGTCTGTGGGACTTAGAGGTTTTTCTGATCAGGCTCATTGGTTCTTTTGGTCAACAAACTCCCCCTGAACCAATGCAGCCAACCTCTAAATTTATTGAAGATGTCCCACTTATTATGGCGAAAAGTTTTGGTCTTTTTAGATTACAGAAAGATGACTTCTGATCAGTCAGAATACCCATGTAAGCACGCCTGGGAAGAAGTCTCAATGATCTTTTGGCAAAGGATGAATAGGAACTCTATCTTGGGAACTGTCACAGAGCTGTTACCCCATCATGAGATCTACCTCCCAACAATGAGTCTGTATGACTCCCTGTATAGGCCTCAAGAAGGTTATATTTTCCTCCAGGTAAGCTCTTCAGCTCCTCCTTCAAAAAGTGATCTAGCCCATAATATCAGATAGGTATGACCTGTTTCCTATTTTGAGTTCCACAGTTTTATTACTCTATAAGCAAATTCATTTAGGTAATTACCCTCTAAGAACAACTGGAGTGTTGGACCAAAAGAACCAATGAGCCAAGATCAGAAAACCTCTAAGTCCCACATGGTATCACAACAACTGCTGAAAGCCTCATCAGCAGTTTGACAAGTGCTGAAGACTTCAACAGCTGAAGATCAAGTGCTGAAGACTTCAACAGCTGAAAGACTAAAGTGCTGAAGTACAACAGCTGAAGAACACAAGTGCTGAAGCTGAAAGACCAAAGTACTGAAGTACAACAGCTGAAGAGTTTACAAGTGCTGAAGATCAACAACTTTTGTACAAAGTCTGAAGACAAAGACTGAAGACATCAGCTGATGATATCTACTGAAGTCATCAGCTGATGAAACATCTGAAGGTCAAAGTCTGAAGATCAAGTACTGAAGCCTCAGTAGTTTGTCACAACTGCTGAAGAGTACTTCTTTAGTAGTTGTGATATCAAAAGTTTTATATTTCTAGTTTCAGTAGTTTTATGTTTCAGTAGTTTTGTAAAACGACTGAAGAGCTTGTTCTTCAGTCGTTGTAGTTTCAGTAGTTTTTAATCAGTAGTTTTATATTCTGTACTTAACACTCTGTTATGTTCTCAGTAGTTGTGAACATTTCAGTAGTTTGTTAAGAGTTAGTTATTTTTATATTAGATCTGCCAGTTGTCACTTTCCGTGATAACAGCAGTGATTGTTGCACTCTATATAAGGAGTGACAACCTATGTAATAAGAAAAATGAATGAATGAATGATTTGATTAGAAATATTCTATATCTATAAACATTCCTTGAAATCAGAAATATATATTCTCTCCCTATAACCGTATGTGCTCTTAATGCATACAAGTATCGATTGCTTGCTACAATTTGTCTAATTCTTGTTCGTATTCCGCTGCTTTGAACTCTAATACATCAAACTTGTGATCGCTGATCCTGTCAAATGGTATCAGAGCAGGTTAATCATTGATCGATCTAATAATTGATCATTGAAACTGCTATTCAAGATCTAAGTTTGATTGAATTAGCTTTTGCTTTTGCAAGAAACGGTTATAGAGATTGAATTTTCTGTATTTCTGGTCATTCATCCTGAGATCTTTTCTTGGTTTTCATTGAGTTTGTTGTGGTCTGTGTAAAACTTTTAAAAGCTTGAATTAAATTGTTTTTGAACTGAAAATGACCACTCCCTCCAATGATCCTCACAATACTGGTTCCTCAACCAAGCCACCAATGCTGGTTAGGAATGAGTATAACATATGACAAAGACGAATGCTCCATCACCTGTCTGTTAACAGCGCAGGTTGTTGGACATCAGTGGTACATGGTCCACACAAGCCTATGGTGAATAACCCGGAAACCAATCAAATGGTTCCGAAGAGGAGGGAGCAATACTCAGATGAGGATAAGAAGTTGCTTGAAATTGATGCAAAAGCCCATGGAATTCTGGCCATGGCACTGCCAATGAAATCTATTCTGGGCTAATGCATCATGAAACTGCCCATGACCTCTGGAATGCCTTGAAAGAACAATTTGGAGGAACAGATGAGGTCTTGGCAAATAATAAAGATCCTCGCCCAACAATATGAGACATTTTCTCATAGAAAGGGTGAGACACTAACTCAACAATATGAGCGGTTCTCTGTTTGATCTCTGAATTAAAAATGGTCAAACTTGAGTACACTAATATCCAGATGAATAACAGATTTCTCAGATCACTGCCTGAGAGATGGGACACATATACTATTGTCCTACGCTCCAGTGCTAGTTTGGACAAACTATCTCTTACCCAACTCCATGGGAAACTGCTCACGTTTGAGAGAGAGATAGAACAAAGAGAAAGTTGTCTTCATCTGGAAAGCTCACTGAAGACTTTGTACCAGGTAACACTGCCTTGGTGGGTCATGAGTCAGAATATGCTTCATCTGAATGCCAGTATGATGAGCAATTAATTTCTCTTCAAGCACTTCTGATTCTGCATTTGTGAGTGTTGATGGTCAGTTTACTGGGTGTAATAATGACAATCTATGCTTCATTATGGATGATCTCAAGGGGATTGCTGATGATGACTTAGAGAGATGGATATTTTGAGCCAAATGGCCCTGATAAATATCAGATCTCAGAAGTTCTATAAAAGAACTGGAAGAAAGTTCCTAGGACTCTCTGGCAAAACCAAAGTTGGTTTTGACAAGAGCAAGTTGAGGTGTCACAAATGCCAAAGGCTTGGACACTTTGCAAGAGAGTGTAGATCAACTGGATCTAACCCCACTGCACCCTTTGTGACTTTTCCTGGCAATAGTCAACAACACAGAGGGCAACATCCTGTCACTTCTAATCATCATCCTCAACAACAATCTCCAGCATATTTTGTTCCTCAGGGTCAAATGCCATATCCGTACCCTTGTTATTACATGCCACAGTCAAATCAAGTTCAAGTTCCTATGGCACCACAACCTCATGCACTACCAGAACCTCAGCCATCCCAATCTCATCAACAAACTCAACCTCAACAACACAGCTTCTTCACCCCAGGAGTTGTTGACTGGAGCAGTTACAGATGACATGTCTGGTCATGATCAACTGTTTTCAGGTGCTGGTCAACATGGTGGTGACAGTCCTATTGGGAATCTGGCTCTTATGGCTTTGGAGTCTGCTAATACTTCATTTTCTAATGCCTCTACACCGCAGGTATCACAGGTTTCCTCTGAGGCAAAAGCCCAAATTATGTTTTGAACCATGCATAGCAGCATTTGCTTCCATTAGAGAAGCAAATGTAGCTCTAATTAATAAGAACATTGAGCTAGAACAAATAATTTCCAAAAATAAAGCTGAGTTTGAGTCTGTGCTTAAAGATAAAAATGATAAGATTATAAACTGAATTGCCAAATAATTGATGATAAGGCTAGAGAAGAGGTACTTCTAGAGAAGTACAAAGATCTCAAAGAAACCCTTGCAGTACCCAGGTAGAGTGGATAGAGGGTACAATCATGCAAAGGTTTTGAAATGCTTCTTAGTAAGCAATCTGCTTCAAATGTGAAGTTTGGAATTGGTTACAATCACACTGCTCCACCTACAGGTTACCCCAAGAGCAGAGGAAGAATCTGATGGTGAGAGTGATAACCAATCCATCACATCATGTGATACTACCTTCTGATACAGCACAATCAGAAGTAGCAGTCAGCATCAAGCCTCTTTGAACTTATCAGCTGATGTTGATGGTTCAAATGCTAACATTCACATGATTAATGAGTTGATCAACTCAGGAGTTAATTCTGAAGGTCCTGAAAGGACTAGAGAGCAGGATCTAATACCTGAAGTTCAAACTTCAACTGCTTGTCAGTACTGAAGAGAAGAAAACTGACAGTAGAAAGAGTTTGAAGACTACTAAAGAGGCAGTCAAGAAAGCAAACAATGCTTCCAAAGCATTGAAGAACAAGTCTTCAGTTGCTTCACCCTCTTTAGTTGATGATCAACCTAAGATGAAGAAGAAACCTTGTGAAGTATGTGGTTTGTTCAATCATCTTACAGATGATTGTGGTCAAAAGAGGTTCCAAACTCAAACAAAAAGAAGAACTAATGAGAAAAATGGTAAAAATGAAAACTGAGTTGAGACACATTTGTATCAGCAACATCAAATCCTGTAACCCAAGTCCTCAAAGAATCCAAAAAGAAGGGGTTAAACAGGTGACAGCTGAGAAGCTCAGAAGAAGAAGGGCAACATAGGGAAATATCAAACTCCACTGGCAATTTGTCTCATGAGCTGAAAGCTTTATCACAAAATCAGACACAGCTGGTTATGATGGTTCAAATCTGTTGGGTAGAGTTAACCAACTAGATGCTCCTATGTTGAAACCACAGAAAAGGAGGTCCAAGCCAAAGGACTCCTCTTCTACACCATCTTCTTCCTCTCAGGCTGTTGTTTCAAATAAACCTGTTAGTTTACCATCTATTGATGAGACCAGGCCCAAAACCAAAAAGGTTGGGTCTCTAAAACTAACTGATTGTTTATTATTGCAGGGTTCTTCAACATGCCAAAGTAGCATCTGGTATGTAGACAGTGGGGGATATATGGACATGACTGGGATAGCTCTCTTCTTCATGACTACTCTCAAGGAAAGAAGGGATTTGTTTCTTGGCAATGATGCTAGGGGTACATCATTGGTAAGGGCTTTGTCTCCAATGGAGAAATCAAATTGATGATGTTAATCATGTGGAAAATCTCAAGTACAATCTCTTGAGTGTCAGTCAAATGTGTGATAAAGGCCATGTTGCTCTTTCACAGTAAAAACTGTAGGATTCTAATCCAAAGTTTGCACTTGATTGACAAGGTGTGGATGATCACACTCTCCTGAGAGCCAACAGGACAGGAAGAGTGTATGCCTTAGATCTTTCTAAGAAAATAGATCTCAAAGGCAATCCTTGCCTATTTTCCAAGCCTCTTCTCAAGAATCTAAACTGTGACACAGAAGGCTTGGTCATGTTAATCTCAAAAACATGAATCAGCTTACCCACAATAGTTTAGTCAGAGGCTTACCAATAAAGGAGTTCACTGTGATGAAACCTGCACTGCTTGATTAAAAGGAAAATAGCACAAAGTCTCATTCCTCCTATTGAAAAGCCTAAGTCCACTGCCTGCTTGCAATTACTGCATAGGATCTATTTGGTCCTGTGAGAGTAATGAGCATGGCAAAGAAGAAATACTGTCTGGTAATTGTGGATGATTACTCCAGATTTGTATGACTTTCTTTCTACATTCAAAGGATGAGGCTGCTCAGAAGATTATTCGTGTGTATATTGAGAAGCAGTATTCCCTACCAGTCAAGTGTATTAGGAGTGACAATGGAATGATTCAGAAATCATACACTTGATGACTTCTATCTTTCAAAGGGAATCAAAAGGCAGTTTAGCATTCCAAGGACTCCAGAAAAAAATGGAGTAGTGGAGAGAAAGAACAGGACCCTTATTGAAGCTGCAAGGTCCATGCTGGCTGACTCTGGTTTGCCACTGACCTTTTGGGCTGAAGCTGTCAACACAGCTTGCTATGTGCAAAATAGAGTTTTAGTAAATCAGGATTGATGAAGACTCCATATGAAGTTCTCCATCATTTGGCTCCTCTGATTTCATTTTTCAAGCATTTGGGTGTCCCTGTTTTATTCTCAACACAAAGGATCACTCCATAAATTGATCCTAAGGTGGATGCAGGGTATTTTGTTGGTTATTCATCTACTTGCAAGGATACAGAGTCTTCAACTGCAGGACAAAGATGGTTGAAGAAACTCTACATGTTAAGTTCAATGAATCTCCAAAGGACAAGATTCTACAAAGCCATGTGGAGTTATTTGATTTGGACATACTGCAATATGTTCCTTATCAAACTCCTGCTGTTGCTCCTGTCCACAGTTCACCACCTGGTGGTACCGCTGATGATGATGATGATTGCAGTACTCACCTCTTCAGGTTTAGTGATCAGCTGCCTGATTTAGCTAGACCTGATGTTCCTGTAGCTCCAGTAGCACCATCCACAACAAATGCTGATGAGATCTCTTCGAATTCAACTTCCTTTGAATTACCATCCACTGATTGGTTTCAAGGAAATGATTCACCATCACCATCTGTTACTGCTGAGCTGCTACAACACTTGCACAGATCTCATTGTGTATCAAGATCTGAAGAATCACCCTATGTCTCAAATCATTGGTGATATCACTGCTGGAGTATCAACAGAAGTCAATTGTCAAATTTCTGCTTCTATGCTCTCTTCATCAGTCAGCAAGAGCAAAGAATTATCACATTGCTTTAAGGACAATGGATGGGTTGATGCCATGCAGCTTGAGCTTCTTCAGTTCAAGAAACAGCAAGTGTGGGAACTGGTTCCTCTACCTCCAGGTAAGTGTGCAATAGGCACTAAAGGGTATTTAGGAACAAAACTGATGAAAATGGGCTTATTGTTAAGAAAAAGGCCAGACTGGTTGTTCAGGGGTTTGCACAAGAAGAAGGTATTGATATGATGAAACCTTTGCCCCTGTAGCCAGACGGAAGCAATTCGATGTTTTTAGCTTATGCTGCCTATCAAAACCTTAAAGTTTTTCAAATGGATGTCAAAAGTGCATTTTTGTATGGAAAAATTAAAGAAGAGGTTTATGTATGTCAACCTCCAGGCTTTGAGGACAATAAATCCTAATTGGTGTATAAGCTTGATAAGGCTCTTTATGGGTTTAAACAAGCTCCTAGAGCCTGGTATGAGACATTATCAAACTTTCTTCTGGAAAACATTTCACTAGAGGCTCCATAGATAAGACTTTATTCATTAAGAAAGCTGGCAGCATAATCTACTTGTTCAAATTTATGTATGATATCATTTTTGCATCCTCTGATCCAAAGTTGTGTGATGCCTTTACAAAGTTGATGCAACAGAAGTTTGAAATGAGTGCCATGGGAGAATTACAGTTCTTTCTGGGGTTGCAAATCAACAAAAGGCTGATGGAATTTTCATTCATCAGTCCAAATACACAAAGATCTTTTGCAATAGTTTGATTTACAAAACTGTAACCCTGTTCTACCCCCATGTGCAGCACCACACAATTGGATACAGATCAGAAAGGTAAAGTGGTTGATGAAACACTTTACAGATGTATGATTGGGTCCTTGATGAATTTAACAGCTTCTAGACCAGATATTATGTTTGCTACATGTGTTTGTGCTAGATTTCAGGCTGCACCTAAAGAGTCTCATCTGATTGCAGTCAAGAGGATCTTTAGATATCTGCAGGCACTCCATCTCTAGGTTTATGTATTCCCCTGGACATCTGGTAAATTAGTTGCTTTTTCTACAGTGACTATGCAGGGTGTAATTTGACCAGGAAATCAACTTCTGGTGGATGTCAATTCCTAGGCAACTGCTTGATTTCTTGGCAGAGCAAGAAACAGACCTCAGTTGCTACATCAACTGCTGAAGCAGAGTACATTGCTGCTGCAAGTTGTACATCTCAGGTACTCTGGCTTCAAAACCACTTCTGGATTATAGCATTACAGAGACTAAGACTCCATTGCTATGGATAGTGCTTCAGCTCTTTGCATTGTCAAAAATTCAGTCCAGCACTCTAGGACCAAACATATAGAGATCAGACATCATTTTATAAGAGATTGTTTTGAAAAAGGTCTGATTGATCCTAAGTTTGTGCTTAGTGCTGATGAGCTTGCAGACATTTTTACTAAGCCTTTGGATAGTTCAACTTTCCAAAACCTGGTGTTAAGGCTTGGTATGCTGCAGCTAGAATAAGTGACAACTACTAATGATCTTAGTAATAAGTACTGATGATCATTAGTACTATGTCACATATAAGTACTGATGAGCTCTTTTACCCTCAGCCGCTTTTATAACTACTGAAGGCTAATGTCTCACAAGTACTGAAGTACTTCATCTGTTCTAAACTACTGATGTAGTTACAACTACTGATGCCGCTACAACACTGCAATCAGTAAACAGATAAGTACTGATGTCCTATGAAACAACTGAAATGAGCCAAAAGGCTGATGAATGTGTTGAGGATAGTATGAAACAGCTGAAAAGCTAAGAATTGACGAAACACTGAATGAGAATTTCTTTCAGTCGTTTGTACAACTGTGTTCATTCTAAACAACTGAAGCAAACCATGTCTTCAGTAGTTTTATAACTACTGATGACTAATACCAAGTCTTCAGTGTTTACAACCTGATGCCAAACCACTGTCCTCAGTAGTTTCATAACTACTGATGACAAACACCAAGTCCTCAGTTGTTTCAATCATCTGAAGTCACAACCACGGTCTTCAGTAGTTTTCTAACTTCTGATGCCTAACACCACGACTTCAGCTGTTTCAACGTCTGAAAGGATATACCATGTCACGGTCGTTTAAAACTACTGATGACCACCACATCCTTCAGTCGTTTTCTTACCCGTACCCTATAAATATCCCTGACCTAAGCTCTCAATGCTTCATCTTCTTCAAACCTAACGTTCCTCTCCAAAACTTCCCTTTCTCATGGCGTCCATGCAAATTAAACCTCGACACAACTGTGTTGCCTACCTCACTAAATCGCCCATCTGGACTAAGTTGATACTGCTATCGATCTTATGGTTCATTCCCAATACAATACGGCATTTCTTCTGAATCCCATACTACATGCCGAATCCCTTCACAATTTTGGATGAACGTTACTATTACCACTGGGGAGAACAACACACATCTCTCCAGTCGGTCGTAAACAACAAATAGTAGTCATCACTCCTGCAATAATCCGAAATTCTTCATCTGAATGATGCTAGTTCTCCTGCTGGATATCCGAAGGCACCACAGATCTATCCTTTGCCAACATGGATATCAAGGCGATCTCAGTGCCTCCACTATCTTGAAGAAACACTTTAATGACGCTGAGCGCCTAATCTTTCACATGGTGAATGTCTGTTTGGCCCCTAAGACGTCGTCTTGGGATCAAATGTCGACAAAATGGCAGCAGGTAATGTATTCTATTCTTGAGCAACACCACTAAACTTTTCAGAAATAATATTTTCGGAGCTCAAGGACATGGCTCAAAAACTAACTGCCAACCATTGGATACTATATCCACGGTTCGTAATGGCCATCATTACAACCAGCTTAATGCTGAGGGACTTGTTGGCTTGGGAGTCCCTGCTACGGCTGTTCTGCCGGAAGTATACTCCCCCGCACAACTCTGACCAGACACTCAAAATGGCTGCCAAGCTGCGAAACCCCACGCAGCTGGAACCCACAGCCACCACCTCCAAATCAAAAGTCCCACCCAACCCACCAAAAAGAAACCCAAAACGGCTACTCAGGGAATTGAGTCCCCTGAGGATGCCCCTGCAACACAAACGCAGGATATATCCACTACTCCAAACCCCCTAGTGGATACATGACTCTTCCATCCACAGCCGTTCAGGCTTCCTCTCAACAGAGCCTGCAGCAACCACACAAGGGGTACCTACATATCTGGGATCTTCCTCACTTGAGGGATTGCCATTGAAGAGCATCAACCTCCCCAGGTGCACACTGCTTCTATCCCTTCACCCCAGACAACCGCCCCTCACAGCCCAACTTTAATAGTTGCACAAGTGCTGACTCAACTGCACTCCTCACCCCCTCCCCAGAGACCACTTACTACTGGAATACCTCTACAATTGAGGGGAGGAACACAGTGCACTTGAGAACCCACAGCACAGGGGTTTACCACTTCTATCTCCTGGTGTAGACAAGGAGCTTAGAATATCTAGTGAGGCTGCCACCTCCTCTGACTCAGCACATGATCAGAATGAGGCTGGTAACATTGCCAAGACCTCACTAGAGGCAACAGCTGATGATGGACACTGTCCTGAGGCTGGAAGTCCCCAGTACCAAGCACAAGGGGCACATGCATCAACTGGTCTACACCCAGTGCATGTAATCCTGCTCTAAGCAGGAGGTCAGATGATTCAGCTTCGGCTGATGATGACCTGGGCTTCTTCTACGATGTTCTTGCCCAGAACACAATCCTTGAAGAGAAAGTCAGTAGGCTGCAAAACCTACTTGATCAACTCTCACAAGGAGAAAGACCATCTGCCTCTACTCACCCACAGATGGCACCTTCACTTGAAGGTTTCCCAAACACTGAGCCACTCCAAACTCAACCACCTGCCTCTGCTTCAGGCCTACTTCTCAGGAACAGAACCCTCCTGAGCAAATAGGTGCTGTACTTCAAAATTCCCTCCCTCTCATCACACCCATAATCACTGATATTGTGACTAAAGCCATTGATGAGAGCTTTCCTCAACTTTACAGCCCTTGATTGATGCTGCTGTACAAAGACTCTTTCTGCGGTCCAACCCCCTCCTCCAATGCATCCAAAAAGGGGGAGAGTACTGCAGTGAAAGAAAAGAAGAGAAAAGAACAGAGGAAAAGAAGGAAAGAAGCAAGCCCAAGAGGAGGAAAAGAAAGCAACCTCTGCTCACTTACAAGCGAAAGAAAAGTGCTGATGATCATACTGCTGAAGACAAATCCTTGGAGGAGCTAGTAAAAGAAGCTGACACTATACACAGCCGCTCCATGGATAAAATAATTGAACAACTCTTCAGGCAGGGGTTTGACAAGCCACATTGGATAGTGAGATCAGAAGGTTGGAAGTGCAAGAGATACAAACCCGATGGGCAGGGTATGATGCTCTGGAAAAAGAGAGGTTGGAAATAATGATCCGCTTTATTGCAAAATACTTGGGAAGATCGTTAATGGAGATTCGCGCATGGACCAGGGACAGTATTCTGGCTATAGCCACCAGAATCTGTCTGTCTGAGCAATTCAACAAAGGGATTATTGTGGAAGCCTTGATGAGGCTGGGGCTGGTAAAGGTTAGAGATGGCTAAACTCACAAAGGCGAAACTAACTACAAAGATGCTGGATCAACCTTCCCTTCCACCCACTCAAACAGATCCTATCCCTCAAATCTCCCAACCAATCTCTAAGCCAAAATCCAAACATCCTCATTCTTCAAAACCAATTCCTTCACCAACCCAACCATCATCCAGTGATGCACCCAGAAGGAGGAGAAGGGTGCTGAGGATGGAAGAGAAGACGAAGAGGAGGATGAAGATGATAGTCTGCCACTCTCTGCTGTTCTAAAGCTACCAAAACCCCGAAGTCATCCATGATCACACCTGACTCTCAAAGGGAAATGGTCAGAGTCAAGATAGAAGAAGAAGAACAGCAAACAGCACGATGAGCAACTGTTGAAGATGGTTGACAAGGATTTCCTCAGTCATCATCTATTCAAGCCATGAAAGGCATGCTCAAAGGCTGTACACTCTCAGGCACACTTTTCAGTATCAGAAGGAGAGAGTGAGAGTATGGCCGGACCCCAGGGTGAGTTCTAGAATCCATAAAAGAACTATTCTCACAGATACAATGGCCAGGTACGAAAACAATAGATTCTACCATCATGTTGGCCACTGTAGTCTCACCTTGGGAAATCATTGATGAATTCAAGAAAGCTCACCAAGCAAAGAAGACCCCTCAAGCTTTACTAGAAAACAAGATGATTAAGAAGGGGTTGTTATATAAAAAGCTTGAAGACATCCAGAAGAATGAGCTCCAGTTACTCCTTGAAGGCAACCATCCTGATGAATTTGTATAGGGAGGTAACTACGGTGGAGCTGAAAAATGGCAGGACCATGAAGTACTTATCAGAGTATTATGGTCCAGAGTTCTTCTTCGAAGGAGGAGTAGAAGAACTCTCTCAGGAGGAACTTGTTCTCCTTGAGGCCTATGTCCGAGAGTCATACAGACTCATTATGGGGAAGTAAATCTCATGAATGGGATAACACTCTGTGTCCAGTCCCCAAAACAGAGTTCCCATTCATACTCTGCCAAACAAATATCTGAGATTTCTTCCCAGGCCGGAGCTTACATGGGTCATCTTCTCTACTGATCAAGAAGGAAAAGACCACACTTTGCCAACAATAAGTGGGATTATGAATAATTTAGAGGTTTTGGCTGCATTGGTTCAGGGGAGTTTGTTGGACCAAAAGAACCAATGAGCCAAGATCAGAAAACCTCTAAGTCCCACATGGTATCACAACAACTGCTGAAAGCCTCATCAGCAGTTTGACAAGTGCTGAAGACTTCAACAGCTGAAGATCAAGTGCTGAAGACTTCAACAGCTGAAGACTAAGTGCTGAAGTACAACAGCTGAAGAACACAAGTGCTGAAGCTGAAAGACCAAAGTACTGAAGTACAACAGCTGAAGAGTTTACAAGTGCTGAAGATCAACAACTTTTGTACAAGTCTGAAGACAAAGACTGAAGACATCAGCTGATGATATCTACTGAAGTCATCAGCTGATGAAACATCTGAAGGTCAAAGTCTGAAGATCAAGTACTGAAGCCTCAGTAGTTTGTCACAACTGCTGAAGAGTACTTCTTCAGTAGTTGTGATATCAAAAGTTTTATATTTCTAGTTTCAGTAGTTTTATGTTTCAGTAGTTTTGTAAAACGACTGAAGAGCTTGTTCTTCAGTCGTTGTAGTTTCAGTAGTTTTAATCAGTAGTTTTATATTCTGTACTTAACACTCTGATATGTTCTCAGTAGTTGTGAACATTTCAGTAGTTTGTTAAGAGTTAGTTATTTTTGTATTAGATCTGCCAGTTGTCACTTTCCGTGATAACAGCAGTGATTGTTGCACTCTATATAGGAGTGACAACCTATTGTAATAAGAAAAATGAATGAATGAATGATTTGATTAGAATATTCTATATCTATAACATTCCTTGAAATCAGAAATAATATTCTCTCCCTATACCGTATGTGCTCTTAATGCATACAAGTATCGATTGCTTGCTACAATTTGTCTAATTCTTGTTCGTATTCCGCTGCTTTGAACTCTAATACATCAAACTTGTGATCGCTGATCCTGTCATGGAGCCATCATTCTTTCTAACTTCCTCAAGCCTCTTATATACTAACCCCTTTTTCACCATTTTATTTTCCAGCATCTTTTGTGAGGTCAGGTTACTTTATAGGCTTTCTTGAAGTCATCTAGGATTTCCCAGGGTGATACTACAAAGACCAGTGAGATACTTCATCTACATCTTCTTCACTTGCCAATGTATCTCTGTGGAATGTTTTTCTTGTGAATTCTATGAGACACCCTGAGATCAGGCCAAATCCTCACTCTCTCCTTTTGATATTGAAATGTATGTTTAAGAGTGTATAACCTGAGAGCGTGCTTCTTCATGTTGATGATTGAAGATGTGGCAGCGCTTTTTTGTCAACTCTCCTCAACAATTCCTCATCGTGTTGTTTATGAAGCTCTTCTTCTTCTAGCTTCACTTTCACAATTTGTCTTTGAGTTTCAGGAGTAATTGTTGGGAGGTGACTTGTGGCCTTAGGCAATGTATAATAGCTGAGATGTGGCAGCCTATCTTCATCTTCATCATTATCTTCTTTTTCTTCTTCTAGCCTCAGTACCCTTCTCTTCCTTTTCTAGGGTACATCATCGGCTATGGTTTTGAGGGTAAGGGAGTTGTTTGGTGGGTTGTGGTTGTGGTGGTCTTGGGGTAAAGGTATTGTTTTAGTGGGTTTTAGTGTGGGATTTTGACAGGCTGTTCTAGCATCTTGGATGTGAGTTCGGCTTTAGATTGCTTGACTAGTTCAGTCCTGCTCCCAGCACCAACTTTGTTTAAGGCTTTAATAACCAATCCTTTGTGTATACTTCAGACGAACAGATCTTGGTGGTTATTGCCAAGATGTTATCCCTGGACCACGCCTTGATTTCAATCAATGATCTACCAAGATACTTCGCTATGAATCTGATCATGATTTCTAGCCTTTCCCTTTCAAGACATCATAACTTGCCCATCTAGCTTGGATTTCTTCAATCTCTAGTCTTCCGATTTCTGAGTCAAGTTTTTCAGTGTCGTGTCCTTGCCTAAACAACTGATCAATGATGTTATCCATTGATCGGTTGTGTTCGGCATCAGCCTTCTTCACCATTGTCTCCAAGTCAGTCTCCTTTTCATTCTTCCTTTTCTTGTATGTGACATGAAAGTCTTTAGTACTTTCAGTCACTTTCTCCATGTCAGCATCCTTCACCTTCTCCTTCTCAGTTTCTTTCCTATCTGCAATCCTCTTTCTTTTTGCTTTCACTGACTGAATCTCCCCCTTTTTGGTTGCATTGGTTGCAAGGGGTTGATTGTCAAAAAGCCTTTTGCTCATAGCATCCTCTATCAAGGGTTGTATAACTGAGGGAAGCCTCTCATCAAGAGTTTTAAGCACCATATCAGTGATAGTTGATGTGATGAGAGGTAAGGAATGTTAAAAGATAGCAGCTATTTGCTCAGGGGGGTTCTGTCCCTGAGAAATAGTACCAGAAGCAAAGGCAGGTGGCTGAGTGTTTTAGAGTGGCTCTGTGTATGGGGGACCTTCAGAGGAAGGTGCCATCTGTGGGTTTGGAGGGGTAGATGGTCTTTGATCCTGAGAATTTTGGCAAGCAGCTCTTTGAGTCTGCTCACCTCATCCTCGAGGATGGTGTTTTGGGCTAAAACATCATAAAAGAAGCCTAGGTCATCATCAGTGTTTACTGAATCACCTGACCTCCTGATAGAATCAGGATGAACATGCTCTGAGTGTAGATCAGTAGTAGCATGTGCCCCTTGGTCATGGTACTGGGGATTTCCTGCCTCAGGACCATGTCCTTCATCGGCAGTTGCCTCTGGTGAGGTCTTATGGATAGTACCAATTCATCCTGATCATTTGTTGAAGCAGGAGAAGTGGCAGCCTCACCAGAAATTCGAATCTCCGTTTCTACACCTAGAGATTGAATATGGTAACCCCTGTGCTGTGGGGTGTCAGAAGCACTTTGGTCCTCCCTCTCAATGGTTGAGGCCATCCCAGTTTTGATTGGTATCTGGGGAGGAGGTGAGGAATGCAATTGAGTCAGCACTTTGGCAATTATTATGGTAGGACTTTGGGGGCGGTTGCAGTGGGAGAGGGTGTGAAGGCAGTATGCACCGGGGAGAGTGGTGCTTTTCAATGGAAACCTCCTCAAGTGAGGAAGGTTCCAGATGTATAGGTGCCCCAGAGATGGTTGCTACAGGCTCCTGTTGAGAGGAAACCTGAGCGGTTGAGGGTGAGTGAGTCCGTGTATCTACTGGGGGGTTATGACCAGTAGAGATAACCTGCATTTGTGTTGCAGGGGCATCCTCAGGGGACTCATTTCCCTGAGTAGCCTCTTTGGCTTTCTTGTGTTTGGTTTGGTGGGGACAATGGATTTGGAGGTGGTGGCTGTGGGTTCCAGCTGCGTGGGTTTTCGCAGTTTGGCAGCCAGTTTGAGTGACTGGTCTGAGTTGTGCCTGGAGTATACTTCACGCTATACAGCCGTGGCTGGGACTCCAAGGCCAACAAGTCCCTCAGCTTTCAGCTGGTTTACTATAATGGCCATTAGGAACCGAGGATATAATATCCATCGGTTAGCTATAGGCTTGGAGGCCATATCCTTGAGTTCAAGAAATAAAATTTCAGAAAAATTTAAGCTTTGTTGGTCAAGGATAGAGAATAATACCTGCTGCCACCTAGTCGACATTTGATCCTAAGAAGAAGTCTTAGGAGCTAAGCATACATTCACCATATGAAAAATTAGTCGTTCCGCATCATGGAAATGTTTCTTCAGGATGGTAGAGGCACTAAGGTTACCCTGGTATCCATGTTGGGCAAATGATAGATCAGTGGTGCCCTTTGGATACCCAGTGGGGAAAGTGGCATCATCCAGTTGTAAGGTTTGGCGAAGGATTTCTGGAGTGATGACCACCTGACGATTGTTGACGAACGACTGGAGAGAGTCGGTGTCATTCTCCCTAGTGATGAGGGTGACGTTCGTCCAGAACTGCTGGAGGGATTCGGCATGAATGGTAGGATTTAGAAGGAAAGCCGTTTTGTATGGAGAGTTGATCATTAGATCAATGGCATTATCAAACTTTGTCCAGAAGGATGATTTGGTAAGGTAAGCAACACAGTTGTGTCGTGGTTTAAGCTTCATGTTCGCCATTGATGTGAGAGAAGGTTCTGAGTTTTTGAACGTTAGGTTTGAGATGATGAAGCTCTGTAAGACAAGGTATTTATAGGGTATGGGTTATAAAGCAACTGAAGGGTTTGGTATGAGTCATCAGTAGTTTTAAGCGACTGATGACGTGGTATTAACCCTCGGAGGTTGAAACAATTGAAGTCTTGGTTTTAGGCATCAGTAGTTATAAAACTACTGAAGACCATGGTTTTAGCTTCAGATGTTGGAAACAACTGATAACTTGGTGTTAGTCATCAGTAGTTATAAAACTACTGAAGACATGGTTTTGTTATCAGTTGTTGTAAACAGCTGACGACGTGGTGTTAGTCATCAGTAGTTGTAAAACTACTGAAGACATGGTTTTGTCATCAGTTGTTTAAGATGAAGCAGCAGTTTTAGAAACAACTGAAGAGAAAATTCTCATCAGTAGTTTTCGTCAATTCATAGCTTTTCAGCTGTTTCATACTGTCCTCAACACTTACTCATCAGTCTTTTTGGCTGTTTTTCAGTTGTTTCATAGGACATCAGTACTTATTTGTTTGTACTTATATCAATAGTTATGACTGTATCAGTGCTTGTGACAGAATCAGTACTTATTTGTGATATGGTTACAAATGATCATCAGTACTTATTTGCTGAGATCATCAGTATTTATCACTTATTCTAGCTGCAGCATACCAAGCCTTAACACTAGGTTTTGGAAAGTCAAGCTATCCAAAGGCTTAGTAAAAATGTCTGCAAGCTTATCAGCACTAGGCACAAACTTTGGATCAATCAGACCTTTTTCAAAACAGTCCCTAATAAAATGATGTCTGATCTCTATATGTTTGGTCCTAGAGTGCTGGACAGGATTCTTGACAATGCAAAGAGCTGAAGCACTGTCCATTAATAATGGAGTCTTAGTCTCTGTAATGCCATAATCCAGAAGTTGTTCTGAAGCCAGAGTACCTAAGAAGTACAGCTTGCAGCAGCAATGTACTCTGCTTCAGCAGTGGATGTAGCAACAGATGTTTGTTTCTTACTCTGCCAAGAAATCAAACAGTTGCCTAGAAATTGACATCCACCAGAAGTTGACTTTCTGGTTAACTTACACCCTGCATAGTCACTATCAGAAAAAGCAACCAATTTGCAAGAGTGTCTAGTGGAATACCATAAACCTAGAGATTGTGTACCTTGCAGATATCTAAAGATCCTTTTGACTGCTATCAAGTGAGACTCTTTAGGAGCAGCCTGAAATCTAGCACAAGCACACGTTGCAAACATGATATCTGGTCTAGAAGCTGTTAAGTACATCAAGGACCCAATCATACATCTGTAAAGTGTTTCATCAACAGCTTACCTTTCTGATCGGCATCCAGTTGTGTGGTGTTGCACATGGGAGTAGAACAGGGCTTACAATTTTGTAAATCAAACTTATTCTAAAGATCTTTTGTATATTTAGACTGATGAATGAAAGTCCCATCAGCCTTTTGTTTGATTTGCAATCCGGGAAAGAATTGTAATTCTCCCATTGCACTCATTTCAAACTTCTTATGCATTAAATTGGTAAAGTCATCACACAACTGGGGATCAGAGGATTCAAAAATAATATCATCAACATAAACTTGAACAAGTAGCTTATGCTGATCCACCTTCTTAATGAATAAAGTTTTATCTATGTAGCCTCTAGTGAAATTATTTTGAATAAGAAAATTTGATAATGTCTCATACCAGGCTCTAGGAGCTTGTTTCAACCCATAAAGAGCCTTATCAAGCTTGTATACCCAATCTGGATGTTATTATCAAAACCTGGTGGCTGACACACATAAACTTCTTCTTTTATTTTACCATATAAAAACGCACTTTTAACATCCATTTGAAAAACTTTAAAATTGTGAAAAGCAGCATAGGCTAAGAACAATCTAATTGCCTCCAGTCTGAAAACCCCTGAACAACCAGTCTGGCCTGTTCTTAACAATAAGCCCATTTTCATCTGTTTTGTTCCTAAACACCCATTTAGTGCCTATTGCACACTTACCTGGGGGTAGAGGAACCAGTCCCACACTTGTTGTTCTTGAACTGAAGTAGCTCAAGCTGCATGGCTTCCACCATCCATTGTCTCTCAAAGCAACATGATAGTTCTTTGCTCTTGTTGACTGATGAAGAGAGCATACAAGCACAAGTTAGACAATTGACTTCTGGTTGAGATGCCAGCATTGATACCACCAATGATTTGAGACATGGGGTGATTCTTCAGCTCTTGGTGCATGATAAGATCAGTGCAAGTGTTTGTAGTCGGTTCAGCATCAGCAGATGTTGATTCAGATTCTTGAAACCAGTATTAGATGGCAAATCAAACAATGTAGAGGAATCAGAAATCTCATCAGCATTTGTTGTGGATGGAGCTGCTGAAGGTACAGGAACATCAAGTTTAGCAGACTCAGGCAGTTGGTCACTGAACTTGAAAAGATGAGTACTGATATCATCATCATCTTCAGTACCACCAGGTGGAAGACTTGCTGCAGAAGATTATTTATCCACATGATCTGCAACAGTTGGAGTTGATAAGGAGCATATTGTAGTATGTCCAGATCAAACAACTCCACAGGGTTTGTGGAATTTTATCCTTAGGAGATTCATTGAATTTCAATGCAAGGTTTCTTCAACTATCTTTGTTCTGCAGTGAAGACTCTGTAAGCCTTGCAAAGGATGAATAACCTACAAAATACCTGCATCCACCTTAAGATCAAATTTGTGGAGTTGACCCTTTGTGTTGAGAATGAAACAAGGACATCCAAAGGCTCTGAAGAATGAAATCAAAGGAGCCAAATGATGTAGAGCTTCGTATGGAGTCTTCATCAACCTCTGATTTACTAACACTCTATTTTGCACATAGCAAGCTGTATTGACAGCTTAGCCCAAAAGGTCAAAGGCAAACCAGAGTCAGCCAACATGGACCTTGCAGCTTCAATTAAAGTCCTGTTCTTTCTCTCCACTACTCCATTTTGTTCTGGAGTCCTTGGGATGCTAAACTGCCTTTTGATTCCTTTTGAAAGATAAAAATCATCAAGTGTATGTTTCTGAATTCAGTACCATTGTCACTCCTTATACACTTGACTGATAGGGAATACTGCTTCTCAACATACAGCACAAAGTTTGTAATCTTCTGAGCAACCTCATCCTTTGAATGTAGAAAGAAAGTCCATACGAATCTGGAGTAATCATCCACAATTACCAGACAGTATTTCTTCTTGCCATGCTCATCACTCTCACAGGACCAATAGATCCATGTGCAGTAACTGCAAGCAGGTAGTGGACTTAGGTTCTTCAATGGGAGGGAATGAGACTTTGTGCTGTTTTCCTTTCAAACAAGCAGTGCAGGCTTCATCACAGTGGAACTCCTTTATTGGAACCTCTCACTAAACGACTGTGGATCAGCTGATTCATGTTTCTGAGATTGACATGACCCAGCCTTCTATGCCATAGTTTAGATTCCTAAAGAGAGGCTTTGGAGAACAGGCATGGTGACCCTTCGAATCAATCTTCTTTGACAAATCCAAGGCATACACTCTTCCGATCATGTTGGCCTTCAGAGAGTATATTCATCCATTACCTTGTCAATCAGCCTCAGAACTTGGGAAGACAGAATCCTGCAGTTCTGGCTTGTGAAAAGTGCAACAGCCCTTTATCACACATCTGACTGACACTCAGCAGATTATACTTGAGATTCTCCACATGGTTGACATCATCAAACGGATTTGTCCATTAGACACATATCCTTTCCCAATGATGTAACCTTGGCATCATTTCCAAATGAAACAAATCCCTTCTTTCCTTGAGAGTAGTCATTAAGAAGAGAACTGCTCCCAGTCATATGCATAGATCCTCCACTGTCCACATACCAGATGCTCCTTGGCATGTTGAAGAACCCTGCATAAAAGAAAACTAGTTAGATTTTGAGACCCAAACCTTTTTGGTTTTGGGTCTGTTTTCATCAACAGATGCAACCATAACTTGTTTTTATGATTAACAGCTGAAGAAGGATATGGTGCTGAAATGGATTCCTTAGATTTGGCTTGGAATGCCTTTTTAGTGATTTGATCACAGGTGCATCTAGTTGGTTAACTCTCCCCAACAAATGCTAAACCATCATAACAATTGTGTCTGATTGTGGCCAAAGCTTTCAGCTCTTGTGACATATCAGTACTTGTGTTTGATGAGTTCCTGTGATCCACCATTTCCTCCTTAAAATTAACACTTAGTCTGATGTTTATCATGAGGAGCACCATCAGTTGTTTTATGATGAACCTTATCCTTCTTTTTGAATTTGGTTGAAGGCTTGGGTTTATCACAATGGAATGATTGCGGTACAAACTTGGTCTCAAACTCAGTTTTCATTTCATCCATCTGGATTTTAATGAGCTTATCTCTGTTGAGTTTGGAACCCTTTCTGTACCAACATTCATCAGAAAGATGATTGAATTTACCACATATTTCACATGGCTTATTCTTCATCTTGGATTGATCAACTGCTGATGAGGAAACTACTGAAGATGTGCTCTTCAGAACTTTCCTCCTTTCAGTAATTTTGTTCAGTACTGAAGAATCTGTAACAACTGAAGAGTTGTTCTTCAGCTATTCATTGTCAGCAGTTATTAATCCATTTATTTCAGCTGATTTGAAATGCTTTTCAGTTGTTGTAACTTGCCCTTCAATACTTAAGTTACTTGAGGGACAATGTCTGAAATACTCAGCTTCATGTGCTTATCAGTAGTTAACCCATCAGCCAATTGACTTACTGAGATATCAACCCTTATTTCATCTTGTGATTTTAGGAGATCACTTGTGGATGATTCACATGATAATGTGGTTTGGAGATTGCTTTCACTTTCAGATTTTACTATTGGTTTTGGAGTAAAATCTGTTGGAGGTGCAATATGGTTATAACCAATTCCAAACTTCACATTCGAAGCAGATTGCTTACTGAGCAGCATTTCAAATCCCTTGCAGGATGACACCCAGCGGTCACACTCAACTTGGGTAACTGCAAGTTTTTCTTTGAGTTCTTATGGTTCTCAAGAATGACCTCTAGCTTAGCCTTTTCATCATTTAATTGGCATTTAAGCTTATAAATCTCATCATCTTTGCTTAAGGACAGACTCATATTCAGCTTTTTTTTGGAAATAGTTTGCTCAAGCTCTAGATTTTGATTAATTACAGCTACATTTGCTTCTCTAATAGAGACAAATGCATCTATGCAAGATTCAGAACAAAGCTTGGCCTTAGCCTCAGAGGATACCTGGGTTACCTGTGAAGAAGATGCATTGGAGCATGAACCCTCAGTAGATTCCAGGGCCATGAGAGCTAGATTCCCAAAAGGATGTTCACCACCATGTTGACCATCACCAGTAAATAATTGCTCAGTACCAGAGAGATCATCTGGTAAACTGCTCCAGTCAACATTACCAGGGGTGAAAAAGCTGTGATGAGTTTGTGATTGAGATGGTAGAGGCTCAGGTAATGCTTGTGGTTGTTGTGCAGTAGGAACTTGAACTGGATTTGGCTGACGCATGTAATAGCATGGATACGGATATGACATTGGACCCTGAGGGACAAAATATGCAGGCGAAGTAGGTTGTGAATGATGACCAGAACTAGCATGATGTTGCCCCCTGTTTTGTGGACTAGTGCTTGAAAAGTCACAAAGGGTGCAGAGGAGTTAGATCCAGATGATCTGCACTCTCTTGCAAAGTGTCCAAGCCTTTGGCATTTGTGACACCTCAACTTACTCTTGTCAAAACCAACTTTGGTTTTGCTAGAGAGTCCTGGAAATTTCCTGCCAGTCCTCTTGTAGAACTTCTGTGATCTGATATTAATCAAGGCCATTTGGCTCAGAATATCCATCTCTTCTAGATCATCATCAGCTATTCCTTTCAAATCATCCATGATAAAACATAAATTGTCACTATTACAGCCTGAGTGACTATCAACACCAACGAATGCATGATCTAAACTGTTTGAAGAGAAATCTATATGCTCATCATAATTACTTTCAGATGCAGCATATTCTGACTCATGACCAACCAAGCAGTGTTCCCTGGTACAAAATCATCAGTGAGCTTTCCTAATGATGCCAGTTTCCTTTTCTGCTCTATCTCTCTCTCAAATGTAAGCAGTTTCCCATGAAGTTGGGTGAGAGATACTTTATCCAGATTTGCACTGGAGCGTAGGACAATAGTATATGTGTCCCATCTCTCAGGCAATGATGTAAGGAATCTGTTGTTCATCTGGCTATTGGTATATTCATGTTTGACCATTTTTAGCTTAGAGATCAAACTGGAAAAACGCACAAACTGTTGAGTCAGTGTCTCACCCTTCCTATGAGAGAATGTTTCATATTGTTGGGCAAGGATTTATCTGTTGTTTGCTAAGACCTCATCAGTTCCACCGAATTGTTCCTTTAGTGCATTCCAGAGGTCATGAGCAGTTTCATGATGCATAAGCCCTGAATAGATTTCATTTGGCAGTGCCATGGCCAAAATTCCATGGGCTTTAGCATCAATCTCAAATAGTTTCCGATCTTCATCTGAGTATTGTTCCTTCTTCTTCGGAACCATTTGATTGGTTTCCGGATTGTTCACCATAGGCTTATGTGGACCATGTACCACCGATGTCCAACAACCTGAACTGTTAACAGACAAGTGATGAAGCATTCTTCGTTGCCATATGTTATACTCAGTCCTAACCAGCATCAGAGGCTTGGTTGAAGAACTGGTATTGTGAGGGTCATTAGAAGGAGTAGTCATTCTCAGATTCAACCAAAATCAATTAAGTTTTAACAGATTTAGAACAGAACACAACAGACCAAATTGAACCAAGAGAAAACAGAAAGCAATAAAACGAAAGTAGCAGAAATTCAATTTAACTATAACCGATTCTTGCAAATATGCTAATTCAATCAAATGCAGATATCAATTAGCAGTTTCAATGATCATTGTTAGATCGATCAATGATTAACCGCTCTGATACCAATTGTTAGGATCAGTGATCTACGTTTGACTGATTAGAGAGTATTGCAGCGGAAATCAAACAATGAATTAGACAATTCACAAGAATACAGTTGATATTCAAAGTAAGAACAAACGATTATAGAAAGAATTATGCAAATCGAAGATTTCATTCAATACGCGCTTTCGTGGTGGCAAAATGTCACACTTATAATCAGGTCAATCATCCCTTATATAAGAATGTCGTGGTGGAACATTCCTTATATAGGAGATGTGACGTCTGCTGATGTCATTTGATAGTGACATCTAACAGAATTATTCAGACTACTAAAAGTTAACACAACTACTGAAGATGTCAAAATAGCTGACATCTTCTTACAAAAATACTAAGTGTTAACTATCACTACAACTACTGAAAAGAAACTACTGAAACTACAACGATTGAAGAACATGCTCTTTAATCGTTTTACAGATACTGAAACATAAAAGAAAACTACTGAAAGGAAACCATCACAACAACTGAAGAATGCTTCTTCAGCTGTTGTAACAAACTCTGAAGGCTTCAGTACTTGTACTTGAACTTCAGCTGTTGTCATCAGCTGATGTCTTCAGTCTTTGTACTTCAGCTGTTGATCTTCAGTACTTTAGTCTTTAGCTGTTGATCTTCAGACTTTGGTCTTCAGCTGTTGAAGTCTTCAGTACTTTAGTCTTCAGCTGTTGATCTTCAGACTTTGAAGTCTTCAGTACTTTAGTCTTCAGCTGTTGATCTTCAGACTTTGAAGTCTTCAGTACTTTAGTCTTCAGCTGTTGAAGTCTTCAGACTTTGTCAAACAGCTGATCAAGTCTTCAACAGTTGTTGTGATGTCTGTGGGACTTAGAGGTTTTTCTGATCAGGCTCATTGGTTCTTTTGGTCCAACAGTAAATAATTAAATATATTTTAGTGAAACATTTTATAAAAAGTTGTTCTTGGTTTATGCAAGATCGGTGTTTGTCACTTAAACACAAATGTTTTCTCTCAAACTCACCTAGAATCACACTCGGGTAAGAATCAAGAAGAGTTGATCACAATATGAAAAGTAACTAAGAACACAGAAAGATAATTTTCAAGATAATTTTATATATTGATTCTCAACTAAGATACAAAGACTCTTACAAGCGAATGATAATCTTACCTCTATGAGTTACAAAGAGAACCTATATATAATATTATTTACAGCCGGATATACTTTGATACCAACTGGGATCCTTTAGCTAAAGCCTATACTACAAGACTATAGTTAAGGTATCTCGGATAAAGTCTTATCTGAAATTTGGTAGTCAAGACATGTCCCTGACTTACCTTTTGTCACCAACTAAAGATGGCAACTGTACTATCATGAAAAAGTAAACAGTGGAATAAAGTATGGTCAACAACATGGTTCTTTAGAAAGAAGCCATGTTGTATCAAAAGTCTGCAGCGGAGTGTCAGAGACCATACTTGTGTCCACTAGTTATAGCAGTGTCTTTCGAAGGTTAAATGGCTTCGGAAGAGTAAGTACTTCGAAGCCACTTTATACTTCGGAAGAGGCTGCTTCTTCCCAGACTTGGAGACTTCTTCATCATACTTCGGAAGTGGTCTTCACCCTTTCTTTCTTCTAAGTCTTGAACTTCGGAAGTCTTCGGAAGTTGGACTTTTCGTTTGTCTTCGGAAGAACTCTACAACCTTCGAAAGTTCCATGAAGAGCTTCGGAAGCCTTTGCATGCAGCATCAAAATAACTTAAGTAATATAGTTTTGGTTGCCTTAGCCTTTTTCTTGATCCAACAGTTTATTTCTATTAAAATGGATTTTTAATAATAATTAAAAAATTATTGTTGGTCCAAACGTACCTTTAAATTATCATCGTTTAAATCATGTTTATTTCAAATGTTTGTTCAAATTTTTATATGTTTAAACTTTAATAGTTATTATAAATGGGTTAATTTTTATTATCTCTATAATAAAACACATAAATAGTATATTTTTTATTATAAATTTAACGTACACACAAAAATCCTCAAAATCCACTTAAAACTCTATTTCTCGTTAAATCGTTAAACTTATTATTAGACTTAAATCTTGTAAATATATATATGTTTAGGTTTCTTGTGAAGGATTTCTTTGGAACGTCGATTATTATTCTTATTAATCATCATACATATACTTATTGGTCAAGTGAGTTTCCATGCCTCTTTTTATATTATTTCACATTTTTTTTGGTAAAACATGTTAAACTTATCAACTTACACTTGTAAACGTTTTATACTTGTAACGCACATGCAATTTATACTTATTTTGATGGTTATTTGTGTTATTGTGAGATTTATATGAGATACATTATATGTTGACAATAATTAACTATTATTAGCCTGGTGACGTCATAGATCTATAGGCCTACCAAGCCTATTTGGTGCTAAAGTCGATGTATTGCCGACTCCTAATAATGACTTGTCCATCATGAGAACCAAGTACACTTAGCTAATCGTTATAAACTTGTAATCTTAATCTTGATCAAGGTTTGATTGTAGCTATATGTGTTCTATAAACTTGCATAATTTATAACCATTAACATGAATTGCTACTTGTAAATCTTTTGATATATTTGTGTATATTAAACCCTTGAAAACTCACCAACTTTCATAGTTGACCTTTATTTTTAACATGTTTCAGGAAATGCTCAAGTTTGATGTCATCTTTTTGAAGTTGCTCATATTTAAGATTTGGACCTAGATTAATGAATAAAATGTTTTGTATTATTTGTCTTATGTTTTGTTTATTTCAAGTTTGAGACTTATGATTGTAATTTGTACTTTTAAAACTTATGATAATAATTTTTCTATTTAAAGATAGCGTTATGTAGCTATAAACAATCTTAACCCTCACATCTCAATGATTCCGCCGTTAAGGTTGGAGTGTGACAGTATTTCTTGTCACAGATTTGAGACATTGAGGAGATTGAAATTCAGTTGCTCGTATTAGATCACTTTGTCAAAACTCAGCAGTCCATTCGTCACAGATCCTTCACTAATAATTCTACCACCTTGTGAGTTTCCACCGAATGCTACGGTAGTTCCTTGTAAAGAATACTTGCATTCCATTAGTTTTGATCGTTGTATTATTTGATGTTTGTTATCTTTTTGTTGTTTAATTTTCAAACTCTCATGAGCCACTAAATGCTATCATGACTATCAAGGCTTATAATAACCTAGACTAGGTGGAAATGTTAATTTTTAAATTTCATTCGGTTTTTGATAACTTTTATTTAGTTTTTGAAAATAATATGAAATTTAAATATAAGCGTAGATGAAAGAACTCTAGAACGAGTTACACAACTGCCTTAACATGACATGTCACAATCTACAAAATGAAAATTGTTTGAAAAATTATAATTTAGAACATCGTTTGAAAATTAAAATAAATTAAAATACAACACCACTCTGCTCCGCTTCATGTGTATATAAAACATTAAGTTCAGATATATGTAATCAATGGCCGGCTGTTTTGTTATGTATGTATTGTTATGTTTTGGAGGTTTAAAATTTGAAAATGTTTAGTCGTGTAAAAGTTTCTCTATTTCAATTGTTTGACCAAACTGCAAATTCGTCACCGTGTACTATAAAGGAAAAAAAATGGTCACCAGAATTACTTAAAATAGTCAACCACATAAATGGAACAATACATGTGCATTGATTTTGATTTTTACAACGTTTTTTTTATTTGTCAAACGCGCACGGTACTCAACCATATGTTTTATACGAGTAAATCACTTGAAATAGTTTGACTATGTTTAAATATTGTTTTTGTAGGTTAAACAAGTGATTAGGGGCTTAGGTGTCACGTTTCAAGACAGAAAGGCCAAAAATGGAAAAAAGCAAGAATTAGAATTTTGTAAGGGAGCGTTTGGTTGAAATAATAGAATGGATTTGAATGGAATTGAGAAACTAGTATAATTTTTAAGTAAAATTATGTTTAAGTGGGTAATAAAATGTAAACCCAAGGGAATGTTTCAATTTAAATTCCCTTGGTTGTAAGATTTCAAATTCCCTCTCTAGGTGGAAGGATTTTGAAATCCCACAACCAAGAGAATTTGAGATGAAACATTCCCTTGGGTTTATATTTCATTACCCACTCAAACATAATTTTACTTAAAAATTATACTAGTTTCTCAATTTCATTTCATTCAATTCCATTCTTCCAACTAAACGCTCCCTAAGTACATTAGGCTACAGATTTCTAGTAGGCTACGGGGCGGGGATTGAAATTTAACATAAAAATTGAAATTTATGTCAAAATATTATTATCATTTCTTTCCTCCACTTAAAGGACTTACTTGAGGACGAAGTTTGGGCATTCTTGATGCAGTCGGAAACGGAAAGATAGATAATTGAGCCTGTTGATTCAACAAGAATACCAGAAACAATTCTTTTCACTATCGTTGATTCACAAAGAATACCGATAATCAAGGTTTACACTAACACACACTGTGATAAAGAAAAAAAACAGATTTTTTATAAACTTCAATAATCCTTTTCCTCATCTCTTACAAACATATAAAGAAACAAAACCAAATTCGAATAGGCCACAGAACATAATCGGGCCGAAAACTGGGCCAAATGCAAAGTCCAACAAAATGTAAAAATAAAACAAAAATTGAAATAACTCCTAAAATAAGCCGTTTTTAAGCCGAAACGATGGCCCAAACCGCCTATGGCGGTTTGTGAAAACGTGCTCCTCGGTCTAACAGTCGTTTTCACTGGTCCCGGGCCTGAAACGGAGACTTCTAGCCCATTTTAGTAAAGCCCTTTTTGATAAGCGATCTTGGGCCTCAAAAAAGGCTAAAGCTTGCTCATCTACATTTGGACCCACATCAATTCTCGACATCAAAATCCAACATTCCAAGTCTCCCAATCATCATTCCATCACCAATCATGATCTCCAACACCAATTCTAAATATCAATATAAAAGCATTTGCGGCTAATTCAATTGGGTTATTTTCAAGTGAATTATTCTTCCGATGTATGTGTTTGGTTCTTTGTTATAAAGTAATTGAAGAACTCAACTCAAAAGACTAGTCTAATTAGTGAGGGAACCCATTTGGTTTATAAATCCCACATCAATGGTCATACAACCAATGTGGGACAAGTTTCATACCTTGCAATGGTTTCGGTCCATAACATTCGTCCCTCCTTAAGGACCAACGTCCTCGTTGGTCACAGCTGGCTCTCTCCAAGCCACCACTCTATGGGCCACCACTCTGAGGTTGGCTCTGATACTATTGCTATAAACCAACGAAAGAACTCAGCTCAAAAGACTAGTATGACGGGTGAGAATATCCATTTGGCTTATAAATCCCATATCAATTGCCCATACAATTGATGTAGGACAAGTCTCATATCTTGAAATGGTTTTGGTCCATAAATGTTATAAACCAAACGGAAGAACTCAATCTAAAATACTAGTCTGATGGATGAGAGAACCCATTTGACTTACAAATCTCATATTAATTGCTCATACAACCAATGTGAGACAAGTCTCATACCTTACAATGATTTTGGTCCATAACATTATTTTGATTAGGTTTATTTTCTATTTGATATTCTAAATTGAAATCTGTGATCTAGATAGTGTCGTGATAATTATTAAACTAATTGATTGGTTTCGGTTTTCAATATTTTCATTGTCTACTCATAAAGATTAGTAATTAGTAATTGTTTGGCAATTGATTTATCATCACATAAAAATCATATTTTCATGATCAAAACTTAAACAAATGAACTTAACATTGTCTTTGAATCTGAATCCCGTGAATGATTTCCTTTTAATTAAAAGTTAATTTATCTTTAAAAATTAATTGTTTCAAAATCTATCCAATTGAAAGTTCAAGATTTACATTCATGCACTTGTTCAATTTCTTTCTTTAAATTCAATAATCGACTAGTTACTATAAGCATTAATCAGTAACTCTTACCCTACTTACCTTTACAATTAAGGGTGAAAAAAACTCTATTTACTTTATTTTTGACTGAACATACGGCATCAATTAATATTCATGATGGTTAGAGTCATTATAAAAGTCTCCTGATAAAGAATTTAGAGCCAAAATATCTTTTTATTTTTTTATTTATTGTCTAAGTTATTAAACATTTTTTATATGATAAGAAATATCAATCACACACAATATTATCATTTATTTTTAATAGTTTATTACCATTCTAGTCTTAAAAATAATAACAAATTTATATAATATATAAAATACAATAATGAAAATGTTGGTGAAAAAACACAATTATGTATTTCTACATGACAGCAAAATAATAACAAAATTATAAAAAACAATGATAAAAATAATACAAAATAACATAAAATGTAAAATCACAATGATAAAAACATGTAACAAATGATTAAAAAAATGACATATTAATATATTTGGCACAATGATATATTTAACACAACAATCTAATGTATTACATATAGTTAGTTAACATATTTAACACAATTATCAAAATGTCATCCTATTTAAAAACAACAATATAACACATTTAAGCTAGAATTTTTTAGTCATTATAAATTAAATATACTTTTTGGACTTTGATTAATTGCGTGACTGATGAACCAAATTCTTTTAATATGAGCCTGAAATTATTTCTTGTATTAATTTCTCTTGGCAAACCACTTTGGTTTTCAAAATCTAGATTTTTGGGATCAAAGATTAATATTCATGGATCCAAACATCGTATGGTTCCAGAATGCACACAACACAACACAAGCTTTTTACCTTCTTCCTCGTGGAGCATCCTGTTTTAAAAGTTATTAATCAAATTTGACATGGAGTTATTGAAATGAAAAAAGTGTGCAGGTGGGTATAATATCTCGAGAGATGGTTTATTCAAACTTGTAAGCTGTGCAAATTACTTTTGGAAAGATTGTAAAGTAGTTGGCAAAGGGTTTTTAATTTACATATATTAATTAAGAATTAGTAAGGTGATGTTTGTTTTTTCTGCAGGAAAACATCTGCAGTCTGTAGATCACATCTGCAGACATCTACAGCAGAAGAGATGGACCAAATATATGCAGTCTGCAAGAAAAAGACTGTTTGTTCTTGCGAGGAGGGGCTCGAAGCGGGGTCAAAGGGGCTGCTGCAACCCACTCCGGCACCGGCGACCACTTCAATGGCGATGGTAGACTTCGCCAGCGATCGCGCCTTCGAGCTCCTCAAATCCCTAATAAGCATCACAAGAAAAACATGCTTCTGCAAACCCAGCGCTGAACAGCCGATCCTCACCATCAACGAGTTCCTCCCCGTCATCAACGAAAACAAATACTCTTGCGTCGAATTGACCGCCGTGCGCCACAACAGCTCGATTCATTTCGAAAGCCCTCCACGACAGCCACGAACTCGCCACAACACCCCTCAATTCGAGCCGATGGAACGTCTACAAGAACTTGCAACTGTCGAGGGGGCTCGAAGGGGGGTCGAAGGGGGGTCAAAGGGGGTCGAAGGGGCTGCTGCTTGGGTGGTCGAAGGTAGCTCGAATGGGGGTCGAAGAGGCTGCGAGGGTCGGTCGAAGGGGGGTCGAAGGGGGTAGGTTGCGACGTGATAAGGCGGCAGCAGTGGAAAACAACGGTTGAGGACAGTGGTGTGGAATGGGGGCGGTGGTGTGGAGTGGAAGGTGTGTTCAGAGATGTGAGGTTTCAAATGAAAGAAGAATAGGGTTAAAAGAGGTTGTGAAGAGATCAAAAGAGCTTGTTCCACATCTTCTCCGTGCAGACATCAGGAAGACGTTTTTTAATGAAACGTCTTCCAAAAAATAAATAGATTGTATACTCAAAACCTCTTCCCGCGTTTGCGTGCGCGTAGATGAAGAGGTGGGGAAGAGGTTTTTTCAAAAAACAAACACCACCTAAGTTTGCATGAATTTTAACAATATAGTTAAGCTTTGTGTTGGATCAAGAAGAAGATTGGTGCAACCAAACCAAATCACTTAGACTAATTTGGTGTATCTAATAAAAGGCTTCCGAAGCTAAGTGTGGAACTTCTGAAGGAAATAGAGTTCTTCCGAAGACAAAGTGCAAGATCAACTTCTGAAGACAAACTCTACTTCCGAAGTCAAAGTATTCGCTTCTAAAGATCATGTCTGAGAAGAAAATATCAGAAGACAACTTCCGAAGTATGAAGAAAAGAAGAAGTCCTCAAGCCTCGGAAGAAGTAGCATCTTCCAAAGGATAAGTGGCTTCGGAAGAACTTGTTCTTCCGAAGCCAACTACCATTCGGAAGACACTACTATGAACCAGTGGATATAAGTATGGTGTCTCTGACACTCCGCTGCAAACCTCTGATATACTGTATGGCATTTTCTCAAAAGGCATGTAGTTGACCATACTTTATTTTACTGTTTACCTTTATAGTTAGCACAGTTGCCAACTTTAGTTGGTGACAAAAGGTAAGTCATGGATATGTCATGACTACCATATCTTAGATAAGACTTTATCTAAGATACCTTAAACTATAGCTTTGTAGTATTTTCTTTAGTTAGAGGATTCCAGCTGGTATCAAAGTATATCCGGCTGTAGGTTGTATTATATATAGTTTCTCATTGTAACTCATGTCACATGCTTGTAAGAGTCTTTTATACTTTGAGTTGAGAAGCAATATATGCAAGTACCTTGAAAATTATCTTTTTGTGTTCATTGTTACTTATTATATTATTATCAACTCTTAGAGCCTTTGCTTTATCCAAGTGTAGTTTAAGTGAGTTTGAGAGAAAAACCAAGTGTGTAGTGACATAAACCGATCCTGCAATTGGTATCAGAGCTTTTTAGGCTCTTGATTGTGAGATCTTACCATCCAAATCAACCTGTTTGTCACTCCTCCTAACAACTTACTCAAAATGGCCCTCAACAAGTCTGAAGTAAAGATGGAACCATGACTAAAGCTCCCGTCATTACCCCTGAAAACTTCAGGTCATGGAGCAGAGGCATGGAAGGCTTCATCAGGTATCAAGACAGCAAAACGTACAAACCCAAGATGGCTGCACCTGGTGGAAATGGAGCCATGATAGAAAAGGCTGTTGAAGACTACTCTGATAAGGACCAAAAGAAGATGGACATTGATAGAAATGCAATGACTATTCTGATGACTGCAATACCCAACTCTATCAAGGTGGGTTTTGAGCATTGCAAGTCAGCCAAATAACTATTTGATGCACTTTCTCAAATGTACTTTAACTCAAATGACTTTATGAAGGACTCACTGAAGCAGCAATTTGAGAACTTCACCTACATTGCTGGAGAGACCTTTAGCCAGTAATACTTCAGGTACATGGATCTTATTTCTTCCCTTCAGTCTGTAGGAATCACTCCTGAACTTAGGGACCTCACAAGAAAGTTCATGAGTGCACTTCCTAATGAGTGGACGTTCTACTGTGTCTCTATCAAGAGGATAGAAAATTTGAACACCCTAACTATGACCGAAATCTATGGCATCCTTGATGGATACCTTTTAAAGATGAAGAGCAAGAGAGGCCATCAGACAAGCAGACCCCTAAGTCTTCTTGGCTAGCAACGCCTTGATAGTTGCTGAAGGTTCGGGACCCACACAACCTTAATATTGCCTGACATACACACAGCAGCCATCCTACTCATCTGGACCATACATTACATTTCCTGAGACTCCTAGGTCCAACAGCTCAGCATGGTCCCTTTCAGGACAACTATGCTTTGTTTCAGGAAGTGGACACTCTAGTGATTTTCAGTACTGCTTTGATGATCTAGAGTGCTTTAGTCCAGATGATGTAGAATATATGGACATTGTCCAAAAAATGGCTCTTTTAACCTACAGAGCAAAGAAGTATTTCAAGAGAACTGGAAGGCAGTTTCCCCAGAACCCAACCAACAACAAATTTGGGTTTGACAAAACCAAAGCCAAATATTACAACTGTAACCAACTTGGTCATTTTACAAAGGAATGCAAGGCTCCTAAGTCAAATCTAGGAACCCCACAGGCCTCCACACATCCCTCTACATCAAAGCCCTTTGGAAAGTAAACAAAGACAACTGCAATGGCTCAAGAAGTTGACTAGAGCTTTGTGGTACAGGATGTGACTCCTTCTCAAGCACTCATGGTAGGAACAGATCACAATAAGGTATATGAACATCTCTGTATTCCTGCATGTATTGCTAAGGTTAAATTGTATGAGACTAAATATAGAAATTAAATCTGATATTGAGTCTTTAAATGTTTTGAAATCTAATTTTAAAAGGGCTGAATATGACTACCAAGGAAAAATTGAAGAGTTAAAGAAAAATGTATCCTTATTAAAACATGAACACATAAATTATAAGACTCAAATAAAGGATTTAATATCCAAATTATCTGAGGCTCAAGCACAGCTTGTCACTGCTGAGGCTCAAGCCAGGAAGTATGCTATTTCTAAGCAAAACTTCCAATCTATTATTGCATCATCCTCCTACTCCAAATTTGTTATCAAAACAAGGAGGGTTGGGGACCAATGAAATTGCTCCACCACATTCTTATGAGTTTATAAGACAATCTAGATGTGGTACTGATGAGCAAGAGGTCTCGTCTGCTGAACCATTTTTACTTAAGTTGAAGAATGATGCAATAATAGAGGCCACCGCAGGGAAGGAACATGTAAATTTACCCACCTCTCCCAGTGATGATCAAATCCTAACCATCAAAGCCAGAAAAGTAGAGTTAAAGCAGCAAGAAGAACTGCCAAGAAAGTGGCTGAGTCCAAACTAATGATTGACCCAAAACAAAAGGGTGTATTCATCTTAGTTGGATTCCAGGTGGTAGGTAACTCTGATTCAAGAAAGGAGTGTAGTACCAACTGTGAATCCAAGGATCGTAATCAGGAATTATCAGTGTTGGTCGTAGACAAGTCAACGTTTGCGTAATCAACGTTGCCTTGGTTTAATTGTTTGTAGTAAAATTCAATATCAATAACGATTCAAAGAAACACACTAAAAGAAACACAATTAATGAATAATATGTATTTCATTAAAACATGTTAATGATTACAAATAATGATGAATGATATAAAATTTTATGATGAATGACGTGACGGCTGCTAGGGTTTGATTGTGAGATTTGAGTGATTTTTTTTGTTTTTGGAATTGTTGATTGCTATTGTTGTTGTTTATGAAGCCATCCATGATTCAAAACCTAGGATCCATTTATATAGACAATGATGTTTCTGTTACAGGAAACACCGGATCTCTTGGGATTTGAAATGTTTCTGTTCAGGAATCATTAGATTTCTCGGGATTCGCATCACTGCCTTGTTGACTTGTTGACTTGTAACACTTGTATTATACAAGTGTTTGGACTCCGCAGGAATAGTGTCTTTCGTAGGAGTTTTGTTCTTCTGCAGGTCTTGTTCTTCCGAGGCAACCTTTTTCTCTCGAAGATGTTTTGTTCTTCCGAAGTAATCTAGATCTTCCGAAGCTGTTTTGTTCTTCTGAAGCTATCTTTGTCTTCCGAAGCAATCTTGTTCTTTCATCCTCAGTGCTGGTTGTTCATCCACAGAAGATCTTTGGATGCATTTTACTTGTAAGAACCATATCTACGGAAGAACAAAATGTTCATCCGTAGATGTTTCTTACACTTGGTCAATTTCAGAGATTGACCAAATATAATGTTTGTACCTGCAACCATACATAAATCAACACATATATAAATAGGTTAACCTATATATATAATGAATACACAATAATGAATTACAGCCATTCATTACAGATATTAATTCAAGTACTAGCCTATACAAAATGGACTAGATCTACTGATCCTAGACCTAACAATACTCCCCCTTAGACTTAGATACTTGTAATCAGTTCTTCAAACTGAAAGCTCCTTTGATCTTGAAACTATTTTCTTGTTGAAATATGATACTGCATCCTTTTGATCATCGTATTTGTACTTGATCTTCATTCTGCATATCCTTTGAAGTGTCTCAAAACTCAACCCCAATACATCTTCTTCAGTGGTGAGGGTTTCTACAACACATTGGTTGTTAATAATCTCCAGTTCATCTTCTTCTGAGATTCTCAGTTCTGTTCCCTTCAGCATCCCAACATTATATCTTCTTCTTTTGTATGCTTTGGCATGCAGCTTATCCACAACTTGTATCATATGAATGTATAAGCATAAATCATTCTGAGCTTTTTCATATGCCAGCTTTGGGAAGAATTATCATGTAAGAATGATGTGTAGCTTGGATGAAGCATTTTGATCTCTACAGTGTCGAAGATTCTTATTTTGTCACCTTTCCTTCCATTAGCGTTCCTCAGTAACACCATTTCTTTTGTTTTCTCAACATATCCCCACTCAGTTATGGGAATAGTGTATTGATTTCCTCCATGACTTTGATGGTTGCTGTTTTCCTATTAGAACAACCAACTCTCCTTAGAATTCATCATCAACTAATGAGAATGAGTTGGTGCCTGATCTTTTCTTTCTCTTTAATCTTCTTTTGTGCTTATATCCTCTCTTTTTGCTTCTCTAATCACATCAACTTTAAATTTTGTCTTTAACTTTCCCACCAACACAGAGAAATCTCTTCCCCTTGAGTGAATTGGATAGTTAGACATCGTAAGATTCTGCAGATCCTTGATGCCTTTCTCATGAAGTCTCAGTACACCCTCTGTATCATGGAAATATTGAATTCTTCCGAGGTTCTCTTTATAATTGCACATCCCAGTCTGGATCAAATTTCCAGCCATAATCCTGTTCTCTTCTTCAGAACTGGGGGTTGTTATATGATCATATAGCTTTATGGGAGTTGATTTCTATTCAGTGATCTCTCTGACAGTTGTCCCTAATGGCCACACTTTCCTAGGAATTTTGTCTTTGCCTTTGTGTTGATCTTTAGATTCAACAGTTATAGGATCAGCAGAGAGTTTGCTTTGTTGCTCAAATGATAGGTTTGGAGCTTCAGTTCTGAATCTGACTCCAGTATCAAGTTCAACATTCATTACCTTTTCCATCATTCTTCTTAGTTCACCAACACTTCTTCCTTTAAGCTCATGAGCCTTGTAATTGTGTCCCTGAAGCCAACATACCATATTGTACTTAGTGAGTTTAGCAGTGTCACAATGGCCTAGATCTTTCTTGATTTTCTGAATAGCTTGAAAAGTAGTGAATGCTTCATAGTCACAATTTGGAATTATGAACTAGCAAGCTCAAACTCTTTTAGCATATCTTTCATCTCAGTCAAGTTCATTCTTTCACCATGTCAAATGGGAACCCATGATTAATCAAGGTCATAAACACAGATGACCTAGGTCTCTCTTCCATGATGTCTTTTGTTGTAGGAAGAACATCAGTCTTTGATTCTTCTTGAGCTTTGTTAGGTTCATCTTCAATTAGCTCTTTCCATTCAGCATCACTCTCAGATTCATCAATAGCAGCTTGCTTTGATGTTGAATTTTCCATAGAAGGAGTGTGCTCAGAAGAGGTATGCTTGACCATTTAGGAGAATATTCAACATTGATTACTTGAATCATTGTTGAGCCCAAATACTTCCTCTTCCTTGAGTATTGAATGAGTTGCTTAGAAGATTCAACAGGTTTCTTTAGTTGGTTTGATTCAAGAGCACATATCTTCATTTTTAGTTCATCAATCTCTTCTTCTTTTCTTCTCAACAGAGCTGACTGATCATAGAGAATGTCATCGATTTGATCAATTTTCACTGTTAGCTTCTCATTTTCATCTTTCTCTTTCTTTAGTGCTTGTTTGAGTTCAGAGTCTATTGAAGAAGGGCATCAATCACTTCATTATTTTCTTAAATGTTCTCCCTCAATCTTTTCAGACTTGATTCTTGCTTCATCACTGATCATTTTTTACTTTCATTATTCCCTTCAACTCTTGTATTCTTTTCTTTCTATTGTTGGACTTCAGAACAAGCTTGTTGTATTCAGCAACCAGATAACTCTTGCTGATGGGGATGTCAGAATCACTTAGATCATCTTCATTGTATGCAATCACATCAACATTTACTTCTTCCTGATGTTGAGAAGCAATCTCATCAACATTTACTTCTCATGGGCTACACTTGCTGAGCTTGAACTGGACTCAATAACTTTAACTTCTGGTTCTTGATGTGGTTGTTGTTGTTGTTGATGATCAGTGACTGGAGAGACTGGTTTAGTTTCATTTGAAACTACAGGGGATTCAGTTTTGGTTAATGACAGTTGAACTGTACTTGCTTGTGAGGCTAACTCTATCTCCCCAGTGTAAATGCTCTCAGTGGATGAATTTTTTGGATTCGGAGGTTGTTGAAGAGGTTGCATTTGAAGCTGATTTGGTGATTGAGAGTGAATTGGAGAGATTGGTTGAGTGTTTTGGCTGGCTGGTGATTGTGGTAGGGGTGTTTGTTGGTGATTTGGAGAGATAGGTTCTGTGTTTTGGCTTGTTGGTGATTGTGGTAGGGATGGTTGATTAGAGAGATAGGTTCTGTGTTTTGGCTTGCTGGTGATTGTGGTAGAGATGGTTGAGGTTGATGATGTATGGTGATGTATCTACTGGTTGAGTGTTTTGAACAGAGTTGGTTGATGAAACCTCTTGTTGATCTTCCCACACAAGCTCTTAAGGAATGTTTGCATGAGCATCTATCACATGATCAAACATGGGCATGTCACCTCCTTCATATTTCCTAGATATTTTATTTAGTACAGATCTGCCAAGGTGTGCTTGAACGAACACACCACCATCCACAGTAGTTCCAGGTAGATCAACATTAATGATTAGTTGTAGAAACCTTGGAAACATATACATCTTGTCAGCCTTCTGCACTTTTATGTGATCACATAAGTAGTTGAAGATGTACTTTGAGTAATTGTAGGTTCTTCCCTCAAAAACACCAACAATTCCAGAAGAGATATGCCTTGAAAATATGTCAAGTCCAAATTTTCTGTTTGAGATGCACTTAAGATATGTGTGTTAGGGAAATCTGTATGGCTTGCAGAGTCTTCCTTTCTTGATTTCTCCCTTCTCGAAATCACCGTCATACCCCATCAGGAGAAAACTTTCTCTATGTATTCGTTTTCGAACACATCAGGATGACCAGCTTCAACATCTCCCAACTCAAGAACCCTTCTTATTGTTTGTGCATCGATTCCCAGTCTTCGATTCTTCACATCAGCAGTAATAACTCGACCATCTTCCTCTATTTGGGCAGAGTTCCAGAAATCAGTGATGTGCGATTGGTGAATCACAGGCTCTGCTGATAAGGCATAGACAGCCTAGATCTTCTTAGATATTGAATAATATCTTGACACCCTTCTGAAACAGGGTCGTCTAGGTTTAAGAAAGCACACCATTGTGCTCTCTCGCAAATCGATTATCCATCTGTTCATAAGAAAAACATTTCGTTAGAATCACATTATTGATATGACAATACGAACAGTTGTGAGATTAAACAAAACTCAAACACATTCTTGAATATTACGACATTTTTACCTTGAAAACAACGGATTAAGAACATAGATATATGTTTGTTTAATGTTTTGATTTGGTAAGATTTGAATGTTATGAAAGAGGGAAAAGTTTGTTGAGAGTGTTTTTTTTAGGTCTGAAAAAGTGAATAATGAATTTGAGAAATCAAACAAATCATTTATACTCTCTCACACATTAATTTTACCCCATTAATTAAGTGGGACCCTCAACATATTCTTCCGCAGATCATCTACGAATCAACAACATCTGCTAATGAAGTATAACTTACATTTTCACAGATTACCAAACCGTGAAATTAAATTATTTGTTAATCTTTGTTCATCCGTAGTTTACAAATCTACGGATAAACATTTAAATTTTCAACACTGTAGCTTCTGCTGATGCTTAAGATGGCACTGTAGCTTCTGCTGATGCTTAAGATGACACAATGCAGAGAATTATTGTTGTATGGTCCAAGTCCATTCCTTAGAACCATTTATTGCTTTTGGACCTTGTTGACTTTGTATACATGACAATTTAGCACAAGAAAGTTTAAAATGATTTCAAAGAAAATTTCATGTATCCAGGAGCTAAGATGGTGCTCAGATTCCAATTCCTTCAAATTGATAATGAAATAGACAAAGCTGCTAATTGATAAACTTAACTTCTTGAATTTTACCCCCCTAAATTTGTGATTAATAATGACATTAAGCATTTATCATAAATTTCTAAGAAGAATAGCATGAGTGACATTTAACTATATGATAATGATCAGACATATATACACATATGATGGGATCATACTATAATACTAAGCCTCTTCCTGACGAGTTATTTTGTTGAATTGATACCTAAGTTCTGATTGCAAGTATATTGTCCTCTTAAATCCATACAAGAGCTCATGTAGCAACTAGGCATGTTGTTTATCATGTTTTCATATTGATTTGGAATTAACTGTTATGGCCTTCACATTCAATTCACAAAGATTTTATCCTCCCTTTGCAAGACAAATCATCACTTTTTCACACTTAAGAACTATGTACTTTAAGTTATAAGTTCTATCTTGAGATGCAGTTGGCATCTCATTAATGCAATGATGTAGAAGCTCTAGATTAATATACAATTAATCACATAGGATTCTTTTGAGAGCTTAGATATGATCATCATCAGGTCACCAGATCTTTACTCGTGTAAAACAGAGGTGCCTTTAACCCAAGTCTTTGTTCACACAAAACAGAGGGATGAGAGGATCATGATCTTATCACCTTTTGTAATTGAAATTCAGTATGGTGATCATACACCCGGTCTTTGTTCACACAAAATAGAGGAGTATATTTGCAAAGATAGATATTATAAAGTGTTGATACATAGTGTGTTTAGATGATGATTTGGTCACATCAGAATAAGACTCACTTTGTATTCTCAAAATGAAGTTTCCCACAAACAATCACCTAGCATTATGTTTGGCATGCACTCAGTGTAGTTTCCACTCAAGATGAATCTACTCACACATCAAGAAACTTGCTTAGATTTATTGTTATTTATGAATTCAGGAATAAGTAAAGATATAGTGTACTATCATTTCCCATGCATATGTCATGCTGAAGCATCATTACACACAATATTTTGTTTGTTTAAACTGATTAATCTAAGTTAATCATGCCTAGAGACTCAACTAGAATTAAATCTGACTGAATCAAAGGCTTTAGTGAATAAATCAGCAAGCTGATTTGTTGTATCCACTTTGACTAACTTAATCAACCCTTTTCTGAGCAATCTCTTAGAAAATGATATCTTATCTCAATATGTTTTGTTTTACTATATTGCACAGGATTAGCAGTTATAAACATGGCACCAGAATTGTCTATATAAATTGAAGTTAGAAGGAAGTTGTAACCATAGTCAAGCAATTGGTTTTGCAACCAAAGGACTTGAGAGCAACCAGCTGAAGCAGCTATGTACTTAGCCTCAGTTATGGATATAGATACATTGGTTTGTTTCTTGCACTGCCATAATACTAGCTTTGGTCCGATGAATTGACATCCACTAGTTGTTGATTTTTGTTACTGTTAATCCACCGTAGTCACTATCTGAGTATGAGTAAAGTGTAAAATCTCCATCCTTTGGATACCAAAGACCAAGTCCTGGTTTTCCTTTGAGGTATCTGAAGATCCTTTTTACAGCATTCTGATGAGACTCCTTTGGATCAGATTGGTACCTAGCACACACACACACAGCAAACATAATGTCAGGTCTACTGGTAGTTAGATACATAAGTGAACCTATCATTGATCTATATAATTTTTTATCAATAGATTTTCCTGAAGGATCAGGAACAATCTTGTCAATTGTTGATGCTGGTGTTTTGCATGAGGATACTTTAGCAAGATTTTATTTCTTCAGAATTTGATGTATGTATTTTTCTTGATTGATGAATATCCCATCTGGTTTTTGATGAACTTGAAGACCAAGAAAGAAGTTTAATTCACCCATTGAACTCATCTGAAATTCAGATTTCATCAGCTCTTCGAAATTTACACACAATCTTTTATTAGTTGAGCCAAATATGATGTCATCAACATATATTTGAACAACTAAGAGATCTTGATGTTCTTATTTGAGAAAGAGTGTCTGGTTAATGGTTCCTTTTTTATAGCCATGCTTGAGCAAGAAAGATGATAGTGTTTCATACCACTTTCTTGGTGATTGATGAAGACCATACAAGGCTTTATCTAGTTTGTATACCCTATGGGGATAATGAGGATCTTCAAAACCAGGGGTTGTGACACATAAACTTCCTCATCAATCTTCCCATATAGGAATGCACACTTGACATCCATCTGATACACAGTGAACTTCTTATATGATGCATAAGCTAGAAACACTCTTATTGCCTTAATTCCTGCAACTGGTGAAGAAACTTCATCATAATCTATTCCTTCTTCTTGTGTGTATCCTTGTGCAATCAACCTTGCTTGTTTCTTACAATAATCCCTTTATCATCCAGTTTGTTTTTGTATAGCCACCTTGTGCCAATAGGATGTTGTCTGTTAGGCAAATCAACTAGAGACCATACCTTTTGCTTTCTAAATTGTTGAAGCTCTTCTTGCATAGCTTCAATCCAACTATTGTCTTTTAAAGCAGCAGTGATGTTTGGAGGTACCACTTGAGAAAGAAAACAACTAAAGAGACAAAGGTTGGCAGTACCATTTTGACTCCTTGTAGTTCTCTTTGTAGGATCTCCAATGATGTTGTTGACTGGATGAGTCTTATGGATTCTCATTGATGGAGTTGATTCAACTGGCATAGATGATTCCAGATTAGTCATTTCCATTGCTTCAGACTGATCCAACCCAGGTTGAGAGTATAGAAAATAGTCAAAATGTTCAACATGAGGAGAAGTATCATGAGCGTCTTTTGTACGGGCTGTAGGAGCATCTCCGGTATCTATTTGCTCTTCCACAGAACCTCTCCAGAAACATTTTGCTCTTCCACAGAAACTTCTCCGAAATCATTTTGCTCTTCCGTAGAAGTTACAGGAACTTCTCCGGAATCATTTTGCTATTCCGTAGGAGTTACATGAACTTCTCCGGATGATAAGTGAGGACTTGAAACATTTCCAATGTTTGTTGTATTCACTTGAGAGCATGGATCTATTGAAGGGACAACATTCACATCTCTGGATGCACCATGTTCATTTCCATATGTAGTGTCTGTAGTTGCTGCTGATGTGTTTCCACCCGAGGATGTGTGTATCCTTGGAGGATCAGTAGATAATGTTACTTCAGTCATACGGGGGGAATAATGGATAACATACTTCATCAGATCCTGCAGTGTTCAAATGATCATAGTTAAATGATTTAGTTAGAGAATTTATGTCAAACAATCATGATGAACCTTTAACAACTTAGTAAATACAGATTCATCAAAGGATACATTAGGAGTATCTTCCACAATGTTATGTTGTGGAATATAAATCCTATAAGATTTAGATGTTGAAGAGTATCCAACAAAAAAACCATCATATGCTTTTTCTGAAAATTTTCCCAAAGACCTTTTATGTTTAAAATAGATACATGACATCCAAAGACCTATGTATGGTTTTATTTTAAACAAGAGCTCATAAGGAGTTTTGTTATGCTCTTTGACAATTAATGTTCTATTTTGAACACTACATGCAGTATTCACAGCCTCAGCCCAAAAAGTGATTGGCAATTGTGCATCAGCTAGCATTGTTCTGGCTGCTTCAATGAGAGTTCTGTTTCTTCTTTTAGCAACTCCATTTTGTTATGGAGTTCTTGGTGCACTAAATTGCCTTGCAATACCTTTGCTCCTGCAAAAGGAACCCATTCAAAATTCACAAATTCAGTACCATTGTCACTCCTAAAAATTTTAACTTTTGTATCAAGTTGATTCTCAATCTTGATCACAAAGTCCATTAGTGTTTCTGATGTTTCACTTTTTTGTTTTAAGAAAAAGACCCATGTGAATCTTGTGAAATCATCAACTATCACCAAACATATTGCCTTTTTCCAATGCTTATCACATTGGTAGGACCAAACAGATCCATGTGAAGCAATTTGAGTGGTGTAGTATTAGTATTGATAATTTTAGATTTATGTGACACTCTATGTTGTTTTCCTTTGTAACAAGAAGAACAGAGAGTTGAGCAATGAAACTCTTTGTTTGGCAATCCAATGACCAGGTCATTTTTTACCAATTTATTCATGTTCTTCATGTTAGAATGGACAAGCCTTCTATGCCATAATTGAGATACATCTTCTGATAGCTTAGATAGAAGGCATGTTTCATGTTTTGTGAGTGATGTGTTGTTCATATCCAAAACATAAGTGTTTCCTTTTCTTGCTGCTTTGAGGAGGATCCATTCTTCTGGAACATTAAATCCTGGCTTAAGAATGTAACAATTAGCATTATCAAACAATGTGGTATAATCTTGATCACAAATTTGAGACACACTTAGTAAATTATATTGTAATTTTCACAATAATTTACTTTCTCAAATTTGAGCACACCATTTGTTATTATTCCTTCACCAACAATTTTAACTCCCTTTTTATCCCCACCAAATGCCACATAAGAAGCATTTTTATGTTTGAAGTCATGGAGAAATGAACAGTTTCCTATCATATGCCTGGAACAACCACTGTCAACATACCACTTGTTTTCAGCTCTCCAATATTGTTCATGCATTCAGAAATAAATCAGTTAGAATTGACAACACAAGTCTTAATGATCTTGGGTTTGTCAACAGTGTCTAAAATTTTTACTCCTTCATGACTTAAACTTGAAGTTTCAGTATTAATTTCATATCTAGTTGATTCATTTTGATTTGATGGTGGTGAGGATGATTCTGTTGAAGCTGATGCAAAAGCTTTGGAGTCTTCTTTCTTAATTGATTCTTCCTTCACCTTATCTTTCTTTGGTTGATATTTTGATTTAGAAGATGAACCTACACTTTTGAAGGTTTCATAATCTTTTGCTTTTGATTGAGACACATGTGATCCCTTTTCAAAATGATCAAAGAAATTATCACTAATGATTGACTTCTTCTCATTCAAGTCCACCTTTTTGTGAGGTGTTTTGGATTGGCTTGATGTTGTTTTCTACACTGATTTAGCATCTTCAGAAGATTTATGCTTTGGTTTTGACTTTTGCTTTTGATTTATCTTCTTTTGCTTTGAATCATCTTGACTTTCAGTAGATTGAGAGTCTGATTATGTCAAATCAATTTTGGACTTCTTTGTGCTTTTGCTTTTGTTCTTTTTGTTAAAATAGCATTCCTGAGTTGAATGATTATTTTTGTTGCAAATAGCAGAAAATTTATTGAAGTAACACTCTGAAGTCATGTGATTGTTCATGTTGCATAAGGAACAGTAACTGCTGAAGTAGCAGTCTTCTGTATTGTGATTTGTCATATCACACCACTTGCAATACATTTCTTCAGATTCTTCTTCAGGCTCATCTTTCTTCTTTTTCTAGTTCAGTTTGGGAGCCTTCGTTTCCTCTTTTGAAGAATTTGATTTGTTCTTGCTGTTCTTTGAAGTATCATCAATTGAATCTTTCTTGTCCTTTGATGACTTTTGTTGCTTCAGATTCAACATCTTTTGTTTGTTAACAACTTCTCTTTTTGGTACTCATCCGTAGATTCGACTTTCTTCTTTCGCAGAAGTTTTACGGATTCAGCAGACTTTGCTTTCCGCAGATCTTCTACTAAAGAAATTTTCTTTTGTTTAGTTGATACTTATTTCTTCTTACCTTTATCTGCATGGGATAAAAGTACTTCTTCAGTTGATCCACAGCTATCAACTTCTTTTTGAAGATTCAGTTCTTGAAGTCCTTCATTGAGTTCAACAATCCTCTTGCAGATAGTCTTCAACATGTTTCTTGCTTTGGAGGATATTGCAGCTTTGATTCTTCGAGCACTTTTGGAATACTGGTTTTAATATGAACATTCTTACCAATGGTCATTTGATCAACATCAGGTTCATCAAAATCATCCAAGTCATCACAATTATCATAATCAAATTCTGAATCATTTTGATTTAAAGATTCTAATTCAGAGGATTCACTTTCACTCACCTCAGCTTTATTGTTAATATTGATTTGAGTTGATTCTGTTTCAATCTTGGTGCTAGGCACAAAATGATTTGACAGAGTGTTGGTCATTGTTTCAGGTAGAGATGTGTAATTATCATTTATAGGTGGTGCAAAAGCATTATACCCAACCCATACCTGTTTTTTGATTCAATATGAGAATTTAACAGCTTCTCATATTGTTGAGATGATAATTGAAACTTTTGAAGTTTCACTTTAGTTGAAGCATGATCAGCCATGGATTTTGTTAAGGAAGTGGTCAAATGCTCAACTTGGGCTTTTAGGCTGTATTTTGAGAAACAATTTTGTCTAAATCCTTTTGCAAAGAGTTAATTTTAATTTGATATAGTTTATGTTCTCTTACATGAGATTCATTCAAAATCATAGTTTCTTTTACTTTGTCAGCCAACTGTTGAGCATGGACTCTATACCGTTCAACTTCCTCAACACATGTTAATGAACATAACCTTTCTTTTACCTCTCTGGCCATTGGAGGAACTTTGTGTTCCATATGAGCCATCAATGCTTGATTCTCTTCCAAGACTTCTTTTTCATACATACTTCAGTCACACGTTCCATCTTGAAGTATGATCAGCCCTGACTCTTTTGAGTTGCTTGGTCCAACTGATTCATTGGTGGCTGGTGGGGATGTATTGATCAGTTGAGATTGTCTGTGCGGAGATCTTTGAGAGTTTGATTGTTGATGAGGTTCAGTCTGATGTTGCTGATGCTGCTAATGTTGTCGCATCTCTGGATATGACTGTTATTACATTCTCTGGAGAAATATCCATAGAGATTGCACTTGAAGCATCTTACCTTTGATTTGTCAACACCAATCTTTGATGTTTTACTGGCTGTTGCCAAGTTCTTGTTTCTCTTGAGATATTGCTTTGCTCTATAAGCAATCATTGCCATCTGCCATTGTAGGTCCATTTCTTCCCCTACATCAGGATGTAGTTCTTCTAAGTCTTGTTGGCAGATATTTGCTGACGTTAGAGAACCTCCCAGATATGCTTGAAAACTAGAACTAAAAGCTGCAAAGGCTGCTTTTTGTTCTTCATAATCCAATATCACAGTGATTGGTTTTGACTGATTGTTTGATTGTGAAGACTTTGCTATTGCTGCAGTTGTATCTTTTCTATCAGCAGTTCTTCCTTTATCCTTTTGATTTTTACTTTGAGATGATTTCTTTGAGGGTTTAGAAGCATAAAAGCTAACTTCCTCCTCATTATCACTCAAAGCACAAGAGTTATCACTTTCATTGTTTGAAATAAATGCACTTCCAGCATTATTTGTTTCTTTGAAGTGATAAGGTGAGACATGGGTTCTCACACTTTTGTTTCTTGATTTTTCATCCATTTCAAGAGCTTCTACTTTTGCAACGAGTGTATCTAGACTAGTTGACTTGAGATCTATGGTATTCTTGAACATGGATATTGTTTGCTTCCAACTTTCTGGCAAAGTGTGGAGCATTTTCTTGTTTAATTCCTCATTGGTATATTTCAACTCCAAAATATTCATCTCAGTTACCAACTACATGAATCTATGAAGTTGTTGAGAAATTGATTCACCCTCAATATGATGAAATGTTTCATATTGTGACCTGAGGGTGTCTCTCCTTATGCTTCTGATCTCGTCACTCCCTTCACAGGGAAAATGAAGTATATTCCGCAAGGAGTTTACTGTTTTGTAGTTCTCACACCTGATCAATATCTCTTCAGGTAAAGCCAAACTAAGCAAATTGTATGCTTTGATATCAACTTTGACCTTTTTGATATCATCAGGTGATAGATCTTTGGTACTGATTGGTTGATTTTTATCATTATAATCCGGCCCAAGGGTGGGAGGAATATAAAGACCTTCAGTGATGGACTCCCACAAGCCAGAATCTGTGTAGTTCACATGATTCCTAAACTTGATTTTCCAGGATTTGAAATCTGCTTTTGTTTCCAACTTCGATGGTTGGTAAGATGATCCACTAAAGTTACTCATGATGTTAATTGATGAGAATGATCAACAGGATCTGCTATTCAATTGATTTGAATATAGATACGAGTTAATCTAATTGACTGTTGTTGAACGACAAACAAGTTTCACACAAAATTCTTTTAAAAACAATAGATCTAATCAGTAAAAACTGACAAATCTACAGAATTCAAAGCAATTAAACACAACTAACACTGATAGATCAATCGATCTAAATCAATGAGCACTTGGCTCGGATACCACCTATGAATCCAAGGATCGCAATCAGGAATTATCAGTGTTGGTCGTAGACAAGTCAACGTTTGCAGAATCAACGTTGCCTTGGTTTAATTGTTTGTAGTAAAATTCAATATCAATAACGATTCAAAGAAACACACTAAAAGAAACACACTTAATGAATAATATGTATTTCATTAAAACATGTTAATGATTACAAATAATGAATGTATGATATAAAATTTTGTAATGAATGACGTGACGGCTGCTAGGGTTTGATTGTAAGATTTGATGTGATGTTTTTTGTTTTTGGATTTGTCAAATTGCTATTGCTTTTGTTTATGAAGCCATCCATGATTCGAAACCTAGGATCCATTTTGTATAGACAATGATGTTTCTGTAATAGGAAACACCAGATCTCTTGGGATTTGAAATGTTTTTGTTAAGGAATCATCGGATTTCTCGGGATTCGCATAACTGCCTTGTTGACTTATTGACTTGTAGCACTTGTATTATACAAGTGTTTGGACTCTATAGGAATAGTGTCTTCCGTAGGATTTTTATACTTCCGCAGGTCTTGTTCTTCGAGGCAACCTTTTTCTTCCGAACATGTTTTCTTCTTCCGAAGTAATCTAGATCTTCCGAAGCTGTTTTGTTCTTCCGAAGCTATCTTTGTCTTCCGAAGCAATCTTGTTCTTTCATCCTCAGTGCTGGTTGTTCATCTGCAGAAGATCTTTGGATGCATTTTACTTGTAAGAACCATATCTATGGAAGAACAAAATGTTCATCTGTAGATGTTTCTTACATTTAGTCAATTTCAGAGATTGACCAAATATAATATTTGTACCTGCAGCCATACATAAATCAATACACATATAAATGGGTTAACCTGTATATATAATGAATACACAATAATGAATTACAGCCATTTATTACAGACATTAATTCAAGTACTAAGCCTATACAAAATGGACTAGATCTACTGATCCTAGACCTAACACCAACACTCCTATCCTACCAAAAGGATCATAAGTTAAAGGGAAAGGTTGCTGATTAGAGAAAAAGAACAAGAAACAACAATCCTCAAGCTCCCAAAAGACTAACATTACATGCATAATATGTGGTCTGCAAAACCACATGGACAAAGATTGTTATTACAATCCTACTAGCACACATTATGAAAATAATGTTAAAAGAGAAGGAGTCAGGGAAGGTTTCTCGTTTGGACCTTATCAAATGGTCCAAGTGATGAAAAAGGGAAAGTTGGTTTCCGAAGCAAGGTTGCTTTCAGAAGAAAACTCTTCTTCCGAAGGAAAAATAGCTTCGGAAGCTAAAGGGGTTGAGAATAAAAAGAACAAAAATTCCCTTGAAACCATCACAGAAGAAGACTACTTCGAAAGAAAAGGTGGTGAAGGCTTCTTTCGAAAAGAAAGAAGTTTCGAAAGAATGCCATGCTGCAAAAGGCTCATCCTTAATGATCAACAAAAAGATGGATTGGAAGATCAAGAAAGATGTTGCAGCCCAAACCTCTTCTTCAAAGACATCCATTGAACCCCCATGCTTAACTTTTGGTTCAATTATGTCACTATCATTGGAAGAACCCAAGACCAACAAGGCTTGGGTTTCCAATCAAAACTAATCATCTCATCTTATGTGCAAGGACATCCATATGAAAAGAATAATATATTTGGATTGTGGACAGTGGATGCTCTAGGCACATGACAGGAACCAGATCTATCTTTCAACAATTTCAACATTACGATGGAGGTCTTGTCCAGTTTGGAGGTGAGGCCAGAGGATATATTTCTGGCGAAGGAAGTATATCCAATGGAAAGTTAAAAGTTGACAAGTTCACTTTGTCAAATAGCTTGAACACAATCTATTAAGTGTTTCTCAGTTTTGTGATAAAAAGCATCAAATGCTTTTCACAGATTATCCTCAAACTAGGGATGACAGTTCCTCCAGAATTGGTGCTTCTTAGATCTCCCAGGAAAAGGGATATGTATAAGCTTGATATGAATAATGCTTCTCCAATGGGTGAAGTATCATGCTTTCTTTCCAAAGCTGATGGTGATGAGTCAACACTATGGCATAAACGAATATGTCATGTAAATTTTAAGACAATGAATAAATTGGCTAAAAATAACTTGGTACATGGTTTTCCTAAAAAGAAATTTTTCTGCAAAGATAACTGTGTTGCGTGCCTGAAAGGGAAGCAACACAGGGCATCTCATAAATCCAAAGTTGTTAACTCTATCACCACTCCATTACACTTATTGCACATGGATCTATTTGGTCCCACAAGTATAATGAGCATTTGAAGGAAATCATATTGGCTTGTGATTGTTGATGATTTTACAAGATTTACATGGGTATTTTTTTAAGATCCATATATGAAACTACTGAAACACTAAAATCTTTTATTCTTACAATAGAAAATAAAAATGATCACAAGGTTAAGATACTTAGAAGTGATCAAGCGACTGAGTTTAAAAACTTCATTCTTGATTCATTCTGTAACTCAAAAGTGATTGCCAGATAATATAGTGCTCCCAGAACTCCTTAACAAAATGGTGTTGCTGAGAGGAGGAACATGACACTTATTGAGGTTGCTCGAACTATATTAGTTGATTCCAAACTACCTCTAACATTCTGGGCAGAGGCAGTCAACACTGCATGCTATGTGCATAAAAGAGTACTCATAGTTAAGCCACATGGAAAAACCCCTTATGAGCTATGGCACAAGAGGCCATCGTTAAGTGGCTTTCTAAGGTCCTTTGGCTGTAGGTGCACCATACTTAACAAAAAAGATAATTTGGCAAAATTTGCTAAAAAGTCAGATGATGCTATCTTTGTTGGATACTCTTCCAACTCTAAAGCTTATAGAGTTTACAACATCAAGAATCAACAATTTGAGGAATCATCCAACATATTTGTTAATAAGCACACTCCTTGTATTAAGGGGAATGGACCTGATCATATTTTTTACTTAGAATTGTTTCCAAACTATTCTAAACCATCTTGTGAGAATGTTTCAGCTAGAACAGGTACTCAAGGAAATTCCGAAGATACCCAATTGTTTGAGTTACCCAGACCTATTCCAAGTTCTCCAAGAGCTACAACAAATCAAGCTTCCACTATTGGTAGATCTGACAATATAACTATCTCAAGGGATAATGGAGCTTCAACCAGTGAATCACCTGTTGATCCTTAAAGTTCATCAGGTGACTCTACGCAACACCAAGCTGATAGAAGTAGCATCTTGAAGGAACATTCAACTATTAATACTGTTTTACAACCAACAAATGATGATGTTTCTTATTCATTCAATCAGACCTCATTAAATGAGTTTGAAACAGCAGCTGGACAAAGTGTTCTAGCTCCTGAGCAAAATATGTCCAATCTGGATTTATCTTTGCAACTGGAAGTGATTCCTCATCTACGAATTCACAACACTCATCCAGCTGAGAACATCATAGGGGATGTCTCTGAAAGTGTGAGAACAAGAGGACAGACTCATCATAGGAATGCCTGCCTATACTCATGCTTTTTATCCCAGATGGAACCCAAGAAGGTAGAAGATGCCTTGAAAGATAGTAGTTGGGTTGAATAAATGCAAGAGGACTTGCTTCAATTCAAAAGACAAAAGGTTTGGAACCTATGTCCGCTAACATCTAGTCAAGTACCTATAGGAACCAAATGGGTTTTTAGAAATAAGAGAGGTGATAGAGGCTTGATTATCAAGAACAAGGCAAGACTGATGGTTCAAGGATATACTCAAGAGGAAGGAATTGATTATACTGATGTCTTTGCATCTGTTGCAAGACTTGAGGCAGTTAGGATCTTCCTTGCTTATGCTGCATCCAAGAATTTCACTATCTACCTACTTGATGTCAAGTGTGCCTTTCTATATGGGGATATAGATAGGGAAGTCTACGTGTGCCAGCTTCCAGGATTTGAAGACCCACAACACCCCAACTATGTGTGAAAATTGGATAAAGCTCTATATGGGCTGCACCAAGCACCTAGGCTATGGTATGAGACTTTGTCTCAGTTTCTTCTGAAGAATGTTTACACTAGAGGTAACATTGATAAGACTCTTTTCATAAGGAAGTCCGGAAAGGACATCTTGCTTGTTCAATTTTATGTTGATGACATCATATTTGGTTCCTCAAACGACCAAATGTGTAAAGACTTTGAAAGCATCATGAAGAAGAAGTTTAAGATGAGTTCCATGAGAAAAATGGACTTTTTCATTGAAATTCAAGTGAAGCGGATGAAGGAATGGTTCTTTAACAATCAATCTAAGTATGTCAATGACATCTTAGAAAGATTCGACATGAAAGATTGCAAGTCAGCCAAGACACCCATACCCAAAAACCATAATCTTTGTCCTGATTCTGAGGTAGAGGATACTGATCAATATTAGTATAGGGCAATTATTGGTTCTCTGATGTATCTCACAGCAAGTAGACCTGATATCATGTTTGCTACATGCATTTGTGCAAGATATCAGTCTGCTCTAAAGGTGTCTCACCTAGCTGTTGCCAAGAGAATCCTCAGATACCTCAAAGGAGCACCTAACTTAGGTCTCTGGTATCCAAGGAACAACAACTTCAATCTCTATGGATACTCTGATAGTGACTATGGTGGCTGCAACATTGACAAGAAATCAACATCAGGAGGATGTCAATTTCTTGGTGGAAGGATCATCTCATGGCAATGCAAGAAACAATCCTGTGTCTCTACATCAACTGCTGAAGCTGAATACATTGCTGCTGAAAGTTGTTGTGCTCAACTGCTTTGGATTCAAAACCAGATGATGGACTATGGATTCAACTTTATGAGAACTCCTATCCACATTGACAATAACAGTGCTATCTCCATCACTGAAAATCTAGTAAAGCACTCCAAGACAAAGCATAATGATATCAGGTATCATTTCATTAGAGATATTCATGAGAAAAATCTAATCAAGCTAATCAAAGTTGATTCAAATGAACAATATGCTGATTTGTTCACCAAAGCTTTTGATAAACAGAGATTTAAGTATCTCATTATAGCCATTGGGATGATAAACTTGATTAGTCTACCTCTTTTGAAAACCTTTTTAAATATGTAATGTCTTATGTTAATGCAATCTAAGCCCTGTTACAAAAGGTCTCTCTCTGAAATTTTTGCTAAGTATAAATTCTTCCGTAGAGGAATTAACCCTTGGAAGATGTTTTACATATCTTCGAAGCTAAATTCCTCCAAGGATAATTTTCTTCTCGGAAGAGTTTTAGTCTCGGAAGAAGCGATTGATTACATATCAAATCTACTTCCGAAGCTTACGAAAAACTCTCCATTTAGAAAGTAAGCTTTACACTCGGAAATAGAATTCTACCTTCGGAAGTAAATATTTCCTTCGAAAGACACATTACCTTCGGAAGTAGTTTATACTCGGAAGAAACACTTTACGGTTCGTATGGAATTTGATCCCATACCCCAGATTTATTGGACAGGCAATGAAGAACGACATACAGTAGGAACTTCCAGTTGCATGAGAAGTTGAACTTGTAGATTGTGGACCTGCTGACGTCTCCAACATATCCCATTTGAATGTAGGTGTTGTCCAAATTTGTTTTGGGGAACTCTGTGGGGGCACCTTCATCATGAAGCTCGAGATGCTCCCTGATGAGTTGCTCAGTAATGACCAACTCCTGGCCACAAATGCTCGATCGATACATGAATCCCATTTATGGTTTCAATCTGACCATTTTCCCAAAATTCAGCCATTTGATTAGGGTGCCTAGTTCATGGAATGGTTAGAAGCCTTAGATTCAACTACTCAAGATTTGTGTTGAACAATCTCATGGGAAATCTCCAGTGAGAAACATTCTTCATGTATCCCAGATTTCTCCAACACATAATCAACTGTGAACTGGACTAGAGTCAACTTGTCTGTGCAGCTGCTCTAACTATCCCTCACATGAGGCCGACCATCTTCAAGATTTTGAAGAAAGTGTCCACCAATTTCACTGGAAGATACACAGCTCTGCTTCCATGTATGACTGAGCAAATAGCTCCTGGTGATATCCCTGTTAACCCCACAGGTGATGAACCCACACCAGCAACTGCCATCACATTGCCAATCCTACATTCTCATCCCATTACCATCATATATCACAGATGCCCCAAACGAACCCTTGTTCAATCTTCTCTGATTGAATAAGCTCCTCCTATTCAATCCAAAAAGACTAGAGTGGAACAATGAGCTCCCACTCAGTCTGAGGTCTCACCATCCTTCACATGTGACCTCAATATGGGTATTAAGTCTCCTCGGTCTCAAAACCATGAGCCCGGAACCCAAACTGAAAGCCCTCAGGGTGAGTATCTATACTCCTTTGAGCAGCCAAAAAGGGATAGCCCCACCATAGGTTTAATGCTTGTAGACATTGATCAAGGTCCCGGGTCAATAGGTTAACCTCTTTATCCTTTACTGACCTTCTCTTCAAAACTGATAAAGAGATTATGTCTCTCCATGGCAATGAAGTTGATCTACAACACTCTCTCAAAGATCAATAAAGCCTAGAGAGACCTTTTATCTCTGGCCCACATTAGCAAACCTTTACTGAGGTGAGTCCCATTGATGAGGAAGAGATTAATACAGATTCAGCTGCCACTACAGAAGGTGCCTCAACGGACCTTCTGGACAGTGGTAACATTTCTGAGACTGAATCTGCGGCAACCATGCCTTTTGATGACTCTGAAAGAGACATCATTAAGCAAGGGAAACCAGGGTGCCAAGAAACCACATCTGGTGCTGAGGATGAACATACCAGGTATGTTACCTCATCTCCCTATGATTCTTCAAAAGAAGCTGAAGGAAGAATGCAACTCATCATCAAAGACCTACTGTCTAAAGTCTCAAATCTTGAATCCAAGGTTAGGACTTTAGAAGATAGGTCTGCCGCTCAGCAACTTGAGATTGACAGTCTCAAGGCTCAACTAGCTGAGAAACAAATTGAGAGATCTGTTAGGCATGTACCCATTCAGGTCTCCTTGACCTCTTCCTCTAGCTCATCTAGCTCTCAAGATGATGCTACCAAAAAGGGGGAGAGTGTTCAGAGACAAACATCTGAGGAACCATTGAGCCAAACTTAACTTCAAATTAATCAGCTCCTACTACAACTACTTTTCCTGAGCCATTCCAAGTTGTACTGCAGGTAGACCCAATGATGCTCAAAGATCTCTATAGATTATTCTCCAAGTTCCTATTGAGATCCTCTCTAGACCAGCCTAGCCCTGATGCGGCTATAATGTACTTTGGAGCTGAAGAGCTTCAGAGGATAATGCACCTTCTACCACTGTGGAAGAAGTTGGTCAACCTAAGGTCCAAATGAAACCTAAGATTAAATTCAAAGGGGAAATGAGGACTGATGGCCTAGCAACCAAAACAGTTGGGACAAATACTGCACTCCCTCAAACTTCCGAAGCTGAAGTCAAAGTCTCGGAAGAACAAACTGAATCTTCCAAAGTTGAAATGGAAGCTGCGGAGGGACTGTTCTTATTGTTCGAGGATCTAATAATCACAGATGCAATTATAGAGCTGGCATCTGAGGTGAATAGTGAGGACTTTCTCAATCAACCTCTAGCTCAGATACCTTCACTACCTCTCATACAATCTGAATCCTCCCTCTAAGAACCACCAAAGTCAAGAACCTCCAAAGATGACAAAGGAAAGAAGAAAATGATTGCGGAAGAGCTTCAGGAGGAGGAGAGGATTGAAAAGCTTAAAGAAAAGGTAGACTTCCAACTAGAAAGCTGTTAACTGCCAGTTCCAAAGCAGCTATAACCAACCAGGAGGCAATCAACAACAAGAAGAGAGTAGAGATCATTGATCAGCTCAGCAAGCTTGGAGCTGTCAATGAAGACATACTCCTACTACCATTAGAGGAGTTGGTAGAGCTGGAAAAGGCAACCAGGCTGCAGAATGAACAATAAAAGGAAGCAGCATGGTTGGCCTTAGAGGAAGAAAAAGAAAGAGAAAAGAGGGAAGCTGACATGCAGCTCCGGAGGGAAAGGATAGCTTTCCTAACCACCATAGGCTTCTCTCTTCAAGAACTATCTCCACACAATGACGATACGATCCTATGGCTTTTCAACAAAGAGTAGGATCAATTGGAGAAAGAGAGAAAGAAAGCTGCAAGAGAGAAGTTGAGGGAAAAGAACAAGAAAGAAGAAGAAGCTAGGGTCACTGCGACCAAAAAGATAGGTGAGAAAGCCTGGATGAAAGACTATCTCAGGGCTCATGGCTTCTCTGCAAGGTAGGTGGGACCCATGTCTAAAAAGACATTCCAACGAATTGTCTGTGAAATCAAGGCTGACATTCGTATGGGAAAAAGGAAAGAGATGTATAGAAGGGTACAGGGGATGATTTTCAATCCAACCACTCAACTCCAACCTAAACCAATTCCCTCTCCTTTCCCCATCAAAACTGAACCCTACACACCCAAACCCACACCATTATCCTTACCTACTTTCTCACCTCAACCACCTAAACTACCCATCCTCCAACCCAAAACACTCTCTAGAACCACTACACCACAACCTTCCAAATCATCCTCTCAGCCTTCCAAACATCTTTCCTTGGAAGAATTCAAGGCAATCAAGACAAAGCTCACTAATTGCACAACCTTGAGTGACATCTCTTGTGATGAAGATTCTGTCAAACTGACTTATGTTGATGGATCTTCATGTTCCTTCACAAGAGATCAATTTATTGATCTGCCCAGAGGAATACTAGACCATGCAGCTAGACTTCTTGGAATCAACTCTGACTCCTTAAATGATGAAGAGAAGAAACTGAGAAGAAAGTTGGTGACTCTACTGGATACAAAGAAAGGGGACAAGATTCCTAGTCATCCTCTTGTGCCAAGAAAGAAACTCATCCAGTGGAGGTTCGATGATGCCTCCCATAACTGTGTTGTGGACAGAGAGAATAGTGAAAGCAACAGGCTGAATGCATCCTCTCTGTTACACTCTAACAGATTTGACATTGTTAAGTTAGCAGAGAAAGCATTCTCCAATCCCTCCAACTCCGAAAATGCTGCTCACATCAGAAGTCATCTTAGCAGCCTTCATCTTGCTGAGTTAACCACAAGAGCAAAGATTGAAGAGGAGTTGAAACTAAGAGAGAAGAAAGACAAGGAAAGATCAACCACCAAAGGCACAACCTTTCTACAGATGGTGGAAGATCCTTAATTGGAACCCATAGTTAGATGGGAGTATGATTACAACTCCCATCAACTAACTCTTTTCAGAGGGTCCCAACAGAGGGTGCACATCATTTAGAGTGACAGACTGGATTTCTTGTCAACTAATGATTTGTACAAACTTCTCAGCACCACTTCTGGGAAGAACAAAGAAACACATAAATATTGTTTTCCCTGGTGTTGAAAGTTTTAAGAAGTACAAACAAGTGAGGTTTTGGTAGCATCAGCCTAGGGGGAGTTTGTTGGATCAAGAAGAAGGTTGCTACCACCAAAACCAAATCACTTAGACTAATTTGATGTATCTAATAAAAGGCTTCCGAAGCTAAGTGTGGAACTTCTGAAGGAAATAGAGTTCTTCCAAAGACAAAGTGCAAGATCAACTTCTGAAGACAAACTCTATTTCTGAAGCCAAAGTATTCACTTCCTAAGATCAAGTCTGAGAAGAAAATATCAGAAGACAACTTCCGAAGTATGAAGAAAAGAAGAAGTCCTCAAGCCTCGGAAGAAGTAGTATCTTCCAAAGTATAAGTGGCTTCGAAAGAACTTGTTCTTCCGAAGCCAACTACCATTTGGAAGACACTACTATGAACCAGTGGATATAACTATGGTGTCTCTGACACTCCGCTGCAGACCTCTGATATACTGCATGGCGTTTTCTCAAAAGGCATGTAGTTGACCATACTTGATTCCACTGTTTACCTCTATTAATTAGCACAGTTGCCAACTTTAGTTGGTGACAAAAGGTAAGTCATGGACATGTCATGACTACCATATCTTATATAAGACATTATCTAAGATATCTTAACTATAGCTTTGTAGTATTTGCTTTAGTTAGAGGATTCCAGCTTGTCACACCCCCGCTAAGAGCGGAAACACGGGGTTGCGACGAGACGGGAATCGTCATAACACATGGTAAGCGATAGAGATGCAATAATAAAATGATGACATGCGTGCCATGACGACACCCGACAACAAGGGGACTTGTGTCGTGTTTAGTCAATGTTCACGACAACATAGTCATATGCATAACAAGATAAACGATTCACATAATCACATAAAGATGAAATTGTAATGTAAATTCCCACAACCCGGGAACAAGTTTCAAAAGATTGTAATTGTTTACATAGTTCAACATTGTTCAAAATAACTGTTTGTCAAACATGTTTAGTCCAAAAATGCATCCTAGGGTCTCCACTAAGGCAGCACACCTAGAACCTCAGCTAGCTTGATCACCTGAAAAGATATGCTCAAATGGTCAACAAAATTGTTGGTGAGCTCGCAGGTTTAAGTAATAAAATGTAAGTGATGCTGTATAAGTAAATGATATGGAATACCGTGAATACAGTTATATACACAAGTAAAATCACATGACATGAGCTTTGCAACCAAACCTAGCGACGTACACAAAGAAATTGTCGGCGTATATTCACCCAAGACCCGTACCTGGCTATTGTTGGTACTAACTAGTATACCAACACGAGGGTGGGGGTGTCAACCCAGTAGTACCACCAATACCTAACCGTCGGTTCCAACACTGGAATTAAATAGTTGCAAAGATAGAACCACACAGCAGACCCAAGCATGTATCAGATAAGTACTTGTAACACAGTATCATGTTGATTCCTTGTATGAAAATTGTATGTATGTAGTACAGCATAGAAAACGGGCGAGCATACTTTTCCCCCATGTTTGTAAATGTTTGTGAAATAGTATAAGCATAAAAAGGGGCCACGAAACTCACTTGTTAAGTGGTAAGTATGAAAGATCAAGATTTCCAACAGTTGAATGCAATGATCGGTCAAACACCTATTGACAGTTATGGTCAAGCATTAATGACATGTATGAGGCGTATAGTGATGTTTGGTCGGTTCGGGTTGTATCGGTTCGGTCATGGGTAGCACACACACAAGCGGACACACGCATCATCAGACACACGACGGGACCAGACGCTCGACCCACGTTCCATTCGTACGAATCAACCTTCAATCGTGCGAATTAGCTACTTTCGTGCGATTGAACCTTCATTCGTGCGATGGGACTCAGTCGCACCACACAACACACCCATTCGCACGACCCAACCTCCATGCATACGAATCAACCCTCAATCGTACGAATTAGCTACTTTCGTGCGATTGAACCTTCATTCGTGCGATTGGACTCCAGTCATGCGAAACACGCACAATCGTATACACTCAGTCGGTCACCTGACTCAATCGCACACAATCATTCATACGCATGACTCAATCGCATACAGACACCCTGTCGCACGACTCAGTCGCACGACCTGCCTAGTCGCACAACTCAGTCGCACGATCGACTTAGACGTATGATTCAGTCGCACGACCCACTCAGTCGCACGGCTCAATCGCATACAGACCCAGTCGCCCGAACTGCAGAATCGCGACTGTGGTCGGGCTGAGCAGCCCCCGAGCTGCTCTAGGGGTTTTATACACGAGGACCTCCAGAAACACTCAACAAACATACACAAACATGAAACACAAGCAGAAAGACCTCACACACACCCACTCGACCTCATGTGCTCGGATGAACCCGAGCACCCGAACCCTAGAAATGTAGCAGTAAAACCGAACCAAAAATAGGTTGAACAAGGTTGTCTACCTGCTAGGAACGCGTACCACGATGATGCCCAAGATTTGGTAGTGAAAACGCGACAAACGTGACGATTTTTGGTGCTAAATCGAGAAAAAGTGGAGAAAAGGTTGAAGGTGAGGAAGATGAAGATGAGGAGAAATGGCTGGAAATGGGGCTTATATACCCAGCCCAAGTTTGCAAAATTACAAGTTTAGTCCCTGCACTTAACCCTCGAGTTTCCAAAAATTTGTTTCGGTTGTTACAATCTTAAAATGTTCGTTATATTACGGTTAAAAGCGTATTATTGGCATTTGATAGCCTAAAATGGTTTTATTAGTGACAATGGTCGAAATTAAAAATGATATATTTGGTGGTAATGGTGATGAAATTTATAAAAGTTTTATGCTTAACACACGTTCTCGAAGGAAGTACAGGCACAAGGGAAAAATAAGCAGACATGACTCCGTAAAGCAGGAGTTCATGAAGAAAAGGAAGATTAATTAAAATATTTCCATGTTATTTATGTCGTTCGACGGACCTTGAGGTGACGGATGTCACGTATCCCCCAGTTGAGGAATTTCGTCCCGGAATTCAGCTGGAGTTAGGTCCAGAGTGTCATCCACGAATAAGTGTGGGTATTTGAGTTTCATTGATCTTCCGTTCCCATGTAAACTCTGGCCCTCGTTTCGAATTCCACCTTACGCGAACAATTGGTATTCTACTGCGCTTCAACTGTTTGACTTTACGATCCATGACCTCAATGGGTTCCTCAATAAAATGAAGCTTTTCGTATTTGATATCGTCAATGGGTATGTGAAGTGATTCGTCAGCCAAACACTTCTTGAGGTTCGACACATAAGGTATCATGCACACCGTTGAGTTCTTGTGGTAACCTTAATCGGTAAGCCACTGGACCAATTCTTTCTGTAATCTCGAATGGTCCAACGTATCTGGGGCTAACTTCCCTTTCTTTCCAAACCGAACAACTCCTTTCCAAGGAGAGACTTTGAGTAACACTCGGTCCCCAACGTTGAATTCTAGAGGCTTTCGACGATTGTCGGCGTAGCTCTTTTGGCGATCTCTAGCGGCTTTCAGTCTATCTTTGATTTGGAAGATCTTGTCGGTTGTTTCCTGGATGATCTCTGGGCCTGTTAGCTGACTTTCACCAATTTCGGCCCAACAAACGGGTGATCTACACTTCCTTCCGTACAACGCTTCGAACGAGCACACCCATGCTGGTGTGGTAGCTGTTATTGTATGAGAATTCAATCAATGGCAAATGAGTATCCCAACTACCACCAAAGTCGATTACACACGCTCTCAGCATGTCTTCTAGCGTTTGTATGGTTCGTTCACTTTGGCCATCTGTTTGAGGTGATAGGCGGTACTCATGTCTAATCGAGTGCCCATTGCTTTCTGTAGTGTTTGCCAAAATCGTGAAGTGAATCGGCCGTCACGGTCGCAGATGATCGACACCGGCACTCCGTGTCTTGTCACGACCTCTTTAATGTACAATCTCGCCAACTTGTCCATTTTGTAGTCTTCTCGGATTGGCAAAAAGTGTGCTGATTTCGTCATTTGATCCACTACGACCCATATCGAGTCATGCACGTTGCTTGTTTTAGGGAGTTTGGTAATGAAATCCATGGCTATATTCTCCCATTTCCACTCGGGAATTTCAGGTTGCTGTAATAATCCCGATGGTTTCTGATGTTCAGCTTTAACTTTCGAGCATGTCAAGCATCTGCTGACGTACGTGGCAATGTCTTTCTTCAGGCCTGGCCACCAGTACAGATCTTTGAGATCGTGGTACATCTTGTCTGCGCCAGATGAATAGAATATCGTGTCTTATGTGCTTCATCCATGACCAAGGTACGTACACCTCCCCACTTGGGTACCCATATACGGTCCACGAAGTACTGTACGCCATCGTCCTTGCACATCAGTTGTTTATCCAACCCTCGGAATTCTTCTCCCGCAAGGTTTTCTTCTTTCAACGCTTCACTTTGTGCAATTTGGATCTGGGCTTTCAAATTTGTTTGAATGGTCAATCCCAAAGCTCGAGCACGTAGTGGTTTCACGCGTTCTTTGCGGCTTAGAGCATCAGCCACCACGTTAGCTTTCCCCGGATGGTACCGGATTTCACAATCGTAGTCACTAAGAAGCTCTACCCAACGTCGCTGTCGCATATTGAGTTCCTTCTGATCCAGAATATGTTGAAGGCTTTTATGATCTGTGTATACGATGCATTTGGTTCCATACAGGTAATGCCTCCATATCTTAAGTGCGAATACTACAGCGCCCAACTCAAGATCATGAGTGTGTAGTTCTTCTCGTGCACCTTAAGTTGTCGCGAAGCGTAGGCGATCACCTTATCTTTCTGCATTAGTACACATCCCAACCCTTGCGAAGCATCACAGTACACCACAAAATCATCAGTTCCGTCTGGAAGGACAATATCGGTGCATTGCACAACTTATCTTCAATGTTTGGAACGCCCGTTCTTGCGCATCTCCCCAATCAAACTTCTTGTCTTTCTGAGTCAGCAATGTCAACGGTTGAGCGATCTTTGAAAAGTTGCAATGAAACGACGATAGTATCCGGCCAATCCTAAGAACTGCCGTATCTCTGAAGGTGTCTGGGGTGTATCCCATTTCTTTACCGCTTCGATCTTGCCGGGATCTACATGAATCCCGTCTTTGTTAACCACATGACCAAAAACTTCACCTCTCGCACCAGAATTCACACTTCGAGAACTTGGCGAAAAGTTTCTCTTCTCTTAACAGTTCCAGTATTGCCCGAAGGTGTTCTTCATGGTCCTCCTTCGATCGAGAGTAGATAAGTATGTCGTCGATGAATACGATCACAAACTTATCCAAGTAAGGTTTGCACACTCGATTCATCAAGTCCATGAACACAGCTGGTGCGTTAGTCAATCCAAACGGCATGACCAAGAACTCATAGTGCCCATAACGAGTTCTAAATGCTGTCTTGGTATGTCCTCCTCGAAAACTCTTAGTTGGTGATATCCAGACCGAAGGTCGATCTTGGAAAAATACGAAGCTCCTTGTAACTGATCAAACAGGTCGTCGATCCTGGGGAGAGGATACCGATTCTTCACAGTTAATTGTTCAACTCACGGTAGTCGATGCACATACGGAACGACCCATCCTTCTTCTTGACGAATAACACTGGTGCTCCCCAAGGCGAGTGACTACGTCGGCCGAATAAAACCCTTCTCCAGTAGTTCCTGTAACTGACTAGATAATTCTTGCATTCAGACGGTGCCAACCGATACGGGTCTTTGCTACCGGTGTAGCTCCAGGAACCAAATCAATACGAAATTCCACTGTCGTGAGGAGGCAAACCAGACAAGTCATCTGGGAATACATCTGGGTAATCCCGCACTATAGGGATATTTGTCAATTCCTGTTCCTCCTCCTTCTTTTCCACCACATGAGCCAGAAAGGAGTAGCACTGTTTTCGTAAACTCCGACGTGCTTTCATGCAGGAAATAAGCTTTAAGTTCTCCCCGGTCTTTCTCCTTGAATTCTGAGTACTCCCCCGTCCGACATAGGGATTCGCACTACCTTGTCTCGACAGACAATCTCACCCCCGTGTTTCGACAACCAATCCATTCCCACAATCACATCGAAACTTCCTAGCTCAAAGGTATCAAGTCTATATCGAAGGTGTGGTCCTCATATTATCGAGCACTTTCTAATAATTTCATCGGCCTGAACAATCCTACCGTTGGCCATTTCTACAGAGTAGCTAGTTTCTAGCCTACTAGGGCTCAAATCAAGCAATTGCACAAACTCAGAAGATATAAAGCTATTGTCTGCTCCAGTATCAAACAGTATAGATGCAAAGTGATTATTGAGTAAGTGCGTACCCGTGACAACATTCGGGTCTGGCGAGCATCGTTGGCTCCAATGACGAATGCACGTCCCCGAGCTGTATTCCCCTGATTGGTCGGGCCTTGATTTCCAGCTAGGCATCACTGCTGCTGGTTGTTTCCTTGTTGACCCGGTGCCCGATTCAGCCTGGGGCACATGTTTCGGTAATGATCGAGACTTCCACACTCATAACAAGCCCTTGCATTCCCGGCGGGGTTAACCGCGTTGACCGGTGCAACCATATTCGGCGCTGTTCTGCAGTCTCTTGCAAGATGCCCGGGCGTCTACAATTCGCGCACACCCGGCACTGCGTTCCTGGGGGATGATGATAATTGCACTTGTCACATTTGGGGTGCGGACCCACATACTCTCGCCTGCCCTGCGTCACTGCCACAAAGTTTCTGGTTGTCTTGGCTCTTTTATCAACTTCCCGGCACTCGACGGGCTTGTTTCCCCAAAATCCTTTCTCTTTTCTGCTCCTCTACCCAGAACTCCCGTTCTCACCATTTCGTCAGTCAAAGCGCCAGCCTTTAGAATCGCGCTCTGAATAGTAGGAGGAGCGGTAGCGGTTACCATTGCCCGGATTTGAGGCGCAAGTCCCCAAATGTACCTCTCTATCCTTTTTGATTCGGGGGTGACTAGATGCGGAACCAACCTTGCTAGCTCATGAAAACGATCGGTGTAGGCTGCGTGCCCAGCCCCCACCATGGCATGATTCCAGAACTCATGCTCAAGTTTTTGCATCTCATTGAGAGGACAGTACTCCTCGGTGATTAGGGCCTTGAACTCATCCCACGACATTTGCATCGCAGATTCTCTTCCCCTAGCCTGAATCTGAGTGTTCCACCATGTCAGTGCCTTGCCCTGTAGTGAGCAAGTGGCGTACTTATTCTTTGGCTGTCGAGGCATTCGCTGATGTCGATCACGGCCTCCATCTTTTCAAGCCATCTGGTCAGAGCTATGGCTCCACCTTTGCCATCAAACTCTCGTGGTTTACAAGCCACGAATTCCTTGTACGAACATCCCCGTCTAGTATTCACAACCCCGGTCTCATTAACAATTACAGTTTCGTTACCGGCTGTACCACCATTTCCGGTCTCCTGATTGCTTTCATTCCCAGTCGGGTTACCGTTATCCTCATTTCATTGCCACCGTCCCCGTGGGGGTGAGAATTCTGAAGAGCATCACTCACTTGGGCCACGATAGTAGGAATCAGTGCGGCCAACTGTTGAGCGATCAGGGCTGCCATATCAGTGTTCCCTGTTCCTTGATTGTTACTGGCAGGAGCATCACTTGTTCTTGGGGTTCTTCCCCTGCCTCTGCCTCTGCCTCTGCCTCTTGGGGTTTCAATTCCGCTACTATTACTGCGAGTAGATCTTCGAGGCGGCATGTTCTATTCATAAAAGAGGTAACATGTAAGCTTTAGTCACCATAGATACACAAGTATTCCGTTTATCAAGTTCCAATGTTCATGTTCCGGTCGGTCAAGATCACCATGCAGCCCATTTCAAGCATATTCTCGGTATACGGTGATGTTTATATATAGGGTTCCCCGCAGCGTTCACCACACCCACGATGTACCGAGAATGATGCCCGATCCGGTTACATGACATCCGACTTTCCTTTACATCATATCCATATAATCCATCAGGTCAACTGAGAGCCCAAGCAGTAATCACGTATAGTCTGGTGGAGGTTCCTATCTCGCATCCTTAAGGACACAGACATAGCCTCCTCGGGTCGGTCTCAGTATCCAAGGTAAGCGCAGTATATGATCTGTGAAGATCTCTTCGGGTCCTAATACCCGAATTTGGTTATGATAACTTGGCGCGCAGAGGGAACGGAAGATCTAATAGGAGCATCCCATAAAAGAGTGAGCACAAGGCTCTCTCATAGGGTGAAAAGATTCACGAAATAGATAGATAACAAACAAGTAATGAGGAACACGTATGAGATACAAAATGCACACAACCCTGGCATGCAATCTACATGAAGGTTCCTAGGTTATAGTCTAGGTCAAGCGTATTGCCTAATTCTCTATAACCAATGGCTCTGATACCAGTCTGTCACACCCCCGCTAAGAGCGGAAACACGGGGTTGCGACGAGACGGGAATCGTCATAACACATGGTAAGCGATAGAGATGCAATAATAAAATGATGACATGCGTGTCATGACGACACCGACAACAAGGGGACTTGTGTCGTGTTTAGTCAATGTTCACGACAACATAGTCATATGCATAACAAGATAAACGATTCACATAATCACATAAAGATGAATTGTAATGTAAATTCCCACAACCCGGGAACAAGTTTCAAAAGATTGTAATTGTTTACATAGTTCAACATGTTCAAAATAATGTTTGTCAAACATGTTTAGTCCAAAAATGCATCCTAGGGTCTCCACTAAGGCAGCACACCTAGAACCTCAGCTAGCTTGATCACCTAAAAAGATATGCTCAAAATGGTCAACAAAATTGTTGGTGAGCTCGCAGGTTTAAGTAATAAAATGTAAGTGATGCTGTATAAAGTAAATGATATGGAATACCGTGAATACAGTTATATACACAAGTAAAATCACATGACATGAGCTTTGCAACCAAACCTAGCGACGTACACAAAGAAATTGTCGGCGTATATTCACCCAAGACCCGTACCTGGCTATTGTGGTACTAACTAGTATACCAACACGAGGGTGGGGGTGTCAACCCAGTAGTACTACCAATACCTAACCGTCGGTTCCCACACTGGAATTAAATAGTTGCAAAGATAGAACCACACAGCAGACCAAGCATGTATCAGATAAGTACTTGTAACACAGTATCACGTTGATTCCTTGTATGAAAATTGTGTATGTAGTACAGCATAGAAAACGGGCGAGCATACTTTTCCCCCATGTTTGTAAATGTTTGTAAAATAGTATAAGCATAAAAAGGGGCCACGAAACTCACTTGTAAGTGGTAAGTATGAAAGATCGAGATTTCCAACAGTTGAATGCAATGATCGGTCAAACACCTATTGACAGTTATGGTCAAGCATTAATGACATGTATGAGGCGTATAGTGATGTTTGGTCGGTTCGGGTTGTATCGGTTCGGTCGTGGGTAGCACACACACAAGCGGACACACGCATCATCAGACACACAACGGGACCAGACGCTCGACCCACGTTCCATTCGTACGAATCAACCTTCAATCGTGCGAATTAGCTACTTTCGTGCGATTGAACCTTCATTCGTGCGATTGGACTCAGTCGCACCACACAACACACCCATTCGCACGACCCAACCTCCATGCACACGAATCAACCCTCATCGTACGAATTAGCTACTTTCGTGCGATTGAACCTTCATTCGTGCGATTGGACTCCAGTCGTGCGAAACACGCACAATCGCATACACTCAGTCGGTCACCCGACTCAATCGCACACAATCATTCATACGCATGACTCAATCGCATACAGACACCCTATCGCACGACTCAGTCGCACGACCTGCCTAGTCGCACAACTCAGTCGCACGATCGACTTAGACGTATGATTCAGTCGCACGACCCACTCAGTCGCACGGCTCAATCGCATACAGACCCAGTCCCCGACATTGAATCGCGACTGTGGTCGGGCTGAGCAGCCCCCGAGCTGCTCTAGCGCGGGTTATACACCGAGGACCTCCAGAAACACTCAACAAACATACACAAACATGAAGCACAAGCAGAAAGACCTCACACACACCACTCGACCTCATGTGCTCGATGAAACCGAGCACCGAAACCCTAGAAAACGCAGCAGTAAACCGAACCAAAAACGGATTGAACAAGGTTGTCTACCTGCTAGGAACGCGTACACACGATGATGCCCAAGATTTGGTAGTGAAAACGCGACAAACGTGACGATTTTTGGTGCTAAATCGAGAGAAAAAGTGGAGAAAAGGTGAAGGTGAGGAAGATGAAGATGAGGAGAAATGGCTGAAATGGGGCTTATATACCCAGCCCAAGTTTGCAAAATTACAAGTTTAGTCCCTGCATTTAACCCTCGAGTTTCCCAAAAATTTGTTTCGGTTGTTTGTGATCTTAAAATGTTCGTTATATTACGGTTAAAAGCGTATTTATTGGCATTTGATAGCCTAAAATGGTTTTATTAGTGACAATGGTCGAAATTAAAAATGATATATTTGGTGGTAATGGTGTTGAAATTTATAAAAGTTTTATGCTTAACACACGTTCTCGAAGGAAGTACAGACACAAGGGAAAAATAAGCAGACATGACTCCGTAAAGCAGGAGTTCATGAAGAAAAGGAAGATTAATTAAAATATTTCCATGTTATTTATGTCGTTCGACGGACCTTGAGGTGACGGATGTCACACAGCTGGTATCAAAGTATATTTGGTTATAGGTAGTATTATATATAGTTTCTCATTGTAACTCATGTCACATGTTTGTAAAAGTCTTGTAATACTTTGAGTTGAGAAACAATATATGCAAGTACCTTGAAAATTATCTTTCTGTGTTCATTGTTACTTATTATATTATTATCAACTCTTAGAGACTCTGCTTCATCCGAGTGTAGTTTAAGTGAGTTTAAGAGAAAAACCAAGTGTTTAGTGACATAAACCGATCCTGCACTGCACTTTGCTAACTTTTTGGACCAACAAATAGTTGAAGATTATATCCATAAATTTAAAATTCAGGGATCAAATCTTAATTTGATGCTAACCATAGGGACCATTTATCTAATATACTTTAAAACTAACTTTAATCATCTCAAGGTCTTTTTAAATTCCACATTTCGTCCATATGATTAAAAAATTACAAAATGTAACTCAATTCGTCCTTTGGTTAAAGGTTTGTTAGTTTTTGACGTTAAAATTTTTAAAATGACTGACTTTACACCTAATAATAATAATAATAATAATAATATATTATTATATTATTATATTATTATTATATTATTATATTATTATTATTATATTATTATATTATTATATAGTAAAATCACAATCCAACCCTAGTACCCCACCCGTACCCATCCTTGAATTTTCCCTTCACCGCTCGCCGCACCTTATTGGGCACCACTGGCACCTCGTCGGCACCGCCATCTCACCTCGCTAGACTCGCAGTCTCACCTCACTGCATCGCAGTCTCTCATATTTTCATTTATTTGACCTTGTAAAATACACCCACAAAACACACACATCTTAATCTCCGACATTGCCACTGCTAATATTATAAACTTCCAATCAACATCTTCTTCTTCAGCATAACGACCTCATCATCAAAATCCAATAAACCAATTTTCCAATTTGATTAAACTCTTGAGAAATGATCATATTGAAGGACCGGGTTCATGGTTCGCCGAAAAAACAAACAATCGGAGGCGTGCAAATGAATTCAGAGGGACAAGGGACAAAGTGTGAGAAACAAGTTCATGGTTCGACGACCACCATACATGTTCCTCCACCGATGCAGCAGAGGGTTTTGTCGTGGGGACGATGGACAAAGTGTCTGCCATTGCTATGCATCAATAGCAGCTTAGTAAGACGGAGTGACACCGCCACTGTCGCTGTCGCTTCTGTCGCAGGAGATCAGTCGTAATATGGAATGTGGCGTTGTGTTCGGTGGTGGTGGTGTGTGGAGCGACGATGATGAAGTGTGTGGTGTGGTGGTGGAGACGGATGTGTGTGGCGATGGATGAGGGTGTTTGGTGGATTGATTGTTCAGTTTAAAATTAAAATTCGATTTTTAAATCAAAAGGTAAAGTGGTTAATTAATACCTATTTATCGGAATTTACCAACTTACGTTTACCTATGAATGAAACATGTTATTTTTTCAAACCTTAGGTTTAAATCTGTAAATTTTCAATTACAAAAACAAAAATTAAAATTTAAGCAAACCTAAACTACTATCGTGTAATTTACTCGTAACTCAACTTACACATCTCAAATTTAATTTAATTTTTTTTTCTGGTTTTGATTGCGAAAAGGAATCTCAATAAGTATAAACTGTTTGTTTTTGGCTTAATCGCTTCTACAGATAAGATTAGTGGTTGTAGCCATCTGGGTTCCCTTTTTTCCCGCACGATTCATCAGGTAATCGCACAATTCCATCTCCTTGGTTCTCCATTCGATTGCTGCTGAATTACAGTTGGCAGTTTGGTTTATTTCATTTTATTTATAAGAATTGTTATCTCTTGATTGCTTTTTCTCTCGTTTTGTCTTCGAAATTCTCATGTGCTATTGCCAAAATAGCCATTGATCAATTCTGATGGTTCATGTGTGTGTATTTTCTGATTGAAATGTTTCGATTTGACTCGGTAGATGTATTTCTATATCAGTTTGTTATGTTTGATTTTGACCTTAAATGCTGTTATTTTCCAATTTCGAGTTTGACATTTGCTTATTTAGGGTTGTTTGACAGTTTTAAAGTGATCATCTCATATTACATGCACTATTTGATGACTATATAATTTTAATTGGTAATCAGTGTTGTTGATTGATACCATTTGGAACCAGGTAATCTCAAATTAGCAAGCTAGGTTATTAACCTCTAAATCGAGTTAAAACTATGACATAGTGTGTTAGTACTCTTTTATGAATGGTTTTCAACAAAAAATGCAACTCAACTCATATCTGTCTTATGTATCTTGTTCTATTGGTCGATTTTATCTCAATTGATAAGCAATCATTTTATTGTAGGTGCATCTGTACTAATTTGGAGTTTTGAGGTTACTGTATATTGTTGAGTTTTAATTTATCAAGTGTTGGTTAATGGGGTCAGAAGGGCCTCCATCAGTGACATTCCATGTGACAGGGTTAAGAAATTTCATGGGGTTTCAGACAATCCAACTGAGACAATAGTTAGGAACTTGGAAGACTATTTTAAAAAGAAAGGTTCACCAAAGGGAGTGAATCTTGGTAGTTGCAATATTCTTGAGACTGCAGGCCAGGGAGCTCTTGTACCTTTATATCAGACGTTGCAATCTGCTGTGAGCAAAGACATCCAGCTATCGGATTCTTCCAAAGTGATTCTGGTTAGTTGCTTCTTTTTTAGTATCCTAAAAAAGTATTTGCAATGAAGTATGTTAGTTGCTTTTAATTTATGGTACGCATACTACCTTGTATAAGCAACAGTTTTGTTAGGCAACTACCTCTGTTGAGTTACTATTCTGGTTACAAGGTCGTCAAGAAAATTATCATCATTATACAACTTCCTGGGTACCTTGTAATTTTGAGATTATCCATGAAGATTTCAACTCTACATTGAACAAACATATTACCAAATTTCTCTAGGAAAGTATGATATGCAGATGTTGATCTCTGCTATCCTAAACATGATATATATAAGCTGCAAAAACGGTCTATCTATTTCCTTTATGCGGTTTCGTCTTATATTTGGTCCTTTGTGATGGAGGATGGTACTACCTGAAAGTATCTTTGCTTGGATTATGCATGAAATGGCTAACACTCTGCATTAATGCCCTATTAACTTGTGTGTATAAATGATTAAACAAACTTCTATGGGGTCTTCGATAGCTCCTCTACCCTAAAACGTCACTATTAGACCGAAGTTATTTAGTAAGGCATATTTTTTCGCTTAGTTACTCTATAGATTGAGGGTTTGGGGGGATGTGTTAGGGACGTCACTATATGTTTCTGAAACAACACAATGAAGGAGACAGGTCCCTTGATGCACCGATTCACAAGACCTCATACTAATTCTTCTTTGATCACTACAAGTAAAGGGAGGAACAAAATGAGACTTTTGCACAATCTTGTGGCCTATTTTGTTATCCATATATCTAATATGATGTATGATTTCATTTGGTATTAACTTTGAGTTAGTTTGAGTCTCTAATATAATAATTTTTGGTCAAATTAGATTGTATGTATTTTTATCACAGCATGTTGGGTTGAAGGAAAAAAGTATAAATTGAAGAATAAGTTTGAATAGGCGGAAGTGTACACTTAGTTTACCATAATATACTGCTATGACCTGACCCATTTCATACAAACCCATTTAACCTGTTTTAAAGCCACATGTTTTGACCCGTGCCCAATTTGACCGGACCTTTTTCTGCTGTAATTCAACCCGACCCAACCCAACTACTTGTTTTGCCACTCTTATCCACAATCAAACCCATTACCCACGTTCAACTAAGAATCGTTTAATCCTGATATTTACACTCTTGTATCCATAGATCAGATTTCTTTCAATATTGATGACAATCTGTTGAGCATTTTCAAGAAACTTTACGCATATTTCATTTAAATATTTCAGCTACATTTTGGAGTTAATAGTGGGGCCACAAGATTTGCTATTGAGCACCAGGCTGTAAATGAAGCAACTTTCCGCTGTCCTGATGAGATGGGATGGAAGCCTCAGGTCAGTTTTAACTCCTTCACCTCATTATTTTACTGCTATTATACGGTCTGTAATGCCGTTTGTTCTTTTTTATTTCAGAAAGTGCCTATTATTCCTTCAGATGGTGGAATTTCAAAAGCAAGAAAGGTATTATCATATCAGTTTCTTATATCCAAGGGAATTTACCGTCATGATTTTATTTTTGATTTTTACCAGTTTCATTAATATGTTCTGTTTTTATGCTAAAGGTAGGCTTTCTTACTTGTATGTACATATTTTATGAACTTTTGAAAGTTATCTGACATGCTATGAATGTTTTAAATTGAACTCTGAGATCATATCCTTTCACATTCTTGTGAACTTTGCCTGTTTTTGCTAAAGTTTGTTCATGCCGTGGTGCGTGATTGAAAGGGGTTTCAAGTTTCAACCCATTAAATATACAATGGGCCAATGGGGGATTATATCTTATTGTTAAAATCTTTGTTGGGAAGGAAACCAGTCAAATGAGTTTAGTTAGCTTATGGCATAATGGCTTGTTTGCAACCTACTTTTATATAAAATAAATGATTCATGAAGCAGGAAACAGCCTCCTGGGTAAAGCATAGGTAAGACTACGTACATTAGATCATGAAGCGAGCCGACCCATCTTTGGATCCTACGGTAAGTGGGAGCTAAGTCGAGCACCGGGATTCATGATAGTATAGTTTTTGGCTTAAAACCTTTTCTTAAAAGGCAATTTTTGACAGCCGAACACGAACTGACCCATTCTCTTTTGAGGCTTAAATCAAGTAAAATTTGTGTATGCAGACGTATCTTCCAGTTGATGAGATAACCAAATCCTTGGCAAATATGGGTTATGACGTGGTAACCTCTGATGATGCGGGCCGCTTTGTATGCAATTACGTATACTATCATTCCTTGCGATTTGCAGAGCAAAATGGGATAAAATCCCTGTTTGTACATGTGCCACTATTCCTAACAATCGACGAGGATACCCAGATGCAGTTTGCTGCTTCCTTGTTGGAGGTACTTGCTTCTTTATATTAGAAACTATTATCCATTGTTGTTTGTTTGTCTGTCTGTTTGTATCGTCTCCAGTTCTCCTTTAATCTCCTACTGGCATCTCGAAGAGGTAATTCCTGTTTTATTCTAATAATCGTTTTACACTACTTATTTGGTTTGTATGCATGTACTACATCTGCATCTTTTGTTATATATCAGAGGTGGTGAATATTTGAGCCATTGTGGTTCGTTAATGACCTAGCTTGGGTTGTATTTGTATTTATATTTGGTCTTTTGGTGTTTTACTCATGGGTGCATTGCTATGTAAACCGAATTGGCTTCTTTCAATCTGTTCAGGTGCGGATCCAATGAGTAATTTGGGGTATTTTTGTTGTGTGTGTGAGGTCGGTTTTTGGGGTGGGGTTCTTTTGGCCCAATACACGTGACAAAACTAGGTAATTTTCTAATTATTAACTCAAACTAGGGGCCACTTTATAATTTTTAAACATAATGGGGGCACTTGTAAACAACCTACACACAAGTATGAAGTGTCTTGCAAGTTGCAACTCACTTTTACAACTGATTTAAATTTTTTCAATACTTTATATTTTGGTTTTTACATCAAATTGTGTATTGTTTAATTGTTTGATTACATTAATTTTATTATTTGCTATTTTTCTATGTGTTAATCTTTGTCGTTTGTTATATGTCCACGTTCATACTCTACTTGTCTTGTCGGACAAGATAAACTTGTCTATATTACTAACAAAGATGTAATTAATCATTTTCAAGACATGATAAAACATAGAGGGCGATTGTTGTATCTACCTTTTTTACAACGTTAAAGGAACTATGTTTTTTGTTGGTTGTATTTTATAGTTCTAATATTATTTTACCATCATTGTTGTTTTTGTATCCGCCCTTGATTCTGTTGGAGGTTGTTCAAGTGATTTTAGGTTTCTTTTTAAGCAAATGCTAACACATATTGTTGTAAATGAACCGAGTGAATACGAGGTGATGCCTGTTTGTGTTTGTTAAAGTTAAATAGAACAAGTAACCAAATACGAATAGTTTCATTCACATTTTCAAGAACAAATTAATGAACCGACATAACCTTAAGACTTAAATGCTTTTTACATCCTTGTGGCTTCATATAAATTGTCATTTTTATTCAAAAATTTAAATTTTGCCATTTGTATCTAAAAGTTTTACAAAAATTGCCATTTGAATCCACTTAACTACTACTCATTAATGTTGTTAAGTTTTTTTGTTAAGTTTCATACATTAGGGGTATTTTAGTCAAAAACATGTATAAAATAAAAAATTAACCCTACGTGAGACGTTTTAGGCTTTCAAATGTCTTATGGTAATCACCATTGTGATTTTAATTTACTCAACATTTTATTACTTTCATCAAGAATGCATGCATGTCTGGACGTTTTATTAGATAAAATAAAGAGTAAATTACTATTTTAGTCATTGGATATTCTTTCATCAAGAAAAGCACTTTTGGATGTCCTTTCATAACCACCTACAACCCGTTCATCACCACATGATTTCAAGAATGTATATTAGTGGATTCTTTGTGCTAATTTAAGAATTAGACCTAGCTTAAGGTTTTTGTTATATTTATTTGAATTATTGTTTAATTTTAATGTATCATTTTATTAAAATCAATCAATGAAAATTACAATTAATATTATTTCAACTTATTTAATTTCACGTGCTATGAACAATCGATTCAGATTGTCCGCTTCGATGATTCCGTTTTCGCTTGGGATGTGACAAGTCTTATGAACCGAAATTGAAACAAATCCTCAAACTGTTGGACTGTGAGTATAATAAATAAACTAATGTTTTATAATCGTAATTTTCGTCAATCTTAGGGACTAAAATAGTAATTTATTCTAATATAAATATAAAGATAACTAACTAAAAGTAACTTATTTTTAACTTTATAAAACATAAAACAAATATATATATAAATAAACAAACAAGTCATATAACGTAAATTTGAATCATAACCATTTTAAACAATTTATCATAAAAATATAAGAACAACTAATAATCATAACCATAATAATAATAAAACATCAATCATTGTAACCATAATTAAAATTTAAACCAAAGAAATACATGTTTAACAAAATGAGCAAAAATAACATGATTACTAAACTGAAATACATTAACAAGACAAAAACAACACAAAAACTATCATAGAATCAAATCATAAATGCAATTATCAAAAGAGCTTGAACACATAAAAACCCTCACGTGAGTTAGTTCTTTAATTTGTAATTATTTTGACTAAAATAACTTTCATGTTGGAAAGTTAACGGAAAATTTTATCCTTGTTAGTTAGATGTAGTAAAATGGATTCAAATGATAATTTTAGTGAAACATTTGGATGTAAATGACAACATTTTAAAATTTTGAATCCAAATGATAATTTCTATGAAATATCAGAGATAGAATTTATAATCTTCCTCTAGTAGTATAAATGAACTTAGTTCCTTGAACGTTACCTTCATTTGTAACCTAACAGTGACCAATTTATTTTGAAATAGTTCTGTGAGAGGTTTTCTTAGAGATTTTTTTTCTTTCTAAAAACGTGTTGGTGAAATAAATATTTATCAAAATGGGGATTTTCTTTTTATCATTTTATTTTTAACTAATCTATTAATTCTTTTCTTTTAATATTCTTTGATCACAATATCAGATACAAGAAAGTTATAATAAAAGTCTTTATAATTTATTTATAATACATTTCTAATACCCCTTACTTGAACATCATGACGCGATAGTTTATTAGCTTTATTGATAACAAAACCGTAGTGCACAACACATATCGTGGGTTTCTTATATAGTTACATACTAGTGGATTAGAACCGCGCTGTCACAGTTCGATTTTGAATGTATACGACATCACAATAATAGTTTTTTGGGTTATTTTTGGTTTTGGAGAATTTAGTGACATGGGCACGCCATAATGTTTTGAACGTATACGATGTCACAAATTGTGATGTGCCCATGTCACAATGTTTGTTGATATCTACAAATGCTTTGATGATTCGTGATTATATCATATGATACTATTACTAATCATATGGTATTTTATATCAATTTAACAAATATGTTAAAAGTAAAAACTTTTATCAATTAAAACACATATGTTAAAAGTAAAATCTTTTTATCAAAGAAGGGACAAATATAGAAGAAATTTAGAGAGAGAAGGTCTTAACCCTCAACCCCTTGGGTTTTAATATTTCTCTAGCAAGCTATGTCTATAAATAGCTAGTCCAGGAGTGTTTTCTGGGTATAGAGTCACATCGTCGTTTAGAAAGGTTGTAGCAAGGTTTTTAGGGCTTGGAAGGAGGGTAAGAATACATTATGATTTTTCGTATGGTGTATTAAAATAAAAAAAATACTAATTTGTCCCAACGTTTTATATTATATAGTAATAATAATTGAAGGTTTTATATTATATAGTAGTAAATATAAACGTGGATGATCCATTTTTTTATATGATTTTGGTTATAAGTAAGGAAAATGTAGAAACAATCACATATGATGTGTTATTATTTGCTTAAGATTTGTCTTGGCCTAAAATTTTATTTTAAATATTCTTTTAGTATCTCTATATCAAATTCAAATTCAATTTAAAAAATGGAAACGAGTCTACTTCATTGGGTAATTTTATTTTTGTTTGTATTTAATTCTAAGATAGTCAAGTTTTGATTTTGTTTAGCTTTCTTTAAGAGCAACCGCATGTTTCTTTTATTGATCTTTCATATTAGCATGGTTGGCTTAACATATAATATTTGTTCAATGATGACTAGAATAGATAATTTACTTAAATAGAGCTTTTGATAATACGTATGGATATCTAGGTACAATATTAATTTACTTATATTTAAATCTATTCTATATTTTGACTTGTATTTGCGATGATTTTTAAGTATGTGTGAGTTGATCTATGTTTCGATTCTATAGATTTTTTTGAAGTCATGTAAAATATATTTCGTTTTTATTGTGTGGGGAGTATTTTTGACTAGCAGTTAGTTTTTTGTGTAATTAGAGTATGGTGTATAGATTGGCTTGCCCTCATGTAGGATTCTCAATATTAAGAGCGGTTTTCAACATTCATCTAGATAATCATATCTCATCTTGACTACATGACATTTGTTGTACTTCACATTGTACCTAACAATGATGTTTATAAATGTTGGTTAAACAATAGTACTTAAATCATATCAAAGAACAACGTTCACATCATCAGACAAGAGCTACATTCCTATAGCTCTAATAAAGTAAAAAAATAATAAACTCGCATTTGGAAACCCAACATATGAAAACCTATCAAGATATCATGTGATACACTCGTGTCAATGTCACATCATAGAATAAACATATACTCACATAATTCTACTACATAAGAAGTAGTGGTATGAGGAGACATCATGATAAACAAGGTTCACACAAATTAAAATCTAACGGATCCCTTTACTAAGCCTATGCCTCAAGTTAAACATGTGGAGCATGTGGATAAGATAGGGCTTAGATGTGGTAGACAATGAGGTTAATTTGTATTAGTATTTGATGCTTTCGAACATTAATTATATTTATTTTGATTTAATGGGTAAATGCTTTATGAACATATGTTTTTGTGTTTGAAATTTTATATGTTTAAGAATCCTTTAATACTATCTTCTTCGTAGTTAAAAGATTCATGAGAATTCAATATGAATTAAGACTATATTTAATAGTTGGTTGGTTCATATGCATAAAAGCTCAAGTTATTGAGGACCAATATTTTTTGATATTCGTTAGAGAATGATATCAGAACATAAATCACTTCAAAAGGTTTTTCATGGATCTAAGAGCATTCACAACCCATTCCTCATATTTATTTATATAATTACATTAAAATCACTACTTTCTCTTTCCTTTTCAACTTTATTATTATTCTTTCTATCTCCTCCACTCACAACCACTTAAAATATATTAGTTTAAAAATATTATAGGGTTTTCAACAGTATTTCCCCAAATAGAGATTGAATAGTAATTTTCCCATATTCTTCACTCAGAACCACTTATAATCATACCATATAATATAGGAAACACACTCATAAAAATATAGGGAATGGGTTGCGAATGGGTTGCGAATGCTCTAAGTCATAAAAACTTTTATAAATGATATGATCTATCTATCCTTTGACCTAAGACTCATACTTGAACTGTTTAACTAAAGGTTGTTCTTTGACCTTATCTAATTCTATTTCAGTATAAGGCAGTTATAAGTGTAATCGATTATGAATAAATCTGAGATTAAGTAGGACTTGTATTTGATCGAAGGAATTATGTGCTCTTGTGAAATAGGAGTTAGACATTCTTGCACCCTTATTGATTTGAGCCACCACATGGAAAGGTCAGTACACACGAGGCGGTTGCATCGTATGATCTTTGGATCTGGCATGCATATTTTGGAGTGGCGGGCTCTAACAATGACTTTAATGTGCTCAATCAATCTCCCGTATTCAACCAAGTCTTATAAGGCAATGCTCCTCCATGCAATATTACAATAAATGGAACTCCATAAAAAATAGGATATTATTTTACAGATGGTATATATCCTGAATGGGCTACACTAGTGAAAAGCTTTACATATCCACATACCAAAAAAATGAACAAATTTAAAAGCGACACGAGTCCGCAAGAAAGGATGTCGAGAAAGCCTTTGGTGTCCTTCAAGCTCGATAGGCAATCGTACGTGGTCTCGCAAGAGCTTGGAGCTTGCAACAACTAAGTGATATCATGTATGCATGTATTATAATGCATAATATGATTGTAGAGGATGAAGGCTATGCTATATGTGAGTGGTCGGGTGATAATGATGAAGATGGGCCAATAACTTATGAAAACGGAGCTCCAACAAGATTTTAAACTTATTTGCAAAAGTTTAAATGTTTATGTAATCAAGAGGCTTATCATGCATTTCGGGCTGATTTGGTGGAACATATCTGGTCTCTTAAAGAATAAGTATTATAATGTTTAGTTATTGTAATGTGTGTGTTCTCGATTCGAATTGATAATTAGATGCTAAAATTCAAAAATGATGAACACAATCATGTTTAATCCTTTTTGTTTATTAATTAATGGTGAATTCATCATCCATGAAAGATGATGATTTGATGATGTTGTTGATGGAATATAATTCTCACATTTTGTGGTGATCCATCCACACTTACAATGAGTAATAATTATGTTATTTATAATAGTCTAGAATTTATACAAGTGTGTTGGCATTTTGTTAAACTCATGCGCCTGAACAGTGCTCATGTTGTTGAAAATGGTTAAGTGTTGGGCGTTTCAAGTCAACCTCATATGCCTGAACAACGCTCATGAGCCTGAAAAGTACGTCTGAATAGTGCTCATGCGCGTGACAGTTCATGTACCTAAAGAGTGCTCATGCACCTAAACAATACTCATGCACCTGAACAGTGCTCATGTTGATGATAATGGACATTTCAAGACAATCTCATGTGCCTGAACAGTACTCATGCGCCGAACAGTGCTCATGCGCCAAACAGTGCTCATGCGCCTGAATAGTGTTCATGCGCCTGAACAGTGCTCATGAGCCTGAACAGTGTTTATGAGTCTGAACAATGTTCATGAGTCTGAATAGTGTTTATGAGTCTGAACAGTGTTCATGAGTCTGAACAGTGTTCATGAGTCTGAACAGTGTTCATGAGTCTGAACAGTGTTCATGAGTCTGAATAGTAAATTAAATTTTTAAAATTAAAATTTTAATTTTTAATTTTGTACAATAATTATTATTATTAAATTTAAAGTTTAAATTTCAAATTTACCCCTAAAATAAATTTTAAACAATTTTGAATCCCCCCACTCAAACTCCTGCCTCTCAAACCACTATAGATACACATACATTCCTTTATATTTTTCACACTCTCAAATCTTCTTTCTCTTTTCACAAAATCATGAATTCATTTTTACAATTGTTAAACAATTCCAATCTTGATGAAAACCCAAACCCATATTCAAACCCAAACCCAACCCTAAACACGTATTCATTTCCAAACTTTGGATATTCCTAGTTCCAAGGATATCCGAAACAAAATTCCCAAATCCTACATTATCACAATTTTCAAATCAAGGGTTCTCTTAGTTTCCAAATCTTGGATTATCTCAATTCACAAATCTAGGGTTCTCTTAAATTACCAATCATGGGTTCCCTTAATTCCTAAATCATGGGTTCTCTCCATTCACCAATCTAGCTCTAACTCAATCTCCAGTTACCATAGAATCTCTTTTTATTTCAACAATACAAACATCCACTTTGGCACCACGTAGTGGTAGTGTGGATTAATCTTTATCTCCTTAATTGAAGAAAAATAAAAAGAAGAAGAGCAAAGTAGTTGCATCCTCAGAGCAATCAAAAAGAAGATCATGGTCATCTGAGGAAAAAGAAGTGCTCACTAGCCATGGCTACATATTTCAAATGATTGTATCATTGGAAATTCTCAAAAGAACAATGACTTTTGGGATAGGGTCCATACATAATTGAAGAAAAATAAAAAGAAGAAGAGCAAAGTAGTTGCATCCTCAGAGCAATCAAAAAGAAGATCATGGTCATCTGAGGAAAAAGAAGTGCTCACTAAGCCATGGCTACATATTTCAAATGATTGTATCATTGGAAATTCTCAAAAGAAGAATGACTTTTGGGATAGGGTCCATACATAATTGAAGAAAAATAAAAAGAAGAAGAGCAAAGTAGTTGCATCCTCAGAGCAATCAAAAAGAAGATCATGGTCATCTGAGGAAAAAGAAGTGCTCACTAAGCCATGGCTACATATTTCAAATGATTGTATCATTGGAAATTCTCAAAAGAACAATGACTTTTGGGATAGGGTCCATACATAATTGAAGAAAAATAAAAAGAAGAAGAGCAAAGTAGTTGCATCCTTAGAGCAATCAAAAAGAAGATCATGGTCATCTGAGGAAAAAGAAGTGCTCACTAAGCCATGGCTACATATTTCAAATGATTGTATCATTGGAAATTCTCAAAAGAACAATGACTTTTGGGATAGGATCCATACATAATTGAAGAAAAATAAAAAGAAGAAGAGCAAAGTAGTTGCATCCTCAGAGCAATCAAAAAGAAGATCATGGTCATCTGAGGAAAAAGAAGTGCTCACTAAGCCATGGCTACATATTTCAAATGATTGTATCATTGGAAATTCTCAAAAGAACAATGACTTTTGGGATAGGGTCCATACATAATTGAAGAAAAATAAAAAGAAGAAGAGCAAAGTAGTGCATCCTCAGAGCAATCAAAAAGAAGATCATGGTCATCTGAGGAAAAAGAAGTGCTCACTAAGCCATGGCTACATATTTCAAATGACTGTATCATTGGAAATTCTCAAAAGAACATGACTTTTGGGATAGGGTCCATACATACTTCGAACAGGATAGCAATATGGTGAGAACAACGGATAACCTACGTTCTCACTGACATATGATAAAACGAAAGGTGTTTGTATTTAACGACATCTACATTCAACTACGAAAACAAAAAATAAGTGGTTGTTCTGATGATCAATTGCTTAGACGTGCTCATGAGATGTATGAAGCCGTCAAAAGTACGCAATTATGTAAGATCATATTTGGATCCATCTCAAAGACGAGCCGAAGTGGAAAGAACAAACAGGTTTTGAGCAAAGTTAAAGTGTAAGTGGTAAAAGATCTGCTAATAATATTTGTAGAGATTAATGAAGAGGCTGATGCAACCTAAAAATCTTTAGTCTTTACTGCATGCTGCACAAGTGCATTGAAGTAGAAATACTCTAAGTGTGAAATCTTCCGAAGCCAAGACCAACATCTTTCGAAGCCAAAGATGAAGTCTTTCGAAGCCTCAGAGACAAAGTCTTCCGAAGCTTCAAGTTCATGAAGACAGATTTTCTTCGAAGGCTTTTAGTAACATGCTTTATCTGATGTACTGTTCCATAAAGCTGGACACCTTTCGCTGCAACTCTGCAAGTCACCAACTAACATGGTTTGGTGAAAAGGTCCATGCTTTTGGTAACTGTACATTAAGGTCTTGAGTCTGTAACTTTCTACTTTATGTACTTTATCCTTTTTGTAATAGATAAGGATGTGAGCTATGGCATGTCATAGTCACAGGTCAAAAGGCAATCTGTCTTTGACTCTATAATTGATTTTGTGTGTGTCTAGTCAATTGTATCCAGCTGGCTTTCAAAGTATAGCCGGCTGTAGGATGTTGTATAAGTATCTCATGTTCTTGTATCTTTTGATATGCTTTTGTAACACTTGTAATAGAACATAGAGAAAGCAATATACTGCATTCTTGAAAACCAAACACTTGTGTTCTTTGTGTTTTGTCTCATATATTACTTGTGTTCTTAGTGTCACCACTTGGTTAATCCAGTTGCTGTTTGATCTAAGTTTAGTTTATTCCTCTTTGTGTTGTTGTGTTGTAACTCTTAACCCTTCAACGATCCTGCATTTGGTATCAGAGCATTATAGGCTCTTGATATAAGATCTCACCATCTTTAGATCCCTCACACACACAATACTAAACTTTTCAAATGATAGCCATTTCCAAAACTGATATGGAAACTAGAACCATGAACAAGTCCCCACTGACTCTTGATGAGTTTGACACATGGTGTTTAAGAATGGAAGGTTCATCAGGTCTCTTGATTCAAGAATGTGAGAGTCTATTGAGAATGGACCTTTCATACCCAACACACCTTCTGCTACTGGTGCTGGTATGATCCCCAAAGATGTGGCTAACTACTCTGATGAAGATAGGAGAGAGTAGAGATAGACAGAAAAACCATGACAGCTCTTCAAACTGCCCTTTCAAACTCTGTGTACAGAGGTTTCAAGAAGTGAAAAACAGCCAAGCAGCTGTGGGATGCACTGAAACTGATGTATGAGGGTTCTTCTGAAGCCAAGGAGAACAAGAAGGATCTCCTGAAGCAGCAGTTTGAAAACTTCGCCTTCAAAACAAGTGAAACCATGACTCAGCAGTACTTCAGGTATGTTGAGATTGTGGATACCCTAGTGGCTGGAGGAGTTTCTTTTGAAAACAGAGACATTGTAAGGAAGTTCATGTCCTCACTTCCTAGGCAGTGGACACACTACTGTGTGGTGATCAAGAGAACTGAAAATCTCAAAACTCTTACTCTGACAGAGTTATATGGGATTCTCAATGGATACCAGATGGAGATAAACATGCAAGGTTCATCTGGAAACTCAAACAATCAAATGGGTTCAGCCCTACATGTGGTTGAAAGGGATAGCATAGAACCCAAACATCATCTCTTATGCTACCCTGACAACTCACCCAAGGGTCCTTTCATCACCTTCCCGAGACACCAAAGGAGAACTACACTCAAGGAAGCCCATTCCAAGAGACAAGCTCTTCTCAAGCTTTTGTGGCTTTTGATGAAAGCTGTGGCAACTCTCTTTTCACTCTTGAAGACCTGGACTGTATCCATCCAGATGATCTGGAATACATGGAAATAGTCCAGAAGATGGCTCTTCTCACTCACAGAGCCAAGAAGTTCTACAAGAGGACTGGAAGGAAGTTTCCAAGCAATGCAACCAGTGGAAAGTTTGGACTGGACAAAGGCAAAGTAAAATGTTACAACTGTAACCTGATGGGCCATTTTGCCAGAGAGTGTAAAGCACCTAGAACAAATGGTGGCCAAACACAATCCAGACCAAACTACACTGACAAAACTCTCCATAATGAGATGTCAAAGCAGCAAGCTGCTGTTGCTGTTGAAGAAGGAGGCTTTGACTGGAGCTTTTAGGTTGAAGATGCCTCTCCAAACCAAGCACTGATGGCAAATCATGATGAAGCCAAGGTATTGGAACATCTCTGTACTCCTGAATGCATTGCTAAAGTTAATAGGTACAGGTCCTATAACTTGGAACTGAGATCTGATATTGAGTCCTTAAACATTTTACAATCTGATTTTAGAAAGTCTGAAAATGATTATAAGCTGAAAATAGAGGACTTAGAGAAAATCATTTCAGTTCTAAAACATGAACACACAGATTTTAGGACTCAAATTAAATATCCATAACCAAGTTAAATGAGTGCCAGGCTGAGCTTGTGATCAGCAAAGCCAGGGCAGAAAAGAGTGTTCTTGAAGAAGAGACCTTCAAGAACATGATATCCTCATCCCTGCACAACAAAGTGTGCTATCAAAACAGACAGGGACGGGGATCCAATGAGATAGCTCCTCCACACACAATCTTGTCAGTAAGATCTCCTAGGTGTGGAACTTGTGAAGATGAGCTTCCTCTCATAGATCCTATGAGTGAGGAGGATGAAGAAGAGATAGTGAAGAATCCCTCCAAAGAGTGAAGAGGAGGATTCCAAGAAGGGCCACTATCCTTCTGAGGAGAAAGTGAAGACTGTGATGACCAAGTCCATGAGAAAGAACTTGATCAAAAAGTGCAAAAGAAAGGCAAGGAAGGCTCAAGAGATCAAGGCTACTTTCGACTCTAAGCAGAAACAAGTTTTTATTTCTACAGGGTTTAAAGTGATAGGGACTGAAGACATCAACCAAAACTCTGCTAAGAGTTCTGGTTCTTGCTCAACTCATCTCAGCAGCAAGAAGAAGACTGATCTGCTGTGCACCACTACTGCACAGCCTGGTCCATCAAACTCCAAGCATAGTTCTCAGCCCAAGAGGACTGTCTCAGCATCTGCAAAGATGAAGGTGGAGAAGGGAAGTGACCAAAGACAGTCTTACTCTTAAGACAAGGCTCTTGTGAAGAAGAAAATGAATTGTGTCATGTGTGACAATACCACTCACATTGCAAAGGATTGTCCCTTCAATCCTAAAGGTACTGTACATACGGCCAAAACAAAGGCTTCAAAGAGTTCTAAGAAGATTCAGGCTTCGGAAGGAAAACAAGTTTCCTTCGGAAGTTCCAAATCTAATAAGAAGGGAAGTGGAAAATTCTCTTCGGAAGAAAGGAGTTCTTCCGAAGCACTGAAGTCTGCTGCAGTGTTTGCAGAATCTTCCGAAGGTTCAGTCATCAAAACTTTTGAAGCTCCAAAAGTTTCTAAAGTTTTGAAGGTCAAGTCCAAGACTCCAAAGGTGATGTGGACGTCTAAGAATGACCAAGTGACTGAGATTTCAACATCAAAAACAGCTCAAGATCCTCTTAGTACAACCATATGATCTATTACTGTTAAATTGCCTTTTGCAAATGAGCCCAAGACAAGCAAGGCTTGGGTTTCCAGATGTAACTAACCATTCTCTTTTGTGCAGGAACAGCTAAAGACAGACAGAAATGTCTGGATCATAGACAGCGGCTGCTCCAGGCACATGACTGGTAATAGGTCACTACTCCAGAACTTTGAAAGGATTGATGGAGGACCTGTTGCTTTTGGAGGAGATGAAGGTGGTTACATTTCTGGTAGGGGCAAGGTCACAAATGGTAAGCTCAGCATAGAAAAGGTAAACTTTGTAAAGGAGCTTGGATACAATCTTCTGAGTGTATCTCAATTTTGTGATCAGAGTCATAACATGCTCTTTACTGAGCATGAGTGTATTGTTCTTAAGCCTGGTGTGGTCATTCCTCATGAGCATATCCTGCTTAGAGCCCCCAGGAAAGGAAAATGTACAAGATGGATTTGCAAGAAACCTTTCCCTCTAGAGAAGTTTCATGCTTTCTGTCTAAAGCCAATAGTGATGAGTCTTTCCTATGGCATAAAAGAATGTGCCATGTAAACTTTAAAAACATGAATAATTTAATTAAGCATGACTTGGTAACTGGAATGCCAAAGAAAGAGTTACAAGTGATGACCACTATGTTGCATGCCTGAAAGGGAAGCAACATAAGGTATCTCACAAGCCTAAGGAAAAGAACTCAATCACTACTCCCTTACACTTGTTACATATGGATCTCTTGGCCCCACCAGTGTAATGAGTTTAGGAAGGACCTTATACTGTCTAGTGATCACAGATGACTTTACAAGATTCACTTGGGTTTTCTTCCTAGCACTATGAGTCCTGAGATCTCAGTTTCATTCTATATCTCCATCCGCTCCACTGATCAACGATCATGATGCAATTGATCAAGGATCTATTGACCTCCTTGACACATTCTGTGAGAAAAGGGTATTACAAGATAATTCGTGCTCCCAGGATCCTCAGCAAAACGATGTTGCTGAGAGAGAAACATGACATGATTGAAGCTGCAAGAACTATGTTGTCTGACTCTAAATGCCATCACCTTCTGGGCAGAGGCAACCAACACTGCCTGCTATGTGCAGAACAGAGTTTTAGTAGTTAAGACTCATGGCAAGACTCCGTATGAACTTTGGCACAAGAGGAGACCTTTCATTGGCTTTCTCAGGTCATTTGGATGTCCTTGCACCATCTTGAATACCAAAGATCAAATTACCAAGTTTGCTGAGAAATCAGATGATGGACACTTTATTGGATACTCTTCCCAAGCTAAGGCTTATAGAGTGTACAATCTCAGAACTAGAATTGTTGAGGAGTCAACCAATGTGACTTTAATGAACACACTCCTTGTGTTACTGGTTCTGGTCCAGATTGGTTGTTTGATCTTGATTTGGTTACCAACTTTTTAAACAAATCTTGTGAGAATGTTTCAGGATCTGCAAAAAATTTGAATACAGATAATCCTGATCCAAGATTTGAGCTAGGAAGATCTTCAAGACACATATCTTTAGCTCCGTTGGAACCACTTCTGCAAATGAGGTTTCTATCAGCCCTACAATGACAAATTCAACTGATACATCTGGTATGCTTCAAATTCCAGCTCAGAGGCTCTAAACCAGATAAGAACACCTTAACTGTGGAAGAAACAATGGGATGGTGATGGTGACAGTGACCAAGAATTCTTGATGCCACTAACCTACACAGATGAAACATCAATGATGAAACACATGCTTGGATCAAGTTTCACTTGAAAAGTGTGCTGATGTGGTGGGAGAATATCTATGCCAGATCTAAATTTCTCAAATTTAGATCTTTCTCAACAACTTGCTGTGATCTCTCTGCTTTAGGATCCCAAGTCTCACCCTACCAGAAACATCATTGGAGATGTTATCTGGGGTAAAGATAGAGACAAACCATGAAGTAAATGTTTGTCTTCACTCTTGTTTTCTATCCAGATAGAGCCAAAGAAAGTTGATGAAGCTCTAAAGGATGGAAATCAGTTGAAGCTATGCAACAAGAGCTACTTCAATTCAAAAGGCAGAAGTTTGGGACCTTTGTCCTCTTCCTTCTGGAAGACTACCATTGGAACCAAATGGGTGTTTAGGAACAAGAAGAATGATAGAGGCATCATCATCAAGAACAAAGCTAGACTGGTTGTTCAAGATACACACAAGAAGAAGGATTGACTACACTGATATCTTTGCTCTAGTGCAAGATTAGAAGCTGTTAGGATATTCCTGGCATTTGCTGCATCCAAGAACTTCAAGGTTTTTCAACTTGATGTGAAGTGTGCCTTTTTGTATGGAGTGATAGATGAAGAGGTTTATGTCAAACAGCACACTGGTTTTGTAGATCCTGATCACCCTGATCATGTCTGCAAGCTTGACAAGCTCTATAGGCTGCATCAGGCACCCAGGAAGTGGTATGAGACATGTCTAAGTATCTCTATAAACATGGATACAGGAGGGGTACTATAGATGGAACTCTCTTCATCAAAGGACAAGGGAAAGACATATTGCTAGTTGAAGTATATGTGGATGACATCATCTTTGGTTCAACTAATCCAAAGCTCTGCAAAGACTTGAGAAGCTGATGAAAGACAGATTTGAAATGAGTGCCATGGGGAACTCAATTTCTTTCTGGGAATTCAAGTGAAGCAAGTTGAAGATGGCATCTTCATAAGTCAGTCAAAGTATGTTCAGGACATACTCAAGAGGTTTATATGACTGATTGTAAGATTGCTAAGACACCCATAGCCAGAAACCACTCTCTTGGTCCTGATCTTGAGGGGGTGTGTAGATGAGCATTTATACAGGGCTATGATTGGGTCTCTTATGTATCTTACTGCTAGCAGGCCTGATATCATGTTTGCTACATGTATTTGTGCAAGATATCAAGCCAACCCTAAGATATCTCACCTTATCACTGTCAAGAGGTATCCCAAGAATTCCGACTTTAATCTGTATGCCTATACAAATAGTGATTATGGTGGTTGCAACATGACTGCAAAGTCTACATCTAGGGGATGTCAATTTCTTGGTGGAAGGGTTGTCTCATGGCAATGCAAGAAACAATCCTGTGTCTCTGCATCAACTGTGAAGCTTAATACATTGCTGCTACAAGCTGCTGTGCTCAAGTACTTTGGATTCAAAATCAGATGCTGGACTATGGGTTAAACTTCAAGGAGACTCCCATTCACATAGACAACAACAGTGCTATCTCAATCACAGAGAACCTATGCAGCACTCAAGAACAAAGCACATCAATATCAGGTATCATTTAATAAGAGATAACTATGAAAAGGGATTAATTAAACTAGTCAAGGTTCACACAGATGAACAATATGCTGATCTGTTTACAAAGGCTTTTGATGAACAGAGATTTAAATATCTATATCAGCTATGGGATGATAAACCTTAAGTAAGCTTTTCTTAAAACTAATTCTTATTATTTCTTAAAATATGTAGTCCTAAGTTGTCTAGTTCATCACTTTCATAAGCTCATGTTTTCTTTGGATGAAAAATCTTTTTAAAGACTTTCCTTAGATTTTTTAAAATTTTCTGATACTTCAGAAGTTTTGTTTTTAACTTCGGAAGTAAATCATGCCTTCAAATTAATAACTGTCTAAGAAGTTTACCTTCGGAAGAGTTTTCAAAATTTATCTACCGAAGCTTAAATATTTGTCTCAGACACTTACTAAATTTTAAGGACCATTTACTTCAGAAGCAAAATTAACTCTCGGAAGCTTTGTCTGTTTACACACAAAGCACTCAAGCTTTAATTTTTCTTCCGAAGCAAAATTTTCAAATCTCTCAGAAAATTCTTCCGAAGTCATTTTAGCTTCGGAAGCTTTTTAATTAAAACTTCTGAAAATAATTAACCTTCGGAAGCTTTTTGACTTCCAAGAAAACTATTTGAGCAAAAAATAAACTACTTTTGAGCAAAAAATAAACTACTTTTTCAGAGGTGGGACCGACATCCGAATTTCAAAGTTTATCCTCTTTCATTAAACTTTATCTGAAATCCCTCTCACATATAAACCCAATGGTTTCCCCCTCTTTCTATCATCTGTTCTTCCTCCAAACCTAAAATCCCAAATTTCTCTCTGAAATTTCTTTCTTTCTTCTTCCTTCGTCCTTAAGCTACTTCAAAATGGCCAACCTTGTTCACAGAAATGATGCCAACTTTACCATGCAGCTACACAGACAACACAATCAAGTTGCTCTGTTATGCTCTGAGAAAGATCCTCATTTCTCAGAGGTTTGTCATTTCTTGTCTCTATCCAACTACTTCACCTCCCTCACCATTGATCTCCATTCTATGAGGATCAGTTGCTTGAATTCTGGAAGACCTGCCAAGAGGTCATTATGGATGGGGAGAAGGCATTGTCTGCCACAGTGCAGGGGAGAACAATCTTTATCACTCCAGCCATCATCAACCGACATCTTCAGTTGGATGATGAAGAAGGTGAGGTGTTCTTCCCAAAGGAAGGTGTGAATCATTACTTTGATCAATGGGGTATGAGGGATATTTCTCTGTAAAGACTTTCAGGAAAGGAAGGTCTCATCCAATGGAGATTCCTGCTCTATGTGGTCATCCACAGCTTATCAAACAAGCATGGTGGATGGGAGCATATTCCTGAAGATCTCTCGTTCATAGTCCATGGAATGATTCAAGGGGTCAAGTTCAGGTACTCTCAGTTTGTTTATACAAATTTGCTTGCTAATTTAGACTCCTTAGAATATTACATGTTTCCTAGATATGTCCAGTACATTCTTGACTGTGAACTGGGCTCACAGTTAAGGGAAACAAGTAACATTCTTAAATTGGGACAGATGAAGCCCGACATCTTTAAAATACTGAGAAAGCTCACTGTTGAATTCTCTAGGGTAGAAACAGCCCTAGTCCCAAAAATGTTAGAGCTCATTGCTCAAGGTGACAACCTAGCAGCACAAGCTAGTGTTGAACCCACACCTGCTACTTCCCAACCACCCACACAGCCTCAAATCTCCATCACCTACCAAAGAAAATACAAACGAACCCCTGCACAGACTATTCAGTCTGTGAAGGTCCCCATATACTCACCCATACAGGAAGAAGTGGACACTGGAGCTCCCTTTCTCCTGAGGATCAGACCACTCCCATCTCTTTAAGAATCAGTGTTGAGGTTCCTCATGCTCAGCCTGATGAGCTCATTAGCCCTACTGCCTTAAGCCATCACTCTGAGTCTCAACACTCAAGTGATCAACCTTCAGGGGACAGTTACCATCCCCAGCCTATAGATGTCAACCAACCCATTCCCAACCTTGAATTCTATACTGATGAAGATATAGGTTTCAGTGAGTATAATGAATCTCTCTTCTTTCCCTCTACTCAAAGAGAGATGAGTACTACTGAGTCTCCTACATCTATTCCACATCAGTCACCTGCAACTGAGGTGGACACTCCTGAACCTGTTCAGGATGTCCATATGGAAGAGACTCTCACTTCTAAAAGTGATTACATCATTAAGACCTCAACCATGGCAACTCAGCCCACTGACATCTCAACTAAGACTGCCAGTGAGCAGAGAAATCCAGTAGCCAAGAACTTAGAACTGGTCATGAGAGAAAGGACTCTGGTCCAATCTTCTACCCCCAGTGATTCTTCTGATAAAGATGAGGGAGATCTGAGACTAAAAGTGCAAAAACTGTCTAAAACATGCACTTACCTAGTCTCAAAGGTCAGTCACCTTGAATCTCAGGTGACTACCTTACAAAACAGGATCAATGATCAACAACTTGAGATTTCTTATCTTAAGGAAAAACTAGCTGGGAGACCCTTAAGGGAGCTCAACCAGGAACACAAGAACCTGTGGATGTGATTGACCTATCCTCCAGCTCACCTCTGCAAGTGGGTGATGCTACCAAAAAGGGGGAGAAAGTCACTCCAGCCCAGAACCTAGGAGTTCCTCCGAAAGAATGGACATTAAGGACACCATCCTTACTTGCAACTGTGCATTCTCAGCAACCTCCTCTAGTTCACATTGATGTGGACTGCACAGATGGGATACCAAGGGCTATGTCACCTTCATCATCCTTCAATCACATTATTGGGTGGAGGTATGACAACAATAGGAAAGCCCTCATTATCATAAGAGTTCAAGGACAACAAGAAGTCTTATTTTCAAAACTTGGACTACTATGAAGGTCTGGATCTAGTCAACATGCCACTTGTCAACCCAAGCCAATCAAGACAAGTTGACAGACTGGCTAGAAGAATCCAAGACAGGATCATTGCAGTTCAGTCTAAGAAGGAGACTAAGGCAATCAGGCAATGTCATCGGTCAACTGGATGTTGAGGCAGACCCTAAGATAGCTTCATAGGGGAAACCTTGACTGCAGGCCCAGTGACAGAACCTGAGAGCCCTGTCTCATCATCTCCAACTGCTGCAGAGATCCATATTCCTTCTGAGACACCTGCTGGTGAAGGTGCTTCTCAACCTCTCTCTAGCCTGAGCTCAGATGCTGCAACGAGCAATGAAGGCCAAAGCTCTCTCCACCCTGAGTCACAAAGGTCTGTGAGTGACAAAGAAAAAGAAAGATGACATCTGAGGAGATTGAGGAGGAGGAGGAGAGAGAGGAAAATGAGGCTAAGGGGAGAAAGTTCCTCTACTGAGTCTCCAAGACTCATGGAGTCTGCAATCAGGGCTGCCCCCAGACCAGATACTCAGAATGATGAGTTAAGGGCAGTCAGGATCAACTATCTACAGACTAGAAACTATGACATAGATAGTGTCATTTCTCTCCCCTTGGATGAATTAAATAAGCTGGTTGATCTGGAGAGGTCAAGAGAGAAAGGAGGGAGAAGATGCAGAACTCCTAGTACAAGTCAAAGAAGAGAGAAGAAGAAAAAGACTGTACAAAGGTATGCCTACCCTTTCACCAGTTCAAGAAAGTCCTAAACAAGAGGATGTGGTTCAACAAGAAGCTCAGGTAGATAAGGAAGAAGGCAGAATCAAGATGATTAACTACCTGAGTGCCACAGGCCTCTATCAAGCATATGCACTCCTTCCCTTACCTTATAACTATGTTGAGTTTGAGTACTTAAAACAACTTGAGCTTGAGTTAGTCAAGGAAAGAAAGACAACAAAGAAGAAGCTGAGGGAAGAAGCTGCAAAGTCAAGAGCTATCATCCAAAAGAGCATGAAGAAGTCTGCTGATAGGCAGAGGATAATAAGCTTCTTGAAGCTGTATGGATTATCCGGAAGGAGACTTGGACCCATGTCTCTATCCATTATGGATGAGCATATCAGGGTGATCAAGCAGAAGCTAAGAGTGGAGAGCTCACTGACTTACACTCCACTCCAAGTCAGGCCCCACCTGAAGTGGAGGTTAAGGTTAAACAAACAGACATAACACAACCTGGACCTCCTGCTAATGCTAGCAAGCTTCATCTTCTGATCCACAGTAGGGTCAACCTCCTTCTCCATCTGAACCTGAGAGAGAGGAAGTCCAACTAAGAAAGACAGTGAAGATCAATTTGGTTGTAGGCCAGTCTTCTCAGTTAAAATTTGGAAAGAGAAGGAAAAGGATGGCTTCTAGACCAAAGTCTAAGAAGAAGAAGACGCCTGAATCCCCTTCTGAACCTCAGGATGAATCAGAACAGCCTGAGGATGTGCAGCCAGAGGAAGCTCAATCAACTCCAACTTTAGTAGCTCTCTAGCATCAGGAAGATCCATCTTGTCTTGGAACATACACCACAAATCCAAAAAGGTGGCATGTTATTAGGGATCAAGGCATTGAAGACATCTATACATGGTAAGATATGTTTCAGTTGCCTCTGCATGATCTCTTTGACATAAAAAGACACTTTGACAGCCTGAAGGATCCTGGTCATCTTATGAAGAAAGGAATGGTGATCATCCTAATGAGGACTGTTAATATATGAAGTTTTTTAATGTTTTGGTAGCATCAGCCTAGGGGGAGTTTGTAGAGATTAATGAAGAGGCTGATGCAACTTAAACATCTTTAGTCTTTCCTGCATGCTTCACAAGTGCATTGAAGTGGAATGCTTCGGAAGTTTCACATGTGCAACAGAAAACTCTAAGTGTGAAATCTTCCGAAGCCAAGACCAACATCTTCCGAAGCCAAAGATGAAGTCTTCCGAAGCCTCAGAGACAAAGTCTTCGAAGCTTCAAGTTCATGAAGATAGATTTCTTCCGAAGACTTTTAGTAACATGCTTTATCTGATGTACTGTTCCATAAAGCTGGACACCTTTCCGCTGCAACTCTGCAAGTCACCAACTAACATGGTTTGGTGAAAAGGTCCATGCTTTTGGTAACTGTACATTGAGGTCTTAGTCTGTAACTTTCTACTTTATGTACTTTATCCTTTTTGTAATAGATAAAGATGTGAGCTATGGTATGTCATAGTCACAGGTCAAAAGGCAATCTGCCTTTTGACTCTACAATTGATTTTGTGTGTGTCTAGTCAATTGTACCCAGCTGGTTTTCAAAGTATAGCCGGCTGTAGGATGTTGTATAAGTATCTCATGTTCTTGTATCTTTTGAATATGCTTTTTTAACACTTGTAATAGAACATAGAGAAAGCAATATACTGCATTCTTGAAAACCAAACACTTGTGTTCTTTGTGTTTTGTCTCATATATTACTTGTGTTCTTAGTGTCACCACTTGGTTAATCCAGTTTACTGTTTGATCTAAGTTTAGTTTATCTCCTCTTTGTGTTGTTGTGTTGTAACTCTTAACCCTTCAACGATCCTGCATTTGGTATCAGAGCATTCCAGGGTAGAAAAGAGTGTTCTTGAAGAAGAGTGTTCAGCAAAGCCAGGGCAGAAAAGAGTGTTCTTGAAGAAGAGACCTTCAAGAACATGATATCCTCATCCCTACACAACAAAGTGTGCTATCAAAACAGACAGGGACGGGGATCCAATGAGATAGCTCCTCCACACACAATCTTGTCAGTAAGATCTCCTAGGTGTGAAACTTATGAAGATGAGCTTCCTCTCATAGATCCTATGAGTGAGGAGGATGAAGAAGAGATAGTGAAGAATCCCTCTACAAAGAGTGAAGAGGAGGATTCCAAGAAGGGCCACTATCCTTCTGAGGAGAAAGTGAAGACTGTGATGACCAAGTCCATGAGAAAGAACTTGATCAAAAAGTGCAAAAGAAAGGAAGGAAGGCTCAAGAGATCAAGGCTACTTTCGACTCTAAGCAGAAACAAGTTTTTATTTCTACAGGGTTTAAAGTGATAGGGACTGAAGACATCAACCAAAACTCTGCTAAGAGTTCTGGTTCTTGCTCAACTCATCTCAGCAGCAAGAAGAAGACTGATCTGCTGTGCACCACTACTGCACAGCCGGTCCATCAAACTCCAAGCATAGTTCTCAGCCCAGAGGACTGTCTCAGCATCTGCAAAGATGAAGGTGGAGAAGGGAAGTGACCAAAGACAGTCTTACTCTCAAGACAAGACTCTTTTGAAGAAGAAAATGAATTGTAAAAGAAATAAATGTAAAAGATGATAATGATGTAGCAATGTTTTTAGGTGTTTTTAAGTTTTACTATTGAAAGGTTTTTGGGTTTTTAAAGAATGAGTGGTTTTTTAATGTGGCTGCTGACTAGGTATATTTTAGATGTTTTTTGATTTCACCATTGGTAATGGTCTTACAATTGATTCAATGATGGAGTTAGTTGGGATGATGGTTGATGGAATGATCAAACCATAAATGAAAACAACAAGAAGAAAATAATGAAGCTAAAAGAAAATGAAAGTAAGAAAGAAGGTCATGGAACAACAACGAGAGGAGGATACACTCAGATTCTAGAGTGTAGGATATGCAAACAAAGGCATAAAAGAGTCTACATGTTTAGCTCAACTTGTAGCATTTGTAAAGTTCATTGGCATACTACCGAGAACAAAAGTTGACAAAAGGTGATTACTTGCTCTAACTACAATGACCAATGACATTACATATCAGAATGTCTAAAACCAATAAAGGCAGGGTCAAAAACCAAGCTTGATTTAAATGGAAAGACAACTGCTCCATCATTTGTGCTTAATGCTTGGGAAGCTGCAAAACAACCGGACAACAATAGCGGTATGCATCTTATAAACGATAGCTAAGCTAAGGTTTTATTTTATAAAGGTACAAATAAGAGTTTTATAAATTTAAAATTTTGAAGGTGTAAAACCCAAAGTTAAACCAAACATAGGACCCAAAACATCCGAATGACAGTGGGGGTTTGGGGTGGTAGTCCTTGATAGTGGGGTCTAAGGGGACGCAAGGCCTGCTAGTGGGGTCCAAGCAGAAGCATAGCCTGATAGCGAGGTTCGAGAGGAGGTAGTCCATGTCTGGGGTTGGTGGGATCCAAGTCAGCTTGGAAATATTTTAGTTTGGAGTAGTAGAAAAAAATTGAAGAAAAATCAAAATTTGGGAAAAACAAGGCTGATGTGGACCATTTTGGCTAGGAGATGCGAGGTGTATTGATGAGGCCAAGCAAACAACTAAAGTGTGACACATGGTAGGTGATTCATTTGGTTGATGTGGTCCGTAACAGCTTCGATGCGAGGCGCATTGGAGAGGCGGTTACAAAGTCGGTTTAAGAGTCGATGTGACCCACATTACCCTACTGAAGCAAGGTGCATCATTGATCTAAAGTGCCTATAAATATAAGGTCCAATATTTGAGCACTTTGATCATATGTCGTGGTGGGTTCAACAAGACGATAAACTTAAGCTTTCCAAATGACAGTAAAGATCTCATTATACAAGTTCAGAGACCAGATTGATTAAAAGAATAAAAAGAATACAAGACAAAGTCTAAATTAAGACCACAAGAATAATCAATATAGGGCTAGAGATGTAATATTTCATCATTCCTAATAAATAGAAATCCATTAGTGCAAATGTTAGTGTGATGTAAATCACCACCCAAGGAGAAATCCTCCTCTAGGTGGGTTTGATCTTTCATGTTTCAAGTATGAATTTCATTGTAATTTGATTATTAACATCAATGAATTCATCTCACTATCATCATCTTCTCTTACGTTCTTTGATTCACACATATACTCCCATCTTAGTTTTGACTTTTAAGTTTTAAACATGATGGATGAATCCTAAGATCGAAGCTCACTGAATCTGAAATGTTGATTTAGCAAAATGATATCAGAGTTGTTAGTTGCTAGATTCATTAGTTGTTTCAGATCTAGTTTCATTTTTTGATGTCCAGTACAAAGAAGAAAAGAAGAAAAATAAAAAAAAGGAGTCTATTCTTCAAAATTAAAGAAAAACTCATCTGTTCATCATACAAGAAAGAATAAATCAACAAATCTGTTCAATTATGGATGATTTGAAGATGCTTAATCATGTTAGTGATTATTCTTTTAAAATTTGATGCAGTTAAACCAGATCAAAATCAAAGAAAAGAAGAAAATGAGTTCAAGGGTACCGTTCATCAGTTCAATAAGCTATAGTCTTGTCTTTTTTGCTCATGATCTTTTTTCATTCTGCTTATCTTCAACTGAAGCTCATAATTGAGCTCATCTCTGTCACACTCACCGAAAGGTTGTGTTTAAATTTGTGTAGCTGCTTGTAATGATCCTTAAAAGGGTAAGTACATAAAAGTCGGTTGCCTTGCTGGTATCTCTTTTTGCATAAGTAAGTCCTCCTCTTCCAGAGATGATTCTGAATCATTAAAAGTACTAGTAGATTCACTAGTACAAACTAATTTAGAAGCACAAGTGACATATGTGTTGGGCTTAGTTGCATATGGGTTAATTTTATTTTATCAAAACATTTTTGATAAGTATTGTGTAAACGTGATGGAATAATAATTAAAATACCAAAAGTGAATATGACAGGGTCTGTGTTATAAAAAATATAAATACAAATAAATAATTATTTACTGAAGAGATAAATATACCTTGATGGTTAATTATTAATCATTTCAGACACTAAGAGTTCAACGAACGAATGCTAGATCGAAATGAACATGAGATGGGACTCAACCACGACTCAAGAGTCACGGTTTAGGGTTACGATGAGTTGCTGGTTATTGGTTCCGGTCACAATTCACATGTTTTCAAACGGAGGATGCGGTGATGATGTGGCATGGTTCGGTGGTGGCCGGCAATTTAATTGCGGAAATCTTGTGATGTTTATTTTGCTATCTACGGCAAACCAAAGAAAAGAAAAATAAATCGATTTCAATTCTTGCAATCCTTGCTTTTGCCGTGAATTGATAGGTTAAGCTTAAGCATGATTAGATTTTATCACTAATCATACTTAATTAATATCAATCTTACTCGCGGGCCCCATGCCATATTAACCCACGTTAACAACCTAAACGGGCAACGTTTAGTAAGTAAACGTTTAATTAAATAATTTATAACAATGATAAATTATTAAAAACCCGATAAATAGTTCGTAACGTCTGTTAGGTAAAGTAGATGGGATTCGGCATTCATTGCCCAAGGTGTCACTCTTACGGGCCATAACTCGAGAGACAACGTTAGTTAATCGAACTCATACACGTTAAATCTAACAATATGCATGAGAGAAATGCGAGCAAGTGAACAATGAAATGAAATGGAAATGGAAATGGAATTAGTGATGCTACATAATCAGGTGAAGCAAAAGCAAAAAGACAAAAGAAAAGAAAAAAGAAAAAAGAAAACCTTACGAACTGGTTGGTTTCGATTTAGTTAATGGTTCAAGAGCCTTTTTAAAAAAATCATAAAATGCAGATCGGTTTATGTCACTAAACACTTTTGTTTTTCTCTCAAACTCACTTGAACTACACTCTAATGAAGGCAGAGTCTCTAAGAGTTGATAACAATATAATAAGTAGTAAACAAACACAAGAAGTAATTTTCAAGGTACTTGCATATATTGCTTCTCAACTCAAAATGTTACAAGACTCTTACAAGCATATCTTATGAGTTACAATGAGAAACTATATATAATACTATCTACAACTGGATATACTTTGATACCAGCTGGAATTCTATAACTAAAGCTAATACTACAAAGCTATAGTTTAAGGTATCTCAGATAAAGTCTTATCTGAGATATGGTAGTCAGGACATGTCCCTGACTTACCTTTTGTCACCAACTAAAGTTGGTAACTTGTACTATTATAAAAGGTGAACAGTGGAATAAATTATGGTCAACTACATGGCTCTTTAAGAAAGCCCCATGCAGTATCAGAGGTCTGCAGCGGAGTGTCAGAGACTGTAGATACATATGTACCTAGTTTATGAGCTTAATGTAAAATGTCTTTCATGTCTTACATATATGTAACAAAATGGGTTTAAATGAAATACAATGTGTGGTTTATGCTTATAATGTTTATATTTCATTGATTAGTGTGTGTTAACGCTTATTGAACTAACTATGTAGGTTTGTGGCTGTTTACATAGTTTTTAGTCAATAATGATTGAGAAACGTGCTTAAACTTAATCGTGTGAAGTTCTCATGCGAATGGACCATGCTAATGGACCATACGCATGAACAACTTCATGGTAATAAACCAGTCGCATGACTGAACTAGGAGACTGGATCAATCGCACGATTGTGACATGAGATTGACTTAGTCGCACGACTGAAGCCTGAGTCGTGCGGATGGATCAACCGCATGCTTCAATCGCACGACTGAACCATGCAAATGGTTCAGTCGCATGAATGGCAAATCCTAACCTATAAATATCACTTAATTCGTGGAAAAACATAACAATTCGAATACCTACGCACTAAATCGCCACCCTAGCCGTCCAGAGACCCTAGAGCACCTGTTCCAAGTTCATAGATCGCTGTAAACCGTCCTACTATTGTTCTTGACGTTTATTTTCATTCTTGGATTGATTTTATACGCGTTCTCACTGATTGGATCGCCAATGAAATAGGATTCCTCACTATTGAGTTGGTATACACGTAAATCAGTTAGTACTCCGTCCGTACACGATGTACCAAGGAATGCTTCCGCAGCTGGGACTCCACTTGCTACAAACCAAGATGTGGCACATAACAAGAATGGTGATCTGGTTGATGCCACCATGTACCGAGGAATGATTGGATCCCTCATGTACCTCACTGGCTTAAGACCTGATATCATGTATGCGACGTGTCTTTGTTCAAGATATCAGGCGAAACCAAAAGTTAACCATCTTATTGGGGTTAAAAGAATATTTTGTTATCTGAAGGGAACACCAACACTTGGGTTGTGGTATCCTCAAGATGACGACTTTGAGCTTACCACGTACAGTGACTCGGATTATGGAGGATGCAAAATGAACTACAAGTCCACGTTAGCGGGATGTCAATTCTTTGGAAGGAGATTAGTAACCTGGCAGTGTAAGAAGCAGACCTCAGTTGCTCTGTCAACCTGTAAAGCCGAATATGTTGCTGCTGCAAGTTGTTGTTCACAAATCATCTGGATTCAACAGCAAATGCGAGACTACGGTTTGCAATTCTCTAATACTCCTATATTTTTTGATAATTCTGCTGCAATAGCCGTAACTAAAAATCCAGTCCAACATCCTAAAACCAAACACATCAGAATTAAATATCATTTTATACGTGATTGCTTTGAAAAACGTTTAATCGATGTGGTTAAAATAAATACGGATTTTCAACGCGCTGACCTCTACACAAAAGCCTTTGATAAACCACGTTTTCTATATCTGTTAGAGGTGAACGACGTTAAAAAGAAAGGTGATGTTATTCCTGAAGATGAACATGTTTAGTCCGATGCGTCAAGTCTATTTTTCTTTTATTTTCTCTTATTTTAGTTTATTTTATTAAATTATTTTAGTGTTTTTATCTCTTCTCCTATTCAAATCCTAAAAATGCAAATCGTTTACGGTTTTAGAATTTTGGGGGGAGAATATGTTAAGTTAGTATGTTTTAAAAAAAGGAGGGAGGGGACAGGCAAGCTAAAAGAAATAAGATCGTATCTGAGATATCAATTCAACGACTATGGAAAATGATAGTACACAGGAACAAAGAATTTGGGACTTTAAAAGATTTAAATTGAATTAGATGCGACATTCAAAGTATAAGTCTAAGAAGTATAAGCAAAAATAAAGGGAAAATGATAGTAAAACTAGCTACTACTGAGGTAACACGGAGAAAGTAGACATAGAGGTTGCTAGACCACTAGATGATGTGTCGGTAGATTCAACACAATAGATAAGTAAACCTTGTTGGTGATCTCAAGATCAAACTAAGTTGTTCAACAAGCTGTGGGTTATCATCTTATCCCTAGTTAACACAATCAACAGAGTTCCAATAAGGGGTGACGAGCATAATAAACGCCACATATATGTGCGGATGACCATAATACGAGCAAAAGCACATGACGAAAAATGCAAAAAGCAATCAAACTAATAACCTATGTTGTTGGTGTGATCTGTGCAAAAAGAATAAGATTGCTCAAATAAGAAGATAGGTTGTGTGCCTCTCTGCTGTGCGGTGGCACTAACCTGAGGATAAGCATAACCTATATATTCTAGAATTCATTGTTGTTTGCCGCCTCTCTGCTGTGCGGTGGCACTGACCTGAGGCTTAGCTTCTCTTTGAAAGCTCTAAGAATAGTTTCTTCTTGTTAAGATACCCGTAGACCGCTCAAAAATCTCCTAAGGAATGTTGATTACCATATAAGCATGGGATCCATAAATGCTTGTTGAAATAATTTAACCTAATGTATCACCAATCTATGTTAAAAGTCTGTGTATGGATTTAAGTGGACAAGTATACTGACAATCATCGTGGCTGCAAGTCTTGAAAGTCCAAATCAATGTGTGCATCTTGTAATACTAGTATGATTTCCTAAATTTGCTAATGACTCTCGATGAAAACAAAAATCTAGCATCAAAAGATTTTTGTAACACGCCCCAAATGATTTGAATTACCTGTATGATTCCATAATAAATCACTCTACTTATGGTCAAAATAACTTAAAGCTACCTATTCAAGAAATAAATCTGTTAGATTTCTATCATAGGATTTTCACCTCACACAAAATCTCAAAAATATGTTTTTAAATTTTTTCCTTTAGTTCTAGTAGTTTAATTTGTTTAAGTTTGTTAGTTTAGTTGTTAAAAGTCAAACTACATATTGGAATCTGTCTAGGATCTACTCACTAAAAAAGGTCACGTCTGAGGTAACCAATCAGGTTTTCAAATAGTTTTAAAAGGATCACGTCTGAAGTGATCAAAAGTTGTCTAAGTTAAAATGGTCATCTTTGAGATGATCGAATACTCAAAATGTTTAATCAAAAGTTAAAAGGAGTTAAGTGTCAAATGGTCAAAAAGTCAAAATTATGAGTATGATCCATTCGCATGACTGGACCATGAGTATGGACCAGTCATACGATTAGACCATACTTATGAACCAGTAAACCGAATGGAGCATGAGTATGAACCATACACACGACTGGCTTACAAGAATGAGCCAGTTGCCTGAATGGGGTTGACCGAATGAGTCAGTCGCCTGACTGAAACCCAGTCGGCCGACTGAATGTGATCGACTGAACCAATCGCACGACTGAGATCCAATCGCGCGAATGAAAAGAGCGAATGGATCCAGTCGCCCGATTGAAACCAGATTCAGTATAAATAGGGCTAAAGTCAGTTGCATATGCTCATCACTCCTCATTCGCCCTAAAATCGTTGATAGTGCCGTTACTCTGCCCGATTGTCTATTGATCTTGTTTAACCACAAATTGTTGTATTCTGATGATCGATAATGTTTATACAGGTACAATGCAGTGCAATCTACTCAAATGGAAATCATTTTATGCCCTAAATGACTGAATTCGGCCCTAACATAGAACCGAGACTTATTTGGATGAATAAACTAATAAAACTAAGTAAAATGTTGAAATCAAGGTTATTAGGTGCTAAGTAGGGTGATTGCGAGTATAATGAGCCAAACCACGATGTATAATATTAATATTTGCTCATAATTTGAATTTCAATCGAACAGACAGTCTGTCATGCGAATGGTCACCCTGATGAACTTCAATCGCACGACTGAGCTGGGCGAATGACCTAGTCGGCCGATTAAACGAGGCTTATGAGCTCAGTCGCCCGACAGAACCCAGTCGTAGGCTCAGTCACCCGACTGAACTCAGTCGCTGGCTCAGTCACCCTATTAAACTCAGTCGCTGAATCAATCGCCCGATTGAACCCAATCGCATGATCAGTCAACCGATTGAACTCAGTCGTATGATTCAATCGCAGGATTGAACCAGACTGATCTCAAATAGTTTAAAGTGAAATGGTTTCTGTTATGTGTAGATCTAATATGTATGTGTCTTGTGTTACAGGTTCATGGCAGATCGGTGGATCATAAACACTAAGCACAATATTTGTGCTCCCTTGGACTCCACAACTCGGAATGTTGCCGAGTTTGCTGGCATTATTGCTTTCCTAAAGAAATCGAGGATTTATCGAGCAATATCTACATCGTGCACACCCTATAGGTCAATACAGCAGGCCTTCTGGGAAGGTGCTTCTGTTGACCGATCGACTAAGCCCTACAGTATACGTAGCTCCATATTTGGCCAGGAGATCGAGGTCACACCAGCTGATCTGAGATGAGTTCTTGATTTTGGGAGATGATGCTGCTTATCCCACCAGACTACATCCTCTTACCATAAGGGGATGCTTTCTTCGGATGAGGTACTCTGGGGACATCAATGCAGGTGTGCTCAATAAAAGCAACTTGTGTCCCTAGTTCAAGTACCTAGCTCATGTTATACTGAAGTGCATTGCTTCAAGAAGGGGTGGATTTGATTTGTCCCTAGAATGCCTATGTGGCACTGGTGCTGAATCACCCCTTTAGCTTCTCCAACATGATATTCTCATACTTGATCGAGAATCTTGAGGCCAAAGGCAAGGAAGGCTTCTGTATGTACCCAAGATTTTTGCAGATAATTATAGATGAGAACCTTCCTTCGCCGCCCAAGGAGATCCATGATGCAGTATCTCTTGAGATCATGGATGACACTACTCTCGGGAGAATGAAGGTGTACAGGGGCAAGCAGGTAAAGCCCCCTATAAAGAGACTGTTTGGGCACTTTGCAAGAGAAGACTACGTGGCGTCAGCTAGGCGAAAGTGGCATCACGAGGAGAGTGATTCAGATGTAGAGCAAATTGCTCTACCCTCCGATGATTCCGATGGTGATGATCATGATACTGATCAGGGAGGAGATGGTCAGGGTGGACCCGCACCAGCTCCTATATACACTAACTTTCAGATGGAGCAGGAGGAGTTAGAGGAAGAGTCTCTGGTGCGAACGGTGGGGAGCCGTGTCGTAGCCACAAAAAGAGGTATACGGGCAGTTGGTGGACGCCAAGGGGAGTTCGGGGATGTTGTTGCTGCTGATACTGATCCATCATATATCCCGGACCTTCCCGGTAGCCAAAGGGGAGCCACGTTGCCTAAAGGCACATGGAAGAAGAGAATGTCACAACCCTATGGCAAGAAGGGGAAGAGACTAAAGTTCATTTTGACCTCTGCTACGGCCTCAGCCACTATTGCTACAACCACCACTACTACACCACCAGTCACTACCACACTTCCCTCCACCTCCACCACAACTACCACCACCATTACTACTACTTCACCCACCATCACCACTACAGCCACTCCACCACCCATCTACACCACTTCCACCACCACTACAGCATACCCACTACCACCCATACATACACCATCAAAAATGTTCACCACTGCCACCACCACCACCACTAGCCACCCGGCAGGACCATCATATGACCCATCTTTTCCCTCAGGATCATCTCTACCTCCCAGTGGGGTAGAGAAACAACTTTCAGCACTAAATCGTATGGTGCTGAAGCTGTTGGCTGCCGATGACAAGAAGACTGCTTAGCTATGACAGCTAATGGAGCTAACTGCTGCACAATCACAGTAGATCTCTCGGCAGGCACAACAGATAGAGGAGCATGCTCAACATATGGCTGCTCAAAGTCAAGAGATTGCCCAACTCAAGGAGCAGAACGTGCTATCTACTAAGAAGATCGAGAAGTTGGAGGATGCTAAAAGGACCATCTTGCTCAAACTTAAAAGCATAAAGGATGAGCCTCTGAAGACGAGAGGGAGACGGTGATGATGGTGATGATGATGATAGTGATGATGATGATGGTGGTGATGATGAAGGTGATGATAAAGAGGATGACATAGAGGGAGGAGATGATGAGGATGGAGGAGACAATGAAGAAGGAGGAGATCCATCTGCTTCGGGTACCACACCAGCTAGTGAGAGGCGGACCAAGAAGAATCAAGATCAAGGTGCCTTAACATCAGCTCCGACAGCAGAGGAGCACATGATTCAGGACAAACGTAATGCATAGATGTTTATGTAATTTAAATCATGTGTAATTGAATATTGCATTATTGACTAATGGTTAATGTGTTTATATGTTTAAATCAAGCAGATCATTCATCTCAGCAAGATGAGTACGATGTTGCTCCCTTTTAGCAGATCAAGTATCAACTAACAATGATACTTGATCTGCAAGGGATCGTTAGGAGGTCAGTGAGTTACACTCCTGAAGAAGGAGAAATAATTCACGACCTTACTGATGAGCAACTGGCTGAGATGTTCCGACTGAATCCAGATGAGCTTGTTAAGGATGCTCCTACCGTTGACATGGATAGTGATGATGACCTTAACGATGTGGATGAGATTGAGATAGAAGACATCACATCACAACATTATCTAGAGTATACTGACAACGAGGGCCATGTTGTTCCCAATCTGGGTGACATCCTTGTCAGTGGTACTTTTGAAACACTGGATAAGATGGAGCAGGAGTCGGAGAATAATAAGGATCAAGCCCGAGCCTCGGACGCCAATGTGAACATCAAAAAGGTTGAATGGGCGGCATGGTTTGTAGAGATCAGAGCCCAATGCAGTGCTCCAAAGTCTAGTACCTACTCCAAGCTTTACAAAGTAAAGAAGCATTTGAAGATGATAGGAAAAATCATAGCGTGGGCATATTTTGATGATCTAAATGTTTATGCTATCAAGAGAGAGAAGGGAACCGAGTACTTCAGATTCCCACACGATTTGAAGAATCTACCCGGTTTTGAGCTTAACCAACTAGCCAAATTGAAGCTGTTATATGTTGACCCTCATAAGATGTCAAGGTGGTTTGAAGCTGCTTTGAAGAGAGAGTACCATACCAGGTGGGTCAACTTCAAACCTCAACAACCAACAAGGTATATCAGAAGATCTGAAGTTGATGCCATTACTGGAAAGCCATAGATTGTGCTGAAGTGGAGTCCTTCGCGCACAATGTCGAGAATCCCTCTAAGGGAAATGCCTCAGGACTTCACTTCACACTTTAAGTGGTGGTACTACGATTGGAGAACAGGTGAGGCGGTCATAGTTCTAAACAGAAATGGAAATATGGAAACTATCAAGGTGTTTGACCTTATGTGGCTCACTAACTTGTCGACTGATTATGTTTACACCTTATACAAGTGGCCACTGTTCTATGACGTGCAAGACATTGTACAAGCCCTCTAGTTCCAAGACGTGATAAGACTCGACTTTGCATTCGAAATACATGCAGGAGTTACAAGGGAGGAGAAGTACAAGAAATATGAAGAGCTGATGAAGAATGTTAGACAATAGAGTAAACTAGGTCCAAGGGGGAGTTTGTAGATACATATGTACCTAGTTTATGAGCTTAATGTAAAATGTCTTTCATGTCTTACATATATGTAACATAATGAGTTTAAATGAAATACAATGTGTGGTTTATGCTTATAATGTTTAATATTTCATTGATTAGTGTGTGTTAACGCTTATGAACTAACTATGTAGGTTTGTGGTTGTTTACATAGTTCTTAGTCAATAATGATTGAGAAATATGCTTAAACTTAATCGTGTGAAGTTCTCATGCGAATGGACCATACGCATGCACAACTTCATGCTAATGAACCAGTCGCATGACTGAACTAGGAGACTGGATCAGTCGCACGATTGTGACATGAGATTGACTCAGTTGCACGACTAAAGCCTTAGTCGTGCGGATGGATCAACCACATGCTTCAATCACATGACTGAACCATGCAAATGGTTTAGTCGCATGAATGACAAACCCTAACCTATAAATACCACTTAATTCATGGAAAAACATAACAATTCAAATACCTATGCACTAAATCGCACCCTAGCCGTCCAGAGAACACCTGTTCCAAGTTCATAGATCACTGTAAACCATCCTACTATCGTTCTTGACGTTTAGTTACATTCTTGGATTGATTTTATATGCGTTCTCACTGATTGGATCACCAATCAAATAGGATTCCGCACTATTTGAGTTGGTATACACGTAAATCAGTTAGTACTCCGTCCGTACATGGTCCCTAACAGAGACCATACTTATGTCCACTGGTTCATAGCAGTGTCTTTCGAAGGTTAAATGTCTTCGGAAGAACAAGTACTTTCGAAGCCACTTATACTTCGGAAGAGGCTACTTCTTCTAAGGCTTGAGGACTTCTTCTTTCTTCATACTTCGAAAGCAGTGTTCTGATTTCTTCTTCTTAGACTTGATCTTCGGAAGTAAGTTCTTTGACTTGGAAGTAGAGTTTGTCTTCGGAAGTTGATCATTTACTTTGTCTTCGAAAGAACTCTACTTCCTTTGGAAGCTCCACACTTGGCTTTGCAAGCCTTTGTAAGTAGTACCAAAATTTGACTAAGTGATTTGGTTTTGGTTGCACCAGCCTTCTTCTTGGTCCAACAAACTCCCCCTAGGCTGATGCTACCAAAACCTCACTTGTTCTGCTCCTCAAAACCTTTAGCACCAAGGAGAGTAGATACTTGTCAGTTTCCTTGTTCTTCCCTGATGTGGTGCTGAGAAGTTTGTACAAATCTTTACTTGATAGGAATTCTAGTCTGTCACCCTGAATGATATATACCCTTTGTTGTGACCCTCTGAAAAGAGTTAGTTGATGGGATCTATAACCATATTGCCATCTAACTATAGGTTCCAATTCAGGACCCTCCACCATCTGTTGAAAGGTTGTGCCCTTGGTGGGAGGTTTATCCTTGTCTTCCTTTCTTCTCAACTTCAACTCTTCTTCAATCTTAGCTTTTGCAGTTAGCTCATCTAGATGAAGACTATTGAGATGATTTCTGATGAGAGTAGCAGTTTCGGAGTTGGAGGGGTTGGAGAATGGTTTCTTTGCAAACTCAGCTATATCGAACCTGCTGGAGTGTAACAGAGATGTGGCATTCAGCCTGTTGACTTCCTCATTCTCTCTTTCCACAACAAAGTTGTGAGTAGCTTCATCGAACCACCACTGGATTATTTTCTTTCTAGGCACAAGAGACTGACTAGGAATCTTGTCATCTTTCTTTGTATCCAGCAGAGTCACCAGCTTTCTTCTTAGTCTCTTCTCTTCATCATTCAAAAAATCTGAGTTGAGGCCTAGAAGTCTTGTAGCATGGTCCAGTGTTCCTCTGGACAGATCAAGAAATTGATCTCTTGTGAGGGAATGTGAAGATCCATCAACATAGGTTAGTTTGACAAAGTCTTCCTCATAGGAGATGTCGCTCAAAGTTGTGCAGTTGGTGAGCTTTGTCTTGATTGCCTTGAACTCCTCTAGAGAGAGATGTTTGGAAGGCTGAGGGGATGGTTTGGAGGGTTGTTGGGTAGGATGAGGTGTAGTGGTTCTGGTAAGTGTTTTGGGTTAAAGGATGGGTAGTTTGGGTGGTTGAGGAGAGGAAGTGGATGTGGGTAAAGGTGTGGGTTCAGGAGTAGAAGGTTTAGTCTTGATGGTGAATGGAGAGGGAATTGGTTGGGGTTGAATGGTTGATGTGAAGGTCATCTCTTGTACCATTCTGTACATCTCTCTCCTTTTGCCCAAAAAATGTCAGCCTTGATTTCACTAACAATCTGTTAAAGTGTCCCTTCAAACATGGGACCCACTTGCCTTCCAGAGAAGCCGTGAGCCCAAAAATAGTCTTTCATCCAGGCTTTCTCACCGATCTTCTTGGTTGCAGTGAACTTGCTTCTTCTTCTTCCTTCTTCTTCTTCTCCTTCAGCTTTTCTTTTGCAACTCTTTTTCTCTCTTTCTCCATTTCATCCTGCTCCTTGTTGTAGAGCCAAAGGATGAAGAGAGAAACCTCCGAAGGTTAGGAAGTCTATCCTTTCCCTCCTGAGCTGTATGTCAGCTTCCCTCTGTTCCTTTTCTTTTTCTTCTCCAAGGCCAACCTTGCTGCTTCCTTCTGTAGCCTGGTTGCCTTTTCCAGTTCCACCAACTCCTCTAATAGTAGCATGAGTGTTTCTTCATTTGTAGATCCAAGCTTGATGAGCTAGTCAATGATCTCTTCTCTCCTTTTGTTGTTGACAGCCTCCTGCTTGGCTGCAGCTACTTTTGTACTGGCAGCTAAAAGTTTCCTAGGAAGTCTTCCTTTTCTTTTTAGATTTTCAATCTTCTCCTCTTCCTAAAACTCTTCCGCAGTCATTTTCTTCTTCCCTTTGTTATCCTTTAAAGAGCTTGACTTTGGTGGTTCTTGGAGAGTGGATTCTGATTGTAAGAGAGGCAGAGGGGGCGTTTGAATAGGATGTTGATCTAGAAAATCCTCACTATTAACCCAGATGCTAGTTCTACAATTGCATCTATGATGATTAGATCCTCGGACAGAGAGAACAATCCTTCCGCGACTTCCATTTTAGCTTCGGAAGATTTAGGTTGTTTTTCCGAGGCTTTGACTTCAGCTTCGGAAGTTTGAGATGGTGCAGATTCTGTCCTAACTGTGTCAGTTGCTGGGCCATCAGTCCTCATTTCCCCTTTGAAATGAATCTCAGGTTCCATTTAGACCTTAGCTTGACCAACTTCTTCCATAGTGGTAGATGGTACACTTAGCCTGTGAAGCTCCTCTGCTCCAAAGTACATCATGGCAGCATCAAGGCTTGGCTGATCAATAGAGGATCTCAGTAGAAACTTGTAAAAGAGTCTGTAGAGATCTCTGAGCATCCTTGGGTCGATTTGAAGTACAACTTGGGATGGCTCAGATAAAGTTGTGAAGGGAGCCGAAAGTGTTGAAGTTGAAGTTTGGCTTTGTGGGTCCTCAGATGTTTGTCTCTAAACACTCTCCACCTTTTTGGTAGCATCATCTTGAGAGCTAGATGAGCTTGAGGAAAAGGTCAAGGAGACCTGAATAGGTACATGCCTAACAGATTTCTCATCTGTTTCTCAGCTAGTTGAGCCTTGAGATTGTCAATCTCAAGTTGCTGAGTGGCAGACCTTTCTTCTAAGGTCCTAACCATGGATTCAAGGTTTGAGACTTTAGATAGTAGGTCATGTATGAGGAGTTGCATTATTCCCTCATCTTCTTTTGAAGAATCACGGGGAGATGAGGTAACATACCTAGTATGTTTAGCCTCACCACCAGTGGTTTCTTGGCACCCTGGTTTCCCCTGCTTAATGATGTCTCTTTCAGAGTCATCAAGAGGCATAGTTGCCATAGATTCAGTCTCAGAAATGTTACCACTGTCCATAAGGTCCATTAAGGCACCTTCTATAGTGGCAGCTGAATCTGCATGAGTCCCCTCCACATCAGTGGGACTCACCTCAGTTATGGATTGCTGATGGGGGCTAGAGATAAGAGGTCTCTCTAGGCTCTGTTGATCTTGGAGAGGGTGTTGTAGATCAACTTCATTGCCATGGAGGGATGTTATCTCTTCATCAGTTTTGAAAAGAAGGTCAATGAAAGATAAGGAGGTTAAGCCTACTGACCCGGGACCTTGGTCAATGTCTACAGGAATTGAGCCTCTGGTGGGGCTTTCCCTTGTTGGTTGCTTAGAAGAGTATAAATACTCATCCTGAGGGCTGTTGGCTTGGGTTTCGGGCTCATGGGTTTGAGACTAAGGAGACTCAAAATCCAAATTAAGGTCAAAAGAGAAGAATGGTAAGATCTCAGACTGAGTGGAAGCCCATTATTCCACTTTAGTCTTTTTGGATGAACAGGAGGAGCTTGTTCAATCAGAGTAGATTGAATAAGGGTTTGCTTGGGGCGTCTCTAGTATGTGATGGTGATGGGATGAGAAGGTAAAATTGGCATTGTGGGGGCAGTTGCTGGTGTGGGTTCATCACCTGTGGGGTGAACAGGGATGTCACCAGGAGCTAAATGCTCAGTCATACCTGGAAGTAAAGAAGTGTACCTTCCAGTGAAGTTGGTGGATACCTTCTTCAAAGTCTTGAAGACGGTAGGACTCATTTAAGGGACAGTCAGAGCAGCTGCACAGATAAGCTGACTCTAGTCCAGCTCACAGTTGATGATGTGCTGAAGGAATCTGGGATACATAAAGAATGTTTCCCTCTAAAGATTCCCAATAAGATTGGTCAGCACAAATCTTGAGTAGTTGAAGTGGAGGCCTCTCACCGTTTCATAAACTAAGCATCCTAGTTCATACGAGATTTGGTCTCATCCCCTAGATATTTTTGACAGACAATGAAGGACAATGTGCAGGAGGAACTTCCAGTTGTAGGAGAAGTTGAATTTGTAGACAGTCGACCTGCTCACGTCTCACCATATCCCATAAGGATGTAGGTGTTGTCTAAATCTGTTTTTAAGAATTTTGTAGGAGCACCCTCATCATGAAGCTCGAGATGCTCCCTGATAAGTTGTTCAATGATGACCAATTCTTGTCCACAAATGCAGGATCTTATCACATGAACCCCATTTAGGGTTTCAACTTGACTATATCCCAAAATTCAGCCATTTGATTGGAGTAAATAGTGGGATTAACAGTTAAGGTTGTGTAATAAGATGATTGGGTTAGAAAGGAGATGATTTCAGAGAAGTCAGCATCTCTTGTAGAATCAAGAAGTGTGACTTGGTTATGCTGAGGGTTGAGTGCCATTTGAGAAAGGTGAATGTGGATGAATGTGAGCTTGGGTAAAGTTAGAGTGAAGGAAACTTTTAGGACAGTAAAATTGAAGTAAGAAGATGAAAGTGAATAGTCAGGATTATTTAAAAGAGGGTGGAATGGCGGTAATGGGGGTTAGGATAAGGTGATGTAATGTTATAGTGGATGAAATGACAGTGAGTGTAAGGTTTATTCAGTTAAATAATCCGACATCATTAACAAAATCTTTGCTTTTAACAGTGTGGGGCCCAAGAGATTTCTGTTACACAGTAAAATCTCTCTTCTGAATATAAAACATTTCCGAAGGTAATTTGTCTTCCAAAGGCAATTCTTACTTCCGAAGCAAAAACTTTGCTTCCGAAGGTAAAGATTACTTTCCGAATGGAGAGTTTTAGTAAGCTTCAAAAGTAGATCTGATATGAAATCAATCGCTTCTCCCGAGACTAAAAAATCATCCGAGAAGAAAAATTATCGTTGGAGAAATTTTGCTTTGGAAGATATGAAAATAACTTCCGAGGGTTAATTTCTCTTCAGAAGAATTTATACTAAGAAAATTTCAGAAATTTTTTTTGTAACAACGCTTAGATTGTATTGACACAAGACATTACACATTAAAAGGTTTTCAAAAGAGGTAGTCTAATCAATGTTTATCATCCCAATAGCTGTTATAAGATACTTAAATCTTTGTACATCAAAAGCTTTGGTGAACAAATCAGCATATTGTTCATTTGAGTCAACTTTGATTAGCTTGATCAGATTTTTGTAATGAATATCTCTAATGAAATGGTACATGATATCAATATGCTTTGCCTTGGAGTGCTTCACCGGATTTTCAGTGATCGAGATAGCACTGTTGTTTTCAATATGGATAGGAGTACTCATAAAGTTAAATCTATAGTCTAACATCTGATTCTGAATCCACAACAGTTGAGCGCAGCAGCTTGCAGCAGCAATGTATTTAGCTTCAGCAGTTGATGTAGACACACAGGATTGTTTCTTGCATTGCCATGAAATGATCCTTCCACCAATAAATTGACATCATCCTGATGTTGATTTATTGTTAATGTTGATAGTCACTGTCAGAGTATCCATAGAGATTGAAATCACTATTTCTTGGATACCAGAGACCTAGTTTAGGTGCTCCTTTGAGGTATTTGAGGATTCTCTTCACAGCAGCTAGGTGAGACACCTTTGGAGCAGCCTGATATCTTGCACATATGCAAGTGACAAACATGATATCAGGTCTACTGGCTATGAGATACATCAGAGAACCAATAATTGCCCTATACTGATATTGATCAGTATCCTCTACCTCAGAATCAGGACAGAGATTATGGTTTCTGGGTATGGGTGTCTTGGATGACTTGTAATCTTCATGTCGAATCTTTCTAAGATGTCATTGAAATACTTGGATTGATTGATGAAGAACCCTTCCTTCATTTGCTTTACTTGAATTCCAAGGAAAAGTCCATTTTTCCCATGGAACTCATTTCAAACTTTTTCTTCATAATGCTTTCAAAGTCCTTACACATTTGGTCATTTGAAGAACCAAATATGATGTCATCAACTAGACTTGAACAAGCAAAATGTCCTTTCCAGACTTTCTAATGAAGAAAGTCTTGTCAATGGTACCTCTAGTGTAATTATTCTTCAGAAGAACTAAGATAGAGTCTCATACCACAGCCTAGGTGCTTGGTGCAGCCCATATAGAGCTTTATCCGGTTTGCACACATAGTTGGGGTGCTGTGAGTCTTCAAATCCTGGAGGTTGGCACACATAGACTTCCCTATCTATATCCCCATATAGAAAGGCACACATGACATCAGTTGGTAGACACTGAAATTCTAGGATGCAGCATAAGCAAGAAAGATCCTAACCGCCTCAAGTCTTGCAATGGGTGCAAAGACCTCAGTATAATCAATTCCTTCCTCTTGGGTGTATCCTTGAACCACCAATCTTGCCTTGTTCTTGATGATCAAGCCTCTATCATCTCTCTTATTTCTGAAAATCCATTTAGTGCCTATAGGTACTTGACAGACATAGGTTCCAAACCTTCTATCTTTTGAATTGAAGCAGCTCCTCTTGCATCGATTCAACCCAACTACTATCTTTCAAGGCATCTTCCACCTTCTTGGGTTCCATCTGGGCTAAAAAGCATGAGTACAAGCAGACATTTCCATGATGAGTCTGCCCTCTTGTTCTCACACCTTCAGAGACATCCCCTATGATGTTCTTAGTTAGATGAGTGTTATGAATCCTATGATGAGGAATCACTTCCAGTTGTAGAGATTGATCCAGATTGGACATATTCTACTCAGGAACTTGAACACATTATCCAGCTATGTTTCAAAGTCATTCAGTGAAGACTGGTTGAATGAATGAGAAACATCATCAATTGTTTGCTATGAAGCAGCATTGACATGGCTTGTTCCTTTACAATGCTATTTCCTTCAGCTTGGTGTTGTGTTGGATCACTTGATGAGTTTTGAGGATCAGCAAGTGATTCACTGGTTGAAGCTTGTTGGACCAAAAGAACCAATGAGCCAAGATCAGAAAACCTCTAAGTCCCACATGATATCACAACAACTGCTGAAGGCTTCATCAGCAGTTCGACAAGTGCTGAAGACTTCAACAGCTAAAGATCAAGTACTGAAGACTTAAACAGTTGAAGACTAAAGTGCTGAAGTCCAACAGCTGAAGAACACAAGTGCTGAAGCTGAAGACCAAGTACTGAAGGTCAACAGCTGAAGATACAAGTGCTGAAGCTGAAGACCAAAGTACTGAAGTTCAACAGCTGAAGAATACAAGTGCTGAAGCTGAAGACCAAAGTACTGAAGTTCAACAGCTGAAGAGTCCACAAGTACTGAAGATCAACAACTGATGTACAAAGTCTGAAGACAAAGACTGAAGACATCAGCTGATGACATCTACTGAGTCATCAGCTAATGAACGTCTGAAGTTCAAGTCTGAAGACCAAGTGCTGAAGTTTTAGCAGTTTGTCACAACAGCTGAAGAGTACTTCTTCAGTAGTTGTGTTTATCAGTAGTTTTATGTTTTTACTTTCAGTAGTTTTGTAAAACGACTGAAGAGTTTGTTCTTCAGTCGTTGTAGTTTTAGTAGTTTCTTATCAGTAGTTTTGTAATAAGTAAACACTTGGCTTCTTGTAAGAAGATGTCAGCTGCTTGACATCTTCAGTAGTTTTAGTGTTTCAGTAGTTTGTTAAATAACGGTTAGATGTCACTATCAAGTGACATCAGCCTACGTCATTTTTCCTTATATAAGGAAGAATAACCTAAATTGTAATTTTGCGAATGCCATGCCAAAGCGTGTGATTGAATGAAATATTCCTTTTGCAGAAACTTTCTCTCTCTATAACTAATTCTGTTCATTGCTATATCTTTGGTATTCTTGCTCGAATTGTGCTTGTTGATACTCTATTCCGCTGCTGAAACCATTCGAATCGATCAAACTAGATGCTGAGATCCTATCAAATGGTATCAGAGCAGGTTAGTCATTGATCGATCTAACAATTGATCATTGAAACTGCTCATTTGCTCTAAGTTTGATCGAACTAGCAAATTCGCACGAATCTGTTATAGAGATTGAAGTTCTGTCTCTTTTGGCTATTTTAATTGAGTTTCTTAGTGGTTTTGAGCTAAATTTGTTTTGCTAATCTTGAATTTGTCTGAATTATCGAAAATGACTACACCTTCTAATGATCCACACAATACTGGTTCCTCAACCAAGCCTCCGATGCTGGTTAGGAATGAGTATAACATTTGGCAACGCAGAATGCTCCATCACCTGTTTGTCAATAGTTCAGGTTGTTGGACATCCGTGGTACATGGACCACATAAGCCAATGGTGAATCATCCGGAAACAAATCAGTTGATTCCGAAGAAGAAGGAACAATACTCAGATGAGGATAAGAAATTGTTTGAGATTGATGCAAAAGCCCATGGAATTCTGGCCATGGCACTGCCTAATGAAATCTATTCTGGGCTTATGCATCATGAAACTGCTCATGACCTTTGGAATGCACTGAAAGAACAATTTGGTGGCACTGATGAGGTCTTAGCAAACAACAGGGAAATCCTCGCCCAACCGTATGAGACTTTTGCTCATAGAAAGGGTGAGACTCTGACTCAGCAGTTTGAGCAGTTTTCATGTTTAATATCTGAGTTGAAAATGGTTAAACATGAATATACCAAAAGCCAAATGAACCATAGATTCCTCAGATCACTGCTTGAGAGATGGGACACATATACAATTGTCCTACGCTCTAGTGCAAATCTGGATAGTCTATCTCTCACCCAACTTCATGGGAAACTGCTTACATTCGAAAGAGAGATAGAGCAGAAAAGGAAACTGGCTTCATCTGTAAGCTCACTGAAGACTTTGTACCAGGCAACACTGCCTTGGTTGGTCATGAGTCAGAATATGCTTCATCTGAATGCCAGTATGATGAGCATATTGATTTCTCTTCAAACACTTCTGATTCTGCATTTGTGAGTGTTGATAGTCAGTTTACTGGGTGTAATAATGACAATCTATGCTTCATCATGGATGATCTCAAGGGGATTGCTGATGATGACTAAGAAGAGATGGATTTTTGAGCCAAATGGCCTTGATAAATATCAGATCTCAGAAGTTCTACAAAAGAATTGGAAGAAAGTTCCCAGGACTCTCTGGCAAAACCAAAGTTGGTTTTGATAAGAGTAAGTTGAGGTGTCACAAATGCCACAGGCTTGGACACTTTGCTAGAGAATGTAGATCATCTGGATCTAATTCATCTGCACCCTTTGTGACTTTCCCTGGCAATAGTCAACAACACAGAGGGCAACATCCTGTAAATTCTGGTCATCATTCTCAACCACAATCTCCTGCATATTTTGTTCCTCAGGCCATGCCATATCCTTACCCTTATTATTACATGCCACAAACCAGTCAGGTTCAAGCACCCATTGCTCAACAACCACATGCTCTTCCTGAGCCTCAACCATCTCAATCTCATCAACCTCCTCAACCTCAACAACACAACTTCTTTACCCCTGGAGTTGTTGACTGGAGCAGTTTACCAGATGACATGTCTGGTCATGAACAACTGCTCACAGGTGTTGGTCAACATGGTGGTGACAGTCCTTTTGGGAATCTGGCACTTATGGCTCTGGAGTCTGCAGATGGATCATCCTCAAATGCCTCTTCATCACAGGTATCACAGGTATCCTCTGAGGCTAAGGCCAAATTATGTTTTGAAACATGCATAGCAGCATTTGCCTCTATTAGAGAAGCAAATGTAGCTTTAATTAATAAGAACATAGAGCTAGAAAAGATCATTTCCAAAAGAAAAGCTGAGTTTGAGTCTATGCTTAAAGAGAAAAATGATGAGATTTATAAACTTAAATGCCAAATCACTATGAGGCTAGGGAAGAGGTACTTTTAGAAAAGTACAGAGACCTCAAAGAACCCTTGCAGTCAGCCAAGTAGAGTGTGATCGATGGGTACAATCATGCAAGGTTTTGAAATGCTTCTTAGTAAGCAATCTGCTTCCAATGTGAAGTTTGGCATTGGTTATAATCACACTGCTCCTCCTACAGATTTTGCTTCAAGAGCAGAAGTGAAATCTGATGGAGAAAGCAATAACCAATCCACCTCATCATGTGATTCACTTTTGATAGAGCACCATCAGAAGTTGAAGTTAGTATTATTCCCTCGTTGAACCTATCAGCTGATCTTGATGGTTCAAATACTGACACTCACATGATCAAAGAGTTGATCAACTCAGGAGTTATTTCTGGAAGTCCTGAAGGACTGGAGAGCAAGATTTAACACCTGAAGTTCAAACTCCAACTACTGTCAGCACTGAAGAGAAGAAAACTGTCAGTAGAAAGGGTTTGAAGACTACTAAAGAGGAAGTCAAGAAAGCAAATAGTGCTTCTAAAGTGCTGAAGAACAAGTCTTCAGTAGTTTCATTCTCTTTAGTTGATGATCAACATAAGATGAAGAAGAAACCATGTGAAATATGTGGTTTGTTCAATCATCTTACAGATGATTGTTGGTACAAAAGAGGATCCAAACTCAAACATAAGAGGAAATTAAAGAGAAAATGGTTAAAATGAAAACTGAGTTTGAAGCCACATTTGTAGCAGCAACATCAAATCCTGTAACCCTTAAGTCCAAAAAGAAATCCAAAAAGAAAGGGGTTAAACAGGTAACAGCTGAGATTGCTCAAAAGAAGAAGGTGCAACATAGGAACTTATCAAACTCCAATGCCAATGTGTTTGGAGAACTGAAAGCTTTATCACAAAATCAGACACAGCTGGTTGTGATGGTTCAACATCTATTGGGAAGAGTTAACCAATTAGATGTTCCTATGTTGAAACTACAGAAAAGGAGGTCCAAGCCAAAGGATTCCTCTTCTTCACCATCTTCTTCCTCTCAGGCTGTTGTTTCCAACAAACCTGTCAGTTTACCATCTGTTGATGAGAACAGGCCCAAAACCAAAAAGGTTTGGGTCTCAAAATCTAACTAATTTGTTGTGTTTTGCAGGTTCTTCAACATGCCACAGAGGCATCTGGTATGTAGACAGTGGAGGATCCATGCATATGATAGGAAACAGATCACTTCTTAATGACTACTCTTAAGGAAGAAAGGGGTTTGTGTCATTTGGTAATGATGCAAGGGTTACATCATCGGCAAAGGCTTTGTTTCCAATGGGGAAATAAAGTTTGATGATGTTAATCATGTGGAAAATCTCAAGTACAACCTCTTGAGTGTCAGTCAAATGTGTGACAAAGGCCATGTTGCTCTTTTCACCAGTCAGAACTGTCGGATTCTGTCATCCAAAGTTCTAAGTTTGATTGATAAGGTGTTGATGAATACACTCTCCTGAAGGCCAACAGGACAGGAAGAGTGTATGCCTTAGATCTTTCCAAGAAAATAGATCTCAAAGGCCATCCTTGCCTATTTTCCAAGGCTTCCCCTCAAGAATCTACTCTATGGCATAGAAGGCTGGGTCATGTTAATCTCAAAAACATAATCAGCTGATAAACCATAGTTTAGTAAGGGAACTGCCTATGAAGGAGTTCAAATGTGAAGATAACTGCACTGCTTGTTTAAAGGAAAACAGCACAAAGCTTCATTTCCCTCCATAGAAGAACCTAAGTCCACTGCCTGCTTACAGCTTCTTCACATGGATCTCTTTGGTCCTGTGAGAGTGATGAGTATGGCTAAGAAGAAATACTGTCTGGTAATTGTGGATGATTACTCCAGATTTGTATTGACTTTCTTCTTGCATTCAAAGGATGAGGCTCAGAAGATTATCAACTTGTGTTGTATGTTGAGAAGCAGTATTCCCTCTCAGTCAAGTGTATTAGAAGTGATAATGGAACAAAATTCAGAAACAATACACTTGATGAGTTCTACCTCTCAAAGGGAATCAAGAGGCAGTTTAGCATTCCAAGAACTCCTGAACAAAATGGAGTAGTGGAGAGAAAGAACAGGACCCTTATTGAAGCTGCAAGGTCCATGTTGGCTGATTCTGGACTGCCAATGACTTTTTGGGCTGAAGCTGTCAATACAGCTTGCTATGTACAGAATAGAGCTCTAGTAAATCAGAGGTTGATGAAGACTCCATATGAAGTTCTTCATCATTTGGCCCCTCTAATTTCATTCTTCAGAGCTTTTGGGTGTCCTTGTTTCATTCTCAACACACGGGATCAACTTCAAAATTTGATCCTAAGGTGGATGCAGGGTACTTGTTGGTTATTCATCAACTTGCAAAGCATACAAAGTCTTCAACTGTAGAACAAAGATGGTTGAAGAGACTCTACATGTTAAGTTTAATGAATCTCTAAAGGAAAGTTTCCACAAAGCCCTGTGGAGCTATTTGATTTGGACATACTGCCATATGTTCCTTATCAAACTTCTGCTGTTGCTCTTGTCAACAGTTCACCAACTGGTGGTACTGCTAGTGCTGATGATGATGATGATAGTAGTACTCACCTCTTCAGGTTTAGTGACCAACTGCCTGTGTCCTCTAAACCTGATGCTCCTGTAGCTTCAGTAGCTTCATCCACAACAAGTGCTGATGAGATTTCTGCATCTTCAACTTCATTTGAGTTGCCACCATCTACATGGTTTCAAGAGTCTACATCAACATCTGTTGCTGCTGAAGGTTCTACAAACACTTGCACTGATCTCATTGCTTATCAAGAGCTGAAGAATCACCCAATGTCTCAAATCATTGGTGATATCAATGTTGGAGTTTCAACCAGAAGTCAATTGTCCAATTTCTGCTTCTATGCTCTCTTCATCAGTCAGCTAGAGCCAAAGAATTATCATGTTGCACTTAGAGACAATGGCTGGGTTGAAGCAATGCAGCTTGAGCTTCTTCAGTTCAAAAAGCAGCAAGTGTGGGAGCTTGTTCCTCTTCCCACAGGTAAGTGTGCAATAGGCACTAAATGGGTGTTTAGGAATAAAACAGATGAAAATGGGCTTATTGTTATGAACAAGGCCAGACTGGTTGTTTAGGGGTTTGCACAAGAAGAAGGTATTGATTATGATGAAACCTTTGCCCCTGTAGCCAGATTGGAGGCAATTAGATTGTTCTTAGCCTATGCTGCACTCCACAATCTTAAAGTTTTTCAAATGGATGTTAAAAGTGCATTTTTATATGGTAAAATAAAAGAAAAGTTTATGTGTGTCAACCACCAGGTTTTGAGGATAATAAACACCCAGAATGGGTATACAAGCTTGATAAGGCTCTTTATGGGTTGAAACAAGCTCCTAGAGCCTGGTATGAGACATTATCTAACTTTCTTTTGCAAAATAATTTCACTAGAGGCTCCATAGATAAAACTTTATTTATTAAGAAGGTGGATCAGCATAAGCTACTTGTTCAAATTTATGTTGATGATATTATATTTGCATCCTCTGATCCCCAGTTGTGTGATGATTTTACAAAATTAATGCAAATGAAGTTTGAAATGAGTGCAATGGGAAATTACAGTTCTTTCTAGGCTTGTAAATCAAACAAAAAGCTGATGGAATTTTCATTCATCAGTCTAAATATACAAAAGATCTTTTAAATAAGTTTGATTTACAAAACTGTAAGCCCTGTTCTACTCCCATGTGCAACACCACACAATTGGATATTGATCAGAAAGGTAAAGCTGTTGATGAAACGCTTTACAGATGTATGATTGGGTCCTTGATGTATTTAACAGCTTCTAGACCAGATATATGTTTGCTACATGTGTTTGTGCTAGATTTCAGGCTGCACCTAAAGAGTCTCATCTGATTGCAGTCAAGAGGATCTTTAGATATTTGCAAGGTACACAATCTCTAGGTTTATGGTATTCCACTGGGCACTCTTGCAAATTAGTTGCTTTCTCTAATAGTGACTATGCAGGGTGTAAGTTGACCAGGAAATCAACTTCTGGTGGATGTCAATTCCTAGGCAACTGTTTGATTTTTTGCAGAGTAAGAAACAAACATCTGTTGCTACATCCACTGCTGAAGCCGAGTACATTGCTGCTACAAGTTGTACATCCCAAGTACTCTGGCTTCAGAATCAACTTTTGGATTATGGCATTACAGACTAAGACTCCGTTATTAATGGATAGTGCTTCAGCTCTTTGCATTGTCAAAAATCCAGTCCAGCACTCTAGGACCAAACATATAGAAATTAGACATATTTTCTAAGAGATTGTTTTGAAAAGGGTCTAATTAATCCTATGTTTGTGCCTAGTGCTGATGAGCTTGCAGACATTTTTACTAAGCCTTTGGATAGTTCAACTTTCCACAACCTGGTGTTAAGGCTTGGTATGCTGCAGCTAGAATAAGAGACAACTACTGATGATCTCAGTAATAAGTACTGATGATCATTGGTAACCATGTCACATATAAGTACTGATGAGTTCTTTTACCCTCAGTAGTTTTTATAACTACTGAAGGCTAAATGCCTCACAAGTATTGAAGTACTTTATCTGTTCTAAACTACTGATGTAGTTACAACTACTGAAATCAGTAAAAACAGATAAGTACTGACGTCCTATGAACACCTGAAAAGCAGATGAAAAGTCTGATGAGTAAGTGTTGAGGACAGTATGAAACAGCTGAAAAGCTAAGAATTGACGAAAACAGCTGATGAGTAATTTCTCTTCAGTTGTTTCTACAACTGCTATTTCTAAACAACTGAAGCAAGACCACAGTCTTCAGTACTTTCACAACTACTGATAACTAATACCAAGTCTTCAGTTATTTCCAACAACTGATGGCAAAACCACTATCTTCAGTAGTTTCACAACTACTGATGACAACACCAAGTCCTCAGTTGTTTACTTCATATGAAGTCAAAACCACGACCTTCAGTAGTTTCATAACTACTGATGGTTAACACCAAGACTTCAGCTGTTTCAACGTCTGATGGTCAAAACCAAGTCTTCAGTTGTTTTATAACCCTGATGACAACACCACCACTGTCAGTCGTTTTAAACCTCTGAAGGTTAATACCACGTCATCAGTAGTTACAAACAGCTGATGACCACACCAAAACCTTCAGTAGTTTTCTTTCAGCCTTTTCTATCCCAACCCTATAAATACCTGTCTTCTGTCTTCTTCTTCAAACGTTCTCCTTAGCCCGTTCTTCCTCATACTTTCAAAATGGCAACCATGATCTAAACCCGACATAATTGCGTCGCCTACCTCACGAAATCGGCCTTCTGGACAAAGTTTGATCACGCCATAGACCTAATGGCTGATTCTCATATATAGTAGAGCTCTGCTCTTCAACCCGACCATCCCCCCAGAGTCACTAAGTTAGTTTGGTCCAATGCCTACGTTCACACTGATGTGCCTTCCGGCCAAATTTCTGTTCAGTCATTGGTCAACCAAACACAATAGAGGTTACCCTGATAGCATTCGTTGAGTGCTAAATTTACAAGATGCTACTGCTATGACTGAGTAGCCGAAGGGCACAACTGATATGTCCTTCACCAACAATGGGTACTACGGAAATCTTCGAGCTGCTACCATACTGAAGAAGAACTTCCCTGATGCTGAACGACTGATATTTCATATGTGAATGTTGGCTTAGCCTCGAAGACCTCCTCATGGGATCAAATGTCTTCCCGGTGGCAACAGGTATTATATTCAATTCTAGAACACCAACCTTTAAAATTTTTCACAAATTGTGTTTCTAGAAATCAAAGATCTGGCACAGAAACCTGTGGGAAAAAGATGGCTATTATATCCCAGGTTTTTGATGGCCATAATTTTAAATGAATTACAAACTGATGGCCTTGTTGGCCTTAGAGTCCCTGCACCAGCTGTTCTAGCTGAGGTATACTCCAGGCATAACTCCGACCAATCTCTCAAAGAAGCTGCCCGTTTGCTCAAACCCAAGCAAAGGAACCCACAGCTTCAACTGCCAGATCCAAAGTCCCCACCAAGCCAAAATCCAAACCCAAACAAGCTAATCAGGGAGATGAGTCCCCTGATGATGCTCCTGTACCACCCAAACAGGATAAACCTACTGGTTCAAACCCCCAGTAGTGTTAACGACTCAACCAGCCACAGCCGCACAGGTATCCTCTCAAAAGGATCCTGTTGCAACCACTTCAGGGGAAACCACATTACTGAGACCTCTCTCACTTGAGGAGGTTATCATTGAAGAGCATCCCTCTCCCCGGATGCAATCAGCTTCTATCCCCTCTCCCATGCAAATGCCCCTCAAAGCCCAACCATTATAATTGCCAATGTGCTGACTCAGCTGCATGCCTCTCCTCCTCCCAACAACCACCAACACAGGGGAGAACACAGCAATTGAGGAAGAGGATACACATGCTTCTGACAACCCACAGCACCGGGGTTTAAATGTTCTATCCCTGGTGTGGATATGGAGATCAGAACATCTGGTGAGGCTACCACCTCTTTTGATCAGCATATGATCGGACTGAGGTTGGTAACATAACTAAGACCTCACCAGAGGCAACAGCTGATGACGACAAAGTCCTGAGGCTGGAAGTCCCCAGTTCCAAGACAAAGGGGCACATGCTACATCTGGTCTACACCCAGTGCATGTACATCCTGCTACAAGCAGGAGGTCAGTGATTCAGCATCTGCTGATGATGACCTGGGCTTCTTTTATGATGTTCTTGCCAGAACACAATCCTAGAGGAGGAAGTCAGTAGGCTGCAAAAACTACTTGACTAACTCTCTCAAGGAGAAAGACCATCTGCCACCATATAACCCAACAGATGGCACCTTCCTCTGAAGGTCCCTTAAACACACAGCCACTACAAAACTCTCAGCCACCTGCCTCTATTTCTTGCACCATTTCTCAGGACCAAAACCCCCTGAGCAAATGGATGCTATCCCTCAAAATCCCCTATCTCTCATCACACCGCCTAACGAATTTGTTATTAAAACTGTTGATGAGAGACTTTCTTCTATCTTACAACCCCTGGTGGAGGATGTACTGAGCCAACAACTTTCTGCTATTGAATCCCTTGCTACCAATGCACCCAAAAGGGGGAGAGTTCAGCAGTGAAAGCTAAAAGAAAGAGGATGGAGAAGGAGAGAGAAAGAGAAGGATAAAGAGGTGGAAAAAGAGAAGGATTGTGTGTATGAGGCCGAAAAGAGAAGGAGAATGTGATTGAGAAGAGAGTTGAAATTGAAAAAGTACATGAAAGTCAAAAGATTTTCATGTCACATACAAGAAAAAGAAGAGTGCTGAGAAAGAGAAGAACTTGAACGAAATGGTTAAAGAGGCTGATGCTGAACACAGCAGATCAATGGACAATATCATTGATCAGCTGTTTAGGCAAGGTTTCGACACTGAAAAGCTGGATTCTGAAATAAGAAGATTAGAGATCGAAGAGATCCAACAAAGATGGGCTAGCTACAGCACTATGGATAGAGAGAGACTTGAGATCATGATCAGATTTATCAGCAAATACCTTGGGAGATCATTGATCGAAGTAAAATCATGGACCAGGGATAGAATCTTGGCCATAACCTCCAAGATCTGTTCGTCTGAAGCATATACTAGGGTTTAGTAGTCGAAGCTTTGAATGAAGCAGGAGCAGGGAGCAGGACTGAGCTAGCCAAACACTCAAAAGCCACACTCACCTCCAAAATGCTAACTCAGCCTGTCAACATTCCCTCTCCAAAACAACCACAACCACACCACACAAAACCAACTCCCTTACCCTCAAAACCAACAGCCGATGATGCACCTAAGCAGAAGAAGAGAAGGGTGTTGAGGCTTGTGGAAGAAGAAGAAAATGATGATGAAGAAGATAGGCTGCCGATCTCAGCTGTTCTGTAGTTTCCTAAGGCCAAAGATCTATCTCTTGCAATAACTCCTGAGCAACAAGAGATGCAATCAAAGTGAAATTGGAAGAAGAAGAACAACACAGATTGCACGATGAAGAGTTATTGAGGAGAGTAGATAAAGCATATGCAGCCACTTCCTCCATCATTATATGTAAAAACAAGCTCAGAGGATTTATACTCTTAGACATACTTTTCAGTATGTGAAAGAAAGAGTAAGAATTTGGCCTGATCCTAGGTTGGCTCACAGAATACAAAAAAAACATCCCTCAGAGATACAGTGGTCAAGTCAAAAAGATTGTAGATGAAGTGATCTCCTTGCCATTGTAGTTTCACCCTGGGAAATCCTGGAAGATTTCAAAAAGGCCTACACCTCAAACATGCCCCCACAAAAAATGCTGGAGAACAGAATGATCAAAAAGGGGCTGGTGTATAAGAGGCTGAATGAGATCAGAAAGGATGAGTTACCACTGCTGTTAGAAGGTCATCATCCTGATGAATTTGCTGAAGTTCAAGTCTGAAGTTCAAGTGCTGAAGTTTCAGCAGTTTGTCACAACAGCTGAAGAGTACTTCTTCAGTAGTTGTGTTTATTAGTAGTTTTATGTTTTTACTTTCAGTAGTTTTGTAAAACGACTGAAGAGTTTGTTCTTCAGTCGTTGTAGTTTCAGTAGTTTCTTATCAGTAGTTTTGTAATAAGTAAACACTTGGCTTCTTGTAAGAAGATGTCAGCTGCTTGACATCTTCAGTAGTTTTAGTGTTTCAGTAGTTTGTTAAATAACGGTTAGATGTCACTATCAAGTGACATCAGCCTACGTCATTTTTCCTTATATAAGGAAGAATGACCTAAATTGTATATTGCGAATGCCATGACAAAGCGTGTGATTGAATGAAATATTCCTTTTGCAGAAACTTTATCTCTCTATAACTAATTCTATTCATTGCTATATCTTTGGTATTCTTGCTCGAATTGTGCTAGTTGGTACTCTATTCCGCTGCTGAAATCATTCGAATCGATCAAACTAGATGCTGAGATCCTATCAAAGCTTCACTATTCCTTGATATAGTTACACTATCAGATCTGTAAATAATGGATGCTTGATTTGATGCAGCTCTTGGAGAACTTGGAAGAGGTCTGGGTAGCTCAAACAGTTGATCAGCAGCAGCATCAACATCATTTTGAGCATTGTTCTAACTGAAACATTCTCACAAGATAGTTTAGAATAGTTTGGAAACAATTCTAAATCAAAGATATGATCAAGGCCATTCCCCTAACACAAAGAGTGTGCTCATTTACAACTATATTGGATGACTCCTCAAATTGTTAATTCTCGATGTTGTATACTCTATAAGCTTTAGAGCTAGAAGAGTATCCAACAAAGATAGATCATCCGACTTTTCAACAAATTTTACCAAATTTTCTTTTGTGTTAAGTATGGTACACCTGCTACCAAAGGACCTTAGAAAGCCAATGAATGGTGGCCTCTTGTTCCATAGCTCATAAGAGGTTTTTCCATGTGGCTTAACTACAAGAACTTGTTCTGCACATAACATGCAGTGCTGACTGTCTCTACCCAGAATGTTAGAGGTAGTTTTGAATCAGCTAACATAGTTCGAGCAGCCTCAATAAGTGTCTTGTTCCTCCTCTCAGCAACACCGTTTTGTTGGGGAGTTCTGGGAGCACTATATTGTCTAGTAATCCCTGTTGAGTTACAGAATGAGTCAAAATGAAGTTCTTAAACTCAGTGCCTAGATCACTTCTAATTATCTTAACCTTGTGATTGATTTGATTTTCTATTTTAAGGATAAAAGATTTTAATGTTTCAGTAGTTTCATCTTTAGTTCTTAAAAAGAATACCCATGCAAATCTTGTAATATCATCAACTATCACAAGGCAATATGATTTTCTTCAATGCTCATTATACTTGTAGGACCAAGAAGATCCATGTGCAATAAGTGTAATGAGTAGTGATAGAGTTAACACTTTTGGATTTGTGAGATGCCCTGTGTTGCTTCCCTTTCAGGCATGCAACACAGTTATCTTGCAGAAAAAATCATTTTTAGGCAAACCACGTACCAAGTTATTTTTAGCCAATTTATTCATCGTCTTAAAATTTACATGACACATACGTTTATGCCAAAGTATTGACTCATCACTATTAGCTTTGGAATGAAAGCATGATACTTCACCCATTAGGGAAGCATTGTTCATATCAAGCTTGTACATATCCCCTTTCCTAGGAGATTTAAGAAGCATCAATTCCGGAGAAATTGTCATCCCTGGTTTGAGGATAATGCACTCATGTTCTGTGAAAAGCATTTGGTGCTTTTGATCACAAAACTGAGAAACACTTAACAGATTGTGTTCAAGCTGTTTGACAAAGTGAACTTTGTCAACTTTTAACTTACCGTTGGATATACACCCTCTACCAGAAATATATCCTCCGGTCTCACCTCCAAATTGGACAGGACCTCCATCATAGTGTTAAAACTATTGAAGGAGAGATCTGTTTCCTGTCATGTGCCTGGAGCATCCACTGTCCACAATCCAGACATTGTTGTTCTTGTCATATGGATGTCCCTGCACACAAGATAAGATTGTTAGTTTTGATTGGAGACCCAAGCCTTGTTGGTCTTGGGTTCTTCCAATGATAGTGACATAATTGAACCAAAAGTTAAGCATGGGGGTTCAATAGATGTCTTTGAAGAAGAGGTTTGGGCTTCAGCATCTTTCTTGATCTTCCAATCCATCCTTTGGTTGATCATAGAGGATGAGCTTGTTGAAGCTTTTGCAGCATGGCATTCTTCTGAAGCTTCATTCTTTTCGGAAGAAGCCTTCACCACCTTTTCTTCTGAAGCAGTCTTCTTCTGGGATGGTTTCAAGGGAACTTTCTTGTTCTTCCGAACTTCAACAGCTTTTACTTCTAAAGCCATTTTCCCTTCGGAAGAAGAGTTTTCTTCCGAAAGCAACCTTGCTTCGGAAACCAGCTTTCCCTTTTTCATCACTTGAACGTTTGATAAGGTCCAAATGTGAAACTTTCCTGACTCCTTTTCTAACATTATTTGCATAATGTGTGCTAGCGGGATTGTAGTAACAATCTTTAGCCATGTGGTTTTGCAGACCACACATTATGCATGCAATGTTAGTCTTTTGGGAATGTGAGGATTGCTGTTTCTTGAGCTTTTTCTCTCCATCAGCAACCTTTCCCTTCAACTTTTGATCCTTTGGTAGGACAGGAGTGCTGGTACTACACTCCTTTCCTGAATCAGAAGTACCTACCACCTGGAATCCAGCTGAGATAAAGACACCCTTTTGTTTTGGGTCAATCTTCAGCTTAGACTCAACCACCAGCTTAGCAGTTCTTCTGGCAGCTTTAGCTCTGCTTCTTCTTTCTTTGGTGGTTAGGGTTTGATCTTCACTGGGAGAGGTGGGTAGATTTACCTGTTCCTTCCCTGTGGTGGCCACTATTGATGCATCATTCTTCAACTCATGTGAAGATGGGTCAGCAGTTGGGACCTCTTGCTCTTTAGTACCACATCTAGGTTGTCTAATAGACTCATAAGAGTGTGGTAGAGCAATTTCATTAGTCCCCAACCCTCCTTTGTTCTGATAACAGATTTTGGAGTGGGAGGATGATGCAATAATAGCTTGGAAGTCCTGCTCAGAAATAGCATACTTCCTAGCTTAAGCCTCAGCAGTGACAAGATGGGCTTAAGCCTCAGAAAATTTGGATATTAAATCATTTATTTGAGCCTTGTAGTTGTGTGTTTCATGTTTTAATAAGGACACCGTTTTCTCTAACTCGTCAATTTTTTTGGTAGTCAGATTCAGCCCTTTAAAACATATTTCAAGATATTTAAAGACTCAATATCAGATCTAATTTCCATATTGTAGTCCTGATATATTTAACCTTTGCTATACAGGCAGGAGTACAGAGATGTTCGTATACCTGGTTATCATCTGTTCCGGCCATGAGAGCTTGAGCAGGAGACACATCCTGTACCATAAGCTCCAGTCAACTTCTTGAGCCATTGTAGTTGTTTTAGTTGACTTTCCAGTGGGCTTTGATGTAGAGGGATATGTGGAGGCCTATGGGGTTCCCGGATTTGTCTTGGGAGCCTTGCATTCCCTTGCAAAGTGACAAGTTGGTTACTGTTGTAACATTTGTCCTTGGCATTATCAAATCCAAACTTGCTGGTAGTTGGGTTTTGAGGGAAATGCCTTCCAGTTCTCTTAAAGAACTTATTAGCTCTGTAGTTTAAAAGAGCCATCTGTTGGACGATGTCCACATACTCTACATCGTTTGGACTAAAACAATCTAGATCATCAAAACAGTATTGAAAATCACCAGAGTGTCCACTTCCTGAGACAAAGGCACAACTATCCTGAAAGGAATTATGCTGAGCCTGTTGAGACCTTGGAGTCTCAAAGAAAGTGATGTATAGTCCAGAAAAGCAGGATGGCTGCTGATATATGTCAGGTAGTGCTGAGGTTGTGGGGGTACTGAGCCTTTAGCAACCATTAAAGTGTTGCTAGCAGGATGACTCAAAGGTCTGCTTGTTTGGTGGCCCTTCTTACTCTCCATCTCTAAACGGTATCCATCAAGGATGCCATAGAGTTCAGTCATAGTAAGAGTGTTCAAGTTATGTGTTCTCTTGATAGAGACACAGTAGAATGTCCACTCATTTGGAAAAGCACTCAAGAACTTTCTTGTGAGATTTCTATGTTCAAGAGTGATCTTCACAGACTACAGAGAAGAAATAAGATCCATGCACCTGAAATACTGCTGGCTGAGGGTCTCTTCAGCAATATAAGTGAAGTTCTCGAACTGCTGCTTCAGTGAGTCCTTCTTGGATTCGTTGGAGCTTGAATACATCTGAGCAAGTGCATCCAACAATTCTTTGGCAGAGTTACAATGCTCAAACCCCATCATGATCGAGTTGGGTATTGCAGTCATAAGAATGATTATTGCATTACTGTCGATGTCCATCTTCTTCAGTCTTCGTCAGAATAATCTTCAACAACTTTTTCTATCATGGCATCGTTTCCACCAGGTGTTGCCACCTTGGGTTTATACGGACCGTTGACAATGGAGTACCGCATTTTGCTATCTTGGTATCTGATGAAGCCTTCCATTCTTTTGCTCCAAGACCTGAAGTTTTCACGAGTAATGATGGGAGCTTTGGTCATAGTTCCATCTCTACTTCGGATTTGTTAAGGGCCATTTTGAGTGAGTTGTAGGGAGGAGTGAAAAACAAGTTGATTTGGATGGTAAGATCTCACAACCAAGAGCCTAAAAAGCTCTAATACCAATTGCAGAATTGGTTTATGTCACTAAACACTTTTATTTTTCTCTCAAACTCACTTGAACTACACTCTGTGAAGGCAGAGTCTCTAAGAGTTGATAACAATATAATAAGTAGTAAACAAACACAAGAAGTAATTTTCAAGGTACTTGCATATATTGCTTCTCAACTCAAAATGTTACAAAACTCTTACAAGCATATCTTATGAGTTACAATGAGAAACTATATATAATACTACCTACCACCAGATATACTTTGATACCAGGTATAATCTCATAACTAAAGCTAATACTACAAAGCTATAGTTTCAGGTATCTCAAATAAAGTCTTATCTGAGATATGGTAGTCAGAACATGTCCCTAACTTACCTTTTGTCACCAACTAAAGTTGGTAACTTGTACTATCATAAAAGGTAAACGGTGGAATAAAGTATGATCAACTACATGGCTCTTTGAGAAAGCGCCATGCAGTATCAGATGTCCGCAGCGGAGTGTCAGAGACCACACTTATTCCACTGGTTCATAGCAGTGTCTTCCGAAGGTTAAATGACTTCGGAAGAACAAGTACTTCCGAAGCCACTTATACTTCGGAAGAGGCTACTTCTTCCGAGGCTTGAGGACTTCTTCTTTCTTCATACTTCGGAAGCAGTGTTCTGATATCTTCTTCTTAGACTTGATCTTCGGAAGTAAGTTCTTTGACTTAGAAGTAGAGTTGTCTTCGAAAGTTAATCTTTTACTTTGTCTTCGGAAGAACTCTACTTCCTTCGGAAGCTCTACGCTTGGCTTCGGAAGCCTTTGTAAGTAGCATCAAAATTTGACTAAGTGATTTGAATTTTGGTTGCACCAACCTTCTTCTTGATCCAACATAAAACAAAAGTAAAAAAGTTGTCGATTGTTCACAATAATGAGTTATCTAAATAAATATATCTATATATACTCCGGTTAAATAATAATATTACCAAAATCTAAAATATAAATAATATTTTACAATTTTACATGAAAATCATACTAGTTTGGTTTTTTCATAATCACATTTTCAAGCTTACTTATACAAAAAATTTGAACAATGTTTGAATGTTTCTCGTAATTCTTTAAGGAAACTTCATAAAAAGTCATTTAAATCAACATAAAATAGTAATTAAATCTGATTATAACTCATGCACATTAATCAGCTCAAGTTGAAAATTCTTTTAAACAATTACCTTTTTTATCTAATAAGAGTAAGAGTAAGAAAAGAAAAGTATTACTAAAACACCCATTTTAATAAATTTTCTTCAATCGATCCATTTGGATAAATAAGTTTTACACTAACACTATTTAAAGAAAAAAAAACTTTGCATTCGACTATACATGTACATACACACATATGTATGTACACACAGGTACATAAATGCACACATATACACATTTACTTAATCTCATAAGAGCACAATTATCATGTAATTAGATATAAGATCGTGGGTTCTACTCTTTCACCATGTATGATTAAAGAAATAATATCGATAAATATACATGTTAGCCATTAAAAATATAATTACATAAAGAGTAAATTACCATTTGCATCTCTGACGTTTGTTTATTTCAACCATTTGCATCCCTACGGTTTTAAAATTGTCATCCGCCCCTGACGTTTCGTATTATCTTCATTTGAGTCTATACGTTTCATTTTTATCTCCATTTCAGTTCAAATGAGTAACACTGTTAATGTTCTGTTAAAATTATTACTAAAATGATGAAACTACCCTTAAAATTAAAACACACATAAAAAACCTTGTGGGTTCCATCCATCAACATCATCTTCTTCAAATCACCACCACCACAACCACCCCCATCACCACCACCACAACCACCGGGTCATCACCATGACAGCCCCATCACCACCACCACAACCACCCCACCGCCAACACAACCACCGGTCGCCACAACAACAACCCTATCACATCGCCACAACCACTCGATCACCACCACAACAACCCCGTCACCACCGCCACAACCACCCGGTAGCGACCACAACAGCCCCGTCACCACCGCCACTACCTGATTTTGTGGTGATAAAGGGCGGTCTCCAGCGAAGTCCCGGCGGCAACCCGATTTTGCTCAAGAAATTGCTGAATTTTGGGTGCTCTAAACACGAAATCGGAACGGATCCATAGTTTTCATACACCCAATCAGCCAATGATTCAATTGATGAATCGATTTGGGCTTTGGTTAACATCTGATATGGTAATGATTTAGGCGTCTTTAACCTTTTCACACTATCTTCCAACATCGCTAGAGCACCCAAATCCTCCTTACCACCGGACAACACCACCGCTTGCCGAAACCACCATGTCTACGGTAGGTCTGCTGCAATTGAGACGAAGAAGACGACGTCGGAGATGATAAAGTAACAATTCCGGTAGGTGAAATCAATGAAATTGGTTTTTGGCTTTGATCTAAGTTGAAATTCTGGCAACTGCCCCGTTTGAGATGCTCCAACGCCATTCTTGATGGGTTAGAAAAGAAGAAGAAGAAGAAGGTGTTGGTGGTAGCATCAATGGGTGGTGGGTGGTGGTGTTGATGGGTGGTGGTGGACTTGTGGATGTAGACAAGAAGAAGAAGATGTGGGTGGTGGTGTTATTTGATGGAGTGGGTTGTGTTTATATTTGATAGAGAGAAAGTAGGTGTGTGTTTATGGTAATCAAAAAAGAAGAAGAAGATGTGGGGTCCTACAATTTTTTTTTTATTTTTTTTAATTCTTAGGGACATTATAGTCTTTTCATAAAAGAATTAACGGAATAACTAACGGTGTTAGAGATTTGGATACGAATGGATATAAGAATGAAATGTTATGGGACAGATGATAATTTTGAAACTACAGGGATGCAAGTGGTTAAAATAAACAAATATCAGAGATGCAAATGGTAATTTACTCTTAAATAAAATAAGGTTAAAAGAAATTTTTTATACGGTGAAACTAATGAATATGACCCTATTTACACACCTGACATATAATTATTTGTTCCTTTCTTATAATGTGTTTTTGTTTCCTTCTTCCAACTTTATTTTTGTGGCTATAGTCGTTTCATCTAAACTAGTATTTCCTCAAGAAATATTCAGTTAATACACAAGTCTGTTGTGAGGTTTCATTATAAAGTAACATGACATTTAACCACGTTACGTACCTTTCTATCATAATTTTTAAGTTACTAACTTATTATTTATTAATGTATGTTCTAAATTTTAAGTTAATGTCGTTTATTAACGGTGATGTGCAATGTCTTGTATATGAGGAATTATTTACAATCTTATTTTGGCATCTTTTGTAATCTTTTAAATTGCTTTGTTTTAATGAAACATTGTCTTTGATCGTACCATTTCTCCATTATGTGGTTGGTGTTGCTGTCCCTGTTTAGAGTTGCATATAGTTAATTGATCAAACCTGCATTCCACAATGTTAGCTGAAACATGTCCCTATCTTCTTTATAGACTCATGACCAGTGTTCAAAAACCACCTCTATGCTTTCCCCGTGGCTTGACCTCGTCCTTACTTTTTTGTTTGGTCATTTGACATGGTTGGGTTTGGGGCCATACACTTTTACCCTAACGGGACAATATAATTACTTCTCTTCAATTTACATGTTATGCTTATTATTAACCGACTAACTCATATAACTAATAAATTAATTTTGTGGCTTTTTATAGTTGGTTGTGTTCATTTATGCTTCATTATATCATTGTTTTCTTTGTACATGTACTAACGAATTTGTAAAGTTTGATGCTTGGTTCGACTAATTTTTTCTTTTTTATATTTACCAAAAGTATTTTTACGAATTATAAATAGAGGTTTTCACATGATAAGAGAGGTTCTCTAGTACTTTCAAATGATAAAGAACATTATGATAAAAATTATAATAAGCTATAATTAAATTAAAGTAATACATATATAGTTAATCTAATAATACAAAATAATCAAGAATATATAACTTTCGCTAGTTTGAACAAATAAATAATAATGAAAAGAAAACCATAAATAATAAATAGACAAAACTTTCAAGTTGAACAAATAAATAATAATGAGAAGAAAACCTCAAATAAATTTATATTATTGTTTTCTATGTGTTGAATGATCGATCTTAGCAACCCTAATTTTTGGTTGGTATGCAGTAAGTTTTTCATGTTTTAAAAATGCTACCTTGGGCTTGCTATATCAATCTAACAAAAAGCTGTAAAGACTCAAAAATTTTACAACTGTCTTAGCTTTAGTCACAACATTTTCAACCGTTCAAATTCCGTCAAATAGGTCCTACAACTTGAGTGTAATTCTTTCTCAATTTCTTATAAAAATTTATTGTTTATAAAATCTTGTTTATTAAAAAGTCAAGATTCTAATTATTCTGGTTGTTTTTTAATAAAACTACTTTTAGAAAATTCTATTATTTTTTTAATTATTTTAAAAAGTAACTGATTTAAATTATTTTGTTTCAAAAGAATTAATGTTTAGAAAATATATGAATTTTAATATTCTTAATAAAACTTATTTTTAAAGACATAGTTTGATTTAAAAAATATAGATTAGAGAGAAAAATGTATCAATTGACCAAATTAATTTTTATGAAGAGAGAAAATCTGTTTGAGTGTTTAAATTACTTTAATCCTTTTTAGAAGGAAAATAAACTGAGTATATTTAGAAGAATGACAAATGTCAAAAAAGTGTTTAATAAGATGACAAGTGACAAAAAAACATTCTTTTATTAATATATATATATATATATATATATAAATATATTATTTTTTACTCTCTTATTTAAATAGTTTCATTTCAAAATTTTTGTTTTAAGATTTTCTTATAAAAATTTATTTTTAAAAAAATCTTGTTTATTAAAAACTCAAGTTTCTAATCATTCTAGTTGTTTTAATAAAACTACTTTTAGAAAATTCTATACTTTTTATAATTATTTTAAAAAATGACTGATTTAAACTACTTTGTTTCAAAAGATTTAATGTTTTAAAAAATATATGAATTTTAATTTTCTTAAAAAAATTTATTTTTAAAAACATAGTTTGATTTAAAAAATATAGATGAGAAAGAAAAATGTATCAATTGATCAAATTAATTTTTATGAAGAGAAAGAAATTGTTAGAGTGTTTAAATAACTTTAATACCCTTTTAGAAGGAAAATAAAATAAGTATGTTTATAAGAATGACAATTGTCAAAAAAAAATTTTTAAAAGATAACAAGTGTCAAAATTTTTTTTCTTTTATTAATATTTATAGATTTACAGATAGATATGCATTCAAGTAATGTAAAATAGACACTAAAATATGTCAAAGTAAAATGTGAGCTCATGTTTCATAGTCATCAACATCTTAAGCCACCAAATATATATATATATATATATAATATATATATATATGTCACTCTCTAATCAATTAAGTTATCATCACCAACCATTGCTGCTATATACCCTTCTCAAGGTTTCCTTTAACCACTTTCTAAATGCCTTCGGACTTTAGCATATGTCGTCACAGGAGTAAATCTTTCGACAATGCCAATGATCTCGACGAGGACAATATGGTTTCTGACATAACGGAGTGCTATGCGTGCACTCACGTAGGCATTCCCGTCTTCCACTCAACCAGATGTGATAATAATGCCAATAATCAACCACAATGGGAAGCATCTGTTGGCTCTTCTCTTATGCCCAATTATAACCGCCCCAACTCTAAATTCATCTCTGATTATTCATCCAACGACCAAAAGAGACGTTGGTCATATGGGTTCCTTGGGCACGTCTACAACCCTCGCAGCAAACGAGTCCAAAAATGGAACAAATTGTTTTTGTTGGCCCGTGGGATATCTTTAGTTGTTGATCCTCTTTTTTTTCACTTTGTCCATCGGTTGTGGTGGCGTCCCATGCCTTTACATGGACAGTGTGGTGGCGGCAGAGGTGGCGTTGATTCGTACATTGGTGGATGTTGTTCATCTGGTTCACATGTGGTTGCAGTTCCGGATGGCGTATGTGTCACGCGAGTCCCTTGGGTTGGACGTGGGAAGCTTGTGTGAGATCCACGGTCCATCTCTTCTCACTATCTCAGGTCGCTCAAAGGATTTTGGTTTGACGCCTTTGTTATACTTCCACTCCACAGGTTATCACTATTAACAGTTATTTCACATGCAATCGTTTAACATGTTCATACGCATCATTAATGCTTTCGTCTTTTGCGAAAAAAAGAAGAATTCCTTGCTTACCAACAATATGTCAAAAATAATATTACCTTAAATCTATATTATTTATATAAAACATATGAGAATGGTATTTTAAGATATTATAAAATTAAGAATACTTACTATATTAATACATAAGATACAACTTTTGGGGGTAAAATAGTTTTTATAACATTATCTACATATTACCCCTTATAGTTAGTTACAAAATAACCTTACACTTACACTTACATAAAATTTTGTATTATCTATCCATAAACCAAAAAATCTTAATATGTTTTAATATTTCAACTATATCTTATAATCTATTACATTTAAAAACGTTTTGTGACTACTATAAGAATAACAAAATATTAAATGCACGTGTTAAGTGTAAAATGTCGCTCTACCGCATTACACGGACACCCCTTCTAGTATAATAATAATATTATTAATATATGTGCCAAAGTAAGTACATGAAAGTGATACTTAAAAATTATGTTTTCTTTTAATCGGGATGATTATATATTAACTGGTATAAAGAATCTGCCACATAATAAGAGTGTGACAAATGTTAGTAGGCTGCAAAATTCTCACATTCTTTGGTTTGATTTTTATTATTTTTAACTACTCTTGTATGTTTTCTTTATATTAATAATCTATCATTGTTGTCTAAACTTTTTTATCATTTAAGAATGGTATTTAGGATATACATGTTGAACAATACCACTTAAGAACGTATTATATATAAAATACAAATCTGACTGTTAGAATGTATGAATGCTAAAATCTGGTTGTAAACATTAATCTTAGGTACGTTAGAATAACTGATCTTACATATGTTTCAGGTTGTATTTTGGTTGATGGTGCCACGGTTTATGCGTGAAGAGCGAATAAAAGCAATAATGACAAGCCTTTTTTTTCATTTTCATCTTCCAGTTCCTACCTAAAATCTATCACACAACCTTGCAATTAAGAAGGATGACAAAAGTCACTGGCTACATCTTTGGCACGATTTGGTGGGGTTTCGCCCTTAATCTCATCGCCTATCTCATCGCTTCTCATGTAAGTATCATCTTCTTCATATTTATCCACTATATGTGTATATATAGTATAGGGTTAGGTTAAAAGATAAAAAACCTTAAAAAGTCTAAAAAAGTTTTTAATACACTCATAACTGGCCCAAACGTACTCGGAATTAACACATTTCAACGACATTGAAACCAGCAACATCTACATTCTTAGCTTTTGGGTTTAACTTCTAAGTTTTAAATATTAGGATCAGATTTTTGGGGATGGGTGAGTGGATTTAGGTAAGGGTTGAGTTATATATACCCCAAATTTTCTACTTGTTATCACCCCTTCTCACAAACACACAGAAAATTATTTTTTAATATTACCTATTGTATCTTTATATTCAAATTAAATTAAATTAATGTTGATTCTAAATCAAACAATCTAATTTTATTTTTTAAATAATTTCAAATGTTGATATTTACATTAAGTTAATAGTACGCCATAATAGATTTATTAATATGAAGGGATAAGTGTTAGTAAGAAAATTAATGAATTGTAAATAATCATATTGATTATATATCAGAAAAAACAAGATATAATCTAAAGAATTTATTAATATACAATATAGTGAGCATATATACTAATAAATGAAAACTAATTGGTTGCATTTAAGGAAATTAGGCACATATATACAAGAGAACTCTTAATAAAAACTTAAAAGTAGAATTAAAAAGGTATAAAACATATAAAAAGCAAAGAAAAGGGTATGATTTACGTATTTAAAAAATATCTACACATTTATGATATCACTTGAAAAGCTAGAAAGTTGGTGAATATACATTTGTAGACAATGCATATATTATGATTTCCATCCGGTTGCACATTGATGTTTGTAGTGGTTTCATAGTTGACATTGTAGTCGGCAGTAGATACTCTCCTTCTAACTATACCATAACATAATGCATACCATGTATGTGTACTATAGTAATAGCTCGATGGTGTTCAATCTCTTTGTTGTCTTTCCAAAGGGGAAAGCAAGTGCTTGAGCTTTTTTTGCTCAAGAAATAATTAATGACACCAAACCGATTTGCAATCAAGAAACCTGTATCAGACGTAATAATCCATTTTCTTCACGGTGCAATGCCTGTTCCTAGAAAACACAAGAACTCGTGTATTTCATCAAAGTCTTTTCCAAACACATGTCTGTACTGATCTTCTTCTTGACACAACTCATCCAACAATTGAGATCAAAATTCAGGCCATTGATCTTCACTAAGCTTGAGACAAACAACAATTGATCGAAATCCACAATGTCCATCAGGATTAACATCTTTTATGTGTGTGACATAAGAATGAAAGATATCTGAAATTTCTGTCATTAATGGGTCGGAATAACAACATCAACAACATACCTTGATATTTGATAAGCATAGATTTAAGTTGCTCGTAATTTTTCATAAATGATATCCACGTTTGAGATTTAACTAATAATTTCCATTTTGACATAAAGGCCTTCCACTCATGTTTCTATTTGAGAGACCGTCTGCATTTCTTAAATATACTTTGAGAAATATGTCATCGACAAAGCAACCTAGTAGCATTGGGAAAATTTCTTGGCATGCATTCATTAGTGCCAACTCTCTATATGTAACTATAATATGTGGTTGCATATACTCATCTAGTGTTGACTTTAAACATTTTAATACCCACATGTAGTTATCCTTCGTTTCTCAATGCATAAATGCAAAATCTATGCAAAATGTCTTCTTGGTAGAAGTTTCGCCAACAATTTGCATAAAAGGCATATTATACTGGTTTGTCTTGTATGCGTGAAAACATTAATGCATAAATCTATAGTTACAAAATTTTGAATAAAATAAATCTTATTACTAGGTCACGCAACCTTAATTTGACTTCTTTTCATTCATCACACATTGCATTTTTCGTTTGATGACTGATTACCTATGCATCCATGAGTAAGACATGTGGAAATGCATGAAATAATTGAATGATGTTGGATGAACGAAAAACAAAGCTTTCAACTCATTTGATAAGATATTCTTACACTTATTAAAAACATACCCATAATCATACAGATGAGATATAAGAACCTGCATAGGATTTTTCCCTTCATGATCCAACTTTTGGATTTTACTACATGCATTATATATAGTTTTAAGTGTAGATACATTATTTTTATTTCTGTCTTTATAATTCCTAAAATATCTCGCGGCACCACACGCTTCCTTGTCATATCTACCACAAATTGCGTTGCATTATCCGACAATCGTTTTGAGAATGAATGTCCCTTCATGTGTTGAGTGGGTGGATGATTATGTTTATTGTGTATCATATGTAAAGTCCAATAATCATTCTTTTTTGTATATTTCCCTACCAATTCAAATGAACAATTAATTTTTTTTTGTGTCAGTTGCTTTACATGGATCAATAACCAATTTATATACACCATCACGATCACACATAAGTATGACTTTAGACACATAGCCACTTGATCTTGTTTTTGATCTTTTAGTGATGATAACGTAACCAAGACTACGTGCGATGTTTTGAACCTAATCCATTAAATCTTCACGAGACTTAAACACCTATTTAAGAATATAAAGTCATTATGATCAACCTTTTATACTATCCTAAATGGTATCAATTCTAAAAATCAAAAGCTGACAAAAATTAATTTATATAAAAATATACACAAGCCTAATTTTTATACTTATATTACATGAAAAAATAGAACAATTTTACTCTTGAGAACATAACGATTTATCCTAAAATAGTTTTTATAAATTTGTAAACAAGTTTGTTCACCATTTAAATCCACAAATAACTAGAAGAACATATTAATTACTAGCTTTTATAATAACTTGGAAATCTTTGGAGTAGAACATAACTGTCTTTTTAAATAAAATGTCCAATCGAAATGCATGTCGAATAAGATTATAAAGAAAATTTTATTTGGGTACAATAAAACAGTTTGATCATGACAAACATAATTTATATGTGCTCATGTAATATAATTTTATATAAAAAACAAAAGCTTACAATCCTAACTTCAACCTTTGAGTAAACCACATACCAATAGAAAATGCAAACATTTCTTCTCTATAAGCTTTAATGTTGATCTTTTTGTTTATGTAGAAGCAATAACTGGTTTTTCTTATTGTGTATGGTAATTTAAGTTTTTATATCTAATACTACATATATATATATATATATATATATATATATACTTTGAATTTAATTAAATATGTGTTACTAATAACTATAACAATTTAAATATGTTTTTTTATTATTTTAAGTAGTAGATATACATGAATTTGAATTCTTAGAACAATCTAACTCAATCTAATAATTATACAATAATTCAAGTTTTAAAAAATATATGCAACATATTAACTTGATTAACTAAATTAATATACTAACTTGAAAATATCATAACAATGTAAAAGGTATATCTTGACTTTAAAAAAATAAATAAATTACAGGTTATTAGAATAAAAATAAATTAAAAATAGTATAAAAGTTTATTGATTATTATCACATTAAATGTCAAAATGGATCAAATGAAAACAAAAGAATCAAATTGAATTTTTTAAAAGCTTGAAGGGAGGCGGTATGACAAGTAAACAATAAATAAAAAGAAGCATGTATAGCAACACCCTTAGGTAATTGATACTTCTCTTTCTCTCTCTCTTATATACACACACACACACTAACTAATGTTCATCTGATCTCGTTGGTATCTACTTCAAATAGGGTATGTGTTCAATATGCTATATAAGGTATTTGATAATCAAAAAGAGAGATATTAGGTTGTTGACTTGCATTATCTTTTAGAGACACACTCATGACAAAAATGATCATATTTGTCACCAATTTAATCGTTGACTGAATGTTTATTTATGGTAGGTTGTAGGCGGATGTTGGTATGTTTTGGCGATACAACGGGTGAGTTTGTGCCTAAGACAACAATGCAATATTAAAAATGCATGTAACCTACCTTTGACTTGTGCTGATGAGGTTTGCTTCCAGTATTTGTTGCCCAAAGGGAGATTTGGTGACCGTTATGCTAGAAACTCAACCACGAGTTTGTTGAGAGTGTCATCGTGTTTGGATATAAATAGTTCATATAACTATGGCATTTACGGAGGGGCATTTCCTGCTATTTCTAGCAAGTCGCTCACATTTAAGGTTCTATATACATTTGCTTGGGGTCTCTTTAATCTCGGTACATTTGGAAATGATCTTGAGCCCACAAGTCAGTGGTTTGAAGTGCTCTTCAGTCTTCTCACTGTGCTCAATGGGTTAATGTTATTCATTTTATTAATAGGCAATATTCAGGTAAATACTTTTTCTGCTTAAGGCAAACATATAATGATTTAGTTCACAATCCTCTTTAAGAGTTATCCTGTTCACATTATACTTTTGTTACGTTATTTTAATTTACATATTGGTGGATACATTCAATTCCTATTTACCATTAAACTCTACATTCTGGTTGAGAAATTATTTCTAAGTAATTTAACTTGCATGGCATAATGAAGGTGTTTTTAGAAGATGTTATGCAAGAAAAGAGTAAAATGGAATTAAGATGTCGCGACATGGAATGGTGGATGAGTAGAAGACAACTACCATCACTTCTTAGACAAAGAGTTCGTCATTATGAACGCCAAAAGTGGGCACTAACAGGAGGTGAAGATGAGATGGAACTCGTTAAAGACTTGCCTGAAGGCCTTAGACGTGATATCAAGTGTTTCCTATGTCTAGATCTCATACGAATGGTAAATAATACACTTTTCATGCAGTTTTGATTTATGAATGAGTAACTTGGGATTGTGATTTATACTTGTATTGTGAGTAATAAACATGAACTATAGGTAATAAATAAATGAATTAAATGTGTTGGTCAGGTTGCAATTCATTCAATGTTTATTCTGAATACACTATTTGGAACTATGGTTTACTTTCTATGAATCAGATAGAAAAGTTTAAATAAATAAACGTATTTAATGTTTATCATCTTCATATTTTATTTAATTTTCATGTATATCATTGTTAAGATACTAGAGTGGTTTTCTTATCAATCATTTATTATGTATTAAATAAATATCTACAAAAGGTGAAAGAAAATAGTGTTTGTATGTCAACATACTCAACTATAACCTACTTAAGAAACAATAATTTAAACAATTTGGTTAGTCACGTTATCCATCTAATTTTACAACTTGCCTCCTATGCCCCTTGTGAAACATAAAATTATTAAGTCGAAGATAATGCTACTAATATTTGTTTTATCTCTTCAGGTACCGTTGTTCCATAATTTAGACGATTTAATACTTGACAACATATGTGATTGTGTTAAACCACTAGTATTTTCAAAGAATGAAAAGGTATGCTATTTTCGTAACCAATGGCTCAAAACACCAGATTAATCACATTAGACATGGGTCCTTTTTCCAGTTGATGCAATTGTGAAATTAACCTTATCGCGAATTTGATTTTTTTTAATGTAGATCGTAAAAGAAGGTGATCCTGTTCAAAAAATGGTCTTTATAGTTCAAGGACGTGTTAAAAGTAGCCAAAATCTATGTATTGGGGTTGTTGCAACCAATATACTCGAACCAGGAGGCTACTTAGGTGACGAGCTTCTATCATGGTGCCTCCAGAAGCAAGATAAAAACAACCTTCCAAGATCATTTGCTACATTCACTTGTCTAGAGCCTACAGAAGCATTTGAGCTTGATTCTAATAATCTCTATTATGTCACAAATCATTTTCGCTACAAATTGCAAATGAGAGGCTGAAGCAAATTGTTAGATATTACTCGTCAAATTGGAGGACTTGGGGGGCAGTAACTATACAACTACGTTGGAGACGGTATGTGATGAGGATGCGACGTGTGGAGAATCATGTGGCACAGGAAGATGGTGGCACTCACCATATGCTCCGGCAGTATGCTGTTATTTTCTTGTCAATTAAACCCCATGACCATCTTGCATAGCATTAACTATTTTTTGTTCTCTAAAAATTTAACCACTATTGATGGTTCTATATTTTGTTTATTCTGATGAAAAGTTGAAGTATTGCATCCTACTCCCCAGTTCATCTTTCGTTGGATATTATGGTATAGTCATGTCTAATATAAATATGATACTTGTATCATACTTTAATTGGTTAATTGTCTTAGCCATCTTTGTATTATTCTACCAAAAACCTATTCAGATAATATCTCTATATTATTCTCTATTAACACAAAGAGTAATATATCATTAAAACAATTACGTCGTTTTTTAACCCGACTATTCTTTGAGTTGTGGTAGCTTCCACGCAAGCAAGATAAGGCTCAGCAAAGCAATAGTAAGTGAGAAAATCCTTTGCTATCTTCTTAGACATAGTTAAGTGTTCGCCTTTCTTGAGGTGAATGGAAGACTATGTATATATACTTTTTAAGATATTTTATAGTTGTTTATGTAACAACTCACTGAAAATATTTTTTGACATAACGTGTATTTCTGTTCAAATCTTTCCATGTTGGTTAGATTTCGCCAAAGTTTGACTTTTGATATTGTGATGAAGTATCGAATAAATAAACGCTTAAGGGATTATCGGCACAATCAAAACTACCCAAACTAGATGAACTAATAATTGATTGTCACATCATTTTCACCCAAATTTACCCAAAACTACTCAAACTGGTAGGGGATAACCTAAATGTAACACCCAAAAATTTTAAAAGAAAAGAAATGAGAGAAAATATGACGAAAAATAAGGAAAAATAATAAAACCCAAGTCAAGGGGTTAAAAATGTACAAATGACAAAATTTTATAATAATTTGTACAAAAGTGGGTGTGGCCGTCCACACCCATGTTCCATCAACTTTCTTCATACGGTTTACAGAGAGAGAAATCAAAGAATTCTTGGGTTTTAGAGAGAAGAAGAAGAGAAGTGCAGATTCAAGGTTATTAGCAAACTTTTTCATGTTTTTTTGGATGATGGTTCTTTCCTTTGCAGCTTCTTCTTTCATCTTTCTCTTTGTTGTCTTTCTCTCTTTGAGTACTTCAAGTTCAAGCTATTTGAGATATTCAAACTTTATGTACTCAAAGGACAAGTGAAGAAGTGCATCTGCCTTATATAAGCCTGTGTCACTTAGGTAGCTGATCATATTGATCCTATCAGTTTCTTTGTCTACCTGAGGTTCTTGTGGAGCCACAGCCTCTTGTTCAAGACTTTCTAGATCTGGTGAAAGGGAAGGAACGTGTTTGTAGATCCTTTTCAGTCTCTTTTTTTCCTTTATTTGGAGAAGCAATCTTGAATCCTTTGCCTCTTTCCTTTCCCTTGACATTTCCATGTCAGCCAGTTCATTTAGTTCCTCTAAGGGGAGGGAGATGATATTATCAATATCATAGTTCTTGGTCTGTAAGTAGGCAATCCTCACTGCCCTCAACTCATCATTCTGAGTGTTTGGTCTGGGAGCAGCCCTAATTGCAGCTTCCATGAAGCCAGTAGACCCAGTAGAGGAACTTTTTCCCCTTAACTTCCTCTTCCTCTCTCTCTCCTCCTCAATCTCCTTAGTAGTCATTTTCCTTTTCCCTTTATCACTCACAGACCTTTGTAACTCAAGTTGGAAAGAGCTTTGGCCTTTATTGCTTGGTGTAGCGTCCAAGCTCTGGCTAAAGAGAGGTTGAGATGCACCTTCACCAACAGGTGTCTCATCAAGGGAATGGACTTTGAAGCAGTTGTAGGTGTGATAGGGCTTTCAGGTTCAATCACTAGGCCTTCAATCAAGGTTTTCCCTTTGAAGCTAATCTTAGGGTCTGCCTCAACATCCAGTTGACCAATGACATTGCCTAATTGCCTCTGTCTCCTTATGAGGCTGAACTCTTCAGTAATCCTATCCTGAATCCTTTGAGCCAACTTGTCAGCTTGTCTAGATTGGCTTGGATTGATAAGTGGCATATTGACAAGGTCAAGACCTTTATAGTAGTTCAAGGTCTGAAAATTGAAGACTTCTTGTTGTCATTGAACTCTCTGAAGAATGAGGCTCGTTTGTGGGCATCATACATCCACCCTATGATATAATTGGAAGTTCCTTGAGGTGGAGATAACACAACCCTTGGAATGCCTTCCTAAAAAATACTCTAAAAGAAGGAGTCTATAGAGTTCACATCAATGTAAACTTAAGGAAGTTGCTGAGTATGGATAGTTGCAAGTGAAGATGGTGAGTCTTTAAAGTCCATGCTCTGTGAAGAACTCCCAAGTTCTATAATTGTAATGACTTTCTCCCCCTTTTCGGTAGCATCACCTCTTACATAGGTGAGCTAGGAGTTAGGTCAATCACATTCACAGGTTCTTGTAATTCTAGTTGAGCTCTTCTTAAAGGTCTCCTAACTAGTTTCTCCTTGAGATAAGAAATGTCAAGTTGCTGATTTTCAAAATTTTAAAGATGCCTAGCTTCATTTGTCCCAATTTAAGAATATTATTTGTTTCCCTCAACTGTGAGCCTAGTTCACAGTTGAGAATGTGTTGAACACATCTAGGAAGCATATAGTACTCTAAGGAGTCCAAGTTAGCAAGTAAATTTGTATAGACAAACTGAGAGTACCTTAACTTGACCCCTTGAACCATTTTATGCACTATGAAGGAGAGATTTTCAGGAATCAGATCCCAACCCCCATGCTTGTTGAAGAAGCTATGGATGACCACATGTAGTAAGTACTTCCACTGGGATGAGACCTTCCCTTTCTTGAAGGTCTTTACAGAGAAATCCCCCTCATAGCCCATCTGTTGAAAGTGTCAGGACCATGTACATACGAAATACTAACACATTCTTCGTGAGACTAGATCAAATAGTGTGGAATCCTCTTTGATTGGCGATCCAATCAAATAAGAATATACTAAACGTTAAGAACGAGTAGGAATCGATCAAGAACGAACTTTGAAGTTGGATTGGCTTTCTTGGATGTTCTGGACGGCTAGGGTTCGTGAAATTATGAAGTATTCTCAAGTGTTTTCCAAGTCTATATTTTCCCACTAGTTAAGTGGTATTTATAGGTTTGTAGTTTCCATTCATACGACTGAACCATTAGCATGGTTCAGTAGTGTTACTGAATCATGCGATTGAGTCATACACACGACTGAAGGTTCATTCGTGTGACTGAGTCAATCTTATGTCTCAATCATACGACTGATCCAGTATCCTAGTTCAGTCATGAAACTGGTCCATAAGCATGATGTATTCATGCGTATGGTCCATAAGTATGGTCCATTAGCATGAATACTCACCCGACTAGGTCGAACACATTTCTTAATCATTATTGACTAAGAACCATGCACAACAACCTCAAACCTATATAATATGTTCATACATATAAATTATGCTTTAACATAATAATAATATGAAATAAATAAACATGAATAAACATCAACCACATATTATATTCATTGAACCAATTCATTACATATGTGTAAGACATGAAAGACTTTTAAATTTAAGCTCATAAACTAGGAACAACATGTATCTACAAACTCCCCCTTGGTCCTAGTTTACTCTATCGTCTAACACTCTTCACATGTTCTTGGAATTTTCGTACTTTTCCTCTTTTGTAACTCCTGCATGTATTTCAAATGCAAAGCAGAGTCTTATCATGTGTTGAAACTGGAGAGCTTGTACAATATCCTGTGTGTCATAGAACAGTGGCCACTTGTATAATGTATAGACATCTTCAGCCGACAAGCTTGTAAGCCACATTAGGTCGAATACCCGGATAATATCAATCTTTCCATCTATGTTCAAAACTATGATCGCTTCCCTCGTTCGCCAATCATAATACCACCATTTGAAGTGTGAAGTGAAGTCCTGAGGCATTTCTCGTAAGGGAATCTTTGACATCGTGCGCGGGGGACTCCACTTCAGCACCACTTTAGGTCTTCCAGATATAGGGTCCACTTTAGACTTACAAAAGAACCTCTTCGATTATTGAAGTATGAAGTTTACCCACCTGGTGTCGTATTCCTTCTTTAACGCAGTCTCGAACCATCCTGACATCTTCCTTGGATTACATATAGAAGATCTAAACATGCCAGACGGTTGAGCTCAAAACCAGGAAGAGTCTTCAGATCATGAGGATATCTAAAGTACTTGATTCCTTTCTCTCTCTTAATAGTGTAGACCTCTAAGTCTTCAAAATACGCCCACTCGATAATCTTGCCTGACATTTCTAATGTCTTTTGACTCTGTAGAGCTTTGTGTAGGCATTCTGCTTTGGGGGCGTGCGTTGGGCTTTCATCTCAGCAAAACAAGCTGCCCATTCAACTTTCTTGATATCAACAGTAGCATCTGAAGCTTTGGCTATGCTTTCTTCTTTCTCTTTTTCTTTCTCCACTTCATCCAACTTACCAAAAGTACCACTGTCAAATGTTTCACCAAGTTGGGGATAACATGTCCTTCCGGGTCAGTGTACTGTCGATACTGCTTTGCAGTGACATCCTCTATCTCAATCTCATCTACATCATTCAACTCTTCATCACTCATGACATCAACTTCTGGAGCATCTTTGACAAACTCGTCAGGATTCAGCCTGAACATTTCAGCGAGCTGTTCATCAGTTAGACAAAACCAAAGTTACATGTTTTAATTGTGGTGAAAAGGGGCACTTCAAATGTGAATGTGTAAAGCCCAAGAAGATAGGTAACGGAAATCCTTTCTCATCATTCAATTGTAAAGACAAACCCACTAATGAAGCTGCTTCATCAAGCAAAGACACTAAAGCCTTGACTGCACAAGACGACGAAGGGCAAGATTGGACCTTTCGTTTTGTATCTCCAGGAGAATCCAACATTGCGAGTGTTGAGGGTTTGGATGACGACTCTGCAAGTGAAGGTGAAATAGCAGTGGAACTCGTGATGTTGAATAATGAGGAAAATGCAAATGTGGTCAATCACCTGAATGAAGAAGGTCTCAGAACAACATGTTCAGAATCACCAGCACCCAAACAGTCAAACTCTGCGTTGATGGCTGATTCAACCGAACCTTCTCAGGTAAGTACCAAAGACCAAATTTTAATAGTCATGCATGTAATGAATGTAATAAATTTATAGAAAGCATAGACTCAAAATTTTCTAGGTTATTAGATCACAATGATAGCTTAGTAAATGACTTACAACTGTGCATAGAAGCCAACGGATTTTAAAACAAAATGAGCATAGTTATAAAGAGAAAATAGAACTGTTAAATAAACAACAGTTGTTGCTTTTAACCAAGAAAATGACGTAAAGTTCTATTTAAACTTCCTAGAAGAAACTAAGAAAGAAAAAGCAGTTTTAGAACTTGAAGTAAATTTATTAAGACAAAAACTGCACAGTTGGACCGGTTCTTCTCACATAGTCCAGCACTTAGTGAAAGAACGCAACAATGGGGAGGGTTTGGGTTACAAAGTGGTTCAACCACCACATGAGACCTTGTTGAATGCTAAATGTAGACCTATAAATAACAATCCAATCAAGGATCATGTGGTGTCCACTCCTCTAGTTAGTGATCCAAATTCCACGAGTAAATCGGTGGAATCTGCCACTAAACATAAGGAGGCCACTTTAAAATCTAAAGGTAAGATGCCTATTGTTTATTTGGATGAGCAATTTGAAAAGGTTAAGGTGAAGTCAGGTTCTAACATGTCTAATTTTGAACCCAAAAAGACCAAACAAGTTAACCAACCTCGTGCACCATGTCGTAGTCCAAATAAAGAACAGGGTACAGATGTTAAACATGTTCAAAACTATGAATTTTGTTCAAGAAGCTAAAACATCTAAACAAGAAGTGTCAAAACTCAAACAAACTAAAGTTACACATGTGTCATACACTTCCCCACAGAAGAAAGTAGATCATGCTATAATTGTGGAAAGTATGGACACATTGCTTCTACCTGTCCTTATTATCAGGCACCAAGAAAGAAAATTGAATTTCATGATCCTAAACCAAGGTCTTCTAAAAGGAGTTTTATCACTCCACCAAAAAGGATTAGTGAACATAAAGCTCAAACTGTAAGCCACTCGTATGTTATCACAAACAGGCCTTACACAAAACTGGCCTATGGAAAGAAAAATCAAGTACAGTGTCTGATAATGAGAAGAAGAAGAAAATAGATCTGTCCTCACCCTCAAATGGATAGTGGGTAGAATTTATGATGTGTGACGCCTTTGGGTCACCCAAACTAGTTAAGGCTTGGGTCCCTAACCAAAACTAATCATTTCTTTTAAATGTGCAAGGTGTCCGCTATAGTGCTTCTACAAATACCTGGATTGTTGATAGCAGAGCATCAAGGCATATGACTAGAAACCTGTCTCTCTTGTCAAATGTCAAACAAATTAAAGGAGGACACGTTTTGTTTGTTGGAAATAAAGGAGGTTATATAACTGCACAAGGGGAAGTGGGAATCCAGAAAGTGAAGTTTGATAAGGTAAACTATGTTCAAAAACTTCAAAATAATTTACTTTCTGTCTTGCAAATATGTGACAAAGAGTTCAAGGTTGTATTTGACAACAAGAAGTGCTATGTTCTGAAAAGGACTATGTCATTTCGGAGGACCAAGTCTTAATATCAGCTTCAAGATATAATGATTTGTATGTCTTGGACCTATCAAAGGCCTCCACAACCGATCATCAAGTACAATGCTTCTTGTCAAAGGCAACAGAGAAAGGCTCCATATCCTGGCATAGGAGAATGGGACACATTAATCCACAGAAGATGAATCACTTGATCCAGAATGATCTAGTGTGTGGAGTAAATGTTAAGAACTTCCAATTACCGGATTTTTGTGTCGCATGTAACAAAAGAAAACAGACTAAGAAGTCTCATAAGGAAAAGAAAGTTCACTCAATTGATCTACCTCTTGAGCTTCTTCACATGGATCTGTTTGGGTCAGTCCGTACAAAGAGCATTGCCAGTGATTTGTACTGCTATGTAGTTACGGATGACTACCCAAGATTTTCTTGGGTGATGTTCCTGAAATCCAAATCAGAGACATCTGAATCATTAAAGAGCTGGTAACTACATTGGAGTCACTTACAAGCTTAAGGTAAGGCAAGTTTGCTCAGACAACGGTACCGAGTTCAAGAACCAGTGGATGGAGGCATTCTGCAAAGAAAAAGGAATTGTGCACCAGTCACATCTACCTATACTCCTCAAATAAATGTGGTTGCTAAGAGAAAGAATCGAAGCTTGATAGAGACAACCGGTACTATGCTAGCAGACTAGAAACTACCTATCCAATTTTGGAATGAGGCGGTAGCTAACGCATGTTATACCCTCAATCATGTCTTAGTGGTCAAACGTCATGGTAAAACGTGCTATGAGTTGCTCCAACGACGTAAACCAAATCTGGAGTACCTCGAGCCATTTGGCGCACCATGTACGCTGCTAAAGAAAACTCAGTCAGGGAAGTTCAGCGAGAAGACCGAAGAAGGAATTTTCTTAGGATACAACATACCAAATAAGAGAGTTTACAACACTCAACAGGTCAAGTAGAAGTGTGGTGCAACGTTGATGTACAGAGATACAACACCCCCCTTGCTGGAAAAGGACCCTCATTCTTTTTCAACTATGATGGATTCTTTAAGTCCTTCAACATCCCACTCTCCCAAAATGGAGGATGAGTTATCGACCAAAATGATGTACGAGGTGTTAAATACACCATCACTGGATCCGACGACCTCAGTGTCACAAGGTGAGTCTTCTAGTTCTTCAGGGGCAGCACTTGAAGTAAGTGACACCTTCTTTGATGGCGAAGACGTGGCAAATGATTAGGTGGATCAGGAGGAACAGGTTCCTACTACTGCAAGTACACAAGCATCAGATGTTGATGCCTTTGACACTTTGGAACCTCACACCCCCACTGCCTCAGATACTGAACCCGCTGTTCACAATCTGGATAATGAGGTAGTTGTACCCACCACTCCTGGATCACACCTAAATGTGTATCATCTTTGGACAATGTCATTGGAGATGTTCGATCAGGAGTACAAACAAGAAATCAGCTATACTCAGTTGATTATGCCTCAGTGATGGAAAATGGATATCTTCACAATAGTGCATATTGATGTTTTGTGTCTCAATTTGAGTGAAAATATGTTAGTGAAGCCCTAAATGACGAGGCATGGGTGAGTGCCATGCAAGAAGAACTTCTTCAATTCAAGAAGTTAGGAGTATGGACACTGGTGGATAGACCTAAAGGTGCTAAGGCCATTGGCACCAAATGGGTCTTGAAGTGCAAGAAAGTTGACCAAGGCGTCATAATAAGAAACAAGGCTCGACTTGTAGTTCAAGAATTTCGACAAGTCGAGGGTATTGATTACAATGAAGTCTTTGCACCTGTGGCAAGAATGGAAGCAATACGTATCTTCCTAGCCTTTGTATCTTACATGAAGATTAAAGTTGGTCAATTGGACGTAAAGAGTGCATTTCTTCATGGTGAAATCCGGGAGACAGTGTATGTCAGTCAACCCGAAGGATTTGAGGATCTGTATCATCGGGACAGAGTTTACAAACTAGATAAGGCTCTCTACGGGCTCCATCAAGCCCCAAGAGCATGGTATGAAAAGCTCTCGACTCATCTTGTGAAACACGGATTTCACAGAGGAGTGATTGACTATACACTGTTCATCAAAGAAAAGGATGGTGAGTTACTACAAGTTTAGATCTATGTTGATGACATAATCTTCGGTTCCAAAAATGAAGATTTATGCAAAGAATTTGAAGTAGTAATGAAAGGTGAATTTGAAATGAGTGCCATGGGAGAAATGAAGTTCTTTCTCAGGTTACAGGTGGATTAGACACCAAAGGGGATATTTCTATATCAGACCAAGTATGTAGGCGATATTCTCATTCGGTTCGATATGGAGAATGCTTCGGCAGCTGGGACTCCACTAGCTACAAACCACGATGTGGCACCCGATAAAAATAGTGATCTGGTGGATGCCACCATGTACCGAGGCATGATCGGATCTCTCATGTACCTCACTGCCTCACGCCCTGATATCATGTATGCGACGTGCCTTTGCTCCAGATATCAGGCAAAACTGAAAGTTAACCATCTCATAGGCGTCAAAAGGATATTTCGTTATTTGAAGGGTACTCCAACACTTGGGTTGTGGTATCCTCATGACGATGACTTTGAGCTTACAGCATATAGCGATTCGGATTATGGCGGCTGCAAAATGAACTACAAGTCAACTTTAGCAGGATGAACTACAAGTCACGTGGCAGTGTAAAAAAACAGACATCGGTTGCTCTGTCAATTTGTGAAGCTGAATATGTTGCTGCTGCAAGCTACTATTCATAAATCATCTGGATTCAACAGCAAATGCGAGGCTATGGTTTAAAATTCTCTAACACTCCTATATTTGTTGATAATTCTGCTGCTATAGCCGTAACTAAAAATCCAATGCAACATCCTAAGACCAAACACATCGGAATTAAATATCACTTTATACGTGATTGTTTTGATAAGAATTTAATCGATGTTGTTAAAATTAATATGGACTTTCAATGTGCTGACCTCTACGCAAAAGCTTTTGATAAACCAAGATTTTTATATCTACTAGAGGTCAATGGGTGAAAAAGAAAAGTGAAGTGATTCTAGACGATGACAGTACATAGTCCGACGAGTAGACTTGTTTTTTATTTTATTTTATTTTATTTATTCGCCTATTAAAATTCTAAACGCAAAACATTTTCGGTTTTAGAATTTTAGGGGGAGAATAGGTTAAATTATTATTAAATTAGTTGTTTTAGTTTCAGTACCTATAAAAAAACGGGGAGGAGGACAGTCTATCTAATAGAAATGAGATCGTATCTGTGATACCAATTCAGTGTTATGAAAAATGATTGTACAAAGGAACAAAGAGTTTGGGACTTTAAAAGAATGTAATGATTAAGATGCAAAATTCGAAGTATAAGTCTGAGAAATCTGAGCAACATAAAAGGAAAAATGATAGTAAAACTAGCTGCTACTAAGGTAGCACGGAGAAAGTAGACCTAGAGGTTGCTAGACCACTACATGATGTGTCGGTAGATTTAACAAAATAGATGAATAGACCTAATGGTGATTTCAAGATCAAACTAAGTTGTTCAACAAGCTGTGGGTTATCATCTTATCCCTGGTTAACACAATCAATGAAGTTCCAATAAGGGTGACGAGCAAAATAAACACCACAAATGTGTGCGGATGACCATAAAAATGAGCAAAGCACATGAAAAATGCAAAAAGTAATCAAGCTAATAACCTATGTTGTTGGTGCGATCTTTGCAAAAAGAATAAATTGCTCAAACAAGAAGATAGGTTGTGTGCCTCTCTGTTGTGTGGTGCCACTGACCTGAGGATAAGCATAACCTAAATATTCTAGAATTCATTGTTGTTTGCGCCTCTGCTTTGTAGTGGCACTGACCTGAGGCTTAGCATCTCTTGTTAGCTCTAGAATAGTTTCTTCTTGTAAAATACCCATAGACCGCTCAAAAATCTCTTGAGAAACATTGATTACCATATAAGCGTGGGATCCACAAATGCTTGTTGAAATAATTAAACCTTAAAACATCACCAATGTGTGTGAAAAATCTGTGTATGGATTTAAGAGGACAAGTATACTGACAATCATCGTGAGCTGCAACTCTTGAAAGTCAAGATCACTGTGTACATCTTGTAGCTCTAGTATGATTTTCTAAACTTGCTAATGAATCTCGATGAAAACAAAAATCTAGCATCAAAAGGCTTTGGTAAAATGTCCCAAATGATTTGATAAACCTATATGATTCCATAATGAATCATTCCAATTATAATCAAAGTATCTTGACGCTATACTGTCCAGGAAGAAAAATCTGGTAGATACTTATCTTAGGATTCAACCTCACACAAAAATACAAAAATATGTTTAGCTTTGTTGTTAGTTATTTCAGTTAATTTAGTAGTAAAAGTCAGACTACGCATCGGAAGTCAATCTAGGATTCACTCACTAAAAGGTCACGTCTGTGGTGACCAATGGGGTTTCAAATGTAAAAGGATCCGTTTGAGGTGATCAACAGTCTTCTAAGTTAAAATGGTCATGTCTAAGATGATCAATGGTCAAAATGTCTTATCAATAAGTAAAAGGGCTAAGTGTATGAATGGTCATAAGGTCAAACTCATAAGTATGAGCATTCGCACGACTGGACCATGAGTATGGACTAGTTGTACGATTGGACCATACATATGAACCCATTCACACGAATAAACCACACATATGGACCAGATGTGAGATTGGACCATAAGCATGGGTCAATCCATACGATTGGATCATCAGAATGAACAAATCGCACGAATGGAGGTGACTGAATGAGACAGTTGCACGACTGAAACCTAGTCGCACGACTGAAGGTGACCGACTGAGCCAATCGCACGACTGAGCCTCAGTTGCACGAATCAACAGTGCAATTAGGTTCCGTCGCACGACTGAACGAAACCCTAGTATAAATAGAGGAGGAGTCAGTCGTAGGCATTCATCACACCCCCCCCAAATCGCCCCTGAATCGCACGAAAGCAATACTACTCTGGCCAAATTTCTTATCAGTGATTTAGCACCATATTTGTGATTCTTACTGATTCCGTATCGTTTCTACAGGTAATGCGGGACTAGACTCGATCAAATTGCATAGATTAATCAACCCTTAAATGTTCAAATCGGTTCAAAACTAATACCAAAACAAAACCGTTAAAGAAGCCAATAATATGTACTTAAATGTCAAATTATTTAGTATTAAGTTTTATGTTGATGGATGTGAGTCGAATGAGACTAACCTGAACGTTTAACATCAAGTGTGATCAAAAATTCAATTCTACAGTATGGAACAGAGACGTTATGCGAATGGACACACCGATGAACTTCAATCGCACGATTGAATTGGGTGAATGACTTAATCGCACGAATGATCCAGGCGTATGAACTCAGTCGCACGACTGATTCAACCGCATAGATAGTTGTGTCGCAGGCTCATTCGCATGACTGAGCTCATTCGTATGACTAAGACTCAGTTGGATTGTCCATTCGCATGACAGAACAGAATGCCTCAAGTTCATTACAATTCAAGTGACATTCACTTACACACACTCTAACGTTTATCTATCTTGTGTTAAAACAACATGATGAGTCGGTGGACGATGAGCACAAAGCACAACATATGTGCTCATCTAGACACTACATCCCGAAACGCGTCTGAGTTCACGGGCATTATTATATTTCTATGGAGATCGAGGATTTTCAAAGCTATCTCCACTCCGTGCACACCATACAGGTCGATACAGCAGGCTTTCTGGGAAAGCACTATTGTAGATAAGTCCTCAGAGCCTCACCATATTCGAAGCTCCATCTTTGGTCAGGACATTGACATCAATGAGGAGGATCTAAGGATAGTCTTAAAGTTGGGAGATGATGGCGATTGCCCTACCAGACTGCATCCGTTGACAGTTCGAGGATGTTTTCTTTGGGCTAAGTACTCGGGGGACATCAACGCAGGTGTGCTCAAGAAGAGGAACCTGTGCCCCCAACTCAAGTACTTAGCCCATGTGCTGCTGAAGTGTATTGCCTCGAGGAAGGGAGGATTTGATGAGTTGTCTGATCAGATCCAGAATGCCTATGTGGCTTTGGTACTGAATCATCCTTTCAACTTCTCAAGGATGATCTTCAACTACTGGGTCGAGAACCTAGAAGCCAAGGGCAAGGAGGGATTTTGCATGTAACCTTGGTTCCTCCAGATGATTATCGACCAAAAGCTGCCCTTGCTGCCTAAAGAGAGTGACGATGCGGTGAATTTAGAGGTTATGGATGACACTACCCTAGGGTGGATGAAGGTATACAGGGGAAAACAGGTGAAACCCCTGTAAGGAGGTTGTTTGGGCATCTGGCTCGGGAGCACTACGTGGCGCCAGCAAGGAGGAAGTGGCGCCATGAAGATAGTGACTCGGATGTTGAGCAGGTTTCTCTACCCTCCGATGACTCTGACAGTGATGACCACAATGCTGATCAGGGAGGTGAGGGTCAGGGTGGATCCGAGCCTGCTCCCATTCACCCTAATTTCCAAATGGAGAAGGAGGAGTCTGATGAAGAACCTCTTGTGCGAACGGTGGGGAGCCGGGTCGTTGCCATAGAGAGAGGTCCTAGGGTGGTAGGTGGACGGCACATGGAGTCCGGGGATGCTGCGGTTGCTGATACAGATCCATCATATACCCCGGACCCGCCAAGAAGCCAAGGAGGAGCCACTGTGTCCAAGGGCTCAAGAAGAAAGAGAATGGCTCAACCCTACGACAAAAAAGGAAGAGGCCAAGGTTCACATTGACTACATCTACTCCCACTGCCACAACCACCACCACCACCATTACTGTCACATCTACCACAACTACCACCACCACTACCACACCACCTATCACTACCACACTCCCATCCACCACCACTACAGCCTACCCTTCACCACCCACTCATATGCCACCACCCATATTCATCACTACTACCACTACCACCACAGCCACCAAGCCAGACCATCATCCCACCCGACATTCACCAATGGACCATCTCTACCCCCTATTGGGGTAGAGGAACAGCTGGCCACACTTAACCGTATGGTGCTGAAGCTGTTAGCTGCTGATGAAGAGAAGGCTGCCCAACTACGTCAGCTTGTGGAGCTAAATGCTACCCAAGCACAGCAGATCTCACAACAAGCTAAGCAAATTGCCCAACTCCAGGCATAACATCCAATCAACAAAGAGAATAGAGGAGTTGGAGGCCTCTAACAAGACTATCATGCTCAAATTAAAGGGAACAAAAGACGAGCCACTTAAGATAAGAGAAGGAGATGATGATGATGATGATGATGATGATGATGATGATAGTGATGATAATGAGGCCAGTGAAGATGAAGGGATAAGGGGAAGGTAAAATGATGATGATGATGAAGAAGGAGATGCAGCTGCACGTGCCTCAACTCAGGGTCAAGAGAGACGTACAAAGAGAAATCAAGACCATGGAGCTTCATCTTCTGCCCCTTCTGCTGAGAAGCCAGCATACAAGACAAAAGTAATGCTCAGAAGTTTATGTATTTGTAAAGCGTTGTACTTGAATGTTGTATTAATATTATGTAATTAATATTTATATATCTTTATCAAATGTTTGAGTGTCTTGCTTAATTACTAACAATTGATGTGTTACATGTTTAAATCAAGCAGATCAAACATCTTAGCACGATGAATACGATGTTGCTCCCCTTCAGCAAATCAAGTCTCAACTGACGATGATTCTTGATTTGCAAGGGATTGTCAGACGGTCTGTGAGCTATACTCCCGAAGAAGGAGAAATCATTCATGACCTGACTGACGAGCAACTTGCTGAGATGTTCAGGCTAAACCATGACGAGATCGTCAAGGATGCTCCTACTTTTGAGGTTACTAGTGATGATGAGCTCAACAACATAGATGAAATCAAGATAAAGGATGTCACTGCTGACTATTATCCAGAGTACGCTGACCGAGAGAGAAATGTAGTCCCCAACTTGGGTGATACTCTCGTCAGTAATACATTTGATAAGCTGGATCAGAGGGAGAAAGAGTCTGAGAAGAATGAGGGTCAAGCCCAAGCCTCAGACGCCAATGTTGACATCAAAAGGGCTGAATGGGCGGCTTGTTTTGCTGAGATCCGAGCCATGTGTATTGCACAGAAGCCCAATGTCTACACCAAGCTATACAAAGTTAAGAAACACTTAAAGGTGTCAGGAAAGATCATTGCATGGTCTTATTTTGAGGATCTGAATGTGTATGCAGTGAAAAGAGAAAAGGACATAGGGTACTTTAGATTCCCATACGATTTAAAGACTCTCCTAGTTTTGAGCTCAACCAGCTGGCACGTCTAAAGTTGTTGTATGCTGATCTGAGAAAAATGTTAGGCTGGTTTGAGGCTGCTCTGAGGAAAGAATACCACACCAGGTGGGTTAACTTCAGACCTCAACAACCGAAGAGGTACATCAGACGGTCTGAAGTTGATCCCATTGCTGGAAAGCCTAAGGTAGTGCTGAAGTGGAGTCCTTCGCGTACAATGTCCAAAATCCCTCTAAAGGAAATGCCACAACACTTCACTCCACACTTCAAGTGGTGGTACTACGATTGGTGAACAGGTGAAGCGGTCATAGTCTTACAAAAGGAGAGCCAAATGGATACTATCCGGGTATTTAACCCTATGTGGTTGACTAACTTGTCTGCTGACGATGTTTATACTTTATACAAGTGGCCACTATTCTATGACTTGTAGGATATTGTACAAGCCCTCCAGTTTCAGAATGTGATAAGACTCTATTTTGCATTTGAGATACATGCCGGAGCTACAAGAGAGGAATAGTACAAGAAATTCAAAGAGCTAATGTAGAATGTTAGACAATGATGTAAACTAGGTCCTAGGGGGAGTTTGTTGATACATATGTACCTAGTTTAGGAACTTAATGTAAAATGTCTATCATGTCTTACATATATGTAATTGAATGGGTATGAATGAAATGCAATGTGTGGTTGATGCATATAATGTTTAATATTTCATTGTTTATTGTGTAATAAAGTATATTGAACTAACTATATAGGTTTGAGGTTATTATACATAGTTCTTAGTCAATAATGATTGAGAAACATGTTCAAACTTAATCGTGTGAAATTCTCATGCGAATGGACCATACACATGAATACTTCATGCTAATGGACCAGTCGCACGACTGAACCAGGAGACTGGATCAGTCACACGATTGAGATATAAGATTGACTTAGTTGCATGACTGGACCTTCAGTTGTGCGGATGGATCAATCGCATGCTTTAGTCGCACGACTGAACCATGCTAATGGTTTAGTCGTACGAATGGAAAACCCTAACCTATAAATACCTCCTAATTCGTGAAAAAACGTAACAATTCGAATACTACGCACATAATCATACACTAGCCGTCCAGAGACTGAAGAAAACCTGTTCCAAGTTCATAGATCATAGTTGATCATGTTCTAATCATTTGTAATGTTTCATTAATCGTTAGATTGATCTGCATTGTGTTCTCCCTGATTAGAATAGGATTCCGCTCTATTTGAGTTGGTATACGTGCAGAATTAGTTATTACTCCGTACGTAAACGGTTCTAACAATTATGTACACCGATCATCTCAGACATGACCTTTTAATTTAAAACCGTTTGATCACCTCAGACGTGATCCTTTTAATTTGAAACCGATTGGTCACCTCAAATGTGACCACTTTTGGTTTTAAACGATTGGTCACCTCAGACGCGACCCTTTTAGTGAGTGATTTATAGATTTCATCTAGTTGTATAGTCTGACTTTTACGCAACAAAAGACTAGAAAAACAAAATAAAAAACTTTAAAATTAAATAAAAGAAGACATATTTTTTTGTGTTTTGATTTGAGATGGATTGAAATCTTTTAGAAAAACATCTAAGAGATTTTTCTTCCTAGACAACATAGCTTCAAGTTAATTTGATCATTTCTGGAACGATTCATTTTGGAATCATACAAGTATATCAGAATCATTTGGGACATTTTAATAAAACATTTTGATGCTAGATCCTTGCTTTGTCCGAGAGTCAATAGCACTTTCAAGAAATCATACTAGAGCTATAAGATGCACAAAATGATTTTGACTGTCAAGAGTTGCAGTCATGATGATTGTCAGTATTTTTGTCCTCTTAAATCCATACACAGATTTTTGACACAAATCGGTGATGAGTTAGGTTTAATTATTTTAACAAGCATTTGGGGATCCCACACTCATATGGTAATCAACATTCCTTAGGAGATTTTTGAGCGGTCTACGGGTATTTGACAAGAAGAAACTATTCTAAGAGCTTTCAAAGAGATGCCAAGCCTCAGGTCAGTGCCATCGCAAAACAGAGAGGTGCAAATAACAATGAGTTCTAGAATATTTTGGTTATGCTTATCCTCAGGTCAGTGCCACCGCACAACAGAGAAGCACACAACCTATCTTCTTGTTAGAGCATTTATTTTCTTTTTGCACATAACGCACCAACAACATAAGTCATTAGCTTGATTGCTTTTAGCATATTTCCATGTGCTTTGCTCATTTTTATGGTCATTCGCACACATTTATGGCGTATTTTTTGCTCATCACCCCTTGTTAAAAATGCGTTGATTGTGTTAACCAGTGATAGGACGGGAACCCATAGCAAGTTGAACAACTTAGTTTGAATTTGACTCACCAATGAGGTCTACTCATCTATTGTCTGGAATCTACCGACACATCATATAGTGAACTAGCAACCTCTAGGTCTACTTTCTCTATGTTACCTCAGTAGCGGAAAAGTTTTACTATCATATTTCCTTTTATTTTGTTTAGACTTCTCAGAGTTATACTTTGAATTTTGCATCTTAATCATTTAAATCCTTTAGAAGTCGCAAACAATTTGTTCCCTGTCTTCTATCATTTTCCATAAGCATTGAATCAGAATCACAGATTTGATTTCATTGCTATTAGCTAAGCTGCCCTCCTCCCTCATTTTTTTGTAAATAATTAAATAGTTCACAAATTAAATACTAAACTAAACTATTATCCCCCTAAAATTCTAAAAAAAATTCTTTTTGTGTTTTTGGATTTTAGTAGACAGGAAAAAAACATAAAAATAAATAAGAAAAACTAAGAAAACTTGTCGGACTACGAATTTTCTTCTTCTAGAATCACATCACTTTTCTTTTTCACGCCATTAAATTCTAAAAGATATAAAAACCACGGTTTATCAAATGCTTTTGTGTAGAGGTCGGCACGTTAAAAATCCGTATTAATTTTAACAACATCGATTAATTGCTTTTCAAAATAGTCACGTATAAAGTGATATTTAATGCCGATGTGTTTAGTTTTAGGGTGCTGGACCAGATTTTTGGTGACAGAAATAGCAGCAGAATTATCTACAAAAATAGGGGTCTTAGAAAATTGCAAATCGTAGTCGTACATTTGCTATTGAATCCAAATGATTTGTGAACAACAACTTGCAGCAGCAACATATTTAGCTTCACAAGTTGACAAAGCAACTGATGTCTGCTTCTTACACTACCAGGTGACTAACCATCTTCCAAAGAACTGACATCCCGCAGAAGTTGACTTGTAATTCATCTTGCAACTACCATAGTCCGAGTCACTATACGCTGTAAGCTCAAAGTCATCATCATGAGGATACCACAACCCGAGTGTTGGAGTACCCTTCGGATAACAAAAAATCTGTTTAACGCCAATGAGATGATTTACTTTAGGTTTTTCCTGATATCTGGAACAAAGACACATGGCGTACATAATATCAGGACGAGAGGCTGTGAGGTACATTAGAGATCCGATCATTCCTCTATACATGGTGGCATCAACCAGATCACCATTTTCGTCGGGAGCCATGTCATGGTTCGTGGCAAGTGGAGTTCCAGCAGTTGAAGCATTCTCCATGTGGAACCGACTTAGGATATCACCAACATATTTGGACTGATGTAGGAAGATTCCTTTTGGTGTTTGATCCACCTGTAATCCAAGAAAGAACTTCATCTCCCCCATGGCACTCATCTCAAATTCTGCTTTCATTACAGATTCAAATTCTTTACATAATTCTTCATTCTTGGAACCGAAGATTATGTCATCCACCTATATCTGTACCAGCAGTAAATCACCATCTTTTTCTTGATGAATACGTACAGTCAATAAAACCTCTGTGAAAACCATGTTTCCCTAGATGAGTTGAGAGTTTCTCATACCATGCTCTATGGGCTTGATGGAGCCTCTAGAGAGCGTTGTCCAGTTTGTAAACTCTATCCTAATGATAAAGATCCTTGAATCCTTTTGGTTGGCTGACATAGCCTGTCTCATGGATTTCACCATGAAGGAATTCACTTTTGACATCTAGTTGATAAACTTTAATCTTCATGTAGGATGCATAGGCTAGAAAGATAAGGATTGCTTCCATCCGAGCACAGGTGCAAGCACTTCATTGTAGTCAATGCCTTCGACTTGTCTAAACCCTTGAACCACAAAGCGAGCATTGTTTCTGATTATGACTCCTTGGTCATCTTTCTTACACCTCAAGACCCATTTAGTGCCAATCACCTTAGCACCTTTGGTCTGTCCACAAGGGTCCATACTCCTAACTTCTTGAAGTGTAGGAGTTCTTCTTGCATAGCACTAACCCATGCCTCATCGTTTAATGCTTAACTTACATGTTTTGGCTCAAATCGAGATGCAAAACATCGATAAACACCATCATGAAGATAGCCTTTTTCCATGACTGAGGCATAATCAGCTGAGTATAGCTGAATTCATGTCTGCACTCCCGATAGTACATCCCTTATGATGTTGTCCAGGGTATGATACAAATTGATTCGAGATCCAGGAGTGGTGGGAACAACTACTTCCTGATCCAGATTTTGAATTCCGGGTTCAGTATCGGTAGCTGTTGGAGTAGGAGGTTCAGAAGTGTTAGAGGCAACAAAATCTGATGCTTGTGTACTTTCATTTGTAGGAACCTGTTCCTCCTGGTCCACATTTTTAGTCTCCCACTGCTTCATCATCTAAGGAGGAGTCACTTACATCAAGCTCTCCGCCTGAAGGATTAGAAGAGTCGTCTAGTGGAATCGATGCTGTCGAGTCTTGTGGAGGAGTGTTCAGAAAATCGTATATCATTTTAGTCGATAACTTATCACCAGGATGGGAGGAAGGTAGGTTGAAGGACTTAAAAAATCCATCATAATCAAAAAAGAAAGAAGGTCCTTTTCTTGCAGGGGGTGGTGTATCTTTGAACATCAACATTTCATCACACTTCTACCTGACCTGTTGAGTTGTTATAAACTCTCTTGTCCAGTATACTATATCCGAGAAAGATACCTTCTTCAGCCTGTGAGGTCAGCTGGATCAGTAAACATCCGGGCATATTCTTGACGGAAGGATAAACAACCAAAACCAAAAGTCAAATCTATATTACGAACTATCAAAAATTGGTTTCATTGATAAAACCTAACGATTACAAGCTCGTTACAACATAAGAATCAAGACTCTTGGCAAGGGGAGATCGAGCATGATCTACCCTCTCATCCGGAAGCCTTAGGCTCCAGGCAGACTCCCTCTCAAAATCCTTAATCTCTCTACACATTGAAGCTGGTATATATAGGCCTCGGCCCATATTAGATGCGACTGGGACCATTCGTGCGATTGGACCATACGTATGGTTCATTCAGGCAATTGGACCATGCATATGGTTCAATCATACGACTGGACCATACTTATGGTCCAGTCTTACGAATGTCCCAATCGCATCTCTCAGCCGCACGGTTGGTCCATTAACATGGCTCAGTCGTACGACTAAGTCTCATTCGCATATGCTCCTATGAATGACCAGTTTCATGTGTTTACAACATATCAGGTGTATTACATTAAGCCTAGACTATTCGCCAAGCGACAGACACACTATATATGACTATATATGCTCCAACAAATTCCCCCTTTGACGTTGCTTGCGAATAGTAGATAACACCTCTTACAATCTCCAGTCAATCTTTGCTCTGGTTGCCAATAGACTCAAACGAAAACCATATTAGCCAACGTTGCCGATTCGTCAGGTTGCTACAATATCCTGAAAATGAATTTAGGCACAATAGCTTTCATTTACTTTGTAGAACACCATCATAGCAGTAAGATTCCCCCTCACATTCAGCATATCCCAATATATAGACATTGTGCTCTCCTAGCATCTTCACACGGTGTATTAGACAAAAGGTTGAAGGTTTCAATCCACAGCTGACAATATCAAACAAATCAGCATGCACGTAGATTCATCATCAGAAACCTGCCCACATCATCACTTTCTGATTACGTCTTCAATTTCTCTATACATGGATTCCCCCTAAGAATGAGAATCCTCTCTATGCGGATAAATATAACTTGATTGGCCCATAAGTAGTCAGATGCTCCTGACTACCCCACAAAATCAGCACCGACTGCTGACATCTTCTCTTCTCTCTTTCATGTTCCAACTACATTCACCTATTCTGGAAGTCCGACGAATAATGGGGTATACATCGAACTTATTTGACAAACGAACCTCCGAGTGAATAGGCTGTGCTCATGCTCAAATCTGTGCAAGAGGCAGTTCCAGACTCTTTTTTTTGATCTACAACAAATGCGGATGAGTCAATGCGGATGGCTCATTCGTGCGATTGAACATACAACTGGTACAGTCGCACGACTGAACATACGATTGGTCCATTCGTACGATTGGTACATAAGCATGGTCCAGTCGTACAAATGGTCCATTCGCATGGCCCAGTCGTACGAATGGTCCATTCGCATGGCTCAGTCGCATGAACGGGTCTGCACGCAGATTTTTAGATCTGCAGCCACCAGGGCCGCCCAAAATAGAATTATGAACTGAAACAAAATAGACATCATCAGATTCAAAAGGGTGATGGGAACGTGGTTTCAGGTTCAATTTTAACATAGAAACAACACACGTAACAAGATCTGAACAAAACATGAAGAACACAAAGTTGGTTTAACATCAAAGAACCTGAAATCGATCCAGGAATCAAGAGCTCGGGTTACTAGAATGATTGTTAGATCATTCAAGCAGTAACCTGGCTCTGATACCAATTGTGAAGTCGGCTGGATCAGCAAACATCCGAGCATGTTCTTGACGGAAGGATAAACAACCAAAACCAAAAGTCAAATCTATAACACGAACTATCAAAAATTGGTTTAATTGATAAAACCTAACGATTAGAAGCTCGTTACAACATAAGAATCAAGACTCTTGGGAAGGGGAGATCGAGCATGATCTCCCCTCTCATCCGGCAGCCCTAGGCTCCGAGCAGACTCTCTCTCAAAATCCTAAATCTCTCTACACATTGAAACTGGTATATATAGGCCTCGGCCCATATTAGATCGACTGGGCCCATTCGTGCGATTGGACCATACATATGGTTCATTCGTGCGATTGGACCATGCGTATGGTTCAATCGTATGACTTGACCATATTTAAGGTTCAGTCTTACGAATGTCCCAATCGCATCTCTCAATCGCACGGCTGGTCCATTAGCATGGCTCAGTCGTACGATTGAGTCTCATTCGCATATGCTCCTACGAATGACCCAGTTTCATGTGTTTACAACATATCAGGTGTATTACATTAAGCCTAGACTATTCGACAAGCGACGGACACACTATATATGACTATATATGCTCCAACACAGCCTTCTCACTAAACTTCCCAGTCTGAGTTTTCTTCAGTAGCATGCATGGTGCACTAAAGGGTTCAAGATACTCCAATTTTGGTTTACATCACTGGAGTAGTTCATAACAAGTTTTCCCATGACGTTTGACCACCAAGACTCGATTAAGAGTGTAGCACGCATTAGCCACTGCCTCGTTCCAAAATTGCATAGGTAGTTTGGAGTCAGCTATCATCGTTATTGCTATCTCTATCAAGCTACAATTCTTTCTTTTAGCAACTCCATTCATTTGTGGAGTGTAGGCAGACGTGAACTAATGTACAATTACTTTCTCTCTACCGAACGCCTGCATCCACTGATTCTTGAACTTTGTTCCGTTGTCTGATTGAATCTGTCTTACTTTCAGCTTGTAGATTGATTCTAATATAGTTACTAAATGTTTGAATGATTCAAGTGTCTCTGATTTGGATTTTAGAAACATCACCCAAGAGAATCTTGAGTAATCATTGTAGATACATGTTGTTCCTAGTTTATGAGCTTAAATGTAAAAGTCTTTCATGTCTTACACATATCTAATGAATTGGTTCAATGAAATATAATATGTGGTTGATGTTTATTCATGTTTATTTATATCATATTAGTTAAAGTATAATTTAAATGTATGAACATATTATATAGGTTTGAGGTTGTTACGCATGGTTCTTAGTCAATAATGATTAAGAAATGTGTTCAACCTAGTCGGATGAGTATTCATGCTAATGGACCATACTTATGGACCATACACATGAATACATCATGCTTATGGACTAGTCTCACGACTGAACCAAGAGACTGGATCAATCATATGATTGAGACATAATATTGACTTAGTCGCACGACTGAACCTTCAGTCGTGCGTATTACTCAACCGCATGATTCAGTCGCACAACTGAACCATGCTAATGGTTCAGTCGTACGAATGAAAACTACAAAACTATAAATACCACTTAATTCTTGGAAAAATAACAATTCAAAACACTTAGTAATTCACGAACCCTAGCCGTCCAGAACGTCCAAGAAAGCCAATCCAACTTCAAAGTCCGTTCTTGATCAATTCCTACTAGTTCTTAACGTTTAGTTCATTCTTATATCGATCTGGTTAATATTCTCACTGATTGGATGGCCAATTAAATAGGATTCCACACTATTTGATCTGGTTTCACGCATAATCAGTTAGTATTCTGTACGTACACGATCCTGATAAGTGGTATCAGAGCTTTGGCTCTTGATTTTGCGTGGATTCGATTAGTTTTGGTGTTAAAACTCACATTTTAATTCAAAAGAGTCACCATGTTGGTTCTAAAGGTGTTTTCGATGTTTGCATGCATAGAAATTGTGTTTTTCATCATACGGCAGATTAGAGTTTCTGGGAAAATCGTGTTTTTGTGTCAAAGTGTAAAAATATTCGATATTACACAAACAACAACCTTCAGTCGCATGATTGGTACATTAGCACGATTGAACTCACACATATACTTCATTCGCATGACTGAAGTCAATCACATCCTTCATTCGCACGACTGAACAATTCCAGTCGTTTGACTCCAATCGTCTCGTTCATATGCATGACTGAATCCAATCGCACGATTGAATTCATTCGCACCCTTCATTCTCACGAGTGAACCATACTCATAGTCCATTCGTACAAGTGAAACTTTCCTGTTCCAAAAGTACCAAGTTTACAGCAATGGAAGATCAATTTGCTGCATTTTCTATCGAGAAGGACTCACGCATCCAGAATCTACTGCTTCTGGAAAATGAGATTGATAATCATAATAAACCGCCTAAGCTTATAACGTTAGATGATTATCCACAATGGAAATAGCGGTTTGAGATTTACCTAAATGGAGTTGATCCTAATATTTGGACATCCATAGAGACTGGTTACACAGTACCAGTCAGTGCAAATGGAGTCAAGTTGACTTTGGGAGGAATGAGTGAAGCACAGAAGATACTCTTCAATGCTGAGAAGAAAGTTTATGCCCTATTGACTCAGTCAATACCGAAAGACATCTTTCATCATTTATTGGAGAACAAGCAGGCCAAAAAGCTATGGGAGGCCCTGGATAAGAGGTATGATGGAAACACGACGTTGAAGGCTCTAAAGGCTAAAGCTCTCAAGAGGGAGTTTGATCATTTCTCCTCAATAGGGAATGAGAACTTGGATGACATCATTGATAGGTTCTACCATCTAATGAGTGAGTTACACACTCATGGAGTAACAACGTCTATGGAAGATAAAGTTTCAAGCTTTGCTTATGGTTTTCCTGAGAAATGGGATTCATTTGTGTCTAATTTGAGACAGAACGACATTCTTGCAACGTTAGACATAAATGACTTCATCTTGAAGTTAGAGAGGAAGAACTGAGAATGAAGTACAAGTCGAAGAAAGGATCCTACGTTTAGAATCCTTCACTTTACAACTCAATTTCCACTCTAACTGGTTCAAGAGCACCATTACAAACAGCATTTGTGTCTAGTTCCACGGCTCCTTCCCAAACCACTGCTTCAGGACAAGAAACATCAAGGTCATCTGGAACCCAATACATAGTACCTGAAGCCAATACTACAAAGTTGAAGACCGAAAATCTCGGTAATACCACAGTGGAAGTGGCTAAGGAGCATATGCATCTTCTAGCTACGGTTGCCTAATCCTATGATGGCTTAGTTTCCATAAAGATTGGAAATTGTCATCTTGCAGATGAGGATTATCGGCAAGTTGACAAAAATGAGCTAGAAAGGATGGACATAATGTAGGCCCTGGCGAGTGCTGTCAGAAGGGCAAAGAAATTTGTGAAAAAGACAGGGCAGAATCTAGTTGCCACTAAAGATACAACCTTTGGTTTTGACAAAACCAAAGTCACTTGCTTCAACTGTGGTGAAAAGGGGCATTTTAAACATGAATATGTAAAGCCCAAGAAAACTGGAAATGGAAATCCATTTCCCACTTTCAACCGTCAAGACAAAGACCCGATTGGAACATCTTCAAGCAAAGAGAAAAAGGCTTTGACTACTCAAGGTGATGAAGGGCAAGATTGGTCCTTCCGCTTTATGTCTCCGGGTGAATCAAACATTGCATGTGTTGAGGCATTGGATGATGGATCTGCTAGTGAAGGTGAAATCACAGCTGAACAAGCGATGTCAGATATAGAAGAAGCTGTGAACGTGGTAAATCACTTGGTTGAGGAAGAACTCAGAGCAACAAGTTCAGAATTTCCAGCCACCAAAGGGTCTAATTCTGCTTTGATGGTTGATACAACTAATTCATCACAGGTAAGTTCTACCAACCAATTATTTGAAAAACATGCTTGTTCTAAATATGACAAATTTAGGGATAGCATAGATCTGAAATTTGCTAGGTTATTGGACCACAATGATCATTTAGTAAATGATTTACAACTCTACACTGAGGCAAACCGTATCTTAAAACAAAATGAGTGCAGTTTTAAAGAAAAGATAGAACTTTTGGAGAAACAACTAAGGGAAACCGAGGTTGTTGCTCTAAATCAGTCAAATGATATAAAGTATTATTTAAATTCTTTAGAAGAAACCAAAAAGGAAAAAGCAGTTTTGGAAGTCGAGGTTAATTCTTTAAAATAAAAGCTGCATAGCTGGGCTAGTTATTCTCACATAGTTTAAAACTTAGTGAAAGAACGAAACAATGGGGAAGGTTTGGGTTACAAAGTAGTTCTGCCACCACATGAGATCCTTCTAAATACAAAATGTAGACCTATCAATAACTACCCAGTTAAGGATCATGTGGTGTCCATTCCTCTGGTTAGTGATCCTGATTCCACGGGTAAACAGGTGAACTCTATCACTAAACAAAAAGAGTCTACTTTGAAATCAAAAAGAAAAATGCCAATTGAGAATTTGGTTGATGAAATTAAAAAGGTTAATGTAAGGTCAGGTTCACACATGTCTACTTCTGAATCCTAATGAATAAACTAGTTAACCAAACACGTGTTACACATCAAAGTCCAAATAAACTAAAGGTTAAAGATGTTAAAAATGTTTAAACAATTAATTTTGTTAAAGAAGTTGTATCATCTAAAAGAAAAGTGCCTAAACCCAACCAGACTCATCTCACACCTATACCAAACTTAACTTCAAAAAAACAATTTTCTCAACATGTAGAATGGAGATCATGCTATAGCTGTGGAAAAAGAGGACATATTTCGTCTAATTGTCCTCTACATGTTGAGGAAATTGTTTTTGTGGAGTTATGTTTGGTATAGGTGTTGAGTTCATGATGTGTAGAATGGAGATCATGATATAGATGGATAGTGGGTTGAGTTCATGATGTGTGATTCCTTTGGGTCACCCAAGCCAGTTAAGGCTTGGGTCCCAAACCTGAACTGATCAATTCCTTTGAATGTGCAGGGTGTCTGCTACAACGCTATCACTAATACCTGGATTGTGGGGCGTCCAGGCACATGACCGGGAACTCATCCCTCCTTTTCAACATCAAACAAATTAAAGGGGGACATGTATCATTTGCTAGGAATAAAGGAAGGTACATCATAGCACAAGGCGAAGTAGGAAATGAGAAAGTTAAGTTTGACAAGGTCAACTACGTTCAACAACTATAGAACAACTTACTTTCTGTCTCCCAGATCTGTGATAAAGGATCCAAAGTTGTTTTTGACAACAAGAAGTGCTACATGTTCAAGATATAATGATCTGTATGTCTTGGATTTGTCAAAGGCCTCCATAAAAGAGAACACTATCCAATGCTTCTTTTCAAAGGCAATAGAGTGGGACTCAGTCTCCTAGCATAGTAGAATGGGACACATTAATTCTAGGAAGATGAATCATCTCATACAGAATGATTTAGTAAATGGAGTAACTATCAAGAACTTCCAACTTCTGGATTTTTGCATAGCATGTAAGAAAGAGAAATAGACCAAGAAGTCTCTCAAGGTGAAGACAGTTAATTCATTTGACCTACGTGTCGATCTTCTACACATAGATCTGTTTGGCCCAGTCAACACAAAGAGCATTGCTGGAGATTTGTACTGTTATGTAGTAACAAATGATTAGTCAAGATTCTCTTGGGTGATGTTTCTGAAATCCAAATCAGAGACATTTGAATCATTCAAACATCTAGTAACTACATTGGAATCACTTTACAAGCTGAAAGTAAGACGGATTCGATCAGACAACAGAACAGAGTTCAAGAATCAGTGGATGGAGGCATTCTGTAGAGAGAAAGGAATTGTACATCAATTCACGTTTGCCTACACTCCACAGTGAATGGAGTTGTTAAAAGAAAGAATCATAGCTTGATAGAGACATCAAGAATGATGCTAGCTGATTCCAAACTAGCTATTCAATAATGAGGTAGTGGCTAATGTGTGCTAATCTCTTAATTGAGTCTTGGTGGTCAAACGTCATGGGAAAACATGTTATGAACTCCTCCAACGACGTATAACAAACTTGGAGTATCTTGAACCCTTTGGTGCACCATGCATGCTACTCAAGAAAACTCAGACTGGGAAGTTCAGTGAGAAGGCTAAAGAAGGTATCTTTATCAGATACATTATACCAGACAAGAGAGTTTATAACAACTCAACAGGTCAGGTAAAAATGTGGTGTAATGTTGTTGTTCAAAGATACACCACCCCCCCTGCTGGGAAAGGACCTTCTTTCTTTTTCGATTATGATGGATTTTTTAAGTCCTTCAACCTACCTTCCTCCCATCCTGATGATGAGTTATCGACTAAAATGATGTATGATGTTCTTAACACTCCTCCACAAGACTCGACAACATCGGTTCCACTAGATTACTCTTCTACTCCTTTAGAGGGAGAGTTTGATGTAAGTGACTCCTCCTCAGATAAAATGTGGACCAGGAGGAACAGGTTCCTGCAAATGAAAGTACACAAGCATCAAATATTAATGCCTTTAACACTTCTGAACCTCATCCTCCAACAGCTACCAATACTGAACCTAGAATTCAAAATCTGGATCAGGAAGTAGTTGTTCCCACCACTCCCGGATCTCAAATCGATGTGTATCATCCCTTGGACAACATCATAGGGGATGTACTATCGGGAGTGCAGACATGAAATCAGCTATACGCAGTTGATTATGCCTCAGTCATGGAAAAAGGCTATCTTCACAATGGTGGTTCTCGATGTTTTGTGTCTTAATTGGAGCCAAAATATGGAAGTGAAGCATTAAGAGAGAGGCATGGGTTAGTGCTATGCAAGAAAAACTCCTACAGTTTAAGAAGTTAGGACTATGGACCCTTGTGATAGACCAAAAGGTGTTAAGGTGATTGGCACTAAATGGGTCTTGAAGTGTAAGAAAGATTACCAAGAGGCGTAATCAGAAACAAGGCTCAGCTTGTGGTTCAAGGGTTTAGACAAGTCGAAGGAATTGACTACAATGAAGTGTTTGCACCTGTGGCTCGGATGGAAGCAATCCATATCTTTCTAGCCTATGCATCCTACATGAAGATTAAAGTCTATTAACTAGATGTCAAAAGTGCATTCCTTCATGGTGAAATCCGTGAGATAGTCTACGTCAGTCAACCTGAAGGATTTGAGGATCCTTATCATCGGGATAGAGTGTGCAAATTGGACAAGGCTCTCTACGGGCTCCATCAATCCCCTAGTGCCTCGTATGAGAAACTCTCAACTCATCTAGTGAAACATGGTTTTCGCAAAGGAGTTATTGACTGTATGTTATTCATCAAAGAAAAGATGGTGATTTACTGCTGGTACATATTTATGTGGACGACATAATCTTCGGTTCCAAGAATGAAGAATTATGTAAATAATTTGAATCTGTAATGAAAGCAGAGTTTGAGATGAGTGCCATAGGGGGAGATGAAGTTCTTTCTTGGATTATAGGTGGATCAGACACCAAAAGGAATCTTCCTGCATGAGTCCAAATATGTAGGTGATATCCTTAGTCAGTTTGACATGGAGAATGCTTCAGTTGCTGGAACTCCACTTGCCACGAACCATGACGTGGCACCCGACGAGAATGGTGATCTGGTTGATGCTACCATGTACAGAGGAATGATAGGATCCCTAATGTATCTCATAGCCTCTCAGCCTGATATTATGTACGCCACGTGTCTTTGTTCTAGATATCAGGCAAAACCAAAAGGGAATCATCTCATCGGAGTTAAACGGATTTTTCATTATCTGAAGGGTACTCCAATACTCGGGTTGTGGTATCCTCATGATGATGATTTTAAGCTTACAGCATACAGTGACTCAGACTATGGTGGTTGCAAGATGAATTCCAAGTCAACATTTGCGGGATGTCATTTCTTTGGTAGACGGTTAGTCACATGGCAGTGTAAGAAGCAGATATCAGTTGCTCTGTCAACTTGTGAAGCTGAATATGTTGCTGTTGCAAGTTGCTTTTCACAAATCATTTGGATTCAACAGAAAATGCGCGACTACGGTTTGAAATTTTCTAACACCCTTATTTTTGTTGATAATTCTGCTACTATTGCTGTCACCAAAAATCCGGTCTAACTCCCTAAAACCAAACACATCGGTATTAAATATCACTTTATACGTGACTGCTTTGAAAAGCAATTAATCGATGTTGTTAAAATTAATACGTATTTTCAACCCGCCGACCTCTACACAAAAGCATTTGATAAACCGCGGTTTTTATATCTTTTAGAGGTTAATGGCGTAAAAAAGAAAAGTGATGTGATTCTAGAAGAAGAAAGTTCATAGTCTGACACGTTTTCTTAATTTTTCTTATTTATTTTCTTTATTTTATTTTCTGTCTATTAAAATCCAAAAACACAAACATTTTTGATTTTAGAATTTTAGGGGGGAGAATAGTTTAGTTTAGTATTTAATTCGTGCAATATTTAATTATTTAAAAAAACGAGGGAGAAGGCCAACTTAGCTAATAGAAATGAAATCAAATCTATGATTCTGATTCAACGCTTATGGAAAATGATAGTACACAGGGAACAAATTGTTTGGGATTTCAAAAGGATCTAATTGATTAAGATGTAAAATTCAAAAGTATAAGTCTGAGAAGTCTAAGCAAAATAAAAGGAAATATGATAGTAAACTAGTCTGCTACTGAGGTAACATAGAGAAACTAGACCTAGAGGTTGCTAGTCCATTATATGATGTGTCGGTAGGTTCAACACAATAGATGAGTAGACCTCATTGGTGATTTTAATCCAAACTAAGTTGTTTAACTTGCTGTGGGTTCCTATCTTATCCCTAGTTAACACAATCAGCGCATTTCCAATAAGGGGTGACAAGTAAAATAAACGCCACAAATGTGTGCGGATGACCATAAAAATGAGCAAAGCACATGGAAAAATGATAAATGCAATCAAGCTAATAACCTATGTTGTTGGTGCGTTATGTGCAAAAAGAAAAAATAAATGCTCTAACAAGAAGATAGGTCGCGTGCCTCTTTGCTATGCGGTGGCACTGACCTGAGGATAAGCATAACCTAAATATTCTAGAATTCATTATTGTTTGCACCTCTCTGTTGTGCGATGGCACTGACTTGAGGCTTGACATCTCTTTGAAAGCTCATAGAATAGTTTCTTCTTGTCAAATACCCATAGACCGCTCAAAAATCTCATAAGGAATGTTGATTAGCATATAAGTGTGGGATTCACAAATGCTTGTTGAAATAATTAAACGTAACTCATCACCAATTTTTGTCAAAAATCTATGTATGGATTTAAGAGGACAAACATACTGACAATCATCGTGGCTGCAATTCTTGACAGTCAAAATCATTGTGTACATCTTATAGCTCTAATATGATTTCCTAAAAGTGCTATTGACTCTCGGTCAAAACAAGAAACTAGCATCAAAATGTGTTTTATTAAAAATGTCCCAAATGATTCTAATATACCTGTATGATTCCATAATGAATCTTTCCAGAAATGATCAAATTAACTTGAGGTTGTGCTGTCCAGGAAGAAAAATCTGTTAGACGTTTTCTAAAAGATTTCAATCCATCTCAAATCAAAAACACAAATATATGTCTTGTTTTGTTTGAATTTCAAGTTTGCTTTTCTGTTTTTCTAGTCTTATGTTACGTAAAATTCGGACTATACACCTGGATTTAATTTATGAATCACTCACTAAAAGTGGTCACGTCTAAGGTGACCAATCGGTTTTAAATTAACAGATTGTGTCTGAGGTGATCAATTGATTTTAAATTAAAATGGTCATGTCTAAGATGATCGATGTTCATAATGTTAGATATCACAAGGTAAAAGTTTAAGTGATTGTAAGTATGAGCCAATCGCACGATTGGACCATAAGTATGAGCCAATGACATGGTTGGACCATAAGTATGAGCCAATCGCATGATTGGACCATAAGTATGAGCCAATCGCACGATTGGACCATAAGTATGAGCCAATCGCATGATTGGACCATAAGTATGAGACAATTATACGAGTGGACCATGAGTATGGGACATCCATATGATTGGATCACCAGACTGAACCAATCCTACGACTGGACGAAGAAGTATAAGCCAGTCACACGACTGAACCCTAGTCGCACGATTGAAACATGCGTATGGGTCCAGTTGCACGACTGAACATTAAAACAGTATAAATAGAAAGGTGAGTCAGTCGCATTTCTCATCACCCTTCAAAGCATTCAAAATTCTCTCATACGCAAACACTCTGCCCAAATTTCCTTTACCTTGATTACTTGCTAATTGTGATCCTAACCGATTTCTCATTCATCTACAGGTATTGTGAGACTGAAATCGACAATAATGACAGGTGTAATCAAACCCTAAATGACCTAATCGATTAAAATCATGAAATTAGTATAACTCTTCAAATAGACCACTTAAATGGACATAATCGTTGATATAAAGGACATTAAGTGATATCTAGAGTCCCTGCGAATCTAATGAGTCTAAACACGACGTCTAACATCAAGATTTAACCAAGATTCAAGGTCGGAATGTTGAACCGAGTAATATGCGAATGGACACTCCGAATGAACTTTAGTCGTACGATTGAGCCAGGCTCAAGATTCAATCACACGAATGATCAGTCGGTGACTCAGTCGCGTGACTGACTCAACCGCATGGCTTAACATACGACTAAGTTCAGTCAAAAGCTCAATCGCACTACTGAACTCAGCCGTAGGCTCAAACGTACGACTGAACTCAGTTGTATGGTTCAATTGCACAATTGAACCAATTTGATCTAAAACAGCTTAAGTTTCAATTGTCATCTCCTATACACAACTCTAATGTATATGTTTCTTGTGTTACAGCAACATGGCTGATAGATGGACCATGAGCCCCAAGCACAACATCTGTGCTCACTTAGATGCTACCACTCGGAATGCTTCCGAGTTTGTGGGGATCATTGCCTTTCTCAGGAGATTGAGGATCTTCAAGGCCATATCTACACCTTTCTTGCCATATACAGATCACTACAACAGACCTTCTGGGAAGGGTCTACTATTGATAGGTCCACTAAGCCCTAAAGTATCTAAAGCTCAATCTTTGGACAGGAGATCAGTGTTACCACAGCAGATTTGAGGCAAGTCCTGGATCTAGGTGAGGATAGTGACCACCCGACCAAGCTACATCCTCTGACCGTTAGGGGCTGCTTTCTACGGACGAAGTACACTGGGGACATCAACGCATGTGTGCTCAACAAAAGCAACTTGTGCCCCCAATTTAAGTGCTTAGATCACGTCATCCTCAAGTGCATTGCGTCGAGGAGAGGAGGATTCGAGGAGATGTCAGATCAAATCCAGAACGCCTATGTTGCTCTGGTGCTGAACCACCCGTTCAGTTTCTCCCACATGTTTTTCACATATATGATCGAGAAATATAGGCCAAGGGCAAGGAAGGCTTCTGCATGCACCCAAGGTTTCTACAGATGATCATTGATCAGAAGCTTCCTTTGCTGCCGAAAGAGAGGGATGATGTGGTGGTTATGGAGATTATGGATGGTACGACACTAGGTCGGATGAAGGTCTACCAGGGGAAGCAGGTGAAGCCCCCGGTGAGGAGACTGTTTGGTCATTTGGCCAACGAGGAGTATGTGGCGCCATCTCGCAAGAAGTGGCGTCACGATGATAGTGACTCCGATGTTGAGCCCATCATGGCACCCAAAAACGAAGACGACAACGACGATGATGATCAGGGTCAAGGTGGTGAGGCACCTGGTAGAACTAAAATGGCTGCCTTCCACCAAGACTTCCTTATTGATGAAGATGAGGAGTCGGATGATGAGCCTCTGGTAAGGACTATCGGGAGTCGGGTTGTGGCCACCGACAAAGTGATAGAGGCGGTTGGCGGATGCCAGGCTGAGTCGAGGGGTGTTGCTACTGATGTTACTGATCCTACATACACCCCTGACCAGCCCGTTAGCCAAGGGGGAGAGCCTATTGCAAATGGCTCCATGAAGAAGAGAATGGCTCACCCTTGTGGCAAAAAGGGTAAGAGGCCGAGGTTTACTGTGATTACATCTTCTTCCATAGCCACCAACACTGCCACAACCACCACCACTGCCACAGCCACCACCACTGCCACAGCCACCATAACTACCACATCTCCTACCACCACCACCACAGCTACTACTACCACCACTTCTCCCACTACCACTGTCACTCTTCCCACCACCACTAACATAGCCACTCCACCACATTCCACACCCATTACACCTCCTATATTCACCACATCTACCACCACGACCACCACTCACCAAGCTGGTCCTTCCACCCAATCCACATTCTCACCAGGACCTACTCTACCCATGGTTGGGTTGGAGGAGCAGCTAGCTAACCTGTACTAGATTGTGCTGAGATTGATTGCCACCAATGAGGTAACAGCTACTCAGCTAAATCAGATGATGGAGGTTAATATGGATCAGGCAAAGTAGATTGTTTAGCTGAGTGATAAGAGCGCTCAGTACGAGAGAGCGTTAGGCCGAGCCCACCACGCACTTAAAGGTCAAAATGAGCTGGTGTTGGCGTTGGTGAAGAGGATAAAGGAGCTTGAGAAGAAGAACAAGAAGATAATGCTAAAGCTCAAGGGATCAAAGAATAAGCCATTAAAGATCAAGGATGTTGATGATGGTGATAATGGTGGTGATGATGATGATGATGATGAGGATGAAGATGATTCTAAAGAGGATATTGATGAAAGAGGACCAGCTGGTAAAGATAAAGAGGATGATGATGATCAGGAAGGTGATGCATTTGCGTTAGCTTCAAATTTTCAAGCTCAGGAGAGGTGCACTAAAAGAAACCAAGATCAAGGAGCCTCTTCCTCAGCTCCTCCAGCTGAAGAATCGATAGATCAAGACAAAAGTATTATTAGATGTCTTTGTATTTAAAAAATTTTGTACTTGAATTATATATTACATTAATGTACTTAATGATCATCTTTGTTTGTGTATGTTTTAGTGTTTTATATAATGACTTGTGTGTAATGTGCTTAATGTTTAATCAAACAGATGAAGCTCAATAGATAGAAGAGTATGATGTCGAACCCCTTCAGCAAGTCAAGACTCAACTTACAATGATTCTTGACTTTCAAGGATTTTCAGGAGATTTGTGGGCTACACTCCGGAAGAGGGAGTGATTATTCATGATCTAACTGATGAACAGTTTGCTGAAATGTTCAGGCTGAATCCTGACGAGCTTGTCAAAGATGCTTCGGAAGTTGATGTCACGAGTGATGATGAGTTGAACGATGTAGATGAGATTGAGATAAAGGATGTCACTACAGAGCACTATCCACAGTACACTGACCTGGAAGGACATGTTATCCCTAACTTAGGTGAAACATTTGACACTGGTACTTTTGATAAGTTGGATGAAGTGGAGAAAGAAAAAGAGAAGGAAGAAAGCACAACCCAAGCATCGGATGCTAATGTTGATATCAAGAAAGTTGAATGGGCAGCTTGTTTTGCAGAGATGAAAGCCTAACACATGCTGCCAAAGTATAATGCCTACACAAAGCTCTACAGAGTCAAAAGACATCAGAAAGTGTTAGGAAAGATTATCGTATGGGCGTATTTTGAAGACTTAGAGGTCTATACTATTAAGAGAGAGAAAGGGATTGAGTACTTCAGATATCCTCATGATCTGAACACTCTTCCTAGTTTTGAGCTCAACCATCTGGCATGTTTAGATCTTCTGTATGCAAATCCGAGGAAAATGTCAAGATGGTTTGAGGATGCGTTAAAGAAGGAATACCACACCAGGTGGGTAACCTTCAGACCTCACAACCTAAGAGGTACATCCGTAAGTCTGAAGTGGGCCCTATTCTGGAAGACCTAAAGTGGTGCTGAAGTGGAGTCCCCCGCACATAATGTCAAAGATTCACTTACGGGAAATGCCTCAGGACTTCACTTCACACTTCAAATGGTGGTATTACGATTGGCGAACATGCAAAGCGGTCATAGTTCTGAATAGAGATGGAAAGATTGATACTATTCGGGTATTCAACCCAATGTGGCTTACAAACTTGTCTGCTGAAGATGTCTACACATTATACAAGTGGCCACTGTTCTATGACATGCAGGATATTGTACAAGCTCTCCAGTTCCAACATGTGATCAGACTCTGCTATGCACTTGAAGTACATGTAGGAGTTATAAAAGAGAAGAAGTATAAGAAATTTCAAAAACATGTGAAGAGTGTAAGATAATAGAGTAAACTAGGACCAAGGGGAGTTTGTAGATACATGTTGTTCCTAGTTTATGAGCTTAATTGTAAAAGTCTTTCATGTGTTACACATTTGTAATGAATTGGTTCAATGAAATATAATATGTGGTTGATGTTTATTAATGTTTATTTATTTCATATTATTATTGTCTTAAAGTATAATTTATATGTATGAACATATTATATAGGTTTGAGGTTGTCGTGAATGGTTCTTAGTCCATAATGATTAAGAAATGTGTTCAACCTAGTCGGATGAGTATTCATGCTAATGGACCATACTTATGGACCATACGCATGAATACATCATGTTTATGGACCAGTCTCACGACTGAACCAGGAGACTGGATCAGTCATATGATTGAGACATAAGATTGACTAAGTCACACGACTGAACCTTTAGTCGTGCGTATGACTCAATCGCATGATTCAGTTGCACAACTGAACCATGCTAATGGTTCAGTCGTACGAATGAAAACTAGAAACCTATAAATACCACTTATTTCGTGGAAAAATAACAAATCGAACACTTAGTAATTCACGAACCCTAGCCGTCCAGAACGTCCAAGAAAGCCAATCCAACTTCAAAGTCCGTTCTTGATCGATTCCTACTCGTTCTTAATGTTTGGTTCATTCTTATATCGATCTGGTTAACCTTCTCACTGATTGGATCGCCAGTCGAATAGGATTCTACACTATTTGATCTGGTTTCACGCATAATCAGCTAGTATTCTGTACGTACACGGTCCTGACAATCATAAGTTACTACATAGCAATACAGATCTCTAGCAATGCACTTTGTGCTGACTGGGCCAAACAGAACCAAGTGTAGAAGCTCGAGAGGTAGGTCAACTGAATTAACTTTCTTTGCCTTGTGAGACTTGTTGGTCTGTTTCCCTTTCTTACATGCTACGCAAAATTCTGGAAGTTTTTGACAGTTACTCCATTTACTAAATCATATGGTATCAGATGATTCATCTTCCTAGGATTAATATGTCCCATTCTCCTATTCCAGGAGACTGAGTCCCTCTCTGTTGCCTTTGACAAGAAGCATTGGATAGTGTTCTCCATTGTGGAGGCCTTTGATAGATCCAAGACATACAAATCATTATATCTAGAATCTGACATTAAGACTTTATCCTCCTAGAGAACATAATCCTTCTTCAACATATAGCATTTCTTGTTGTCAAATACAACTTTGAATATTTTATCATAGATCTGGGAGATGGAAAACAAGTTGTTCTGCAGTTGTTGAACGTAGTTGACCTTGTAAAACTTAACTTTCTCGTTTCCCACTTCGCCTTAAGCTATGATGTAACCTCCTTTATTTCCCACAAATGATACATGTCCCCTTTGTTGGATAATATATGCCCAAGACACATAGAACATTGATGCGGTTAGTATGTCATGATCCAAGTCAGGTTATACCCAATAACAAGCTTTGCAATCACCGACAATTATTCAATTAATGATATGATCATGCAATTAAATAATAACACCAAATTTAGAAAATGGGTTTTCTAAATAAGTTGCATATGAGATAGAACAACTTATTAGGATATTTTGTTCAAGAATATTACTTAGTGTTATTTAAGTTAGTTAGATAACATTAAATAATAAAAGAATGTATAAGTTATACAATTAAAAGTTAATTGTACAACTTATAAGCGACTAGTTTATAAATTGTTTGATTAAGTTTTGAGGGGAAAACATTTTGGTTTTGAGACCCATTTCGGCCACCCCCCTCTCCTATGAGAGGGTTTTACTTTCTTGTGAACTACAACAACTTAAAGACTAGTCCAACACTCAACCATCCCATCTCTTTCACACATGCAAATAAAAAATTAGAAGCTCTCATTTCTCTCTCAAGCTCTCGAGTTCCAGCAGCTTTTGGAGAGGTATTGGAGTCATTTGGTGTTCATCTCCCTAGCAAGAAGAGGTGTTTGCAAGTTAGCTTGGGGTATACAAGCTTGAGGGGTCCTTTCCTTGGAGCCTTGGCTGAGTTTTGAGCATCCAACATCCCTTTCTTGGTCAACATTAAGCTGTTGAAAGATAGTTTTTCACAGCTCATTGTAGCTGTGATTTTATGTACATTTACATATGTTTCATAGCTTGCTTATTCACATAAAATGATCCTTTGATTTTGGGTTTGTTTTAAACATATATATGTCACCATAAGAACATGAAATTTCAGTTTTATAATCATGTTTTTAAATATATTTCCGCTTTGTTTTTCTGAAAGTTTAAGAGGTTAAAATTTTGTTTTATGGTCAAACAAACCCGACAATGGCATCAAGAGCCGGTTATGTGGATAGTTTGCTTGTTCTTGTTCTTTAAAAATCGGTTTTAAAGGATGTTTATTCACTCATTAGAGGCTGTTTTGGTTGATTTAATAGACCCCATGTCTTTCAAAGTTATATCTTCATGCTTATGATTAAACTTTGAAAGATAGGAATGTCAATTGGTTGATATGTTTGGTTGTTGTTTGTTTGGACAAACAAACCCTAATTTTCAGTTTATGTTGGCTGAAAATTTGGGGTTTGATGGGGTTTATTTTGTTTATTGTATGATGTTTGTTATTGTTCTTTTGATAGTGCATAACCTAGCTTGACCTTGTGTTGTTTGGTTTGAAAGTATGTATTTATTTGAATATATTCATTCAATTGGGTTGTAAAGTTTTGTGCTTATAATTTATCTATTTATTCATTGGGATGTAATAATAGATTAGGAGTATTTTTCTTTTACTAGAAAATATGTATTAGGATATATATTTTGTAAAAGAAGATGCTCGGGAAAGAAGCACAAAAGGTAGACCCAAAATGGACTTGAAGCATACGGATGCGACATCAAGTGGGAGATCCATTGTAATCTCTATTTTGTGTTTTTTTGGCCACCCTTAGCAAAGACCAAATGACCACACTTGTGATGGCAAACAAGTGTGGTCACAATAGTAGCTATGGTTATGCACATGTGGTTGTTTATATTATGCTTGTTAGATTGTGATTTTGTGAATGATTGTGTGATATTTGGATATGATATACAATCTTAATAAAATGATCTTAACAAGCTAATATAAAAATGGTTCTTAATAATTAAGTTATAATAAATGTTAATAAAAGGATTGATGATTTCATAATAAAATGGGTTTTATTACAAGAACCATAGAGTACCAAGTATTTGTAAGCATGCAATTACAAGGTACATAGAGTTTTCAAAGTCTAGAATTAATGAAAACTTTAAATTCTTCACCAACAAGTTTAATACCATCCTTTTGCACAACACTTGAGTCATTTGGAAACTCTTAATGGGATAAAGGTCACCTAACCGTTTAGAGGGAATTTGTGACTTAAGGTGGGGATACCACATTAGTGGGATAAAGGTCACCTAACCACTTATGTTGGTAAACTCACATGTGTGTGCAAGTAGGGTAACTTGATTTTCAAACCATGTTAAATGGATCACCTACAATATGGTTTCCAAATGGTGTTGATGGGATTAACATGTTGACTTTACATATGATGTTTCAAGTCGATCCCATATCTCTAGAAGTTGTAAATGGTTGCAACCGTCAATCGTTGACCACCTTATTAATTTAAATCTTGGGATAAAGGTCACCTAACCACAATTTAAATATAATGTTAGATTCTAGATTTTAATATAAAATGGCCATAAAAGGTATTTATTATTAAAATAACAATATCGAAAATACTAAAATTGATCTTTGTTAAAATATTGTAGATGGCCTCCAATAACCATGATAACAATGAAAATTCATCCGCGTCCACCCAATCATTACTAGCGATTCTCCAAAAGGAACATCTAAATCATAACAATTTCATTGATTGGTATCGAAACTTGAGAATCGTTCTCAAGCAAGAGAGACGATCATATAATTTAGACGACCCTATCCCCGATCAACCTACTGAGGATGATGAGGAGGCCTATAACGATTGGCTGAAGTACACTGAGGACTCCGTCCAAGTGTCTTGTCTCATGCTGGCGAGCATGACTCCGGATCTCCAAAAGGAGTATGAACATCACGGAGCTTATGACATGATAACCCAGTTGAAGGAAACGTTCCAACAGCAAGCGAGGGTTGAGCGCTTCGAAACGGTTCAAGCACTCCATGCATGTCATATGGACGACAACCAATCGGTTTCATCTTATGTACTTAAGATGAAAAGCCACATTGACCGCCTCGAAAGGCTTAATTGTCCTGTCCTGAAGGAATTGGCCACGGATTTGATCCTCAATGGCCTTACCAAGAAGTTCGAGACATTCGTGTTGAACTATAACATGAATGCTTGGGACAAAAGCATTGGTGAGCTTCACTCAATGCTCAAAACGGCCGAGGCGGCCATGGGTAAAAGGGTTTTATCCGTTCTCACCATCAATGAAGGTGGGAACAAGAAAAGGCCTCATCCCACACCCAAGGCAAAGGTTGCCAAGGGCAAGGGACCCGTATGGGGAAAAGGGAAATGGGTGGTAAGGGTGCCACCCAACCACAGGAGAAGAAGCAAAAGGTTGCTACTAATGACCCATGCTTCAAGTGTGGGGAGATTGGACATTGGGCAAGAAATTGTCCTGTCTATCTCCAAGAGTTGAAAGCAAAGAGGGATGCTGGGCAAACCTCAGGTACAATATACATGATCCATATTGATTTAAACATGACATCCTCTAACACATGGTTATTAGATACCGGATGTGGAACTCACATTTGCAATTTGTTGCAGGGGTTCAAAAGAAGTAGTAACTTCAACAAAGGGGATGTTAGCCTCTACATGGGCAATGGGGCTAAAGTTCAAGTTGAAGCCCGTGGTGACTACATCTTGAAACTTCCAAATGGTTTGGAAGTAATTTTGAACAATGTTTTGTATGCTCTTAGTTTGACTAGGAATATTATTTCTGTAGCCCTATTAAAACAATTTGGATATGTATTATCATTTGTTGAAAAAGATATTCATGTTTCTTTAAATGATATGTTCTACTTTAAAGCTACTCCCATTAATGGTATTTATGAATTGATTCATGAAAATACTTTAAATAGTTCATTGTATTAAACTAGCACCAAGAAACTCAAGTTGGATTTGAGTGATACCTATCTTTGGCATTGTCGTCTTGGTCATATAAACAAGAAAAGAATTCAAACACTACAAAAGAATGGTCTTTTAAAAACAAGTGAATGTGATTCATTTGATGTATGTGAGTCTTGTTTACAAGGTAAAATGATGAAGGCACCCTTTAGTGGGACTAACGAAAGGGCAAAAGATTTGTTAGGAATCATACATTCGGATGTAAGTGGTCCTTTTAAGCCAATGACTAGGAATGGTGAAAGATACTTCATTACCTTTACCGACGATTATAGTCACTATGGGTATGTGTACCTATTAAGACACAAAGATGAAGGTTTTGAAATGTTCAAGATCTTTCAAAATGAAGTACAAAATCAACTCAACAAGTCGATTAAAGTTCTCCGCACCGATAGAGGAGGTGAATACCTAAGTGATGCTTTTCAAGATCATCTTAGGAGTTGTGGGATTGCCTCACAACTAAGTCCACCTGGAACACTGTTGGACCAAAAGAACCAATGAGCCGGATCAGAAAAACCTTTAAGTCCCATAGACATCACAACAACTACTGAAGACCACAACAGCTGAAGACAATAGCTGATTACAAAGTCTGAAAACACAAAGTCTGAAGACAATCTGAAGACACAAGTGCTGAAGACAAAGTCTGAAGACACAAGTGCTGAAGACAAAGTCTGAAGACACAAGTGCTGAAGACAAAGTCTGAAGACACAAGTGCTGAAGACAAAGTCTGAAGACACAAGTGCTGAAGACAAAGTCTGAAGACACAAGTGCTGAAGACAAAGTCTGAAGACACAAGTGCTGAAGACCAAAGTATCAGACGTTGTCACAACAGCTGAAGAGGTCTTCTTCAATAGTTGTGATGGTTTACCTTTCAGTAGTTTCTTGTTTCAGTATTTGTAAAACAACTGAAGAGTATGTTCTTCAGTTGTTATTGTTTCAGTAGTTTCTTTTCAGTAGTTGTAATAATAGTTAACACTTAGCATTTTTGTAAGAAGATATCAGTTGTTTGACATCTTCAGTAGTTGTGTTAACTATCAGTAGTTTGTGATAAATTCTGTTAGATGTCACTATCAAGTGACATCAGCAGACGTCACATCTCTTATATAAGAGGTGTCGACCTATTTGTAATTGTGACATTCCGTTACCACGAAAGCGAATATTGAATGAAATTTATCTGCAGAATTCTCTCTATCTATAACTGTTTTTGTTCTTACATCGAATATCCTTTTGTTCTTGTGAATTGGCTAATTCATTGTTAGATTTCCGCTGCTATACTCTCTAATCAATCAAACGTAGATCACTGATCCTAACAAGTGGTATCAGAGCAGGTTAATCATTGATTGATCTAAGAATTGATCATTGAAACTGCTAATTGATATCTATGTTTGATTGAATTAGCATTTTGCAAGAACTGGTTATAGATTATTGAATTTCTGACGCTTTCGTTCATTTATTCTGAGATCTCTCTTGGTTCAATTGGTTGTTGTGTTTTGTTCTAAATCTGTTATAGCTTAGTTGAATTTGATTGAATCTGAGATGACTACTCCTTCTAATGATCCTCACAATACTGGTTCCTCAACCAAGCCCCCGATGCTGGTTAGGACCGAGTATAACATATGGCAGCGAAGAATGCTTCATCACCTGTCTGTTAACAGTTCAGGTTGTTGGACATCTGTGGTACATGGACCACATAAGCCTATGGTGACAATCCGGAAACCAATCAAATGGTTCCGAAGAAGAAGGAACAATACTCTGATGAAGATCGGAAACTGTTTGAGATTGATGCTAAAGCCCATGGAATTCTGGCCATGGCAATGCCTAATGAAATCTATTCAGGGCTTATGCATCATGAAACTGCTCATGATCTCTGGAATGCCCTGAAGGAACAATTCGGTGGCACAGATGAGGTCTTAGCAAACAACAGAGAAATCCTTGCCCAACAATATGAGACATTCTCTCATAGAAAGGGTGAGACACTGACTCAACAGTTTGAGTGTTTTTCCTGCTTGATCTCTGAGCTGAAAATGGTGAAACAGGAATACACCAATAGCCAGATGAATAACAGGTTCCTCAGATCACTGCCTGAGAGATGGGACACATACACTATTGTCCTACGCTCCAGTGCAAATCTGGATAGCCTATCTCTCACCCAACTTCATGGAAACTGCTTACATTCGAAAGAGAGATAGAGCAGAAGAGGAAACTGTCCTCATCAGGAAAGCTCACTGATGACTTTGTACCAGGGAATACTGCCTTGGTTGGTCATGAGTCAGAATATGCTGCATCTGAAAGCAATTATGATGAGCATATTGATTTCTCTTCAAATAGTTCTGATCATGCATTTGTTGGTATTGAGAGTCATTCTGGCAGTAATTGTGATAATCTATGCTTCATCATGGATGATTTGAAAGGAATAGCTGATGATGATCTAGAAGAGATGGATATTCTGAGCCAAATGGCATTGATTAATATCAGATCTCAGAAGTTCTATAAGAGAACTGGCAGGAAATTTCCTGGACTCTCTGGCAAAAGCAAAGTTGGTTTTGACAAGAGTAAGTTGAGGTGTCACAAATGCCAAAGGCTGGGACACTTTGCAAGAGAGTATAGATCAACTGGATCTAACTCTTCTGCACCCTTTGTGACTTTTCCTAGTACTAGTCCACAAAACAGAGGGCAACATACTGCTGGTTCTGGTCATCATTCACATCCTAGGTCTCCTGCATACTTTGTTCCACAGGGTCAAATGTCATATCCTTATCCCTGCTATTATATGCCTCAACCAAATCCTGTTCAAGTCCAATTGCACAACAACCACAAGCATTGCCTGAACCACAACCTTCCCAATCTCATCAACAAACTCAACCTCAACAACACAGCTTCTTCACCCCAGGAGTTGTTGACTGGAGCAGTTTACCAGATGATTTGTCTGGTCATGAACAACTGTTCACTGGTGCTGGTCAACATGGTGGTGACAGTCCCTTTGGAAATCTAGCTCTTATGGCTTTGGATTCTGTTGATACTTCATCCACTAATGCCTCTACACCAAAGGTATCACAGATATCCTCTGAGGCAAAAGCCAAATTATGTTCTGAAACATGTATAGCAGCATTTGCATCTATTAGAGAAGCAAATGTAGCTTTGATTAACAAGAATATTGAGCTAGAACAAACAATTTCCAAAAAAAAAAAGCTGAATTTGAGTCTGTGCTTAATGAAAATAATGATGAGATTTACAAACTTAAATGCCAAATCACAGATTATAAGGCTAGGGAAGAGGTACTTCTAGAGAAGTACAAAGATCTCAAAGAAACCCTTGCAGTCACCCAAGTAGAGTGTGATCGATGGGTACAATCATGCAAAGGTTTTGAAATGCTTCTTAGTAAGCAATCTGCTTCCAATGTGAAGTTTGGCATTGGTTACAATCACACTGCTCCACCTACAGATTTTACTCCTAGAGCAGAGGTAGAGTCTGATGGTGAGAGTAATAACCAATCCATTTCATCATGTGATCTACTTTCTGATTCAGCACTATCAGAAGTAGAAGTCAGCACTAAGCCCTCTCAGAACCTATCAACTGATGTTGATGGTTCCACTGCTGACACTCACATGATCAATGAGTTGATCAACTCAGGAGTTAATTCTAAAAGTCCTGAAAGTACTAGAGAGCAAGATTTAACACCTGAAGTTCAAACTCCAACTACTCTCAGTACTGAAAAGAAGAAAACTGTCAGTAGAAAGAGTTTGAAGACTACTAAAGAGGAAATCAAGAAAGCAAACAATGCTTTCAAAGCACTGAAGAGCAAGTCTTCAGTTGTTTCATCCTCTTTAGTTGATGATCAACATAAGATGAAGAATAAACCATGTGAAGTATGTGGTTTGTTCAATCATCTTACAGATGATTGCTGGTACAAAAGAGGATCCAAACTCAAACATAAAGAGGAAATTAAAGAGAAAATGGTTAAAATGAAAACTGAGTTTGAGACCACATTTGTATGAGCAACATCAAATCTTGTAACCCTTAAGTCCATAAAGAAATCCAAAAAGGAAGGGGTTAAACAGGTAACAGCTGAGATTGCTCAAAAGAAGAAGGTGCAACATAGGAACTTATCAAACTCCAATTACAATGTGTCTGATGAGCTGAAAGCTTTATCACAAAATCAGACACAGCTGGTTATGATGGTTCAACATCTATTGGGAAGATTCAACCAATTAGATGCTCCTATGTTGAAACCACAGAAAAGGAGGTCCAAGCCAAAGGATTCCTCTTCTTCACCATCTTCTTCCTCTCAGGCTGTTGTTTCCATCAAACCTGTCAGTTTACCATCTGTTGATGAGAACAGGCCCAAAACCAAAAAGGTTTGGGTCTCCAAAACTAACTGATTGTTTATAATTGTAGGGTTCTTCAACATGCCAAAGTAGCATCTGGTATGTAGACAGTGGGGGATCTATGCACATGACTGGGAACAGCTCTCTTCTTCATGACTACTCTCAAGGAAAGAAGGGGTTTGTTTCTTTTGGCAATGATGCTAGGGGTTACATCATTGGCAACGGCTTTTGGGTGTCCCTGTTTTATTCTCAACACAAAGGATCAACTCCATAAATTTGATCCTAAGGTGGATGCAGGGTATTTTGTTGGTTATACATCTACTTGCAAGGCATACAAAGTCTTCAACTGCAGAACAAAGATAGTTGAAGAGACTTTGCATGTGAAGTTTAATGAATCTCCTATGGACAAGATTCCACAAAACCCTGTGGAGTTGTTTGATTTGGACATACTGCAATATGTTCCTTATCAATCTCCAGCTGTTGCAGATCCTGTGGATAAATCATCTTCTGCAGCATGTCTTCCACCTGGTGGTATTGATGATGATGATGATAATATCAATACTCACCTATTCAAGTTTAGTGACCAACTGCCTGTGTCTGCTAAATTTGATATTCCTGTAGCTTCAGCAGTTCCATCCACAACAAATGCTGATGAGATCTCTGATTCCTCTACATCTTTTGAGTTACCATCTAATTCTTGGTTTCAAGAGTCTGCATCAACATCTGCTGCTGCTGAAGGTCCTACAAACACTTGCACAGATCTCATTGTTTATCAAGAACTAAAGAATCACCCAATGTCTCAGATTATTGGTGATATCAATGCTGGTGTTTCAACAAGAAGTCAATTGTCTAACTTCCGCTTCTATGCTCTCTTCATCAGTCAGCTAGAGCAAAAGAACTACCATGTTGCTTTGAGAGACAATGGATGGGTTGAAGCCATGCAGCTTGAGCTACTTCAGTTCAAGAAACAGCAAGTGTGGGAACTGGTTCCTCTTCCCCCAGGTAAGTGTGCAATAGGCACTAAATGGTGTTTAGGAATAAAACTGATGAAAATGGGCTTATTGTTAAGAACAAGGCTAGACTAGTTGTACAGGGGTTTTCACAAGAAGAAGGTATTGACTATGATGAAACCTTTGCCCCTGTAGCCAGACTAGAGGCAATCAGATTGTTTTTAGCCTATGCTGCATTCCACAATCTTAAAGTTTTTCAAATGGATGTCAAAAGTGCATTTCTATATGGTAAAATAAAGGAAGAAGTTTATGTGTGTCAACCACCAGGTTTTGAGGATAATAAACATCCTGAATGGGTGTATAAACTTGATAAGGCTATTTATGGGTTGAAACAAGCTCCTAGAGCCTGGTATGAGACACTTTCCACTTTTCTTCTTAAGAATAATTTCACTAGAGGCTCCATTGATAAAACTTTGTTTATTAAGAAGGTGGATCAGCATAAGCTACTTGTTCAGATTTATGTTGATGATATCATTTTTGCATCCTCTGATCCCCAGTTGTGTGATGATTTTACAACATTAATGAAAAATAGGTTTGAAATGAGTGCAATGGGAGAATTACAGTTCTTTCTAGGCTTGCAAATTAAACAAAAGGCTGATGGAACCTTTATTCATCAGTCAAAATATACAAAAGATCTTTTGAATAAGTTTGATTTACAAAACTGTAAGCCCTGTTCTACTCCCATGTGCAACACCACACAACTGGATGCAGATCAGAAAGGTAAAGCTGTTGATGAAACACTTTACAGATGTATGATTGGGTCCTTGATGTATTTAACAGCTTCTAGACCAGATATTATGTTTGCTACATGTGTTTGTGCTAGATTTCAGGCTGCTCCTAAAGAGTCTCATTTGATTGCAGTCAAGAGAATCTTTAGATATTTGCAAGGTACACAATCTCTGGGTTTATGGTATTCCACTGGACACTCTTGCAAATTAGTTGCTTTTTCAGATAGTGACTATGCAGGGTGCAAGTTAACTAGAAAGTCAACTTCTGGTGGTTGTCAATTCCTAGGCAACTGTTTGATTTCTTGGCAGAGTAAGAAACAAACATCTGTTGCTACATCAACTGCTGAAGCGAGTACATTGCTGCTGCAAGTTGCACTTCTCAGGTACTCTGGCTTCAGAACCAACTTCTGGATTATGGCATTACAGAGACTAAGACTCCATTATTAATGGATAGTGCTTCAGCTCTATGTATTGTCAAAAATCCAGTCCAGCACTCTAGGACCAACATATAGAGATCAGACATCACTTTATTCGGGATTGTTTTGAAAAAGGTCTGATTGATCCTAAGTTTGTGCCTAGTGCTGATGAGCTTGCAGATATTTTTACTAAGCCTTTGGATAGTTCTACTTTCCAAAACCTTATGTTAAGGCTTAGTATGCTGCAGCTAGAATAAGTGACAACTACTGATGATTTCAGTAATAATTATTGGTGATCATTGGTAACCATGTCACATATAAGTACTGATGAGTTCTTTCACCTTCAGTAGTTTTTATAACTACTGACGGCTAAATGCCTCACAAGTACTGAAGTACTTTATCTGTTCTAAACCACTGATGTAGTTACAACTACTGATGTAGTTACAACTACTGAAATCAGTACAAACAGATAAGTACTGACGTCCTATGAAACACCTGAAAAGCAGATGCAAAGTCTGATGAGTAAGTGTTGAGGACAGTATGAAACAGCTGAAAGACTGTGAATTGACGAAAACTACTGAAGAGAACTTTCTCTTCAGTTGTTTCTACAACTGCTGTTTCATTCTAAACAACTGAAGCAAAACCATGTCTTCAGTAGTTTTATAACTACTGATGACTAACACCAAGTCTTCAGCTGTTTACAACAACTGATGACAAACCACTGTCTTCAGTAGTTTCACAACTACTGATGACAAACACCAAGTCCTCAGTTGTTTCATCATCTGAAGTCAAAACCATGGTCTTCAGTAGTTTTCTAACTGCTGATGCCTAAAACCACGACTTCAGCTGTTTCAACGTCTGAAAGGGTAATACCATGTCAACAGTCGGTTTAAAACTACTGATGACTAACACTAAACCCTTCAGTCATTTTCTAACCCCTACCCTATAATACCTGTCCTCTTCTCGAATGTTTCATTAGCCGTTATTTTCTGAGCTTCTCTCTCTCAAACATGGCGACCATGAGTCTGAAACCACGACATAACTGCGTTGCATACCTTACCAAGTTGGCTTTCTGGAACAAATATGATAATGCCATTGACTTAATGGTGGATTCCCCATATCGCACAGCCTTTCTCTTGAATCCGACCATCTACCCTGAATCCCTCAGTCAATTCTGGTCAAATGCTTTTGTTCATATTGATGAGTCTACGGCCAAATCTCTGTTCGGTCCCTTGTCAACCAGAAACCACTGGTCGTTACAGCCGACATCATTCGTCAAGCATTACACTTACACGACTCCACCGCTATGACTGAATACCCAAGGGCACAACAGATATGTCCTTTATCAATCATGGGTATGAAGGTGATCTTCGGTCTACAACCATTCTGAAGAAACATTTCCATGATGCTGAGAAATTTATTTTTCACATGGTAAATGTCTGCTTAGCCTCCAAGACATCATCTTGGGATCAAATGTCATCCTAATGGCAACAGGTATTGTATTCTATTCTAGAACACCAACCGCTAAATTTTTATGAAATCGTGTTTCTAGAAATAAAGAACTTAGCTCAGAAACCTGCGGCAAACCGATGGCCATTATATCCCAGGTTTCTGATGGCCATTATTTTAGATGAATTAAAATCTGATGGCCTTGTTGGCCTTGGAGTCCCTGCACCAGCTGTTTTGGCTGAGGTATACTCCAGGCACAACTCAGACCTTACTCTCAAAGAAGCTGCCCGAATGCTAAAGCCCAAGCACAGGGAACCCACAACTTCCACCACCAGAACCAAAGTCCCCACTAAACCAAAACCAAAACACCCCAAAACAGCTATTCAGGGAGATGAGTCCCCTGAAGATGCTCCTGTATCACCCAGGCAGGATATACTTGCTGGTTTAAACCCCCCAGCAGTATCAGAGACTCTACCAGCCACAGCCGCTTAGGATTCCTCTCAAAAGGAGCCTGCAGCCACCACAGAAGGGGTACCCACACATATGGGATCTTCCTCACTTGAGGAGATTTCCATTGAAGAGCACCATCCTCCCCAGGTGCACACTGCTTTTACCCCATCTCCCCATGCAACCGCCCCCCAAAGTCCAACCATAATCATTGCAAACGTGTTGACTCAGTTGCATGCCTCTCCTCCTCCTCCCCAACAACCACCAACAAAGGGGAGAACCACAGATATTGAGGAAGAGGATCACCATGCTTCTGACAACCCACAGCACCAGGGTTTACAAATTCTATCTCCTGGTGTAGATAGGGAGATTAGAACATCTAGTGAGGCTACCACCTCTTCTGAATCAACACGTGATCAGAATGAGGCTGGTAACATAGCTAAGACCTCACTAGAGGCAACAGCTGATGAAGGACACAGTCCTGAGGCTGGAAGTCCCCAGTTCCAAGACAAAGGGGCACATGCTAAAACTGGTCTACACCCAGTGCATGTACATCCTACTACAAGCAGGAGGTCAGGTGATTCAGCATCTGCTGATGATGACCTGGGCTTTTTCTATGACGTTCTAGCCCACAACACCATCCTGGAGGCTGAGGTAAGCAGACTACAAGAACTGCTTGCCAAGAAGTCTCAGGATGTAAGTCCATCTGCCCCCACCAACCCACAGATGGCACCTTCATTTGAAGGTCCCCCAAACACTTTACCCTCTCACTTCATTGAGCCTCCAGCCTCTGCTTTTGGCACTATCTCTCCGGACAGAACCCCCTGAGCAGATGGTTGCTGTATTCCAACAATCCCTACCTCTCATCACTCCCATCATCAATGACATTGTTTATAAAGCCATTGATGAGAGGATCTCCTCAAGTCTACAACCACTCATTGATGATGCTGTGCACAAGAAACTTTCTGCGGTACGAACCCCTACCACCAATGCATCCGAAAAGGGGGAGAGTACTGCAGTGAAAGAAAAGAAAAGAAAAAGAACTAAGGATGAGAAGGCACAAGAGAAAACCAAGGAGTTGGAAAAGGAAAAGGAACAACAACTGATCACTTACAAAAGAAAGAAAAGTGCTGGTGATCAATCGAATGCTGAAGAAAAATCCTTGGAAGAGCTGGTAAAAGATGCAGATGAACACACAGCCGATCCATGGACAAAATCATTGAGCAACTCTTCAAGCAAGGCTTTGATACAGCCACACTAGACAGTGAGATCAGGAGGTTGGAAGTAGAGGAAATTCAAAACAGATGGGCTGGGTACAATGTGCTGGAGAAAGAGAGATTGGAGATCATGATTCGATTCATAGCCAAATACTTAGGAAGATCACTGATGGAGATTCGTTCATGGACCAGAGACAGCATTCTGGCTATAGCCACCAGAATCTGTTTGTCTGAGCAATTTCATAAGGGGATAATCATTGAAGCACTTGATGAGGCTGGGGCTGGAAAAAGGTTTGAAATGGCAAGACTCACAAAAGCCAAACTCACAACCAAAATGCTTGAACAACCTTCCCAATCACCCACTCAAAAACAGCCTACCCCTCAAATCTCCAAACCAATCTCAAAACCCAAATCCAAACATCCTCAACCTTCAAAACCAATTCCTTTACCACAAAACCAACCCAACCATCATCCAGTGATGCACCTAGAATGAGGAGAAGGGTGCTGAGGATAGAAGAAGATGAAGAAGAAGAGGATGAAGATGATAGTCTGCCACTCTCTGCTGTTCTAAGGCTACCAGAACCCAGGAGTCAACTCATGATCACACCTGACTCACAAAGGAAACGGTTGGGGTCAAAATAGAAGATGAAGAACAGCAGAAGCAGCACGATGAGCAACTACTGAAGATGGTTGACAAGGAATTTCCTCAGTCATCATCTATACAAGCCATGAAAGGGCATGCTCAGAGGCTGTACACTCTCAGACACACATTTTAGTATCAAAAGGAAAGAGTGAGAGTATGGCCAGACCCTAAGGTGAGTTCTAGAATCCACAAAAGATCCATTCCACATATATACAATGGCCAGCTTAGAAAAACAATAGACTCTACAATCATGTTGGCCATTGTAGTCTCACCCTGGGAAATAATCGATGAATTCAAGAAGGCTCATCAATCAAAAATGACCCCTCAAGCCTTACTGGAAAACAAGATGATCAAAAAGGGGTTATTATATAAGAAGCTTGAAGACATTAAGAAGAATGAGCTCCAGTTACTTCTTGAGGGCACTCATCCTGATGAATTTGTCTATAGGGAGATAACTACTGTGGAGTTGAAGAATGGCAGGACTGTAAAGTACTTACCTGAGTACTATGGTCCAGAGTTCTTCTTTGAAGGAGGAGTAGAAGAACTCTCCAAGGAGGAACAGGTTGTTCTCCTTGAGGCCTATGTTCGAGAGTCGTACAGACTCATCATGGGGAAGTAGATCTCATGAATGGGGTAACAACTCTGTGTCCAGTTCCCCAAAACAGAGTTCCTATTCATACCTTGCCAAACAGATCTCTGAGATTTCTTCCCAGGCCAGTGCTTATATGGGTCATCTTCTCAACTGATCAAGAAGGAAAAAGACCAACCATTCTGCCAACAATAAGTGGGACCTCAATAAAGTTAAAGGTTTTGGCTGCATTGGTTCAGGGGGAGTTTGTTGGACCAAAAGAACCAATGAGCCGGATCAGAAAAACCTTTAAGTCCCACAGACATCACAACAACTACTGAAGACCACAACAGCTGAAGACAACAACTGATTACAAAGTCTGAAAACACAAAGTCTGAAGACAATTTGAAGACACAAGTGCTGAAGACAAAGTCTGAGGACACAAGTGCTGAAGACAAAGTCTGAGGACACAAGTGCTGAAGACAAAGTCTGAAGACATAAGTGCTGAGACAAAGTCTGAAGACACAAGTGCTGAAGACAAGTCTGAAGACACAAGTGCTGAAGACAAAGTCTGAAGACACAAGTGCTGAAGACAAAGTCTGAAGACACAAGTGTTGAAGACAAAGTCTGAAGACACAAGTGCTGAAGACAAAGTCTGAAGACACAAGTGCTGAAGACAAAGTCTGAAGACACAAGTGCTGAAGACCAAAGTATCAGACGTTGTCACAACAGCTGAAGAGGTCTTCTTCAGTAGTTGTGATTGTTTACCTTCAGTAGTTTCTTGTTTCAGTATTTGTAAAACAACTAAAGAGTATGTTCTTCAGTTGTTATTGTTTCAGTAGTTTCTTTTCGGTAGTTGTAATAATAGTTAACACTTAGCATTTTTGTAAGAAGATGTCAGCTGTTTGACATCTTCAGTAGTTGTGTTAACTATCAGTAGTTGTGATAAATTCTGTTAGATGTCACTATCAAGTGACATCAGAAGACGTCACATCTCTTATATAAGAGGTGTCGACCTAATTGTAATTGTGACATTCCGTTACCACGAAAGCGAATATTGAATGAAATTATCTGCAGAATTCTCTCTATCTATAACCGTTTTTGTTCTTACATCAAATATCCTTTTGTTCTTGTGAATTGGCTAATTCATTGTTAGATTTCCGCTGCTATACTCTCTAATCAATCAAACGTAGATCACTGATCCTAACAAACACCACAACATAATGGTGTTTCTGAGAGGAGGAATCAAACCTTATTGGATATGGTCTGATCTATGATGGCTAGAAGCATATTACCTCTATCATTTTGGGGTTTCACTTTGCTCTCAGCGACTCGTATTCTAAATATGGCCCCAACCAAAAAGGTGGAAAGGACACCCTTTGAAATATGGCATGGAAGAGTTCCATCCCTATCTTATTTAAGGGTCTGGGGTTGTGAGGCTTATATTAAGACTCCCACCCCAAACAAATTGGAAGTCCGATCCACCAAGTGCATCTTTATTGGATATCCTAGAGATTCTATGGGATATTATTTCTATGATCCACCGGAACAAAAGGTGTTTGTTGCCAGAATGGGTGAGTTCTTAGAAGCAACGTTCCTTATGGAAGGAACTAGCAGTAGAACAGTGGATCTTGAGAAGGATCAAGAACCACAACCCGATGCACGTTTGGTTGAAACTAGCACTCAACATGAGGATGATGAAGATGATCAAGTGGTTGATCAATACACACAAAACGTTCGCAGAAGTGGTAGAACTAGTACTCCACCTGAAAGATATGGATTTTTCATGGATGGATGCTACGTGGTAGATTCGGATTGTGACAAATGGCTCGAGCCCATGAGCGTTGAGATGCAATCCATGCATGACAATCAAGTATGGGACTTGGTTGTACCACCTCTTAACTCCAAAGTAGTTGGAAGCAAGTGGGTTTTCAAGAAGAAAACCGATATGCATGGAAACTTGGATACTTATAAGGCTAGACTTGTAGCAAAGGGTTTCACTCAAACTCAAGGGGTTGATTATGATGAAACCTTCTCACCTGTTGCGATGCTAAAGTCTATAAGGATATTGTTTGCCATAACTGCTCATTATGATTATGATATTTGGCAAATGGATGTCAAAACCACTTTCCTAAATGGATATCTTGAGGAAGATGTCTATATGGTTCAGCCTGAAGGTTTTGTCGATCCAAAACATCCTGATAAAGTATGCAAGTTAAAGAAATCAATCTATGGATTGAAACAAGCATCAAGAATTTGGAATCACCGTTTTGATGAAGAAATAATTAAGTTCGGATTCATCAAGAACGCTGACGAAGCTTGTGTATATAAGAAAGCTAGTGGGAGCATCGTCACTTTCCTAGTATTGTATGTTGATGATATACTACTATTTGGAAACGACATTCCAACCTTGGAAGGTGTAAAAACCTGGCTTGGAAGTTGTTTTTCCATCAAGGATCTTGGTGAAGCCACCTATATTCTAGGAATAAAGATCTATAGGGATAGATCAAGGCGGTTGATTGGTTTAAATCAAAGTGCATACATCGATAAAATCTTGAAAAGGTTCAAGATGGAGAACTCTAAGAAAGGTACGGTACCTATTCAAAGAGGAACGATATTGAGTACGACTCAATGTCCTAGCTCAAAGGATGAGCAAGATAAAATGAAGGCAATACCATACGCATCTGCTATTGGATCCATCATGTATGCAATGATATGCACTCGACCGGACGTGTCATGCGCCTTAAGCATGACAAGCCGATACCAGCAAAATCCTGGAAACAGTCATTGGATGGCTGTTAAGAACATACTTAAGTACCTAAGGAGGACAAAAGATATGTTTGACAGGATCAGTGATCTCAAGTTTGATGGATTAGAGTGTAACGCAGCGGAATAAGAACAAGAATTAGACAAATTATAGCAAGAATTTGATATTCGTATGCATTATGAACAAATACGGTTGTAAAGAGAGAATATATTTCTGTGAAAAGGAATGTTTCAATAATATCAAATGTTTCTGCTCAATCATTCACATATTACAATAAGGTTGACACTCCTTATATAGAGTGCAATCACTGCTGATATCACGGGATAGTGACATCTGGCAGATTTATTACAAAAATAACTAAAACTTAACAAACTACTGAAATGTTCACAACTACTGAGAACATATCAGAGTGCTAAGTATAAAACATAAAACTACTGATACGAAACTACTGAAACTACAACGACTGAAGAACAAGCTCTTCAGTCGTTTTACAAAACTACAGAAAGGAAAACATAAAACTACTGAAAGAAAACCGTCACAACTACTGAAGAAGACCTCTTCAGCTGTTGTGACAACGACTAATACTTGGTCTTTAGCACTTGTCTTCAGACTTTGTCTTCAGCACTTGTGTCTTCAGACTTTGTCTTCAGCACTTTTCTTCAGACTTTGTCTTCAGCACTTGTGTCTTCAGACTTTTGTCTTCAGCACTTGTCTTCAGACTTTGTCTTCAGCACTTGTGTCTTCAGACTTTTGTCTTCAGCTGTTGTGGACTTCAGCAGTTGTTATGACGTCTGTGGGACTTAAGGTTTTTCTGATCCGTCTCATTGGTTCTTTTGGTCCAACAAACTCCCCCTGAACCAATGCAGCCAAAACCTTAACTTTATTGAGGTCCCACTTATTGGTGGCAATAAGATTGGTCTTTTTCCTTCTTGATCAGCTAAGAAGATGACCCAATTAAGCACTGGCCTGGGAATAGATTTCTGAAATTTGGTTGGCATAGTATGGATAGGAGCCCTGACTTTGGGGAACTGGAGACAGGGCTGTGGTCCTATCCATGAAATCTACTTCCCATGTATAAGCCTGTAGGATTCTCTGGTGTATGCTCTGAGAAACATAATTTGTTCTTCCATGGTAAGATTTTCAGCTCCACCATCAAACAATCCTTCACGCCCATACAGCTCTGAAATGTACTTAGCCGTTTGCCATTTTTGAGCTCAACTGTTGTGATCTGTCTGTATGCAAACTCATCTGGGTGAGTCCCTTCAAGTAACAGACTGAGCTCATTTTGTTTGAGGTTCTCAAGCCTCTTGTAGACTAACCCCTTTTTAATTACTCTGTTCTATAACATCTTTTGGGGTGGCTGTTTAGTTTCATAGGCCTTCTTGAAATCTTCTACAATTTCCAAGGGTGATACTACAAGGACCACTGTGATCTCTTCATCTACGATCCTTTTTACTTGGCCCTTGTATCTCGAAGGAATGTCTTTCTTCACAATTCTGTGAGCCACCCTAGGATCAGGCCATATTCTCACCTTTTCCTTTTGATATTGAAATGTGTTAGCAAGGGTGTACAATCTCAGAGCTTCCTTCTTCATACTGATTATTGATGAAGAAGCAGCATAAGTTTTGTCTATGCTTTTCAGCATCTCATCATCATGAAGCTTTTGCTGCTGTTCTTCTTCTATCTTTACTCTCACAGCTTCCATCTGTGAGGTGGGAGTGATGGGCATAGGTTTGGCTTTAGGCAAAGTTAGGACTGCAGAAAGAGGCAGCCTATCTTCTTCCTCATCATCCTCTTCTTCTTCTTCTTCTAGCCTCAACACCCTTCTCTTCTTCTTCTTGGGTGCATCATCGGCTGTTGGTTTTGAGGGTAAAGGAGTTGGTTTAGAGGGTTATGGTAGTGGTGATTTTGAAGTGGGAGGTTTTGCAGGTTGTTCTAGCATTCTTGTAGTGAGTGAGGCTTTTGAGTGTTTTGCTAGTTCCTTTCTGTTCCCAGCACCTGCCTCATTTAGTGCTTCAATCACCAATCCCTTAGTGTATGCTTCAGACGAACAGATCTTGGTGGTTATTGCCAAGATACTGTCCCTGGTCCATGACTTAATCTCGATCAATGATCTCCCAAGGTACTTTGCAATGAATCTGATCATGATCTCTAGTCTTTCTCTTTCTAATGCATCATAACTTGCCCATCTTGAGTTAATTTCTTCAACTTCAAGTCTCCTAATCTCTGAGTCAAGCTATGCAGTATCGAACCCCTGTCTATACAGTTGATCAATAATGGAGTCCATTGATTTACTGTGTGTAGCATCCGCCATTTTGATCATCTCATCGAGTTCGAGTTCTTTTTCTTTTCCTTCAACCTTCCTCTTCTTATATGTGACATGAAAGTCTTTGTGACTTTCACCCACTTGATCAATGTCAGCTCCCTTCACAAACTCCTCTTCCTTCTCAGTCTCCTTTTCTTTCTTCCCCTCTATGCTCTTCCTCTTTGCTTTCACTGACTGACTCTCCCCCTTTTTGGTTGCATTGGTTGCAAGGGTTTGAGTAGTAGAAAGCCTTGTGCTCACAATCTCCTCCACCAGGGGTTGTATGACTGAGGGAAGCCTCTCATCCATGGTTTTGATCACAATGTCTGTGATCATTGGGGTGATGAGAGGTAGGGATTGCTGAAAGATAGCAGCTGTTTGCTCAGAGGGGTTCTGTCCCTGAGAAGCAGTGCCAGAAATAGAGGCTGGTGGCTCGGAAGTTTTGAGTGGCTGAGTGTGTGGAAGACCTTCAGGTGAAGGTGCCATCTGTGGGTTTATGTTGGTGGCAGATGGACTTGCTGTTTGAGAGAATTGGTCAAGTAGTCTTGAGTAATGACCACTTTTTGATGATGGACAAACGATTGAAGAGACTCTATGTCATTCTCCTCAGAGATAAGAGTGACGTTTGTCCAGAATTGGTTAAAAGATTCGGCATATATGGTGGGATTTAACAGAAAAGCCGTTTTGTAAGGTGACTGAACCATTAAATCAATGGCGTTGTGAAACTTGGTCCAGTATGGCGATTTTGTGAGATGTGCGACACAGTTGTGTCGAGGTTTTAGTTGCATGGTCGCCATTGATGAAGAGAGGTTACAGAGTTTTTTGAACGTTAGGTTTGAGAAGAGAAGAAAGTAAAAACTTTGAAGGTGGGATAAGGTATTTAAAGGGTAGGGTTAGAAAACGACTGAAGGTTTTGGTGTTAGTCATCAGTTGTTGAAACTACTGATGACGTGGTATTAACTTTCAGAGGTTTGGAATGACTGACCGTATTGGTGTGATCAGCAGTTGTTATAAAACAACTGAAGACTTGGTTTTAACCGTCAGACGTTGAAACAGCTGAAGTCTCTGATTTAGTCATCAGTAGTTATAAAACTACTGAAGATTTAGTCACCAGTAGTTATAAACTACTGAAGATTTAGTCATTAGTAGTTATAAAACTACTGACGACAGTTTTGACTTCAGGTGATGAAACAACTGACTGGTATTAGTCATCAGTAGTTGGGAAACTACTGAAGACTTGGTTTTACCATCAATTGTTGGAAACAACTGAAGACTTGGTGTTAGTCATCAGTAGTTGTGAAACTACTGAAGACATGGTTTTGCTTCAGTTGTTTAGAAAGAAACAACAGTTGGGAAACTACTGAAGACAAAAAGGCTCATCAGTAGTTGTCGTCAATTTATTGTTTTTCAGCTTTTTCATACTGTCCTCAACACGTACTCATCAGACGTTTTCATCTGTTTTCAAATGTTTCATAGGATATCAGTACGTATTTGTATTTCTGACAACAGTAGTTGTAGCTACATCAGCTGTTGTAACTACATCAATTGTTTTAACAAATAAAGTACCTGAGTACTGAGAAGTTAAGCTCTAGTAGTTTAAAGAAAACTTCCAAAGAGAAAATAACGTCAGTACTTATATATATGACAATAATAAACTAATGATCATCAGTACTTGTGAGCTGAGATCACCAGTAGTTGTCACTTATTCTAGCTGTAGCATACCAAGCCTTAACACTAGGTTTTGGAAAGTTGTGCTATCCAAGGGCTTAGTGAAAATGTCTGCAAGCTCATCAGCACTAGGAACAAATTTTGGATCAATTAGACCTTTTTCAAAACAATCTCTAATAAAATGGTGTCTGATTTCAATATGTTTAGTCCTAGAGTGCTGGACAGGATTCTTGACAATACAAAGAGCTGAAGAGCTGTCCATTAACAATGGGGTCTTAGTCTCTGTTATGCCATAATCCAATAATTGGTTTTGAAGCCAGAGTACCTGAGATGTACAGCTTGTAGCAGCAATGTACTCTGCTTCAGCAGTTGATGTAGCAACTGAGGTTTGCTTCTTACTCTGCCAAGAAATCAAGCAGTTGCCTAAGAATTGGCATCCTCCAGAAGTGGACTTTCTTGTCAACTTACACCCTGCATAGTCACTGTCAGAAAAAGCAACCAATTTACCAGAATGTCTAGTAGAATACCATAAACCTAGAGATGGAGTGCCTTGAAAATATCTAAAGATCCTCTTGACTGCAATCAAATGAGACTCCTTAGGTGCAGCCTGAAATCTAGCACAAACACATGTAGCAAACATAATATCTGGTCTAGAAGCTGTTAAGTACATCAAGGACCCAATCATACATCTGTAAAGTGTTTCATCAACCACTTTACCTTTCTGATCTGTATCCAGTTGTGTGGTGTTGCACATGGGAGTAGAACAGGGCTTACACTTTTGTAAATCAAACTTTTCCAAAAGATCTTTTGTGTATTGGACTGATGAATGAAAATTCCATCAGCCTTTGTTTGATTTGCAAACCCAGAAAGAACTGTAATTCTCCCATGGCACTCATTTCAAACTTCTGTTTCATCAACTTTGTAAAGGCATCACACAACTGTGGATCAGAGGATGCAAAAATATATCATCTACATAAATTTGAACAAGTAGATTATGCTGCCCAGCTTTCTTAATGAATAAAGTCTTATCTATGGAGCCTCTAGTGAAATTATTTTCCAGAAGAAAGTTTGATAATGTCTCATACCAGGCTCTAGGAGCTTGTTTCAACCCATAGAGAGCCTTATCAAGCTTATACACCCAATTAGGATGTTTATTGTCCTCAAAACCTGGTGGTTGACATACATAAACCTCTTCTTTAATTTTCCCATACAAAAATGCACTTTTGACATCCATTTGAAAAACTTTAAGGTTGTGATAACCAGCATAAGCTAAAAACAATCGAATTGCTTCCAGTCTGGCTACAGGGGCAAAGGTTTCATTATAATCAATGCCTTCCTCTTGTGAAAACCCCTGTACAACCAGTCTGGCCTTGTTCTTAACAATAAGCCCATTTTCATCAGTTTTGTTCCTAAACACCCATTTAGTGCCTATTGCACACTTACCTGGAGGTAGAGGAACCAGTTCCCACACTTGCTGTTTCTTGAACTGAAGAAGCTCAAGCTGCATGGCTTCAACCCATCCATTGTCCCTTAAAGCAATGTGATAGTTCCTTGGCCCTTGCTGACTAATGAAGAGAGCATAGAAGCAGAAATTAGACAATTGACTTCTTGTTGAAACGCCAGCATTGATATCACCAATGATTTGAGACATAGGGTGATTCTTCAGATCTTGGTACACAATAAGATCTGTGCAAGTGTTTGTAGCAGGCTCAGCAGCAACAGATGGTGATGGTGAAGCATTTCCTTGAAACCAATCAGTAGATGGTAATTCAAAGGAAGTTGAAGTTGTAGAAATCTCATCAGCATTTGTTGTGGATTGGGCTACTGAAGCTACAGGAACATCAGGTCTAGCTGAATCAGGCAGTTGATCACTAAACTTGAAAAGGTGATTACTGATATCATCATCATCATCATCATCAGTAACACCAGATGGATGACTAGCTACAGAAGATGATGGATTCATATGATCTGCAACAGCAGGTGGTTGATAAGGAACATATTGCAGAATGTCCAGATCAAACAACTCCATAGGGTTTTGTGGAATTGTATCCTTAGGGGATTCATTGAACTTCACATGCAAGGTTTCTTCAACTATCTTTGTCCGACAGTTGAATACTCTATAAGCCTTGCAAGTGGATGAATACCCAACAAAATACCCTGCATCCACCTTAGAATCAAACTTTTGGAGTTGATCCTTTGTGTTGAGAATGTAACAGGGACACCCAAATGCTCTAAAGAATGAAATCAAAGGGGCTAAATGATGTAAAACTTCATAAGGAGTTTTCATCAACCTCTGATTTACTAAGGCTCTATTCTGTACATAGCAGGCTGTATTGACAGCTTCAGCCAAAAGGTCAGTGGCAGACCAGAATCAGCCAACATGGGCCTTGCAGCTTCAATGAGGGTCCTGTTCTTTCTCTCCACTACTCCATTTTGCTCTGGAGTCCTTGGGATGCTATACTGCCTCTTGATTCCCTTTGATAAGTAAAACTCATCAAGAGTGTGGTTTCTGAATTCAGTACCATTGTCACTCCTCACACACTTAACTGGTAGGGAATACTGCTTCTCAACGTGTAACACAAAGTTCATAATGGACTGAGCAGCCTCATCCTTTGAATGCAAGAAGAAGGTCCATACATATCTAGAATAATCATCCATAATTACCAGACAGTATTTCTTCTTTGCCATACTCATTACCTTCACAGGACCAAAAAGATCCATGTGCAGTAGTTGTAGGCAAGCATTAGACTTGGATTCTTCTATGGTTGGGAATGAAACTTTATGTTGTTTCCCTTTTAAGCATGCAGTGCAGATTTCATCACAATTGAACTCCTTTATTGGAAGACCTCTCACTAAACTCTTGTGGATCAGCTGATTCATGTTTTTGAGATTAACATGACCCAGCCTTCTATGCCACAGTTTAGATTCTTGGAGAGAGGCCTTCGAGAACAAGCATGGATGGCCTCTTAACTCAATTTTCTTTGACAGATCCAAGGCATATACTCTTCCTATCCTGTTAGCCTTCAGAAGAGTATTATCATCCAGTACTTTGTCAATCAGGCTCAGAACCTTGGAAGACAGAATCCTACAGTTTTGGCTTGTGAAAAGAGCAACATGTCCTTTGTCACACATCTGACTGACACTCAACAGATTATATTTGAGATTCTCCACATGGTTGACATCATCAAATCTAATATCTCCATTAGACACAAATCCCTTTCCAATGATATAACCTTTAGCATCATTTCCAAATGAGACAAATCCCTTCTTTCCCTGAGAGTAATCATGAAGAAGAGAGCTGCTCCCAGTCATGTGCATGGATCCTCCACTGTCCACATACCAGATGCTTCTTTGGCATGCTGAAGAACCCTGCACAATCATAAGAAACTAGTTAGCTTTGGAGACCCAAACCTTTTTGGTTTTGGGACTGACTTTATCAACAGATTTAACCATAGCTGGTTTCTTATGATTAACAGCTGATGAAGATGAAGATGGTGCTGAAATGGATTGGGCCTAGAATTCCTCTCCAGTGGTTTGATCACATGGGTTTCAAGTTGGTTAACTCTCCCCAACAGATGCTGAACCATCATAACAAGCTGTGTCTGATTTGAAGCTCGAGCTTTCAGTTCATTTGACACTCCAGAGCTTGTTTTTGATGAGTTCCTGTGACCCACCATTTCCTCCTTCTTAGACTTCACAGACTTAGTCTTATGTTTATCACGAGGAACAATATCAGCTGTTTTCTGATAAACCGCATCCTTCTTAGTGGATTTGGGTAAGGCCTTGGGTTCATCAGGTTGAGATGATTGTGGTACAAACTTGGTCTCAAACTCAGTTTTCATTTTATTTATTTCTAGTTTAATGAGCTCATCCCTTTGGAGCTTTAAACCCTTTTAGTACCAACATTCATCAGATAGATGATTGAATTTACCACAAATTTCACATGGTTTATTCTTCATCTTGGACATCTTTACTACTGAAGTGGAAACTACTGAAGGTGTGATCTTCAGTACTTTCCTCCTATCAGTACTAGGTACTAAAGGATTTGTAACAGCTGAAGACTGGTAATTCAACTGTTTTTCATCCGTCCTAATAGACTGTTTGATGGATTCCTCAGCAGTTGTTAGTCCTTGTATTTCAACTGATTTGAAATGCTTTTCAGATGTTGGGTCTCTTCAGTACTTGAGGTACATTGAGGAACAACATCTGAAGTACTCAGCTTCGTATGAGTCTCAGTAGTTAGACCATCAGTCAATTTATTTGTTGAGATCTTAACACTGGTTTCATTCTCTGATCTTAGATTATCATTGGAGAATGACTCACACGATAATGTGGTTTGGAGATTGCTTTCACTTTCAGACTTAACTATGGAGTTAGGAGTAAAGTCTGTTGGTGGAGCAATATGGTTGTAACCAATGCCAAACTTCACATTCGAAGCAGTTTGCTTGCTAAGAAGCATTTCAAATCCCTTGCATGATGAGACCCAACGTTCACACTCAACTTGGGTCACTGCAAGTTTTTCTTTGAGACTCCTGTGGTCTTCCAGAATAACCTCTAGCTTGGCCTTTTCATCATTTAATTGGCATTTAAGCTTATAAATCTCATCACTTTTACTGTTAAGAGCAGACTCATGCTCAGCTTTTCTTTTGAAAATGGTTTTCTCAAGCTCAAGTTTTTGATTTATTAATGCTACATTTGCCTCTTAATAGAGACAAAAGCAGCTATGCATGATTCAAAACATAACTTGGCTTTAGCCTCGAAGATACCTGAGTTACCTGTGAAGATAATGCATTTGAACAGGAACCCTCTGTAGACTCCAGGGCCATGAGAGCAAGATTTCCAAAAGGGTGTTCACCACCATGTTGACTAGCACTAGCATAGTATTGCTCAGTGTGACCAGACAAGTTATCAGGTAAGCTAGTCCAGTCAATGACTCCAGGTGTGAAGAAGTTATGATGAGGTTGTGATTGAGATGGAGATGGTTGAGGTTCTGGTGGTGCATGAGATTGTGGTACTATAGGAGCTTGAACTTGATTTGACTGTGGCATATAATAGTAGGGATAAGGATATGGTATTTGACCCTGAGGAACAAAATATGCAGGAGATTGAGGGTGTGATGAATGACTAGAACTAGCAGAGTGTTGCCCTTTGAATTGTGAATTGTTATTTGGAAAAGTCAAAAAGGGTGCAGAAGTGTTAGATCCAATTGATCTACACTCTCTTGCAAAGTGTCCAAGCCTGTGGCATTTGTGACACTTCAACTTGCTCTTGTCAAAACCGACTTTGGTTTTGTTAGAGAGTCCAGGAAATTTCCTACCAGTTCTCTTGTAGAATTTCTGAGATCTGATATTGATCAAGGCCATTTGGCTCAAAATATCCATCTCTTCTAAATCATCATCAGCAATGCCCTTCAAATCATCCATGATAAAGCATAGATTGTCACTATTATTACCAGAATGACAATCAACACTCACAAAGGCATGATTAGAATTGTTTGAGGTGAAATCAATATGCTCATCATATTGGCATTCTGATCCTGCATACTCTGACTCATGACTTACCAAGGCAGTGTTTCCTGGTACAAAATCATTAGTGAGCTTTCCAGATGATGACAGTTTTCGTTTCTGTTCTATCTCTCTCTCAAATGTGAGCAATTTCCCATGGAGTGGGTGAGAGATAGTTTGTCCAAATTTGCACTGGAGCGTAGGACAATAGTATATGTGTCCCATCTTTCAGGCAGTGATCTGAGAAATCTGTTATTCATCTGGCTGTTTGTGTACTCATGTTTGACCATTTTTAATTCAGAGATCAAACAAGAGACCGCTCAAACTGTTGAGTCAGTGTCTCACCCTTCCTATGAGAGAATGTCTCATATTGCTGGGCAAGGATTTCTCTATTATTTGCCAAGACCTCATCTGTTCCTCCAAATTGTTCTTTCAAGGCATTTCAGTGGTCATGGGCAGTTTCATAATGCATTAGCCCAGAATAGATTTCATTCGGCAGTGCCATGGCCAGAATTCCATGGGCTTTTACATCAATCTCAAACAATTTCTTATCCTCATCTGAGTATTGCTCCCTCCTCTTCGGAACCATTTGATTGGTTTCCGGGTTATTCACCATAGGTTTGTGTGGACCATGTACCATTGATGTCCAACAACCTGAGCTGTTAACAGACAGGTGATGGAGCATTCATCGTTGCCATATGTTGTACTCATTCCTAACCAGCATCGGAGGCTTGGTTGAGGAACCAGTATTGTGAGGATCATTGGAAGGAGTAGTCATTTTAGGTCCAAATACAATTAATTCAAGCTTTTAAAAGATTTTACACAGACCACAACAGACTCAATGAAAACAAGAATAAATCTCAGGATGAATGACAAAAACACAAAAAATTCAATCTCTATAACCGTTTCTTGCAACAATGCTAATTCAATCAAACTTGGATCTTGGATAGCAGTTTCAATGATCAATTATTAGATTGATCAATGATGAACAGGCTCTGATACCATTTGACAGGATCAGTGATCTCAAGTTTGATGGATTAGAGTGTAACGCAGCGGAATAAGAACAAGAATTAGACAAATTATAGCAAGAATTTGATATTCGTATGCATTATGAACAAATACGGTTGTAAAGAGAGAATATATTTCTGTGAAAAGGAATGTTTCAATAATATCAAATGTTTCTGCTCAATCATTCACAGATTACAATAAGGTTGACACTCCTTATATAGAGTGCAATCACTACTGATATCACGGGATGACATCTGGCAGATTTATTACAAAAATAACTAAAACTTAACAAACTACTGAAATGTTCACAACTACTGAGAACATATCAGAGTGCTAAGTATAAAACATAAAACTACTGATACGAAACTACTGAAACTACAACGACTGAAGAACAAGCTCTTCAGTCGTTTTACAAAACTACAGACAGGAAAACATAAAACTACTGAAAGAAAACCGTCACAACTACTGAAGAAGACCTCTTCAGCTGTTGTGACAACGACTGATACTTGGTCTTCAGCATTTGTCTTCAGACTTTGTCTTCAGCATTGTGTCTTCAGACTTTGTCTCAGCACTTGTCTTCAGACTTTGTCTTCAGCACTTGTGTCTTCAGACTTTGTCTTCAGCACTTGTCTTCAGACTTTGTCTTCAGCACTTGTGTCTTCAGACTTTGTCTTCAGCACTTGTCTTCAGACTTGTCTTCAGCACTTGTGTCTTCAGACTTTGTCTTCAGCTGTTGTGGACTTCAGCAGTTGTTGTGACGTCTGTGGGACTTAAGGTTTTTCTGATCCGGCTCATTGGTTCTTTTGGTCCAACAATGTTCCTAATATATGGATCTGGTGATGAGGAACTCGTTGTAAAAGGTTACACGGATGCGAGTTTCCAAACCAATTGTGATGATTCACGGTCACAATCGGGATATATTTTCATTCTGAATGGAGGAGCGGTCTCTTGGAAGAGCTCCAAACAGGATGTGGTGGCTCTATCAACTACAGAATCAGAATACGTAGCCGCCTCATTGGCAGCTCAAGAAGCTGCATGGTTGAAGAAATTCATTGCTGATCTAGGGGTTGTCCCTTCTATTCAGGACCCCCTAGAGATCTTTTGTGATAATGAGGGTGCGATTGCCCAAATCAAGGAACCTCGTGCTCATCAAAAGACTAGGCACATTGAGCGGAGATTCAACTACATACGAGATGAAGTTGAAAAGGGAAAGATATGTATTCGCAAAGTTCACACGGATCAAAACATTGCAGATCCTCTCACGAAGCTCCTTGAAAAGGCAAAGCATGAAGGTCATACTTGTGCCATGGGACTTCGATATTCTAGTGATTGGATTTGATCTATAATTTTGTATTTGGATATGTGGAACCTTTTATTATTTGAATAAATTAGTTGGTTATAATGTTTCAATAATATTCCAATTTAGCATGTTTAATCCATGAGTAAATTGTTTACTCTAAATGTCCATAGTCGTTCAGACTTGTGGGAACAAGTGTGAGGGTAAGATTATTATGAACTTGGATTGGTTGATATTCATAAGGATGAATATAGAGCAATGGGTTGCTACCAAGGTTCATAGATATTTGTGGGATACAAATATTGGACTAACCTGCATCTCAAACTTTACTACATGGAATCTTATTAATTGATCATAAGTAAATTTAAGTAAAGGCGAATATCATTTGGTATCCTTAGACCTGAGATACATATTGGGTTTTGATATTCACCAATTTTCATACCTTGATCTGGTTATCCGCTATTCTGAAATAATGGACAGTACATGAGACTATGTTCAGGTGTGACACAAGGTGATTGTGAGAAACGTATGTAGTCAAGATGGGATTTGTTCCCCTTATTCGTTGAGAGTTAGATGTCTAAGGCCTGGATAAGTTAAATCAACAAAGAATGATCACTCTGTGTCCTTGGATTTAACATGACATCTGTATCAAAAGGATAGATGATTAATTCACCTAAATCATTTCAAGTAGGATACTTGAATGGGATGATGTTATTGAATGGCTATAAGTCATGCATATTAAGGGTAGTAAACTATTGTTAGGCGGTATTTACTGCTTGCATCAATCTTCTATGAATCTTGTGCAAGTGGGAGATTGTTGGATTCTATATGCCCAAGACACATAGAACATTGATGCAGTTAGTATGTCATGATCCAAGTCGGGTTATACCAATAACAAGCTTTGCAATCACCGACAATTATTCAATTGATGATATGATCATGCAATTAAATAATAACACCAAATTTAGAAAATGGGTTTTCTAATAAGTTGCATATGAGATAGAACAACTTATTGTAGGGGTTTTAACATGTTTATCAAAGTTCATATTCTCTTGAGTATATGAAAACGCAGCGGATATAGATTTTAAAACATGTTAATAAGATGATTATTAAATCCATTTAATAAACAACCCCAAGCCATGGATCATTATACAAATGCATACAACAAACGACAATATGAACTTAAAAGAAAATACAACCTTGTAGCTTCCTAAAAACCAAGATGAGAGCTGTGAAAGATGACTTGTGGCTGAGTTTTCAACCAAGAAAACCTCAAGGAGTGATACCCCAAGCTTGTACAAACACCTTCGTTTGCTAGGGCTTGCAACACCAACTTGAAAAGCTCTCCTCTTGTTGAATCTTTTCAGCCAAGAACACTTCTTTACTAAGCTGAAAATTCTGGATATCTTTGCTCAAACCGAAATCCTTGAGTAAGAAAAGAGAGAGGTTTCTTGAGTGTGTGTGTGTGTGAATCTAGAGAATGCAAGAGAGAGCAAGCAAAGAGTTAATGCATGGCCTGGAACCCAAAAAAGGGGAAACCATCAAGGCAAGGGGCGGCCGATTTTGGCTCCCTTTGCACTCCTATTTTGTTTTCAAAAGTTTTAAAAAAATATACTCTTGCATCCTTATAATATAAAATTAAACCATTTTAATTTTATATGACTACACACATACTATTATTTGTCATGTTTAACTAATTTAAAATGAACAAATAATTCCATATGAACAAATATATATATATATTATATATATATATATATTATATATATATATATATAAACTTGTTCATTTGCAAAAGCAATGATTTAGAAAACCGGTTTCTAAATTAGTGTTTACATTTATTTGTTTTGATCTAATCAACAAATAAATATGTCGGTGTTTGTTTGGCTTGTATTGGGTATGACCCGACTTGGATCATATCACACTAGCCACATCAATCTAATATGTATCTTGGCAGATCAATTCTTTCAATCTCCCACTTGCACAAGATTCATAAAGATTGATGCAAGCAGCAAATAACGCCTAGCAACGGTTGCTACCCCTAATGTGTATGACTAAGTGCCATTCAATACATCATCCTTTTCAAGTACCTTACTTGAAAATGTTTTAGGTGAATTAATCATCTATCCTTTTGTTACAAATGTCATGTTAAATCCAAGAGACACAGAATTGTCATTCTCTGATGATTTAACTTTAACAGGCCTTAGACATCTAACTCTTAACGAATAAGAGGAACAAATTCCTTCTTGACTACATACGTCTCTCACAATCACTTATGTCATACCTGAACTCAGCCTTATGTACTGCCTTTTCAGAACAGCAAAGGACTAAGTCAAAGTACAATACTTGGTGAATATCAAGACCCAATATGTATCTCAGGTTTGAGGATTCAATGATATTCGCCTTTACTCAAAATCTCTATGACTAATCAGAAAGATTCCATGCAGAAATAATTGAGAGCGAGTCAGTCCATATCTATATCCCATAGACATCAATGAACCTTTGGTAGCAACCTCTTGCTCTATATTCATACCTTATGAATATCAACCAATCCAAGTTCATTATAGTCTTACAATCATAGTTGTTCCCATAAGTATGATCGACTACGGACGTTGAGAATAATTCATTTATTCATGGATTTAAACATGCTAAAATAGAAGAACCAATGAAATATAACCATACAATTAAGTTAAATAACATTAGGTCCAATATTCAAATACAAAATACAACATCAAACCCAGTCACTAGAATATCTAAGTCCCATGGCACAACATGACCTTCATGCTTTGCCCTTTCAAGGAGCTTTGTGAGTGGATCCGCAACGTTTTTATCAGTATGGACTTTGCGAATACATATCTTTCCCTTTTCAACTTCATCCCTTATGTAGTTGAATCTCCGTTCAATGTGCCGAGTCTTTTGATGAGCACGAGGTTCCTTGATTTGAGCAATCGCACCCTCGTTGTCACAAAAGATCTCTAGGGGATCCTGAATGGAAGGGACTACCCCTAGATCGGCTATGAATTTCTTCAGCCATGCAGCTTCCTGTGTGCCTTGAAGCGGCGACGTATTCTGACTCTGTAGTGGACAACGCTACGACTTCTTGCTTTGAGCTTTTCCAAGAAATAGCTCCCCCATTCAGAATAAAGATGTACCGATTGAGATCGTGAATCATCACGATCAGTTTGGAAACTCGCATCCGTGTAACCTTTTACAACGAGTTCCTCTTCACCAGATCCGTAGATCAAGTACATGTCCTTAGTCCTCCTTAGGTACTTTAGAATGTTCTTGACAGCCATCCAATGACTATCACCAGGATTTTGCTGGTATCTACTTGTCATGCTCAAAGCGCATGACACGTCTGGTCTAGTGCATATCATTGCATACATGATGGATCCTATAGCAGATGCATATGGGATAGCCTTCATTCTATTTTGCTCTTCCTTTGAGCTTGGACATTGAGTTGTAATCAATATTGTCCCTCTCTGAATAGGTACAGTACCTTTCTTAGAGTTTTCCATCTTGAATCTTTTCAAGATTTTGTCAATGTATGCACTTTGATTCAAACCAATTAGCCGTCTTGATCTATCCCTATAGATCTTATTCCCAGAATATAGGCAGCTTCACCAAGATCCTTGATGGAAAAACAACTTCCAAGCCAGGTTTTACACCTTCCATGGTTGGAATGTCGTTTCCAAACAGTAGTATGTCATCAACATATAATACTAGGAAGGTTATTGTGCTCCCACTAGCCTTCTTATACACGCAAGCCTCATCAGCGTTTTTGATGAAGCCAAATTTCTTACTTCATCATCAAAACGGTGATTCCAACTTCTTGATGCTTGTCAATCCATAGATTGATTTCATTAACTGCATACTTTATAGGATATTTTGGATCGACAAAACCTTCAGGCTGAACCATATAGACATCTTCCTCAAGATATCCATTTAGGAAAGCGGTTTTGACATCCATTTGCCAAATCTCATAATCATAATGAGCTGCTATGGAAAATAATATCCTTATAGACTTAAGCATTGCAACAGGTGAGAAGGTTTCATCATAATCAACCCCTTGAGTTTGAGTGAAACCCTTTGCTACAAGTCTAGCTTGTAAGTATCCAAGTTTCCATACATATCAGTTTTCTTCTTGAAAACCCACTTACTTCCAACTATTTTGGAATTAAGAGGTGGCACAACAAGTTCCCAAACTTGATTGTCATACATGGATTGCATCTCAACGTTCATGGCCTCAAGCCATTTGTCACAATCCAAATTGGACACTGCATCATGATATGTGGTGGTCATCTGAATCCACCACATAGCATCCATCCATGAAAAATCCGTATCTGTCAGGTGGATTACTAGTTCTACCACTTCTGCGAACGTTTTGTGTGTATCGATCAACCGCTTGATCATCCTCAACATCCTCATGTTGAGTGCTAGTTTCAACCAAACGTGCACCGGGCTATGTTTCTTGATCCTCCTCAAGATCCACTGTTCTACTGCTAGTTCCTTCCATAAGGAACTTAGTTTCTAAGAACTCACCCTTTCTGGCAACAAACACCTTTTGTTCCAGTGGATCATAGAAATAATATCCCATGAATCTCTAGGATATCCAACAAAGAACACTTGGTGGATCGGACATCTATTTGTTTGGGGTGGGAGTCTTAACATAAACCTCACAACCCCAGACCCTTAAGTACGATAAGGATGGAACTCTTCCATGCCATATCTCAAAAGTGTCTTTTCCACCTTTTTGGTGGGGCCATATTCAGAATACGGGCTGCGGAGAGCAAAGCGAAACCCCAAAATGATAGAGGTAATGTGCTTCTAGCCATCATAGATCGAACCATATCCAATAAGGTTCGATTCCTCCTCTCAGACACACCATTATGTTGTGGTGTTCCAGTGGAGTGAGTTGTGAGACAATCCCACAACTCCTAAGATGATCTTGAAAACATCACTTAGGTATTCGCCACCTCTATCGGTGCGGAGAATTTTAATTGACCTGTTGAGTTGATTTTCTGCTTCATTCTTGAAGATTTTGAACATTTCAAAAGCTTCATCTTTGTGCCTTAATAAGTACATACCCATAGCGACTATAATCATCGGTAAAGGTAATGAAGATCTTTCACCATTCCAAGTCATTGGCTTAAAAGGACCACATACATCCGAATGTATAATGAAGTATCTTTCACCATTCCAAGTCATTGGCTTTAAAGGACCACATACATCCGAATGTATGATACCTAATAAATCTTTTGCCCTTTCGTTAGTTCCACTAAAGGGTGCCTTAGTCAATTTACTTGTAAACAAGATTCACATACATCAAATGAAACATTCATTTGTTTTTAAAAGACCGTTCTTTTGAAGTGTTTGTATACGTTTCTTGTTTATATGACCAAGACGACAATGCCAAAGGTAGGTATCATTCAAATCTAATTTGAGTCTTTGGTGGTTGCTTGGTACATGGAGCTATCATATGTTACGTTTCATGACCAATTCATAAATACCATTACAAGGTATAGCTTTAAAATAAAATACATGATTTAAAGAAACATGAATATCATTGTCAACAAACTTGAAATCATAATCATATTGTCTTAAACGGGAAACAGAAATTATGTTCCTAGTCAAACTAGGAGCATATAATACATTATATAAATGACTTCCAAACCACTTGGAAGCTTCAAAATGTAGTCCCCTCGGGCTTCAACGTGAACCTTTGCACCATTGCCCATGAATAGACTTATTTCCCCTTTTGCATAATGCTCATTTCTTTTGAACCCCTGCAATAAATTGCAATGTGTGAGTTCCACATCCGGTATCTAATACCCATGTGTTAGAAGAAATACATTTAGCTCAACATGTATCATGTAAATTATACCTGAGGTTTGCCCTGCATCCCTCTTTTCTCTTAACTCTTTGAGATAGACTGGACATTTCTCATCCAATGCCCTATCTCACCACATTTGAAGCATGGTCGTTTGCAGCAACCTTTTGCTTCTTCTCCTGGGCTTCGGAGGTTCCGCCCTAACAACCATCTTCCCCTTTCTTCCAACGTGCCCCTTTCCTTTGGCAACATTTGCCTTAGGAGGGGGTAGAGACCTCTTCCTTCTCCACCTTCATTAATGGTGAGAACGGGTAAAACCCTTTTTCCCATCCCGCCTCAGCTGATTTGAGCATCGAATGAAGTTCATTTATGCTCTTGTCCCATCCGTTCATGTTGTAATTCATGACGAATGCCTCAAACCTTTTAGACAGGCCATTAAGGATCAAATCCGTGGCCAACTCCTTTGAGACAGGACAATTTAGCCTTTGAAGGCGGTCGATGTGGCTTTTCATCTTAAGAACATAAGATGAAACTGATTGGGATTCTTCCATCCGACATGCATGAAGTGCTCGAACCGTTTCGAAGCGCTCCACTCTAGCTTGTTGTTGGAACGTTTCCCGCAACTGAGTGATCATGTCATAGGCTCCATGGAGCTCATACTCCTTTTGGAGTTCGGGTGTCATACTTGCTAACATTAAGCAAGAGACTTGGACGGAGTCTTCCACATATTTAACCCAATCATTATAGGCCTCCACATTCCTCGTTAGGTTCATCGGGGATGGGATCATCAAGAATGTAGGCCCGCTTTTCTTGCTTGAGAACAATTCTCAAGTTGCGGTACCAATCCATGAAGTTGTTAGGTGTTAGACGATCCCTTTGAAGGATCGCCCTAAGAGATTGGTTGTTTTGGTTTGGCACATCGTTATTAGCGTTGGTGTGGTCGGCCATCTACAAGATTTTACAAAGTTCCATTTTAGTAATCGTTGATATAATTATATATTTCAATTATTAATACCCTTTACGTCTCATAGACTATTAATAAAAAAATTTAGAATCCAACGTTATATTTAAATATTGGTTAGGTGACCTTTATCCATTATTTAAATAAACAAGGTAGTCATATATGACAATTGCAACCCATTGCAACTTCTAATGGTATGGGATCGTTTGAACATCTTATGTTTATAACGGCATGTTTACCCCATCAACACCTTTTATAAAACACATTTTAGGTGATCCATTCAATATATTTTATAAATCAAGTCGCTCTACTTACACACACGTGTGATTTCACCACATAAGTGGTTAGGTGACCTTATCCCACAAACATGGCATTATCACCTCAAGTTACAAGTTCCCTCAAAGTGGTTAGGTGACCTTTATCCCACTAAGAGTTTGCAAGTAACCTAAGTGTTGTGTAAAAGGATGGTGTTTAACTTGTTTCTCAAAAGGGATTTGTAATTTCACAATTCTTGTTTTAGAAAAGTCCATGTAGTATATGATTGTATGCATTCAACCATATGGTATCCATTTGGTTCTTTTAAATAAAACCCATTTTATTTTGTAAACCAATAACTCCTTTTATAGACCCATTCTATTTAGCTTAATGATTTGAGAACCAATTTTGTATTAGCTTGTTCTAGTTGATGGTTTGTTAATGACATCCAAATATCCAAAACAAAACAACATCATAAGCATTCAACCAAGCATAACCAATAATTCATATATGCATAACAAAGCATACTAAGTTGAGCACACTTGTTTAGCCAAAACAAGTGTGTCAAAAGGTCTTGTCCTAAGGGTTAAGAACATGACACATGGTTGACAAAAGGAACTCCCACTTGAATCCACATCTTCAAGCATCCTCTTTGTCCATCTTTTCTTCAAGTCTTGATCTTGAACATCCTTACAAAATATGTATCCTAATACATTTTCTAGTAAAGATAAACTCCTAATCTATTTTTATTACATACCATATGAATGAATAGATTACAAAACAAGACTTGAAAAAAATAAATATTACATGCCCAAATGAATATAACATGACAACCAATCATTCAATCCAAATGGTCTAGGCTTTGTTATGCATAATTAACAACAACAACAAACATACACAAGAGGATCGATTTTGGCAGCCCCTTTGTGCCCATGTTTTTGGCCAACATAAACCAAGAACAAATGGGATAAGAACATATAAAAAGGCATCTAATAATCTAGAGTTTTAAAGATCCTTATATTCATAAAGAAGCATCTTTAAAACACCAAAGGGGGGTTCAAAATCCAGCCCCTAACTCACGGATTTTGGGTGTCTAGCACCACAAAACCGTGAACTAGAAAGAGAGAAAACATGTATGCATATGTATAAGTGGCTCTAGATGCCATTGTAGGGGTTTTAACATGTTTATCAAAGTTCATATTCTCTTGAGTATATGAAAACGCAGCGGATATAGATTTTAAAACATGTTAATAAGATGATTATTAAATCCATTTAATAAACAACCCCAAGCCATGGATCATTATACAAATGCATACAACAAAGGACATATGAAACTTAGAAGAAAATACAACCTTGTAGCTTCCTAAAAACCAAAGATGAGAGCTGTGAAAGATGACTTGTGGCTGAGTTTTCAACCAAGAAAACCTCAAGGAGTGATACCCAAGCTTGTACAAACACCTTCGTTTGCTAGGGCTTGCAACACCAACTTGAAAAGCTTCCTCTTGTTGAATCTTTTCAGCCAAGAACACTTCTTACTAAGCTGAAAATTCTGGATATCTTTGCTCAAAACCGAAATCCTTGAGTAAGAAAAGAGAGAGAGGTTCTTGAGTGTGTGTGTGTGAATCTAGAGAATGCAAGAGAGAGCAAGCAAAGAGTTAATGCATGGCCTTGGAACCCAAAAAAGGGGAAACCATCAAGGCAAAGGGGTGGCCGATTTTGGCTCCCTTTGCACTCCTATTTTGTTTTCAAAAGTTTTAAAAAAAATATACTCTTGCATCCTTATAATATAAAATTAAACCATTTTAATTTTATATGACTAACACACATACTATTATTTGTCATGTTTAACTAATTTAAAATGAACAAATAATTCCATATGAACAAATATATAATATATATATATATATATATATATATATATATATATATATATATATAACTTGTTCATTTGCAAAAGCAATGATTTAGAAAACCCGGTTTCTAATTGGTGTTTACATTTATTTGTTTTGATCTAATCAACAAATAAATATTTGTCGGTGTTTGTTTGGCTTGTTATTGGGTATGACCCGACTGGATCATATCACACTAGCCACATCAATCTAATATGTATCTTGGGCAGATCAATTCTTTCACTTATTAGGATATTTTGTTCAAGAATATTACTTAGTGTTATTAAGTAGTTAGATAACATTAAATAATAAAAGAGTGTATAAGTTATACAACTAAAAGTTAATTGTAAACTTATAAGGGACTAGTTTATAAATTGTTGATTAAGTTAAGGGGGAAAATTTGGGGTTTTGAGACCCATTTCGGCCGCCCCCTCTCCTATGAGAGGGTTTTACTTTCTTGTGAACTACAAAACTTAAAGACTAGTCCAACACTCAACCATCCCATCTCTTTCACACATGCAAATCAAAAATTAGAAGCTCTCATTTCTCTCTTAAGCTCTCGAGTTCCACAGCTTTTGGAGAGGTATTGGAGTCATTTGGTGTTCATCTCCCTAGCAAGAAGAGGGTTTGCAAGTTAGCTTGGGGTATACAAGCTTGAGGGGTCCTTTCCTTGAAGCCTTGGCCGAGTTTTGAGCATCCAACATCCCTTTCTGGTCGACATTAAGCTGTTGAAAGATAGTTTTTCACAGCTCATTGTAGCTATGATTTTATGTACATTTACATATGTTTCATAGCTGCTTATTAACATATAATGATCCTTTGATTTTGGGTTTGTTTTAAACATATATATGTCACCATAAGAACATGAAATTTCAGTTTTATAATCATGTTTCTAAATATATTTCCGCTGCGTTTTTCTAAAAGTTTAAGAGGTTAAACTTTTGTTTTATGGTCAAACAAACCCGACACCCTTTTAATTTGTTTGACATTGAAAAGGAGGGATGAGTTCCTGGTCATGTGCCTGGACGCCCGACAATCAATAATCCAGGTATTAGTGATAGCGCTGTAGCGGACACCCTACACATTTAAAGGAATTGATCTGTTCAGGTTTGGGACCCAAGCCTTAACTGGCTTGGTTGATCCAGAGGAATCACACATCATGAACTCTACCCACTGTCCACCAATGGATGAGGGCACATCATTCTTCTTCTTGTTCTCATTATCAGACACATTACTTTATTTTTCTTTCCATAAACCAGTTTTGTGTAAGGCGTGTTTGTGATAATAGACGCCTGGCTTATAGTTTGAACTTTAGGTTCACTAATACTCTTAGGTGGAGTAATAGATCTCCTTTTAGAAAAAATTGGTTTTGCATCATAAAGTTCAATTTTCTTTTTGGGAGTCTTATAATAAGGACAGTTAGAAGAAATATATCCTCGTTATCCACAACTGTAGCATGATCTCCCTTCCACAGATAGAGGAAAATGTTTATGTGGGTTTGAGTTTGGTACAGGTGTGAGAGGTGTCTGGTGGGGTTTTGGCATTTCTCTTTTAGATGTTTTGGCTTCTTTAACAAAATTAATTGTTTGAACAGTTTTAACATCTTTAACCTTTAGTGTATTTGGACTTTGACGTGTAACACCTGTTTGGTTAACTGGTTTAGTCATTTTGAGTTCAGAAGTAGACATGTGTGAACCTGACCTTAAATTAACCTTTTTAATTTCATCATCCAAATTCACAATTGGCATTTTTCCTTTTAATTTCAAAGTAGACTCCTTCTGTTTATTGATAGAGTTCACCAGTTTACCGGTGGAATCAGGATCACTAACCAAAGGAGTGGACACCACATGATCCCTAACTGGGTTGTTATTCATAGGTCTACATTTTGTATTTAAAAGGATCTCATGTGGTGGCGGTACTACTTTGTAACCCAAACCTTCCCCATTGTTTCGTTCTTTTACTAAGTTTTAAACTATGTGAGAATAACTAGCCCAGCTATGCAGTTTTTATTTTAAAGAATTAACCTCGACTTCCAAAACTGCTTTTTCCTTTTTGGTTTTTTCTAAAGAATTTAAATAATACTTTATATCATTTGACTGATTTAGAGCAACAACCTCGGTTTCCCTTAGTTGTTTCTCCAAAAGTTCTATCTTTTCTTTAAAACTGCACTCATTTTGTTTTAAGATACGGTTTGCCTCAGTGTAGAGTTGTAAATCATTTACTAAATGATCATTGTGTTCTAATAACCTAGCAAATTTCAGATCTATGCTTTCTCTAAATTTGTCACATTTAGAACAAGCATGTTTTCAAATAATTGGTTGGTAGAACTTACCTATGATGAATCAGTTGTATCAGCCATCAAAGCAGAATTAGACCCTTCGGTGGCTGGAGATTCTGAAATCATTGCTTTGAGCTCTTCCTCAACCAAATGATTTACCATGTTCATAGCTTCTTCTGTATCTGACATCACTTGCTCAATTGTGATTTCACATTCACTAGCAGATCCATCATCCAATGCCTCAACACAGGCAATGTTTGATTCACTCGAAGACACAAATCGAAAGGACCCGTCTTGCCCTTCATCACCTTGAGCAGTCAAGGCATTTTTCTCTTTGCTTGAAGATGTTCCAATCGTGTCTTTGTCTTGATGGTTGAAAGTGAGAAATGGATTTCCATTTCCAGTTTTCTTGGGCTTTACACATTCACGTTTAAATGCCTCTTTTCACCACAATTGAAGCAAATGACTTTGGTTTTGTCAAAACCAAAGGTTGTATCTTTAGTGGCTACTAGATTCTGCCCTGTCTTCTTCACAAACTTCTTAGCCCTTCTGACAGCACTCGCCAAGGCCCACATGATGTCCATTCTCTCTAGCTCATTTTCATCAACTTGCTCGTAATCTTCATCTCCAAGATGACAATTTCCAATCTTCCCGGCAACTAAACCATCATAGGATTGTACCACTACTGCTAGAAGATCCATATGCTCTTTGTTAGTATCTAGTATTTGAATGAAACACCAACTGATTAAGGTGTTAAACCAAACCAAATAATGCGGAATCCTATTTGATTGGCGATCCAATCAGTGAGAACGCACGTAGAAACAATAACATATTGAATCTAACGTCAAGAATCGATTAGGAATCAATCTACAACGTTTTATGAACTTGGAGTATGAACTTAGAGGCTTCTGGATGGCTAGGGTACGTTTGGAGTCGAAGTGAATTGAATGATTGTGTTTTTCCATGAATTAAGTTGTATTTATAGGTTAAGGTTTCTTAATCGTGCGACTAGACCATTTGCATGGTTCAGTCGTGTGATTGAGTTATGCGGTTGATCCATTCGCACAACTGAGTGTTCAGTCGTGCGACTAAGTCAGTCGCATGAAGTTGTTCAGGTGTATGGACTATTTAGGCGCATGGACACTCAGTCGCATGGCCATTCGGACGCATGACCACTTTTGGGGCGCATGGTCCAGTCGGACGCATGAGAACTTCACTTCACCAAGTTTGAATGTATTCATTATTATAACATTATGCATATCAATTCAAACAATCACAAACCTATATAATCAAGTCAATGTGCGTTAAACAACTCATTAATGAAATATTAAACATTATAAACACAACCAAACATTTGTATTTCATTAAGTACCCAACTATTACATTTACATAAGTGTAAGACAATACAAAGATATTATGTTAAGATTAGAAACTAGGGACACATGTATCAAGAAACTCCCCCTTGGATCTAGATTCATCTATTGTCTTACCTTCTTCATAACCTCTTCTTACTTCTTGTACTTCTCCTCTCTTGTGACTCCTGCGTGTATCTCAAACGCAAAGCAGAGTCGTATCACATTTTGGAATTGGAGGGCTTGTACAATATCTTGCGTGTCATAGAACAGTGGCCACTTGTATAATGTGTATACATCATCAGCAGACAAGTTTGTAAGCCATATTGGGTCAAATACCCTGATAGTATCCATTTTGCCCTCTTTGTTCAGAACTATGACTGCCTCCCATGTTCTCCAATCATAGTACCACCATTTAAAGTATGGAGTGAGGTCCTGTGGCATTTCCCTGAGAGGGATTCTTGACATTGTTCTTGGGAGACTCCATTTGAGCACTATCTTAGGCTCTCCAGTTATGAGATCAACTTCAGAATGTCTGATATACCTCGTAGGTTGTTGAGGTTTGAAGTTGACCCACCTGGTGTGGTACTCTTTCTTCAGGGCAGCCTCAAACCAGCCTGACATCTTCCTCGGGTCAGCATAAAGTAACTTCAGTTTAGCCAGCTAGTTGAGCTCAAAACCAAGTAGAGACTTTAGATCATGCGGGAATCTAAAGTACTCGATACCCATCTCTCTCTTTATCGCGCATACATTAAGATCATCAAAATGAGCCCACGCAATAATCTTACCTGACACCTTTTGATGTTTCTTTACTTTGTAGAGCTTGGTGTAGACATTTGGTTTAGGAGCAGAGCATTGTGCTTGGATCTCCTCAAAACATGCAGCCTATTCAGCCTTTCTGATATCAACGTCGGTGTTTGAAGCTTGGGCTTGTTCTTCAACCTTCTCAGTCTCTTGCTCCATCTGATCCAGTATATCAAATGTATCACTGACTAGGGAATCACCCAGATTGGGGACCACATTTCCCTCTTTCTCAGCATACTCTGGATAGTGAGCTGCCGTGACATTCTCAATCTCTATCTCATCGATGTCTTTCAGGTCGTCATGACTGTCTCCTTCAATATTTGGAGCGTCTTTTACAATCTCATCAGGATTGAGCTTGAACATTTCTGCCAGTTGCTCATCAGTAAGATCATGAATATTTCCCCTTCTTCAGGGGTGTAATAAACTGATCTTCTGACAATCCCTTGTAGATCAAGAATCATGGTTAGTTGAGTCTTGATCTGTTGAGGGGAGCAATATCGTGTTCATCCCTTTGATAATTTGGATCTGCTTGATTTAAACATTCAATATATCAATCATTAGTTAACAATCAAGACATAACCATAATAATCGAAAACATAACTATTTACATTACATATAAACATGTATTTTGTTAATTTCATACATAATCCGAATACAAAAGATTTTAAATAACAATAAAACAACTAAGCATTACTCTTGTCCTGGATCATCGGCTCTTCTGCAGCCGGGTTGGATGAGGAGGCACTCGGATCTTGAGTACGTTTGGTCCTCCTTTCGCTCGCTGAAGTGGCACCTGCAGCTGAAGAGTTGTCATCGTCATCATCACTACATCAGTATGACCATAATGATCATCACCATCATCATCATCATCATCATTATCATCATCAGCATCATCACCTCCATCACCTTCTCCTATCTTTAAGGGCTCTTCTTTGGACCCTTTGAGCTTTAATTGCAGAGATTTGTTTGCAGCCTCCAGCTCCTCAATCCTTTTGGCGTGTTGCTCCTGGAGCTAAGACATCTGATGCGCCTACTCATCGATCAATCGAGCCTGATCAGAGAGCTGCTGAGATTGGATAGTGGTTAGGTCTACCAGCTGTCTTATCTGATTGGTCTTCTTTTCATCTGTAGCTAACAGTCTCAGCACCATTCGATTAAGTGTTAAGAGCTATTCCTCTACCCCACTGGGAGGCAGAGGCGATCCTGATGGATATGGAGAGAAAGAAGATGGTGTTGCAGGATGGCTAGTGGTGGTGGTGACTGTGGTGAAGATTGGAGGTGGTATAGCTGAAGGTGGTGGTGGTGTAGGTGTGAATGATGTGGTGGTGGATGGAAGGGTGGTAGTGGTATGAGGGGGAATGGTGGTAGGGATGGCGGCTGAGGTGGTAGGTATGGTGGTGGCTATGGTGGTGGTTGTGGTGGTGATGAAGGTGATTCTGCGCTTCTTCTTTTTAAAGCCGTGGGGCTGAGCCATCCTCTTCTTCCTCGATCCAGCCGAGGAGGATGCTCCCCCTTGAACACGGCCTGGCAGATCAGGAGTATATGTAGGATCAGCAGTAGTCTCTCCCAATCCGCCGTGGCGTCCACCAACCGCCTGGAGCCCCTTGTCTGTGGGAACAACTTTACTTCCCACAGTCCAGGTTAGTGGCTCCTCATCTGACTCCTCTTCCTCCTCACCAGGTCTAAATTCCCGGTGGAAGCTAGCGCACTCTGCAATATCTCCAGTGGGGGCAGATACAGAAGATGCACTATCAGTAGTGGGGCCACTTGGTCGAGTGGGCAATGTATCTCCTGCATCCCCGCTATCATCATCATCAGAGTCATGCTCTGGGAGCTGTAGTTGCTCATCATCGGAGTCGCTGTCTGTGTGACGCCACTTACGTCTGCCTAGTGCCACATAACTCTTATTGGCCAGATGGCCTATCAGTCTCTTCACCCGGGGCTTTACCTGCTTACCCCAGTAAACACTATTGACCCAGGGTCGTATCGTCCATGATCTCTAAAGCCACAGCATCGTGGCATTCTTTGGAAGTGATGGCAGCTTCTCATCGAAAATCAGCTGTAAGAATCTGGGGTACATGCAAAAACCCTCCTTCCCCTTTGTATCCAAATTCTCCATAAGGTAAGAGAAGATCATGCTCGAGAAGCTGAAGGGGTAGTTCAGCACCAGTGCCACATAGGCATTCTGGATCTGGTCTGAAAGATCGTCAAACCCACCCCTTCTAGAAGCAATGCACTTTAGTATGACATGTGCCAAGTACTTGTACTGGGGACACAGGTTGCTCCTGTTGAGCACACCTGAGTTGATGTCCCCAGCGTACTTAATCCTCAGAAAGCAGCCTCTGACTGTCAGCGGGTGTAGCTTGGTGGGGTATCCAGCATCATCTCCCAACCCAAGTACACGCTGAATGTCTTCAGCTGTAATCTCTATGTCCATACCAAAGATGGAGCTCCTAATGTTGTATGGCTCACGTGATCTATCCACAGATGCATTCTCCTAGATGGTTTGGTGTATGGACCTATAGGGAGTGCATGGGGTAGAGATGGCATTGTGTATCCTCGATCGCTTGAGAAAGGCGATGATCTCGGCAAACTCGGCACCATTCCGAGTTGTGTGGTCTAAATGAGCACAGATGTTGTGCTTGGGATTGATAGACTATCTCTCCGCCATCGATCTGTAACACAAGATACATAAACATTAGATACTCACATAACACATACTAGTTCTAAGTAAATGATAGGATTCATTCGATTCATTCTTGTGAATGAATCATGCGACTGTGTTCAGTCGGCTATTCTATCATGCGACTGGACTCATTCGGGTGAATGAACTTGCAACTTAGTTCAATCGGTTGGCTGAGCCTGCGATTGATTCAGTCGGCCGACCGAGCTCATTCGCATGTCACATTCGGCCGATTGAGCTATTCGGCCGGCTCAATCGTGCGATTGGAGTTCATCCATCCGACCAGTCGCATGACCTACTGTTTGGTTGACTTAGGTTCGAATCTTGACCAATTCATGAAATTAAACATTGTGTAAAGGTTCTGTAGACTTGCAATCACTTAACTAATAACCTAATAACATATTTTTAACATTTTACACGGTTTCAGTAGGTTATTAGTCCATTGAGTGGTTCGGTTCTTGTTTTAGTCACGAATCACTAATTAGGGCACCATTTCTTCTGATTTCGGTGAGATTTCATCAATTATACCTGTATAAATGCAAACACACGTCAGAATATTAAGAAGGAAGCGTAATTGAGGTCTAAAGAAATTTGGGCAAAGTAACGGTATGGTGTGTGATTTAAGGGCGATTGGGAGTGGTGAGAAGAATGCGATCGACTGTGGCCCTTGTATACTAAATCTGAGTTCAATCGGCCGACTAGACTCATTCGCTCAGTTCATTCGGGCGAAAGAAACTCAGTTGGGCGATTGACTCAGTCGATCACCCTCAGTCGGCCGACTGAAGCTCAGTCGGTTGGCTGACTCAGTCGCACACTCCCATTCAGACGAATGACCATTCTGATAAGCCATTCAGAAATGCTTATGAATACTATGTCCATCGGTGTTTAATGTATGATGGTCCATTCGCATGATTGGTCCATACTCATGGTCCAGTCATGCGAATGGGTCATACTCTTGAAATTTTCTGACTTTATGACGATTTGACTTTTAGACCCTTTTAAACTGTTGATTTGACATTATGAACACTTGATCATCTCAGACATAATCATTTTAACTTAAAACTTTTGATCACCTCAGACGTGATCCTTTTAAGATATTTTGTCACCTCTGATGTGACCTAATTTTTACTTGAAAGTACCTGTGGTCACTTCAGACCTGACCTTTTAGGTGATAAGGTCCCTTATCAACTTCCATGACATAGTCCGATACTGCATAAAACTAAAATAGACTAATGTTGTGCTTACATAAATGAATAATTAACAAAAAATTACACTAAGATATGTTTTTTTCGGTTTTTGTGAGAGTTAACTCCTATGATGTAACTCTAGGAAATAATTTTTCTGAGAAGGCAACCTTGATCTTTTAAATCATACATGGACCAATTCAAGCTGGAATCATACAGGATATTCAAATCATTTGAGACGAGTTAGCTAAAACCTTTGATGCTCTATTCGTGTTTTCCATCTAAAGCCATTTAGCAAATTTAGGAAATCATACCAGTACTATTAGGTCCCCACACTATTTTGAACTTTCAAGAATTGTAGCCACAGTGATTGTCAGTATACTTATCCTCTTAAATCCATACACAGACTTTCAACTCAGTTGGGTGATCGATTTAAGGTTGTTTGTTTCAACAAGCATTTGTGGACCACACTTATATGGTAATCAACATTCCTCAGGAGATTTTTTAGCGGTCCTAGGATAGTGTTCAAGAAGAGACTATTCTTAGAACTTTCAAAGAGAAGCCAATCCTCAGTCAGTGCCATCGCACAACAGAGAGAGCGGCAAACAACAATGAGTTCTAGAATATATAGGTTATGCTTATCCTCAGGTCAGTGCCACCGCACAGAGAGAGGCACATAACCTATCTCCTGTTTGAGCAAAATTTTTTTTCACACATCTCACCGACACCATAGGTATCAGTTTGATTGTATTTGCATTTTACATGTACTTTTGCTCATGCTTTGGTCTTACGCACACTTTTGTGGGTTTATTATGCTCGTCCCCCTTATTGGAATCTTGTTGATTGTGTTAAACAGGGATAAGGCGTTACCCATAGCTAGTCAACCATTTTAATTTAATCTTGAGATCCATAAAAAGGTCTAGTTATCTATTGTGTAGAATCTACCAACATATCATCTGTGGTCTAGCAACCTCTAGGTCTACTTTCTTTGTGTTACCTTAGTAGTAGCTAGCTTATCTATCATATTTCCTTTTATATTGCTCAGACTACACAGACTTATACTTGAACTTTGCATCTTTTTCAAATTTGAATTTTGAAGTCCAAATGGTTGTACCTGTGTACTATCATATTCCAAACATTGAATCGGTATGACACATATTATCTTATTTATTTTCAGCTTGCCTCTCTTTTTCCCTCGTTTTTTTTATTTATTTCCTAGACCTATTCTCCCCCTAAAATTATAAAACCACTATGGATTTGCGTTTTAGGATTTTAATAGGCAAGGAAAGAACCTAATTGTAATTAAACGAATTAAAATTAAACAAAAACAAGAGAATAAACTAAAAGAGAATTAAAATTTTAAAATTAAAAGAAGTTAGACACGACGCATCAAACGACACATGGTATCTTCAGGAATGACCTCACTTTTCTTTTTAACGCCATTTACCTCTAACAGATATAGAAAACGTGGTTTATCAAAAGCCTTTGTATAGAGGTCAGCGTGTTGAAAATCAGTGTTTATTTTTATCACATCAATTAAATTCTTTTCAAAGCAATCACGTATGTAGTGATATTTGATTCCGATGAGTTTGGTCTTAGGATGTTGGACCAGGTTTTTAGTGACTACAATCACAGCAGAGTTATCAACAAAGATAGGAGTGGAAGTGAAATGCAAACCGTAGTCCCGAATTTGTTTTTGAATCCATATGATTTGGGAAAATAGCAGCCTGCAGCAGCAACATATTCGGCTTCACAGGTTGACAATGCAACCGAGGTCTGCTTTTACACTGCCAGGTTACTAATCTTCTCCCAAAGAACTGACACCCTGCTTATGTAGACTTGTAGTTCATCTTGCAGCAGTCGTAATCTGAGTCACTATACGCTGTAAGTTCAAAGTCATCATCATGAGGATACCACAACCCAAGTGTGGGTGTGCCCTTCAGATAACGAAATATCCTTTTGACCCCACTTAGATGGTTCACCTTAGGCTTTGCTTGATATCGTGAGCATAAACATGTAGCATACATGATATCAGGTCTTGAGGCTGTGAGATACATGAGAGATCCAATCATCCCTCGGTAAATAGTGGCATCTACCATATCACTGTTCTCATCGGGTGCTACATCATGGTTTGTAGCCAAGGGAGTGCCAGCTGTGTAAGCATTCTCCATGTCAAACCGATTGAGAATATCTCCTACATACTTGGTCTGATGTAGAAAGATTCCATTTGGTGTCTGATCCACCTGTAACTCGAGAAAGAACTTCATCTCCCCCATGGCACTCATCTCAAACTCCGCCTTCATTACTGCTTCGAATTCTTGGCATAATTCTTCGTTCTTTGAACCGAAGATTATGTCATCTACATAGATCTGTACTAGCAGTAAGTCTCCATCTTTTTCTTTGATATACAGTATGCAGTCAATGACTCCCCTACGAAATCCGTGTTTCACAAGATGAGTCGAGAGTTTCTCATACCAAGCGTGGAGCTTGATGAAGTCCGTATAGAGCCTTGTCGAGTTTATAAACTCTATCCCGATGATATGGATCCTCAAATCCCTCGGGTTGACTGGCATACACCGTTTCTCTGATCTCACCATGAAGGAATGCACTCTTACATATAGCTGATAAACTTTGATTTTCATATAAGATGCATAGGCAAGGAAGATGCGGATGGCTTCCATCCTTGCCACTGGTGCAATACTTCATTGTAGTCGATACCTTCAACTTGTCGAAAACCCTGAACAACAAGCCGAGCCTTGTTTCTGATGATCACACCCTGATCATCTTTCTTGCATTTCAAGACCCATTTGGTGCTAATGACTTTAGTACCTTTAGGTCTATCAACTAGTGTCCATACACCTAACTTCTTAAACTGAAGAAGTTCTTCTTGCTTGGCACTAACCCAAGCCTCATCATTTAGTGCTTCACTAACATACTTTGTTTCAAACTGAGACACAAAGCAACGGTATGCACCATCGTAAAGGTATCCTTTTTCCATCACGGAGGCATAATCAGCTAAGTATAGCTATTTCTAGTCTGAACCCCTGATCTACATCTCCTATATATTATCCATTGGATGATAGATGTTTAGATGTGATCCAGGAGTTGTTGGAACAACCACCTCAGAGTCAAGATTATGAACATTTGGTTCTAGGTCTAAGGCAGTCTAGTCTGAGGTTCTGATGGTTCTGAAGTATCACTAGCCGATGCTTGTGAACTTGTGGTAGTCGGAACTGTACATCCGGCTGATCTATCATTTTCTTCATTTTCTTCATCAGAGGAGGAATCAACACATCACAACTGCTCCCCCTGAGTTGGTAGTATCATGACTTGTGAATCTTGAGATGGTGTGTTCAGGACATCGTACATCATCTTGTTTGCCAACTCATCTTCTGAAGACGAAAGAGGTGTTGAAGGTCTTGAAGAATCCATCATAGTCGAAGAAGTAGGCATGCCCTTTTCCAGCAGGCGGTGTGATATATCTCTGAACATCAACATTACACCACACCTCTACTTGGCCTGTTGAGTTGTTGTAAACCCTTTTGTTCGGTATGTTGTATCCTAGAAAGATACATTCATCAATCTTCTCACTGAATTTTCCATCCTTAGTCTTCTTCAACAAGGTGCACGGAGCGCCAAACGGCTCAAGATATTCCAAGTTAGGTTTACGTCGCTGTAATAACTCGTAGCATGTTTTTCCATGCCGTTTTACTACCAAAACTCGATTAAGGGTATAACATGCATTTGCCACTGCTTCATTCCAAAATTGGATAGGCAGATTCGAGTCTGCCAGCATAGTCCGTGTTGTCTCTATCAAGCTGCGGTTCTTCCGTTCAGCAACGCCGTTCATCTGAGGGGTATAAGCCGAGGTAAATTGATGTACAATTCCCTTTCCTTGCAATAGGCCTCCATCCTCTGATTCTTAAACTCGGTTCCGTTGTCTGAGCGCACCTGTCGTACCTTCAGCTTGTATAGGGATTCCAGTGTAGTTACCAATTCCTTGAAGGATTCAAATGTTTCTGATTTGGATTTCAGAAACATTACCAAGAGAACCTTGAGTAGTCATCGGTAACTACATAGCAATACAAGTCGCCAGCGATGCTTCTTGTACTGACTGGACCAAACAGATCCATGTGAAGAAGCTCAAAAGGAAGTTCTATAGAATGAACTTTCTTTTCCTTATGAGATTTCTTCGTCTGTTTGCCTTTTTGCATGCAACACAGAAATCCGGGAGTTGAAAGTTTTTGACATTTACTCCTCACAAGATCATTCTGGATCAAGTGATTCATTTTCTAGGATTTATATGTCCCATTCTCCTATGGCAGGAGATGGAGTCCTTCTCAGTAGCTTTGGACAAGAAGCATTGGACTTCACGATCCGTTGTGGAGGCCTTTGAGAGATCCAAGACATAAAGATCATTATATCTTGAAGCTGACATTAGGATCTGGTCCTCCGGGATCATGTAGTCCTTCTTTAGAACGTAACACTTTGGTGTCGAAAACTACCTTGAATCCTTTATCACATATTTGAGAGACTGAAAGCACGTTATTTTGTAATTGTTGGACATAGTTTACCTTATCAAACTTAACCTTCTCATTTCCTACTTCTCCTTGGGCTGTGATATACCCACCTTTGTTTCCAGCAAATGAAACATCCCCTCCTTTAATTTGTCTGAAATTTGATAAGAGAGCTCTGTTCCCTGTCATGTGTCTGGATGCTCCGCTATCTACAATCCACTTGTTAGTCTCAGCACTATAGCAAACACCCTGCACATTCAATGAAAACATTAGTTCATGTTAGGAACCCAAGCCTTAACTGGCTTGGGTTTCCCTGAGGCATCACATATCATAAACTCAACCCACTGACCCTTTGAGGTTAAGGGTTGATCAGAATTCTGTTTGTTCTCATTTTCAGGCACTGAGGAGGTTTTTTCTTTCCATAATCCAGATTTGTGTAAGGCCTGTTTGTGATAAACAGACGACTGGCTAATGGGTTGAACTTTGGATTCACTATCCCTTTTGGAGGCGTCACTGAGTTCCTCTTAAAGAATCTAGATGTAGATGCAGAAAGTTCAACTTTTCTCCTTGGTGTCTGGTAATAAGGACAATGAGACGCTATGTGACCATACTCTCCACATTATAGCAGGATCTGCTTTCAACTTTACGACTTTATGTTTTGGTGGAGATGTAGATGTCACACGGCAACCGTATTTGTTTAGATTGAGACACTTCTTTTGTAGCTGTATGGTAGGGTTTTATTAATTAATTGTTTTACCTGATTTTACACATCTTTGATCTCTTGTTTACCTGGACTGTGACATGATGCACATGATTGATTAGGTTTTCTAGTCCTATTAGTTTCTTGTTTGACTTTGTTTACCCTGACTTTAAACTAACCTTTTCAAATTCTTTTTCCAGGTTAACACAAGGCATCTTTCCTATTGCCTTTGAAGTGGCCTCCTTTTGTTTAGAGTCGGATTCACTTGATTTACTTATGGAATCTGGATCATTAACAAGAGGAGTAGACACCACGTGATCCTTGATGGGATTGTTAATTGGTTTACTTTTGGTGTTCATCAAGGTCTCAGGTGGTGGTGGAACCACTTTGTATCCCAGTCCCTCCCCATTATTTCTCTCTCTCACTAAGTGTTGGACAATGTGTGATGAGCTTGTCCAACTATGCAGTTTTGTTTTAATGAGTTGACTTCTACTTCTAAAACTGCTTTTTGCTTCTTAGTGTCCTCTAAAGAGTTCAGATAGTACCTAATGTCATTTTCTTGGTTAAAAGCAACTACCTCAGTTTCCCTAAGTTGTTTATTCAATAGGTCTATCTTTTCCTTGTAACTGTGCTGTTTTGTTTTAACACTCTATTTGCTTCTGTGCACAGTTCCAGATCCTTTACTAAGCTATCATTATGATCTAATAGCCTAGCAAATTTGAATCTATACCTTCTCTGAATTTATTACATTCTAAGCAAGCATGATTATTAAACAGTTGGTCAGTAGTACTTACCTGAGATGTTGAAGAGGAATCAGCCATGAGTGCAGACTCGGTGTCTCTGGTTTTGGTGATTCAGATGATGATGTAGATTTTTCTTCTTCAGGCAGGTGGTTGACACATTTGCAGTGTCTTCAGAATTTGACATCGCGAGCTCTACTGCTATATCTCCCTCACTTGCAGAATCGTCATCAATATCCTCCACACTAGCTATTGGACTCTCCTGGTGACACGAACCGAAAGCTCCAGTCTTGTCCTTCATCCTTGTTAGCAGTTAAGGCTTTTGGGTCCTTATTGGATGAGTAGAGAGCTACTAGATGTGGCCTTGTCCTGCAATTAAATGACGAGAAGGGATTGCCATTACCGTCTTCTTTGGTTTTACACACTCCCTCTTGAAGTGTCCCTTCTCACCGCAGTTGAAACATGTAACCTTTGACTTATCGAACCCAAAGGTTGTGTCTTTTGTTGCAACCAATTCTGTCCGGTCTTTTTGACAAACTTTTTAGCTCGTCGGACAGCACTTGCCAGGGCCCACATTATGTCCATACGTTCCAACTCCATCTCATCCACCTGCTCATAATCTTCATCTGCCAGGTGGCAGTTTCCTATCTTTCCAGCAACTAATCCATTGTAGGATTGAACCACCGCAGCTAAGAGGTCCATATGTTCTCTGGCCACCTCCACAGTCACATTCCTGAAGTTGTCGATTTTGAGCTTTGCTGCATTAGCTTCAGTATCATATATTGGGTGCTAGACGACCCTGACGTTTCGGATCCTGAAGTTGAGAGTTGTGCTGGAACTGCTGCGCTTGAGATGAAGGCGGTTTGCAGGGGCGCTCTAAATGTCTTGACTGAAGGAGTAGCATTGTAGAGTGCAGGATTCTGATCATAGTTAGCCTTTTGGGCTCGATACTTCATCCTAAGCTCCTCTTCTCTCAGTTTCAGAATGAAGTCATTTATATCTAACTTCGAGAGCATTTCATTCTGTCTGAGATTAGAGACAAACGAAGCCCATTTTTCTGGTAATCCATCAGCAAAGTTGGATACCTTATCCTCCATTGATGTAACCACTCCATGAGTGTATCTCACTCATCAGGTGGTAGAATCTATCGATCATCATCAAGGCTTCTTTTCCATATAGGAGAAGTTGTCAAACTCCTTCTTCAAGGCTTTTGCCTTGATGGCCTTCAGAGAGGCATTTCCATCATACCTCTTTTCCAACGCATCGCAAAGTTTCTTTGCTTGAGTATACTTCGAATACTGATGGAAAATATCCTTCGGAATAGACTGAGTAAGCAAAGCATAGACTTTCTTTTCAGCATTGTGTTTTACCTTCTGAGCATTCGACATGCCACTTAAAGTAAGTTTGACTCCGTCAGCTCCTACTGGCATGCTATAACCCGACTCGATGGCCTCCCACAGATTTGTATCTACTGCATTTAAGTAGATTTCGAAACACTGCTTCTATTGTGGGTAGTCGTCTAACGTAATAAGTTTTGGGGGTTTATTGTGAATCCCCACTTCGTTCTCCAACAGTAGTAGATTCTGAATACGTGTGTCTCTACTTGCTGTGTATGCTGAAAACTGGTCCTCCATTAGGTTTAACTTTACTGTTTAACAAACTGCTAAGGTATGCGAATGGAGGTATGCGATTGAACTTATTCGTGCGATTGAACAATGCAGATGGTTCAATTGTGCGGCTGAACTAATGCGGATGAGTCAGTCGCCCGAATGAACAAATGCGATTGAACAGTCCGAATGAAGTTCTTAGTCGTACGATTGAAGGTACGAATGAGTCCAATCATGCGGTTGGAGAGTGCGAATGAACTCAGTCGTGCAAGTGGCTAATCGTGCGACTGAACTTGCTGAAGTTTGATAATTCGTATATTGATTTGTCGTTTAAAAACTTGAATTTTATCAAACCCTAATAGCCGTATGCCGGGGAAAAACTCAACTTTTCGATCAGGAAACGTCTAAGACTCGTTAGACACAAAAAGATTGTGTTTTTGATGCAAAAACACAATTTTTGACTCAAAACTATTGAATCAACACGTAATTAAGAGACAAAGCTCTAATACCACTTGTTAGGATCTGGTATTTGAATGAAACACCAACTGATTAACCTGTTAAACCAAACCAAATAGTGCGGAATCCTATTTGATTGGCGATCCAACCAGTGAGAACGCACGTAGAAACAATAACGTATTGAATCTAACATCAAGAATCGATTAGGAATTGATCTACAGCGTTCTATGAACTTGGAGTACGAACTTAGAGGCTTCTGGACGACTAGGGTACGTCTAGAGTCGAAGTGAATTGAATGATTGCGTTTTTCCACGAATTAAGTGGTATTTATAGGTTAAGTTTCTTAATCGTGCGACTGGACCATTTGCATGGTTCAGTCGTGCGATTGAGTTATGCGGTTGATCCATTCGCACGACTGAGGGTTCAGTCGTGCGACTTAGTCAGTCGCATGAAGTTGTTCAGGCGTATGGACTATTTAGGCGCATGGACACTCAGTCGCATGGCCATTCGGACGCATGACCACTGTTGGGGCGCATGGTCCAGTCGGACGCATGAGAACTTCACTTCACGAAGTCTATATGTATTCAATATTATAACATTATGCATAATAATTTAAACAATCACAAACCTATATAATAAAGTCAATGTGCGTTAAACAACTCATTAATGAAATATTAAACATTATAAACACAACCAAACATTTGTATTTCATTAAGTACCCAACTATTACATTTACATAAGTGTAAGACAATACAAAGATATTACATTAAGATCAGAAACTAGGGACACATGTATCAACACTCTTTAGCCACTTCCATTGTGATATTACTGAGATTCTCAGTCTTCAACTTCATAGTATTGGTTTCAGAAATTATATATTGGGTAGTAGTTGATCCTGACGATTCTGTTCTTGAGGTGCTAGTTTGAGAAGGAGCGGATGAACTAGACATAAAAGCTATTTGTAACGATGCTCCTGAAACAGCTGGAGTTGGAACTGAGTTATAGAGTGAAGGATTATGAACATAGGATCCTTTCTTAGACTTGTATTTCATTCTCAGTTCTTCTTCCCTTAACTTCAAAATGAAGTCATGTCTAACATTGCAACAATGTCATTCTGTCTCACATTAGACACAAATGAATCCCATTTCTCAGGCAAACAATCAACAAAGCTTGACACTTTATCTTCCACTGATGTGGTTACACATGAGTAGCTCACTCATCGGATGGTAGAACCTGTCAATAATGTCATCTAGGCTCTCATTTCCTATCAAAGAGAAATTATCGAACTCCTTCTTGAGAGCCTTAGCCTTCAAAGCCTTCATCGTTGTGTTTCCATCATACCTCTTCTCAGGGCCTCCCATAGCTTTTTGGCCTGCTTTTTCTAAGAAAGCTAATGAAAGAAGTCTTTCGGTATTGATTGAATCAACAGGGCATAAACTTCTTCTCAGCATTGAAGAGGATCTTTTTTGCTTCACTCATTCCTCCCAATGTTAACTTGACTCCATTTGCATTGATTGGTACCGTGTAACCAGTCTCAATGGATGTCCAAAGATTGGGATCAACTCCATTTAGATAGATCTCGAACCGCTATTTCCATCTTGGATAATCATCTAACCTTATAAGCTTCGGTGGTTTATTATGATTACCAATCTCATTCTCCAAAAGCAGTAGATTCTGGATGCGTGAGTCCTTCCCGATGAAAAATGTAGCAAATTGATCTTCAATTGCTGTAAACTTGGTATTCTTGGAACAGGACCGCTTCACTCGTACGAACGGACTATGAGTATGGTTCACTCGTGCGAATGAAGAATACGAATGAATTCAATCGTGCGATTGGATTCAGTCGTGCGTATGAACGAGACGATTGGAATCAAATGACTAGAGTTGTTCAATCATGCGAATGAGGGATGCGATTGAGTTCAGTCGTGCGAATGAAGTATACGATTGAGTTCAATCATGCGACTGGATCAATCGTGCGACTGAAAGCTATTGTTTTTGTAAAATCGAAGTTTTTGACACTTTGACACAAAAGCACGATTTTCTCAGAAACCCTAATCTTCCGTATGATGAAAAACACAACTTTTATGCATGCAAATGTCGAAAACACCTTTAGAACCAACATGGTGACTCTTTTGAATTAAAACGTGAGTTTTAACACCAAAACTAATTGAATCCACGCAAAATCAAGAGCCAAAGCTTGATACCACTTGTCAGGACCGTGTACGTACGAAATACTAACAGATTCTGTGTGAGACCAGATCAAATAGTGCGGAATCCTATTTGATTGGTGATCCATCAGTGAAAACGATAACCCGATCGATATAAGAATGAACTAAATGGTAAGAATGAGTAGGAATCGATCAAGAACGGACTTTGATGTTAGATTGGCATTCTTGGACATTCTTGACGGCTAGGGTTTGTGAAATTATGAAGTATTCTCAAGTTTTTTCCAAGTCTTTATTTTTCCATGAATTAAGTGGTATTTATAGGTTTGTAGTTTCCATTCGTACAACTGAACCATTAGCATGGTTCAGTCGTGCGACTGAATCATGCGATTGAGTCATAGGCACGACTGAAGGTTCGGTTGTGCGATTGAGTCAATCTTATGTCTCAATCAAAGACTGATCCAGTCTTTTGATTCAGTCCTGCGATTGGTCCATAAGCATGATGTATTCATGCGTATGGTCCATTAGCATGAATACTCACCTGACTAGTTGAACACATTTATTAATCATTATTGACTAAGATCCATGCACAACAACCTCAAACCTATATAATATGTTCATACACATAATTATACTTTAACACAATAATATTTGAAATAAATGTTAGAGCATATATTGTCATATATAATGTGTTCCTCGCTTGTCGAATAGTCTAGGCTTAATGTAATACACCTGATATGTTGTAAACACATGAAACTAGGTCATTCACAGGAGCATATGTGAATGAGACTCAATTATACGACTGAGCCATGCTAATGGACCAGTTGTGCGACTGAGAGATGCGATTGGGCCAGTCGTAAGACTGAACCATAAGTATGGTCCAGTCGTACGATTGAACCATACGCATGGCCTAATCGTACGAATAGGCTCAGTCGTATCTGATATGGGCTGAGGCCTATAAATACCAGTTTCATTGTGTAGAGAGATGGAGTGTACCTAGGCCCTAGGTGTTGCCGGATAAGAGGGGAGATTATGCTCGATCTCCCCTTGCCAAGATTCATGATTCTTATGTTGTAACAAGCTTGTAATAATTAGGTTTTATCAATGAAACCATTTTATTATAGTTCGTATTATTATTTGTCTCTTGGTTTTGGATTTGTTTCCTTCCGTCAAGAACACGCTCGGATGTCTACCGATCCAACGCTGTCACTAGCAATCATACTAATTATTATTTGGTTTTGGATTGGTATCAGAACCGGTTACTGCTAGAATGATCTAACAATCATACTAGCAACCCGAGCTCTTGATTTCCGGATCGATTTCAGGTTCTTTGACGTTAATCCCACTTCGTGTTCTTCGTGTTTTGCTCAGATCTTGTCACGTATATTGTTTCCTAGTTAAAATCGAACCCGGAACCATGTTCTGATCACCTTTACGAATCTTATGATGTCCATTTTGGTTAGGTTCATGTAAAACTCATAAGATTAGGGTTTTTGGTAGCCATGGTGGCTGCAAATCTGAAAATATGCGTGCAAACCCGTTCGTGTGATTGGACCATGCTAATGGACCATTCGTGCGACTGGACCATGCTAATGGACCATTCGTGCGACTGGACCATGCTAATGGACCATTCGTATGACTCGACCATGCTAATGGGCCATTCGTACAACGGGACCATGCTAATGGACCATTCATACGACTAGACCCTGCAACTGAACCAGTCTTATGTCCAGTCGTGCGACTAGACCAGTCTAATGTCCAGTCGTGCGACTAGACCAGTCTTATGTCCAGTCGTGCTACTGGACCAGTCCTATGTTCAGTCATCCTACTAGACCAGTCTTATGTCTAGTCATGCTACTTGACTAGTCTTATGACCAGTCATGCTACTGAACTAGTCTTATGACCAGTCTCATGAAGATATCAATTGTATTATCCACTCACACGAATGTGATAATTGTACTCCATGTCATACGAATGAACGGTGTTCCAGACCAAAATAAAAGTTCTGGAACTACCTTTTGCACATATTTGAGGATGAGTGAAGCACATTTACCTTGAGGTTATTTTGTCAAATAAGTTCGATGGATACCCCGTTATTGGTTGGACATTTAGAATAGGTTATTTTAGTTAGCACACAAAAGAAAGAAGAGAAGATGTCAGCAGTCGGTGCTGATTTTGTTGGGTAGTCAGGAGCATCTGACTATTTATGGGCCAATCAAGTTATATCTATCCGCACAGAGAGGATTCTCATTCTTAAGGGGAATCCATGTATAGAGAAATTGAAGACGCAATCAGAAAGTGATGATCTGAGCCGGTTTCTGATGATGAATCTGAGTGCATGCTGATTTGTTTGAGATTGTCAGCTGTGGATTAGAACCTTCTACTTTTTGCCCAATACACCATATGAAGAAGCTAGGAGAGCACAACATTTATATATTGGGATATGCTGAATTTGAGGGGGAATTTCTGCAGGTGTTAATGTTAATAAGGTTAGCCTGTGTGAAGATTGAAGCAATGGAAAACTGTTCATGTCCTTATTTGGAAAAATCAATCATATGGAGAATCTTGCTGCTATGATGGTGTTCTGCAAAGTAAACAAAAGCTATTGTGCCTAAATTTATTTTCAGGGATACTGTAGCAACTTGACTGATCAGCGACGTTGGCTAATATGGTTTTTTATTTGATTCTATTGGAAACTAGAGCAAAGATTGATTGAAGATTGTAAGAGGTGTTATCTACTATTCGGAAGCAACATCCAATGGGGAATTTGTTGGAGCATATATTGTCATATATAGTGTGTCTGTCGCTTGCCGAATAGTCTAGGCTTAATGTAATACACCTGATATGTTGTAAACACATGAAACTGGGTCATTTGCAGGAGCATATGTGAATGAGACTTAGTCGTACGACTGATCCATGCTAATGGACCAGTTGTGCGACTGAGAGATGCAATTGGGCCAGTCATAAGACTGGACCATAAGTATGGTCTAGTCGTACGATTAAGCCATATGCATGGCCCTATTGTACGAATGGGCCCAGTCACATCTGATATGGGTTGAGGCCTATAAATACTAGTTTCATTGTGTGAGAGATGAAGGAGTGTGCCCGGGGCCTAGGTGTTGCCGGATGAGAGGGGAGATCATGCTCGATCTCCCCTTGCCAAGAGTCGTGATTCTTATGTTGTAACGAGCTTGTAATTATTAGGTTTTATCAATAAAACCATTTTATTATAGTTCGTGTTATTTTTTGTCTCTTGGTTTTGGTTTTGTTTCCTTCCATCAGGAACACGCTCGGATTTCTACCAATCCAACACCTTCACAATTGGTATCAGAACCGGTTACTGCTAGAATGATCTAACAATCATACTAGCAAGCCGAGCTCTTGATTTCTGGATCGATTTCAGGTTCTTTGACATTAATCCCACTTCATGTTCTTCATGTCTTGCTCAGATCTTGTCAGGTATGTTGTTTCCTTGTTAAAATCGAACCCGGAACCACATTCTGATCACCCTTACAAATCTTATGATGTCTATTTTGGTTCGGTTCATGTAAAACTCATAACATTTGGGTTTTTGGCACCCATGGCGGCTACAGATCTGAAAATAAGAGTGCAAACCCGTTCGTGCGATTGGACCATGCTAATGGACCATTCGTGCGACTGTACCATGCTAATGGACCATTCCTGCTACTGGACCATGCTAATGGACCATTTGTGCAACCGGACCATGCTAATGGACCATTCGTACGACTGGACCATGCTAATGGACCATTCGTACGACTGGACCATGCGAATGGACCATTCGTACAACTAGACCATGCGACTGGACCAATCTTATGTCCAGTCTTGCGACTAGACCAGTCTTATGTCCACTCGTGCTACTGGACCAGTCTTATGTTCAGTCATGCTACTGGACCCGTCTTATGTCCAGTCATGCTACTGGACCAGTCTTATGACAAGTCATGCTACTGGACCAGTCTTATGACCAGTCTCATGAAGATATCATTCGTATTATCCACTCAAACGAATGTGACAATTCTACTCCATGTCATACGAATGAACGGTGTTCCAGACCAAAAAAAAAGTTCTGGAACTACCGTTTGCATAGATTTGAGGATGAGTGAAGCACATTCACCTTGAGGTTCTTTTGTCAAATAAGTTCAATGGATACCCCATTATTCGTTGGACATTTAGAATAGGTGATTTTAGTTAGCACACAAATGAAAGAAGAGAAGATGTCAGCAGTCGGTGCTGATTTTGTGGGGTAGTTAGGAACATCTGACTATTTATGGGCCAATCAAGTTATATCTATCTGCATAGAGAGGATTCTCATTCTTAGAGGGAATCCATGTATAGAGAAATTGAAGACGTAATCAGAAAGTGATGATGTGAGCCGGTTTCTGATGATGAATCTGAGTGCATGCTGATTTGTTTGAGATTGTCAGCTGTGGATTGGAACCTTCTACTTTTTGCCCAATACATCGTATGAAGACGCCAGGAGAGCACAACGTTTATATATTGGGATATGCTAAATTTGAGGGGGAATTTCTGCAGGTGTTAATGTTAATCAGGTTAGCCTGTGTGAAGATTGAAGCAATGGAAAACTGTTCATGTCCTTATTTGGAAAAATCAATCATATGGAGAATCTTGCTGCTATGATGGTGTTCTGCAAAGTAAACAAAAGCTATTGTGCCTAAATTTATTTTCAGGGATACTGTAGCAACTTGACTGATCAGCGACGTTGGCTAATATGGTTTTTTATTTGATTCTATTGGAAACCAGAGCAAAGATTGATTGAAGATTGTAAGAGGTGTTATCTACTATTCGGAAGCAACATCCAATGGGGAATTTGTTGGAGCATATATTGTCATATATAGTGTGTCTGTCGCTTGCCGAATAGTCTAGGCTTAATGTAATACACCTGATATGTTGTAAACACATGAAACTGGGTCATTTGCAGGAGCATATGTGAATGAGACTTAGTCGTACGACTGATCCTTGCTAATGGACCAGTTGTGCGACTGAGAGATGCGATTGGGCCAGTCGTAAGATAGAACCATAGTTATGGTCTAGTCGTACGATTGAACCATATGCATGGCCCAATTGTACGAATGGGCCCGGTCGCATCTGATATGGGCTAAGGCCTATAAATACCAGTTTCATTGTCTAAAGAGATGAAGGTGTGTGCGTGGGGCCTAGGTGCTGCCGGATGAGAGGGGAGATCATGCTCGATCTCCCCTTGCCAAGAGTCGTGATTCTTATGTTGTAACGAGCTTGTAATCATTAGGTTTTATCAATGAAACCATTTTATTATAGTTCGTGTTATTTTTTGTCTCTTGGTTTTGGTTTTGTTTCCTTCCGTAATGAACACGCTCGGATGTCTACCGATCCAACGCCTTCACAATTGGTATCAGAACCGGTTACTGCTAGAATGATCTACAATCATACTAGCAACCCGAGCTCTTGATTTCTGGATCGATTTCAGGTTCTTTGACGTTAAACCCACTTCGTGTTCTTCGTGTTTTGCTCAGATCTTGTCAGGTATGTTGATTCTGGTTAAAATCGAACCCGGAACCACATTCTGATCACCCTTACGAATCTTATGATGCCTATTTTGATTCCGTTCATGTAAAATTCATAAGATTCGGGTTTTCGCAGCCATGGCAGCTATAGATCTAAAAATATGTGTGCAAACCCGTTCGTGTGATTGGACCATGCTAGTGGACCATTCGTGTGACTAGACCATGCTAATGGACCATTCGTGCGACTGGACCATGCTAATGGACCATTCGTGCAACTGGACCATGCTAATGGACCATTCCTATGACTGGACCATGCTAATGGACCATTCGTACGACTGGAGCATGCTAATGGACCATTCGTACGACTTGACCAGTCTTATGTCCACTCGTGCTACTAGACCAATCTTATGTCCACTCGTGCTACTAGACCAGTCTTATGTTCAGTCATGCTACTGGACCCATCTTATGTACAGTCGTGCTACTGAACCAGTCTTATGACTAGTCATGCTACTGACCAGTCTTATGACCAGTCTCATGAAGATATCATTCTTATTATCCACTCACACGAATGTTATAATTGTAATCCATGTCATACGAATGAACGGTGTTCCAGACAAAAAAAATACTTCTGGAACTACCTTTTGCACAGATTTGAGGATGAGCGAAGCACATTCACCTTGAGATTCTTTTGTCAAATAAGTTCAACGGATACCCTATTATTCGTTGGACATTTAGAATAGGTGATTGTAGTTATAACACAAAAGAGAGAAGAGAAGATGTCAGCAGTTGGAGTTGATATTGTGGGGTAGTCAGGAGCAACTAACTTATTATAGGCCAATCAAGTTATATCTATCCGCACAGAGAGGATTCTCATTGTTAGGGGGAATCCATGTATAGAGAAATTGAAGACGCAATCAAAAAGTGATGATGTGAGCCGTTTTCTGATGATGAATCTGAATGCATGCTGATTTGTTTGAGATTGTCAGCTGTGGATTGGAACCTTCTACTTTTTGCCCAATACATCGTATGAAGACTCCAGGAGAGCACAACGTTTATATATTGGGATATGCTGAATTTGAGGGGGAATTTCTGCAGGTGTCATTGTTAATCAGCTTAGTCTGTGTGAAGGTTGAAGCAATGGAAAACGGTTGTGCTGGAATTGCTGCGCTTGAGACGAAGGCAGTTTGCAGTGGTGCTCCAGATGTCTTGACCGGAGGAGTTGCATTGTAGAGTGCAGGATTCTGATCATAGTTGGCCTTTTAGGCTCTGTACTTCATCCTAAGCTCCTCTTCCCTCAATTTAAGAATGAAGTCATTTATGTCTAACTTCGAGAGCATCTCATTCTGTCTGAGATTTGAAACGAAGGAAGCCCATTTTTCCGGTAGACCATCTGCAAAATTTGATACCTTATCCTCCATCGATGTATGCAGGATCGTTGAAGGGTGAAGAGTTATAACACAACAACACAAAGAGGAGATAAACTAAACTTAGATCAAACAGTAAACTGGATTAACCAAGTGGTGACACTAAGAACACAAGTAATATATGAGACAGAACACAAAGAACACAAATGTTTGGTTTTCAAGAATGCAGTATATTACTTTCTCTATGTTCTATTACAAGTGTTACAAAAGCATATTCGAAAGATACAAGAACATGAGATACTTATACAACATCCTATAGCCGGCTATACTTTGAAAGCCAGCTGGATACAATTGACTAGACACACACAAAATCAATTGTAGAGTCAAAAGGCAGATTGCCTTTTGACCTGTGACTATGACATACCATAGCTCACATCCTTATCTATTACAAAAAGGATAAAGTACATAAAGTAGAAAGTTACAGACTCAAGACCTCAATGTACAATTACCAAAAGCATGGACCTTTTCACCAAACCATGTTAGTTGGTGACTTGCAGAGTTGCAGCGGAAAGGTGTCCAGCTTTATGGAACAGTACATCAGATAAAGTATGTTACTAAAAGTCTTCGAAAGAAATCTGTCTTCATGAACTTGAAGCTTCGGAAGACTTTGTCTCTGAGGCTTCGAAAGACTTCATCTTTGGCTTCGGAAGATGTTGGTCTTGGCTTCGAAAGATTTCACACTTAGAGTGTTTCTATTGCACATGTGAAACTTCCGAAGCATTCCACTTCAATGCACTTGTGCAACATGCAGGAAAGACTAAAGATGTTTAGGTTGCATCAGCCTCTTCATTAATCTCTACAAACTCCCCCTAGGCTGATGCTACCAAAACATTTAGAAAAACTTCAGATATTAACAGTCCTCATTAGGATGATCACCAATCATTTCTTCATAAGATGATCAGGATCCTTCAGGCTGTCAAAGTGACTTCTCATGTCAAAGAAATCATGCAGAGGCAACTGAAACATATCTTTCCATGTATAGATGTCTTCAATGCCTTGATCTCTGATAACATGCCACCTTTCTAAATTTGTGGTGTATGTCCAAGACAAGATGGGTCTTCCTGATGCTAGAGGAGCTACTGAAGTTGGAGTTAATTGAGCTTCCTCTGGCTGCACATCCTCAGGCTGTTCTGATTCATCTTGAGGTTCAGAAGGGGATTCAGGCTTCTTCTTCTTCTTAGACTTTGGTTTAGAAGCCATCCTTTTCCTTCTCTTTCCAAATTTTAACTGAGAAGACTGGCCTGTAGCACCAGATTGATCTTCACTGTCTTTCTCAGTTGGGACTTCCTCTCTCTCAGGTTCAGATGGAGAAGAAGGTTGACCCTGCTGTGGATCAGAAGATGAAGCTTGCTGAGCATTGGCAGGAGGTCCAGATTGTGTTGTGTCTGTTTGTTCAACCTTAACCTCCACTTCAGGTGGGGCCTGACTTGGAGTGGAGTGTAAGTCAGTAAGCTCTCCACTCTTAATCTTCTGCTTGATTACCCTGATATGCTCATCTATAGTGGATAGAAACATGGGTCCAAGTCTCCTTCTGGAGAATCCATACAGCTTCAAGAAGCTCATCATCCTCTGCCTATCAACAGACTTCTTCATGCTCTTTTGGATGATGGCTCTTGACTTTGCAGCTTCTTCCCTCAGCTTCTTCTTTGTTGTCTTTCTTTCCTTGACTAACTCAAGCTCAAGTTGTTTTAAGTACTCAAACTCAACATAGTCATAAGGTAAGGGAAGGAGTGCATCTGCCTGATAGAGGCCTGTGCACTAGGTAGTTAATCATCTTGATTCTGTCTTCTTCCTTATCTACCTGAGGTTCTTGTTGAACCACATCCTCTTGTCCAGGACTTTCTTGAACTGGTGAGAGGGTAGGCATACCTTTGTTTAGTCTTTTTCTTCTTCTCTCTTCTTTGACTTGTACTAGGAGTTCTGCATCTTCTGCCTCCTTCTTCTCTCTTGACCTTTCCAGATCAACCAGCTCATTTAATTCATCCAAGGGGAGAGAAATGACACTATCTATGTCATAGTTCCTAGTCTATAGATAGTTAATCGTGACTGCCCTTAACTCATCATTCTGAGTATCTGGTCTGGGGGCAGCCCTGATTGCAGACTCCATGAGTCTTGGAGACTCAGTAGAGGAACTTTCTCCCCTTAGCCTCCTTTTCCTCTCTCTCTCCTCCTCCTCAATCTCCTTAGATGTGATCTTTCTTTTCCCTTTGTCACTCTCAGACCTTTGTGACTCAGGGTGGAGAGAGCTTTGGCCTTCATTGCTCATTGCAGCATCGGAGCTCAGGCCAGAGAGAGGTTGAGAAGCACCTTCACCAGCAGGTGTCTCAGAAGGAATATGGATCTCTGTAGCAGTTAGAGATGATGAGATAGGGCTCTCAAGTTCTGTCACTAGGCCTTCAGTCAAGGTTTCCCCTATGAAGCTAATCTTAGGGTCTGCCTCAACATCCAGTTGACCGATGACATTGCTTGATTGCCTTAGTCTCCTTTTTAGACTGAACTCTGCAATGATCTTGTCTTGGATTCTTCTAGCCAGTCTGTCAACTTGTCTTGATTGGCTTGGGTTGACAAGTGGCATGTTGACTAGATCCAGACCTTCATAGTAGTCCAAGTTCTGAAAATTAAAGACTTCTTGTTGTCCTTGAACTCTTATGATAATGAGGGCTTTCCTGTTGTGTCATACCTCCACCCAATAATGTGATTGAAGGATGATGAAGGTGACATAGCCCTTGGTATCCCATCCTCAAACAGACATTGTATGAAGGAGTCTGTAGTCCACATCAATGTGAACTAGAGGAGGTTGCTGAGAATGCACAGTTGCAAGTGAGGATGGTGAGTCCTCAATGTCCATTCTTTCGGAGGAACTCCCAGGTTCTATGGCTGGAATGACTTTCTCCCCTTTTTGGTAGCATCACCCACTTGTAGAGGTGAGCTGGAGGATAGGTCAATCACATCCACAGGTTCTTGTGTTCCTGGTTGAGCTCTCCTTAAGGGTCTCCCAGCTAGTTTTTCCTTAATATATGAAATCTCAAGTTGCTGATCATTGATCTATTTGTAAGGTAGTCACCTGAGATTCAAGGTGACTGACCTTTGAGACTAGATAAGTGCATGTTTTAGACAGTTTTTGCACTTTTAGTCTCAGATCCCCCTCATCTTCATCAGAAGAATCACTGGGGGCGGAGAAGATTGGACCAGAGTCCTTTTTCTCATGACCAGTTCTAAGTTCTTGGCTACTGGATTTCCTCTGCTCACTGGCAGTCTCAGTTGAGATGTCAGTGGGCTGAGTTGCCATGGTTGAGGTCTTAATAATATAATCACTTTTAGAAGTGAGAGCCTCTTCCATATGGACATCTTGAACAGGTTCAGTAGTGTCCACCTCAGTTGTAGGTGACTGATGTGGGATAGATGTAGGAGACTCAGTAGTACTCATCTCTCTTTGAGTAGAGGGAAAGAAGAGAGATTCATTATACACACTGAAACCTATATCTCATCAGTATAGAAGTCAAGATTGGGAATGGGTTGGTTAAGATCTATAGGTTGGGGATGGTAACTGTCCCCTGAAGGTTGATCACTTGAGTGTTGAGACTCAGAGTGGTAGCTTAAGGCAGTAGGGCTAATGAGCTCATCAGGCTGAGCATGAGGAACCTCAGCACCGATTCTTGAAGAGATAGGAGTGGTCTGCTCCTCAGGAGAAATGGGAGCTCCAATGTCCACTTCTTCCTGTATAGGTGAGTGTATGGGGACCTCCACAGACTGAATAGTCTGAGCAGGGGTTCGTTTGTATTTTTTTTGGTAGGTGATGGAGATTTCAGGCTGTGTGGGTGGTTGGGAAGTAGCAGGTGTGGTTCAACACTAGCTTGTGCTGCTAGGTTGTCACCTTGAGCAATGAGCTCTAACATTTTTGGGACCAGGGCTGTTTCTTCCCCAGAGAATCCAACAGTGGACTTTCTCAATATTTTAAAGATGTCGGGCTTCATCTGTCCCAATTTAAGAATGTTACCTGTTTCCCTAACTGTGAGCCCAGTTCACAGTTAAGAACGTACTGGACATATCTAGGAAACATGTAATATTCTAAGGAGTCTAAATTAGCAGAAAATTTGTTAAACAAACTGAGAGTACCTAAATTTGACCCCTTGAACCATTCCATGGACTATAAAGGAGAGATCTTCAGGAATCTGGTCCCATCCACCATGCTTGTTTGATAACTATGGATGACCACATGGAGCAGGAATCTCCATTGGGATGAGACCTTCCCTTCCTGAAGGTCTTTACAGAGAAATCTCCCTCATACCTATCTGCTCAAAGGAATGATTAACAGCTTCCTTTGGAAAGAACACCTCACCTTCTTCACATCCAGCTGAAGATGTCTGTTGATGATGGCCGGAGTGATGAAGATTGTTCTCCCCTGCACTGTGGCAGACAGTGCCTTCTCCCCATCCATAATGACCTCTTGGCAGGTCTTCCAGAATTCAAGCAACTGATCCTCATAGAGTGGAGGATCAATGGTGAGGGAGGTGAAGTAGTTCGACAGAGACAAGAAACAACAAACCTCTGAGAAATGAGGATCTTTCTCAGAGCATAACAGAGCAACTTGATTGTGTTGTTGTGTAGCTGCATGGTAAAGTTGGGATCATTTCTGTGAGCAAGGTTGGCCATTTTGAAGTAGCTTAAAGAACGAAGAGAAGAAGAAAGAAAGAAATTTCAGAGAGAAATTTGGGTTTTTAGGTTGGAGGAAGAACAGATGATAGAAAGAGGGGGAAACCGTTGGGTTTATATGTGAGATGGATTTCAGATAAAGTTTAATGAAAGAGGATAAACTTTGAAATCCGGATGTCGGTCCCACCTCTGAAAAAGTAGTTTACTTTTTGCTCAAAAAGTAGTTTTCTTGGAAGTCAAAAAGCTTCCGAAGGTTAATTATCTTCGGAAGTTTTAATTAAAAAGCTTCCGAAGCTAAAATGACTTCGGAAGAATTTCCTGAGAGATTTGAAAATTTTGCTTCGGAAAAAAAATTAAAGCTTGAGTGCTTTGTGTGTAAACAGACAAAGCTTCCGAGAGTTAATTTTGCTTCGGAAGTAAATGGTCCTTAAAATTTAGTAAGTGTCTGAGACAAATATTTAAGCTTCGGAAGATAAATTTTGAAAACTCTTCCGAAGGTAAACTTCTTAGACAGTTATTTAATTTGAAGGCATGATTTACTTCCGAAGTTAAAAACAAAACTTCCGAAGTATCAAAAATTTTAAAAAATCTAAGGAAAGTCTTCAAAAAGAAATTTTCATCCAAAGAAAACATGAGCTTATGAAAGTGATGAACTAGACAACTTAGGACACACATATTTTAAGAAATAATAAGAATTAGTTTTATGGAAAGCTTACTCAAGGTTTATCATCCCAATAGCTGATATAAGACATTTAAATCTCTGTTCATCAAAAGCCTTTGTAAACAGATCAGCATATTGTTCATCTGTGTGAACCTTGACTAGTTTAATTAATCCTTTTCATAGTTATCTCTTATTAAATGATACCTGATATTGATGTGCTTTGTCCTTGAGTGCTGCACAGGGTTCTCTGTGATTGAGATAGCACTGTTGTTGTCTATGTGAATGGGAGTCTCCTTGAAATTTAACCCATAGTCCCCATCTGATTTTGAATCCAAAGTACTTGAGCACAGCAGCTTGCAGCAGCAATGTATTCAGCTTCAGCAGCAGTTGATACGGAGACACAGGATTGTTTCTTGCATTGCCATGAGACAACCCTTCCACCAAGAAATTGACATCCCCCAGATGTAGACTTTGCAGTCATATTGCAACCACCATAATCACTATATGTATAGGCATACAGATTAAAGTCAAAATTCTTGGGATACCATAGGCCAAGTGTTGATGCACCCTTGAGGTATCTTAGAATCCTCTTGACAGTGATAAGGTGAGACATCTTAGGGTTGGCTTGATATCTTGCACAAATACATGTAGCAAACATGATATCAGGCCTGCTAGCAGTAAGATACATAAGAGACCCAATCAATAGCCATGTATAAATGCTCATCTACACACTTCCCCTCAAGATCAGGACCAAGAGAGTGGTTTCTGGCTATGGGTGTCTTAGCAATCTTACAGTCAGTCATATTAAACCTCTTGAGTTGTCCTGAACATACTTTGACTGACTTATGAAGATGCCATCTTCAACTTGCTTCACTTGAATTCCCAGAAAGAAATTTAGTTCCCCCATGGCACTCATTTCAAATCTGTCTTTCATTAGCTTCTCAAATTCTTTGCAGAGCTTTGGATTAGTTGAACCAAAGATGATGTCATCCACATATACTTGAACTAGAAATATGTCTTTCCCTTGTCCTTTGATGAAGAGAGTTCCATCTATAGTACCCCTCCTGTATCCATGTTTACAGAGATACTCAGACAGTGTCTCATACCACTTCCTGGGTGCCTGATGCAGCCCATAGAGAGCTTTGTCAAGCTTGCAAACATGATTAGGATGATCAGGATCTACAAAACCAGGTGGCTGTTTGACATAAACCTCTTCATCTATCACTCCATACAAAAAGGCACACTTCACATCAAGTTGAAAAACCTTGAAGTTCTTGGATGCAGCAAATGCCAAGAATATCCTAACAGCTTCTAATCTTGCCACTGGAGCAAAGACATCAGTGTAGTCAATCCCTTCTTCTTGTGTGTATCCTGAACAACCAGTCTAGCTTTGTTCTTGATGATGATGCCTCTATCATCTTCTTGTTCCTAAACACCCATTTGGTTCCAATGGTAGTCTTCCCAGAAGGAAGATGACAAAGGTTCCAAACTTTCTGCCTTTTGAATTGAAGCAGCTCTTGTTGCATTGCTTCAACCCAACTTCCACCTTTAGAGCTTCATCAACTTTCTTTGGCTCTATCTGGGATAGAAAACAAGAGTGAAGACAAATATTTGCTTCATGGGTTTGTCCTTTGTCTTTACCCCTGAGATAACATCTCCAATGATGTTTGTGGTGGTAGGTGAGACTTGTGGATCCTAAGCTGAGGGATCACAGCAAGTTGTTGAGAAAGATCTAAATTTGAGAAATTTAGATCTGGCATAGATGTTCTCCCACCACATCAGCACACTTTTCAAGTGAAACTTGATCCAAGTAGTATGTGACATCATTGATGTTCTATCTGTGGTGTGGTTAGTGGCATCAAGAAATTCTTGGTCACTGTCACCATCACCATTGTTGTCTTCCACAGTTAAGGTGTTCTTATTGGTTGTAGAGCCTCTGAGCTGGAATTTGAAGGCATACCAGATATATCAGCTGAATTTCTCATTGTAGGGCTGATAAAACTCATTTGCAGAAGTGGTTCCAACTGGAGCTGAAGATATGGTCTTGAAGATCTTCCTAGCTCAAATCTTTGATCAGTATCATCTGTATTCAAATTTTCTATAGATCCTGAAACATTCTCACAAGATTTGTTAAAATAGTTGGTAACCAAATCAAGATCAAACAACCAATCTGGACCAGAACCAGTAACACAAGGTGTGTGTTCATTGAAAGTCACATTAACTGACTCCTCAACAATTCTAGTTCTGAGATTGTACACTTTATAAGCCTTAGCTTGGAAGAGTATCCATAAAGTGTCCATCATCTGATTCTCAGCAAACTTGGCAATTGATCTTTGGTATTCAAGATGGTGCAAGGACATCCAAATGACTGAGAAAACCAATAAAAGGTATCCTCTTGTGCCAAAGTTCATAAGGAGTCTTGCTATTAGTCTTAACTACTAAAACTCTGTTCTGCACATAGCAGGCAGTGTTAACTGCCTCTGCCAGAAGGTGATGGGCAGTTTAGAGTCAGACAACATGGTTCTTGCAGCTTCAATCAGTGTCCTGTTTCTCCTCTCAGCAACACCGTTTTGCTGAGGAGTCCTGGGAGCACTAAATTGTCTTGTAATACCCTTTTCATCATAGAATGTGTCAAGGATGTGGTTCTTAAATCCGATTCCTTGATCATATCTTATGATCTTGACCTTGTGATCAGATTGATTCTCAATCTTAAGATGAATTCTTCAAAATCTCAGGAGTCTCATCCTTAGTTCTAAGGAAGAAAACCTAAGTGAATCTTGTAAAGTCATCTATGATCACTAGATACTATAAGGTCCTTCCTAAACTCATTACACTGGTGGGGCCAAAGAGATCCATATGTAACAAGTGTATGGGAGTAGTGATTGAGGTCTTTCCTTAGGCTTGTGAGATACCTTATGTTGCTTCCCTTCAGGCATGCAACACAGTGGTCATCACTTGTAAACTCTTTCTTTGGCATTCCAGTTACCAAGTCATGCTTAATTAACTTATTCATGTTCTTAAAGTTTACATGGCACATTCTTTTACCCCATAGGAAAGACTCATCACTATTGGCTTTAGACAGAAAGCATGAAACTTCTCCAGAGGGAAAGGTTTCTTGTAAATCCATCTTGTACATGTTTCTTTCCGGGGCTCTAATCAGGATATGATCATGAGGAATGACCACACCAGGCTTAAGAACAATGCACTCATGCTCAGTAAAGAGCATGTTATGACTCTGATCACAAATTGAGATACACTCGAAGATTGTATCCAAGCTCCTTTACAAAGTTTACCTTTTCTATGCTGAGCTTACCATTTGTGACCTTGCCCCTACAGAAATGTAACCACCTTCATCTCCCAAAAGCAACAGGTCCACCATCAATCCTTTCAAAGTTCTGGAGTAGTGACTATTACCAGTCATGTGCCTGGAGTAGCCACTGTCTATGATCTAGACATTTCTGTCTATCTTCAGCTGTTCCTGCACAAAAAGAGATGATTAGTTACATCTGGAAACCCAAGCCTTGCTTGTCTTGGGCTCATTTGCAGAAGGTAATTTAACAGTAATAGATCCTATGGTTGTACTAAGAGGATCTTGAGCTGTTTTTGATGGAGAAATCTCAGTCACTTGGTCTTTCTTAGACGTCCACACCACCTTTGGAGTCTTGGACTTGACCTTCAAAACTTTAGAAGCTTTTGGAGCTTTAGAAGTTTTGATGACTGAACCTTCGGAAGATTTTGCAAACACTGCGGCAGACTTCAGTGCTTCGGAAGAACTCCTTCTTCCGAGACCAAATATCTTCCGAAGAGAATTTTCCACTTCCCTTTTGTTAAGTTTGGAACTTCCAAGGAAACTTGTTTTCCTTCTGAAGCTGAATCTTCTTAGAACTCTTTGAAGCCTTTTGTTTGTTTTGGCCTTAGGATTGAAGGGACAATCCTTTGCAATGTGAGCGGTGTTGTCACACATAACACATTTCATTTTCTTCTCACAAGAGCCTGTCTTGAGAGTAAGACTGTCTTTGGTCACTTCCCTTCTCCACCTTCATCTTTGCAGATGCTGAGACAGTCCTCTTGGGCTGAGAACTATGCTTGGTTTGATGGACCAGGTTGTGCAGCAGTGGTACACAACATATCAGTCTTCTTCTTGCTGTTGAGATGAGTTGAGCAAGAACCAGAACTCTTAGCAAAGTTTTGGTTGATGTCTTCAGTCCCTACCACTTTAAACCCTGTAGAAATAAAAACTTGTTTCTGCTTAGAGTTGAAAGTAGCCTTGACCTCTTGAGCCTTCCTTGCCTTTCTTTTGCTCTTTCTGATCAAGTTCTTTCTCATAGACTTGGTCATCACAGTCTTCACTTTCTCCTCAGAAAGATAGTGGCCCTTCTTGGAATCCTCCTCTTCACTCTTTGTAGAGGGATTCTTCACTATCTCTTCTTCATCCTCCTCACTCATAGGATCTATGAGAGGAAGCTCATCTTCACAAGTTCCACACCTAGGAGATCTTACTGACAAGATTGTGTGTGGAGGAGCTATCTCATTGGATCCCAGTCCCTGTCTATTTTGATAGCACACTTTGTTGTGCAGGGATGAGGATATCATGTTCTTGAAGGTCTCTTCTACAAGAACACTCTTTTCTGCCCTGGCTTTGCTGATCACAAGCTCAGCCTGGCACTCAGTTAACTTGGTTATGAGATCTTTATTTGAGTCCTAAAATCTATGTGTTCATGTTTTAGAACTGAAATGGTTTTCTCTAAGTCCTCTATATTCAGCTTATAATCATTTTCAGACTTTTAAAATCAGATTTTAAAATGTTTAAGGACTCAATATCAGATCTCAGTTCCAAGTTATAGGACCTCTACCTGTTAACTTTAGCAATGCTTTCAGGAGTACAGATGTTCCAATACCTTGGCTTCATCATGATCTGCCATCAGTGCTTGGTTTGGAGAGGCATCTTCAACCTGAAAGCTCTAGTCAAAGCCTCTTCTTCAACAGCAACAGTAGCTTGCTGCTTTGACTTCTCATTATGAAGAGATTTGTCAGTGTAGTTTGGTCTGGATTGTGTTTGGCCACCATTTGTTCTAGGTCCTTACACTCTCTGGCAAAGTGGCCCATCAGGTTACAGTTGTAACATTTTACTTTGCCTTTGTCCAGTCCAAACTTTCCACTGTTGCATTGCTTGGAAACTTCCTTCCGGTCCTCTTGTAGAACTTCTTAGCTCTGTGAGTGAGAAGAGCCATCTGCTGGACTATTTCCATGTATTCCAGAATCATCTGGATGATACAGTCCAGGTCTTCAAGAGTGAAAAAGAGTTGCCACAGCTTTCATCAAAGACACAAAAGCTTGAGAAGAGCTTGTCTCTTGGAATGGGCTTCCTTGAGTGTAGTTCTCCTTTGGTGTCTCTGGGAAGGTGATGAAAGGACCCTTGGGTGAGTTGCCAGGTAGCATAAGATGATGTTTGGGTTCTATGCTATCCCTTTCAACCACATGTAGGGCTGAACCCATTTGATTGTTTGAGTTTCAGATGAACCTTGCATGTTTATCTCCATCTGGTATCCACTGAGAATCCCATATAACTCTGTCAGAGTAAGAGTTTTGAGATTTTCAGTTCTCTTGATCACCACACAGTAGTGTGTCCACTGCCTAGGAAGTGAGGACATGAACTTCCTTACAATGTCTCTGTTTTCAAGAGAAACTCCTCTATCCACTAGGGTATCCACAATCTCAACATACCTGAAGTACTGTTGAGTCATGGTTTCACCTGTTTTGAAGGTGAAGTTTTCAAACTACTGCTTCAGGAGATCCTTCTTGTTCTCCTTGGCTTCAGAAGAACCCTCATACATCAGTTTTAGTGCATCCTATAGCTGCTTGGCTGTTTTCACTTCTTGAAACCTCTGTACACAGAGTTTGGAAGGGCAGTTTGAAGAGCTGCCATGGCTTTTCTGTCTATCTCTACTCTCTTCCTATCTTTATCAGAGTAGTTAGCCACATCTTGGGGATCATACCAGCACCAGTAGCAGAAGGTGTGCTGGTATGAAAGGTCCATTCTCAATAGACTCCCACATTCTTGAATCAAGACCTGATGAAACCTTCCATTCTTAAACACCAGGTGTCAAACTCATCAAGAGTGATCAGTAGGACTTGTTCATGGTTCTAGTTTCCATATCAGTTTTGGAAATGGCTACCATTTGAAAAGTTTAGTATTTGTGCGTGTGAGGGATCTAAAGATGGTGAGATCTTATATCAAGAGCCTGGAGAGCTCTGATACCAAATGCAGATCGTTGAAGGGTGAAGAGTTACAACACAACAACACAAAGAGGAGATAAACTAAACTTAGATCAAATAGTAAACTGGATTAACCAAGTGGTGACACTAAGAACACAAGTAATATATGAGACAGAACACAAAGAACACAAATGTTTGGTTTTTAAGAATGCAGTATATTGCTTTCTCTATGTTCTATTACAAGTGTTACAAAAGCATATTCAAAAGATACAAGAACATGAGATACTTATACAACATCCTACAGTCGGTATACTTTGAAAGCCAGCTGGATACAATTGACTAGACACACACAAAATCAATTGTAGAGTCAAAAGGCAGATTGCCTTTTGACTGTGACTATGACATGCCATAGCTCACATCCTTATCTATTACAAAAAGGATAAAGTACATAAAGTAGAAAGTTACAGACTCAAGACCTCAATGTACAGTTACAAAAGCATGGACCTTTTCATCAAACCATGTTAGTTGGTGACTTGCAGAGTTGCAGCAGAAAGGTGTCCAGCTTTATGGAATAGTACATCAGATAAAGCATGTTACTAAAAGTCTTCGGAGGAAATCTGTCTTCATGAACTTGAAGCTTCGGAAGACTTTGTCTCTGAGGCTTCGGAAGACTTCATCTTTGGCTTCGGAAGATGTTGGTCTTGGCTTCGGAAGATTTCACACTTAGAGTGTTTTGTTGCACATGTGAAACTTCCGAAGCATTCCACTTCAATGCACTTGTGCAACATGCAGGAAAGACTAAAGATGTTTAGGTTGCATTAGCCTCTTCGTTAATCTCTACACGTATTACACCAGAGTGTGCATCTCACTCATTAAGTGGTAGAATCTGTCGATCACATCATCCAGACTTCCTTTCCCATTGAAGAGAAGTTGTCGAACTCCTTCTTCAAAGCTTTGGCTTAATGCCTTGAGTGAGGCATTTCCGTCATACCTCTTCTCCAACGCATCCCATAGTTTCTTTGCTTGAGTATACTCCGAATGCTGATGGAAAATATCCTTCGGAATAGACTGAGTGAGCAAAGCGTATACTTTCTTTTCAGCGTTGTGTTTTACCTTCTGAGCATCCGACATTCCACTTAGAGTAAGTTTAACTCCATCTGCTCCTACGGGCATGCTGCACCCCGACTCTATTTCCTCCCACAGATTTGTATCTACTCCATTTAAGTAGATTTCAAAAAGTTGCTTCCATTGTGGGTAGTTGTCTAATGTATAAGCTTCAGGGGTTTATTTTGAATTCCTACTTCGTTCTCCAATAACAGTAGATTCTGGATACGAGTATCTCTACTTGCTGTGTATCCTGAAAACTGGTCTCCATTTCACTTAACTTTACTATTTAACAAACTGCTGATGTATGCGAATGAAGGTATGCGATTGGACTTATTCGCGCGAGTGAACAAATGCGGATGGTTCAATCGTGCGACTGAACAAATGCGGATGGTTCAATCGTGCGACTGAACAAATGCGGATGGTTCAATCGTGCGACTGAACAAATGCGGATGTTCAATCGTGCGACTGAACAAATGTGGATGAACAGTCCAAATGAGATTCTTAATCGTACGAATGAGCACACGAATAAGTCCAATTGTGCGGTTGGAGAATGCGAATGAACTCAGTCGTGCAATTGAGCCAATCGTGCGACTGAACTTGCTGAAGTTTGATAATTTGTAGGTTAAACGTGTTTTGGCCGTAAAAACTTGAATTTACCAAACTCTAATCGCCGTATGCCGGTAAAACTAAACTTTTAGGTCAGGAAACGTCTAAGACTCCATTAGACACAAAATGATTGCGTTTTTGATGAAGAAAAAACAACTTTTGTATCAAAACTATTGAATCAACACGTAATCAAGAGCCAAGGCTCTTATACCACTTGTTAGGATCTGGTATTTGAACGAAACACCAACTGATTAACGTGTTAAGCCAAACCAAATAGTGCGGAATCCTATTTGATTGGCGATCCAATCAGTGAGAACGCATGTAGACACAATAATGAATTGAATCTAACGTCAAGAATCGATTAGGGATCGATCTACAGCGTTCTATGAACTTGGAGTACAAACTTAGAGGCTTCTGGATGGCTAGGGTACGTCTAGAGTCAAAGTGGATCGAATGCTTCTAAATCCTTATGTTTTTCCACGAATTAAGTGGTATTTATAGGTTAGGGTCGCTCATTCGGGCGACTGAACCATGAGCATGGTTCATTCGTGCGATTGAGCCATACGGTTGATCCATTCGCACGACTGAATGTTCAGTCGTGCGACTGAGTCGGTTGCATGAAGTTGTTCAGGCGTATGAACTATTTAGGTGCATGGACACTCAGTCGCATGGCCATTCGAACGCATGACCACTGTTTGGGCGCATGGTCTAGTCGGACGCATGTGAACTTCACTTAACCAAAGTTTGAATGTATTCATTATTATAACAATGTATATCAATTCAAACAATCACAAACCTATATAATCTAGTCAATAAACATTACTCAACTCATTAATGAAATATTAAACATTATAAATCACAACCAAACATTATCATTTCATTAAGTACCCAATATTACATAAGTGCAAGACATTCAAGACATATTACATTGAGATCAAGATCTAGGTACATAAGTGTATCAACACAATTGAATCACACGTAAATCTAGAGCAAAGCTCTGATACCACTTGTTAGGATCGTGTACTGGACGAATACTAACAGATTTACACGCATACCGAATCAAATAGTGCGGAATCCTATTTGATTGGTGATCCAATCAGTGAGAACGCACGTAGAATCAGTTAAAGATTGAATCTAAACGTTAAGAATGATTAGTAATCGATCTACTGTGATCTATGAAGTTGGAATAGGTTGCTAGAGGTCTCTGGACAGCTAGGGTATGTCTAGGTTAAAGGGTTTGAGAGAACACTAAAACATAGTATAACCTTTTAATCTTTTCAGAAAACGCAGCGGATGTATAGGATTATAACAAGTTTATAATCTGAAATTTTCGTGTTCTAAGTGTGGTTTTAAGATGGAAAACAAAACCCAAATCAATAGGGATCTTAAATATATGAATGGACAAGCTATGAACAACACTAATGTACATAAAGTCACAGCCATATGAGGCTGTGAATGGCTACCTTTCTCCAGCAGAAAAGTCGACTTAGAGGAGTGTTTTGGATGCTTGAATCGACCAAGAACTCAATGTAGAGATCCTCAAGCTTCGTATACCCCAAGCACTATTACAAAACACCTTGTATGCTAGGATTGAACACCAAAAAACAAGCTGCTGGAACTCCTTCTTTCTGCCTTGTTTCCGAAACTAGAGAGGGGAGAAAGAGAGAGAGCTTTTGCATGTGTATTCTTCAAATGGCTGGTCCAAGAGGCAAGTGATAAGACCCCTTAATTGTGGGTATCTAATCAACAAAGTGGTCCAATAGGAACACAAGAAGGGGGCGGCCAAAAAGGCTTTGAAATGGGTTTCCCCCCTTTTAAAATTAGACACATTACAATGTACATGGTCTTATAACTTGGTATCTCTTAGTAAATGTATACAACTAACCAATTAATTGTATAACATATGTAGCCATTTTAATTTGTAATGTCATCTAACTAATATAAATAACATTACAAATATATATTGAACAAAATATCCTAATAATTGTTCCAAGTCATATGCAACTTGTTTAGAAAACCCATTTTCTAAATTGGTGTTAATATTTTATTGCATGATCACATCATCAATTAAATATTATTTGGTGTTTGCTAAGCTTGTTATTGGGTATAACCCGACTTGGATCATGACGTACTAACCACATCAATATTCTAAGTGTCTTGGGCACACAGAATCCTACAATCTCCCACTTGCCCAAGATTCATAGAAGATTGATGCAAGCAGTAAATACCGCCTAACAACGGTTTACTACCCTTAATACGCATGACTTAGAGCCATTCAATAACATCATCCCTTTCAAGTGCCCTACTTGAAAAGATTTAGGTGAATTAATCATATATCCTTTTGTTACAGATGTCATGTTAAATCCAAGGACACAGAATGATCATTCCTTGTTGATTTAACTTAATCAGGCCTTAGACATCTAACTCTCAACGAATAAGAGGAACAAATTCCATCTTGACTACATACGTTTCTCACAAACACCTCGTGTTATACCTGAACATATCCTTATGTACTGTCCACTATTTCAGGACAGTGAAGAATAGGCTCAAGGTGTAATACTTGGTGAATATCAAAACCAATATATATCTCAGGTCGGAGGATACCAAATGATATTCGCCTTTACTCAAAATTACTTATGATCAATCAATAAGATTCCATGTAGTAAAATTTGAGATGCGGGTTAGTCCAATATTTGTATCCCACAAATATCTATGAACCTTGGTAGCAACCCATTGCTCTATATTCATCCTTATGAATATCAACCAATCCAAGTTCATAATAGTCTTACCTTCAAACTTGTTCCCACAAGTGTGAACGACTACGGACATTTAGAGTAAACATTTTACTCATGGATTAAACATGCTAAATTGGAATATTATTTGAAACATTATAACAAATAATTTTATTTAAATAATAGAAAGTTCCACATATCCAAATACAAAATTTATAGATCAAATCCAATCACTAGAATATCGAAGTCCCATGGCACAAGTACTTGACATTCATGCTTTGCCTTTTCAAGGAGCTTCGTGAGAGGATCCGCAACGTTTTGATCCGTGTGAACTTTGCGAATACATATCTTTCCTTTTTCAACTTCATCTCGTATGTAGTTGAATCTCCGCTCAATATGCCTAGTCTTTTGATGAGCACGGGGTTCCTTGATTTGTGCAATCGCACCCTCGTTATCACAAAATCTCTAGGGGGTCCTGAATGGAGAAACAACCCCTAGATCGGCAATGAATTTCTTTAACCATGCAGCTTCTTGAGCTGCCAATGAGGCGGCGGCATATTCTGATTCTGTAGTTGATAGAGCCACCACATCCTGCTTGGAGCTCTTCCAAGAGACAGCTCCTCCATTCAGAATGAAAATGTATCCCGATTGTGATCGTGAATCGTCACGATCGGTTTGGAAACTTGCATCCGTGTAACCTTTTACAACGAGTTCCTCGTCACCAGATCCATAGATCAGGAACATATCTCTTGTCCTCCTTAGGTACTTAAGTATGTTCTTGACAGCCATCCAATGACTGTTTCCAGGATTCTGCTGGTAACGGCTTATCATGCTTAAGGCGCATGACACGTCCGGTCGAGTGCATATCATTGCATACATGATGGATCCTATAGCAGATGCGTATGGGATTGCCTTCATTTTATCTTGCTCTTCCTTTGAGCTTGGACATTGAGCCGTACTCAATATCGTTCCTCTTTGAATAGGTACGGTACCTTTCTTAGAATTCTCCATCTTGAACCTTTTCAAGATTTTATCAATATATGCACTTTGATTCAAACCAATCAACCGCCTTGATCTATCCCTATAGATCTTTGTTCCCAGAATATAGGCGGCTTCACCAAGATCCTTAATGGAAAAACAACTTCCAAGCCAGGTTTTTACACCTTCCAAGGTTGGAATGTCATTTCCAAATAGTAGTATGTCATCAACATACAATACTAGGAAAGTTATATGCTCCCACTAGCCTTCTTATACACACAAGCCTCATCAGCGTTTTGATGAAACCAAATTTCTTTACTTCCTCATCAAAACGGTGATTCCAGCTTCTCGATGCTTGTTTCAATCCATAGATTGATTTCTTTAACTTGCATACTTTATTAGGATGCTTTGGATCAGCAAAACCTTCAGGCTGAGCCATATAGACATCTTCCTCAAGATATCCATTTAGGAAAGCGGTTTTGACATCCATTTGCCAAATCTCATAATCATAATGAGCAGCTATGGCAAACAATATCCTTATAGACTTTAGCATCGCAACAGGTGAGAAGGTTTCATCATAATCAACCCCTTGAGTTTGAGTGAAACCCTTTGCTACAAGTCTAGCTTTATAAGTATCCAAGTTTCCATGCATGTCGGTTTTCCTCTTGAAAACCCACTTACTTCCAACTACCTTGGAATTAAGAGGTGGTACAACAAGTTCCCAAACTTGGTTGTCATACATGGATTGCATCTCAACGTTCATGGCTTCTAGCCATTTGTCACAATCCGAATTGGACATTGCATTATGGTATGTGGTTGGTTCATCAGAATCTACCACATAGCATCCATCCATGAAAAATCCATATCTTTCAGGTGGATTACTAGTTCTACCACTTCTGCGAACGTGTTGTGTGTATTGATCAACCACTTGATCATCCTCAACATCCTTATGTTGAGTGCTAGTTTCAACCAAACGTGCATCGGGCTGTGGTACTTGATCTTCCTCAAGATCCACTGTTCTACTGCTAGCTCCTTCCATAAGGAACTTTGCTTCTAAGAACTCACCCTTTCTGGCAACAAACACCTTTTGTTCCATTGGATCATAGAAATAATATCCCATAGAATCTCTAGGATATCCAATAAAGATACACTTGGTGGATCGGACATCCAATTTGTTTAGGGTGGGAGTCTTAACATAAGCCTCACATCCCCAAACCCTTAAGTACGATAGGGATGGAATTCTTCCATGCCATATCTCAAAAGGTGTCCTTTCTACCTTTTTGGTTTGAGAGAACACTAAAACATAGTATAACCTTTTAATCTTTTCAGAAAACGCAGCGGATGTATAGGATTATAACAAGTTTATAATCTGAAATTTTCGTGTTCTAAGTGTGGTTTTAAGATGGAAAACAAAACCCAAATCAATAGGGATCTTAAATATATGAATGGACAAGCTATGAACAAACACTAATGTACATAAAGTCACAGCCATATGAGGCTGTGAATGGCTACCTTTCTCCAGCAGAAAAGTCGACTTAGAGGAGTGTTTTGGATGCTTGAATCGACCAAGAACTCAATGTAGAGATCCTCAAGCTTCGTATACCCCAAGCACTATTACAAAACACTTGTATGCTAGGATTGAACACCAAAAAACAAGCTGCTGGAACTCCTTTCTGCCTTGTTTCCGAAACTAGAGAGGGGAGAAAGAGAGAGAGCTTTTGCATGTGTATTCTTCAAATGGCTGGTCCAAGAGGCAAGTGATAAGACCCCTTAATTGTGGGTATCTAATCAACAAAGTGGTCCAATAGGAACACAAGAAGGGGGCGGCCAAAAAGGCTTTGAAATGGGTTTCCCCCCTTTTAAAATTAGACACATTACAATGTTACATGGTCTTATAACTTGGTATCTCTTAGTAAATGTATACAACTAACCAATTAATTGTATAACATATGTAGCCATTTTAATTTGTAATGTCATCTAACTAATATAAATAACATTACAAATAATATAATTGAACAAAATATCCTAATAAATTGTTCCAAGTCATATGCAACTTGTTTAGAAAACCCATTTTCTAAATTGGTGTTAATATTTTATTGCATGATCACATCATCAATTAAATATTATTTGGTGTTTGCTAAGCTTGTTATTGGGTATAACCCGACTTGGATCATGACGTACTAACCACATCAATATTCTAAGTGTCTTGGGCACACAGAATCCTACATAGGTATCGAAATATTCAAAGTGTCTAGTTTTTCCACGATTTAAGTGGTGTTTATAGGTTAGGGTTTCTCAATCGTGTGACTGGACCATTTGTATGGTTCAGTCGTGCGATTCAATCATGCGGTTGATCCATTCGCACGACTGAGTGTTCAGTCATGCAACTAAGTCAATCTCATGTTACAATCATGCCACTGATCCAGTCTCCTGGTTCATTAGCATGAAGTTGTTCATGCGTATGGTCCATTAGCATGGGCCAATCGGATGAAAACTTCACATGATTAAGTTTGACTATGTTTCATAATCATTAATTGACTTAGATATTATTCAAACAACCACAACCTATATAGTTAGTCCAATAAGCGTTATTACATACCAACCAATGAAATATTCAACATTATAAGCACACCACATATTGTATTTCATTAAGTACTCATACAATTACATATGTGTAAGACAATAAAGACATATTACATTAAGTTCAGAAACTAGGGACATATGTATCTACATAATGAAAGCAGAATTGATCAGAGAAGTTAAATTCCCAAGATGGCTTGCAAATGTGGTGGTGGTACGAAAGAAGAATGGGAAATGGAGAGTTTGTGTTGATTACACAGACCTGAACAAAGCATGCCTCAAAGATCCTTTTCATTGCCACACATTGACTCTATCATGGATGCAACAGCAGGGCATGAAATCCTTACCTTCATGGATAATCAGCTGGTTTCCAACAAATACAAATGGAACCATCTAACCAGGAGGATACTGCATTCATCACCCCTTCAGGTATATATTGCTATATTGCTATGCCTTTTGGACTAAAAGATGCAGGTGCCACATATCAAAGGCTGGTGAATATGATGTTTAAAGAGAAATTAGGGGACACCATGGAGGTATACATCAATGATAAGGTGGTCAAATCAAAGAAAGAACAAGATCACCTCCAACACTTGAAGGAAGCATTCGACATCCTTGATGAATTCAATATGAAGTTAAACCTATCCAAATGCCACTTTAGGGTCAAAGCAGGAAAATTCCTAGGATACATGGTAACAAAGAGAGGAATCAAAGCAAGTCCAGAGCAAATAAAGGCTATCATGGACCTAAGGTCACCCGCAAATACTAAGGATGTCCAGAGACTAACAGGAAGGATGGCAACCTTAAACAAGTTTATCTCTAGGTCCTCATATAAATGCAAGAATTTCTATGATACTCTCAGGAATAACTAGAAATTCGAATAGACGAGAGAAGCATGAGAAAGCCTTAAAGGATCTAAAGAAAATACTTATCCTCAACACCATTGCTGATGAAGCCTGAGGATGGAGAGCCCCTATCCTTATACTTAGCCGTTTTAGGAAATGTAGTAAGTGCAGTCTTGGTAAAGGACCATGAAGGCCAACAACATCCTACTTATTATGTAAGTAAAAGTCTACTAGATACAGAAACCAGGAATCTCATTTAGAAAAACTCATACTTGCATTGGTTATGACATCGATCAAATTAAGGCATTATTTTGAAACTCATACTATCCATGTCTTGACTAACTATCCATTAAGTCTGTTTTGAGAAAACCAAAAATGTCAGGAAGGATGGCCAAGTAGGCTGTAAAGATAAGTGCGACGACATAGTATACGAACCAAGAACAGCTATCAAGTCCCAAGAACTCACAAAATTTGTGGTTGATTTCACTGAGGATATAGTCAAGGATACCGACTTTGAAGTCCAATAGTTAAACGTAGAAGAAGGATACTGGATCCTTACACTGATGGAGCTGTAAATATCCGGGGGACAGGGTTAGGCATCCTACTAAAATCGCCATAGTGGGACATTATACCCTAATCAATTACATGTGAATTTCAAGCCACTAACAGTGAAGCAAAATATGAAGCACTTATAGCAGGAATGCATCTTGCTAAGGATATAAGGGTCAGGTATCTAAGTATATGTTGATTCTTTATAATAACTAATCACTTTAACAAATCTTATGTCATGAAGGTGAAAGATTGCTACATATCTTGACATAGTCAAAAAACTATCAAAAGAGTTTGTAGACTTTAAGATAATGCAGGTACCTAGGGAAGAAAACGCAGAAGCTGATGCTTTAGCAAATCTAGCCTCATCTTTAAGGATACCATAAGGAACAAAGATTCCAATTATCCATATCCTTAAACCAGCAATCTTTGAAGAAGGATACAAGATCAACGCATTATCTGAGAATGAAGAATCAAGGATACTGGATCCTCAGCATAATCAAGAATCCTGGATCCTTCCAATCAAGAACTACATCTTAAAGGAAGAGATCCCACCCGACCAAAATTCTAAAGTATTTAAGATGAAGGTATCCAGATGCACCCTGATAAACAATGTATTATATAAAAAGTCTCTTGCAGGTCCTTATCTAAGATGGTTGGAAGAGCCTAAAATCCAAGAAGTACTAAAAGACATACATGAAGGAGATTGTGGGAATCACACTGGGGGCAGGGCACTCTTCTCCAAAGTCTTAAGAACAAGATACTTTTGGTCTACTATGAAGAAGGATGCGATATCCTACTCTTAGAAATGTGATGCATGTCAGAGAACACCAACATCCTTCACCAACCAGCAGAACCACTACATCCTATCACCTTTTCATGGCCTTTTCTGAAGTGGGGGATGGATATAGTTAGAAAACTACTAGTTGCTCCAGGAGGGAAAGTATTCATGCTTGCCATGAGCGATTACTTTTCCAAATGGATCGAAGTTGAGGCATTCGTTCAAGTTCGTGAAAAGGAAGTAATATCATTTATAAAAAGGAATATCCTTACGATATTTGGCAGTCCAGCGGAGATAGATTGTGATAATGGATCTTAGTTCATAGGAAAGAGGACCACAAACTTTTGTGCCAGTTCGGGAATCAAAATGATCACTTCCACCCCAGTACATCCTCAAGCCAATGGGCAAGCGGAGTCTAGAAACAAGATATTATAAATAATCTTAAGAAAAGACGTGGGGACAAGAAAGGAAATTGGGCAGAAGAACTACCTTTCATCCTATGGGCAGATAGAACTACCAAAAGAATGCAACAGGGCAAACTCCATTTTCATTAGTCTTTGGATCTGAAGCAGTAATTCCTACAGAAGTAGTTATTCCTATAGCAAGAGTTAGCATGAAGGATCCTGAGCTGAATAAAGAATCCTTGATGCAAGACCTCGAGACAGTGGATGAAATCCGAGACATAGCCAAGATAAGGATGACAGCTTATCAACAAAAGATGGCAGCTTCTTATAACAAATATACAAGAATACGAAGATTCCAAATAGGATATATGGTTCTAAGAAAAGCATTCCAGAATACAACCAACGCATCCGATGGAAAGCTAGCACCAAAATGGAAAGGCCCCTACTTAATCGATGCGGAGGTAGGAAATGGAGCCTATAGACTAAGTACCATGGAGGGTGAATTTCTACCTAGAGCATGGAATGCGATACACCTCAAGAAATACTTTATGTAAGGATGTGGTATCCTTGAAACATGTTATATCCTGATTTTCACAAGGATGAGGGTATGTGTCTCACTTTGATGTTTCATTATGCTTATCCTTATTATCTTAGTCTATTTTACTCTAAATGTTCTGGAATGGGTATTTTAAACACAAACTTCTTACCAAGATTAGTTTTTTTGCAGATTCAATGACAAAGGAAGATGCATGCATAAAAGTGGCATTGTCGCCGGTCATTTCGGCCCTGTCGGTAGTAAGAGATTGATTATCTCTTCTACATTTTTAAGGTGTCCAGTGCACCTTCTAAGGTTTGAAAGTTTTCACTTTCCTAAGTTTTTGGGTAATGAACTCGGTTCGAGCACATACCCTCGTCTGGAGCGCATGTTACCTAAACCCATACGCTGGGGTGAAGCAGCCAGTCCATGAATAATGGCTGACCACTCCTTCATTCTTGGCCAAGTGGTAAGGGTCTTAAGTTTTCTAACTATTTTGGTTAGCAATTGGTTTGGCATGCACGTGCCATCTAAGGGCTTTATCGCCAGTATCTTTAAAGGGCTTTATTGCTAGTATCTTTAAAAGGCTTTATCGCTAGTATCCTTAAAGGGCTTTATCGCTAGTATCCTCGAAAGGCTTTATCGCCAATATCCTTAAAAAGGTTTTAACGCCAGTATCCTTAAAGGCTATGAGACAAGAATGGGTTGGTCTTGGTACAGGAATCCTCCAGTAACACCGGCATGAAGACCTAGGCTTTATAACAGGTTGGCTAAGGCTTTTGGCATCTTTTGACTAAGGGATCTAGTTCCAAAAATGATTAAGGCATGAGTGGCTGGAAACATATATTTGAAGACACATCTACATATCAAGGTTAAGCTATCAAACTATGATTTTCTATTCTATCTTTATTACTTAAAGACATCGTTTCCTAAAGTTGGCCATGGATATCCTCTAAGGATTCTTAAAATTTATAAGTTTTTAATCAAATTGCAATTCACAAAATCAAACAATCTCACAACACATGGCAGCTAGTAGAAATGTTATCTTTTTACGAATGGGTTAACCATGCAGAAATACCAGGTATGAATCTGGGCTTCATCCAACATAAGTGGATTCATCCACCCAGATTCCAAAATGAGTTAAATACGGTTTGGGCTTCATCCTGAAACTCAGGATCCCTCCACCCAAACTGTTAATTGTCTGCCCATGAAGGGGACTTAAGTGCAAGAAAAGTAAAATTGTTCAAAAGAGCCCGAAGGCTACAACCAACCAGTTACATGCAAGACTAAAAAATGGGCTCAGGCCTTGTCAACATTACCTTCATCACCCATGGAAACCTCCTTCTCCTTGTTGGCTTCATGATGTACCTCCTTGGCATCCTTGCCCTTGCTTGGCTCACCCTTTGACCCTCAAGCTACTTCAACCGTATCCTCTAACTCTCCCCCCAGATTGATGACCATTGCTCCCACTTGGCTGTGTCCCAAATCTTCACGTCATAGCCAGCCTCTTGAGCCTCCTTCGCCATCCTTAGCCGGGCCAAAGAGATGGACACAGCTACATCCTTCTTGATACCAAGGATGACACCATCCTTTTCGGCTCTCAAACCCTCCAGAGCAGCCATAGCCTCACCAGCATCCCTCCTAGCCTTCTTTAGCTCAGCTTGTTAGCATCCTAGCATCAGCCATCTTCTTTTAGTTAGCAAAGAACGGCTTAAGCTCCGAGAGCTCTTTGACTAGGTCATCTTGGCACTGTTGGAAGTGCTCAATCCCTACAAAACCAAAAATTGAAAATTCATATAAGGATACAATCTCTGGAGGAAAGCAGTTTTCATCTATGGATATAGCATCCTTAAAAGGATACAGGATCTTTGCGCCTAAGCCCTAAAACCCTTAAAAAGCCATCATACCTGGATGAGGAGTTTTGAGGTCTTAGAAGTCTCCAAATCAGTGAAGATGGAGCACTCGGTTGACTTCCTTTTTCTAGCTAGGCTCTTGACACGCTGAGTAGGAGCAGTAAGTTTGGGAACAGCAGGAGTGGCGGCTTCTTTCTTTATGGGCTTGTCCAGAGGCATACTGTCAATTTCTTCTAGCAAAGAGCGAGTGGTTGGACGGCAAACTGTGCACATAACAAACACGGAAGCTATTTAAAATGATTTCTTACATTTATTCTTAATAAACAAGTTTCCTAACTTGACATGTTTGACTGGGAACTTTGGCTTTCACTAACTATTGACTTTGTCGTTCTTGCCTTGACGGTCCTTGAAAACTTGTCTAGAGTAAGCAAATAATCAATCCTAGAACCACTATCGGGCAAAGGAGGAGCAAGCTTTTCGAAGATCAGAGCTGCAAAAAAGACAAAGAAGATGTTAATGATCAAATAAGTCACTCAAAAAGACAAAAGATACCCTATATTTGGTGACCCATCGTGAAGGAAGATCACTTCCTCCCAGGATCGAAGACCATAGCACAAAGAAGTATTTCCTCTTCCAAAGCTCGGTGTTTGGGAGGAGCGAAGGACAAGTTGCTCACAACCAAGCCTAGTTTTCAGGAGATACCTTGAGGAGCCATGGCTTCGGATCTCATATACCAAAGCAAGGTCCCCCAGGTTTAGATTGAGTTCATGATCTGGATTAGGGTTTCAAGTGTGAAGAGGGTTCGCCATATCATTGGCATTGTTTGGGCAAAGCTGAGGCCGGTGACTTCAAAAAATCAAGTGGTCAAGGCGGGAAAAGGGTAGGTGAAACCAATCTTTAACGGGAAGCAAGGAAAACAAACCCACTTATTAGAAATCATATCAGAGCGAAGTTTTGGGTCGAATGGGTGAAAAACGACTAAATCAGGGAAACCCCTTTTGATCGAAAAGCTTCAAGATCACGATCACTGATGGAGGGGGTTTCAAGCTCGGGATCCTTCAAAAGGTTTTGGCCAACGAAAGAAGGGTTGGTCTTGTCGGAGCTGGAAGAGGGAGACGGTTTTGATTCCTTTGCCATTCTTACAGATTAGGGTTTTTGCAGAAAGAACAAAGAAAAAAGAGAGAGAGAAGATAAGAACAGTACCTGTGAAGTCGGGATATTAAATCAAGATCATCGCTTGAGTAGATATAGCGTATGATGGGGGAGATTGGCTCTGTACCTTGAGATCCGATCCGCGTCAAATAAGAGATAAAAGCATCGTTTGAAATTTAAAAATAGAAAAAATATCTTTGAAGCCCGCCACTTGTATTCCAGAAGATATTTTTTTAGGAAAATTGTTGGGGAAGGAATTTTCAAACAATATCGTATCCTCAAGGATATAGTATCTTCAAGGATGTTGTACCCTGACAATCAAGGATACAGGATCCTCGAAAGGCAGCAATGTATAACCAGCGATTGATTGAATTTACTTGGTCTACTTTAATTTCAACATGGGGGAAGCGAGATAACTAAATATTCCAAGCTTTATGGAAGAGAAACGTTAGAAGCCGCATGAACTAAGTCCACTAATGGTCACGTTGACCACAACGTCCACGACCAAGTTTATAGGAAGTTAGTTGTAACTACTTAGCTATAAATATTGAGTGTCATTGGTGAACATAGGACACATCATTCAGCTCGCACACTTGACATCCGATTACTACTTTACACTCATATAACACACATTCAATTTACTACTGTGACACTTAGCTCTCACCGATTTGACACTCCAAAAATCGTTGTATTTATTTGTTCAAAAGATCAATAAACTAGTTGGTGATAATTTTCACCAATTGGGGTTTTTTATGCCGGTGGTGCTAACGCTCCAAGGGCTTTTTCCCTCGTAACCAAATCCGTTGTTCAAACATTTTTTAGTTGTTCATTACTTGTTTTGTTCATTTTTTTTTGACTACTCATGATCAAGGATATACCACCTCACATACTAATTCAGGATACAAGACTCTTAGTAGATTTTATCCCAAAACAAAGCCCCCACTTCCCTGAGGAGCAAACCACTCCCATTACTTCAAGGATTAGTACTGAGGTCCTCATGCTCAGCCTGATGAGCTCACTAGCCCTACCGCCTTAAGCCTTCACTCTGAGTCTCAACACTCAAGTGATAACCTTCAGGGGATAGCTACCATCCCCAGCCTCTAGACTAAATCAACCCATTGCGAACCTTGACTTCTATACTATTAAAGACTTTGGTTTCAGTGAGTACCATGACTCTCTCTCTTCTTTTCTACTTCTCAAAGAGAGATGAGTGCTCCTGAGTCTCCTCTGTTTAGCCCACATCAGTCACCCATAACTGAGATGGATATTTCTGAACCTGTTCAGGATATCCAAATGGAAGAGGCTCTCACTTCTTACAGTGATTACATCATTAAGACCTCAACCATGGCAACTCAGCCTATTTACACCTCAACTAAGGCTGCCATTGAGCAGAGAAAATCCAACAGCCAAGAACCTGAAGCTGGTGGTGAGAAAGAGGACTTTGGTCCAATCATCTCATCCCCTAATGATTCTGTTGGGATTCAATAATGGAATAAACTGAAGCTTACCAAATCATAATTACAGCCAACTGAAGATCTCATTATATAAGTTTAGAGACCAAGTTGATTACAACAAAAACAACAATACAAGATGTAAATCACCATCCAAGGAGAAATCCTCTCCTTTGGGTGGTTTGATTACACCAGCCATCTATGATTCTCATTGTAACTTGTTCATCAACATCAATGAAATCATAACATTATTATTATCCATCTCTTTGTTCTTTGATTCACACACGTCCACCCATCTTAATATTGATTTCTAGATCTAAACATGATGAATCCTAAGATCCAAGCTCAATGAATCTGAAATATTGATTCAGCAAAATGGTATCAGAGTTGTTGGTTGTTGGATTTATCTAGTTTTCAGATCTGATTTCATTTTTAATGATGTCAAGATAATGAAGAAAAGAAGAAAAACCAGAACAAAGTCTATGTCATCAAAAACCCATCTGTTCATACCCAAAATCAAAAGAAAAACCAACAAATCTGTTCAACTATGGTACAATTTTAAGAATCGTGAAATATGCGTGATTATTCCTTCAAAATTCGATGCAAGTGAACAAGATTATCATAAAAAAATAGAAAACCCATCTGTTCATCTCAAAATCAAGAAGAAAAATCATCAGATCTGTTCTAATATGGTATGATTTGAAGAAATATAATCATTCTCTGGATTATTCCTTCAAAATTCACTGCAATTGAACACGATTATCATTAAAAACAAAGAAAAGATGAAGAAATGGAAGCTCCTGTTAATTTCCCGACCTGCACTATAGTGTGAAATCGTTTTTGTTCAAGTCTGAAAAGAAATGCGGATGAACAAAAACAAATACGGATGAAGCTTGATCAAATGCGGATGTGTTATGCACAAATGCGGATGTGTTATACACAAATGCGGATGTGTTATCCACAAATGCGGATGTGTTATCAACAAATGCGGATGTGTTATCCATAAATGCGGATGTGTTATACACAATGTGGATGACTTGTCACCAAATTTGGATGACTCAGCAACAAATGTGGATGCCTTATTATCAAATGTGGTTGACTTGTAAACAAATGCGGGTACTTTAAGCACAAATGCGGATGCTTTGAAATCAAATGCGGATGCCTTGCAAACAAATGTGGATGCTTTGCAAACAAATGCGAATGAGTTAGCAAAGAAATGTGGATGCTTTGCAAACAAATGCGAATGAGTTAGCAAAGAAATGCGGATGAGTTGCAAGAAATGCTTATGAACAGCTGAACAAAACTTCAAAAAGAAAACAAAAACATGAATATGGATGATTGCAACCAACAGGCACGTCCATTTTGATCATGAAAGCAAAAAAAGAATATAAAATCAACTTTCAACTTTTGTCACTTTTTCACAGATTTATCCAGGGGCTTGTACAACGATCAGATGCCCTTTTTGAATTACTTGGGCTCACTTTTTTTGATGATGTTTTGCACCCGTGTCTAACTACTGAGCGGATAGTTAGCCAGACTTTAATCAAGGGTTGTACTCATTATTTGAAAAAATGTCATTTATCAAGTTATTTCAAAAGAGTGGAAGTGTTTTCAACATTGATTCATGTTCCTGATGTAGTTTATTGAAGTTCAAAGCCTCACCATAAATACATACTAATCTTTGAGTTGTGATATGAACTGTTATCCAAGAGTGATGCACCCATATCCAACACCAAGAAGTATTCTCAAGGGATTCTAACCTTTGTTAGAAATATATTAGGAGGAGTTTAATCTGAGGGGGAGAACATCAATGAATTGTGCCAGAACATCAATTGATCAAGAAGACATGTGACAGAGAAGATCTTCAATTTCAAGGTTTGGCAAGCATCAGTTTAGGGGGAGTATTGTTGGGATTCAACAATGGAATAAACTGAAGCTTACCAAATCATAATTACAGCCAACTGAAGATCTCATTGTACAAGTTCAGAGACCAAGTTGATTACAAAAAACAACAATACAAGACAATTCAACATGACAAAGTCAAGATCAAGACAATTAGAAAAGTCAAAATTATGTCATGTTGTAATAATAATATAAGTAGACCCGCTAGTGCATTTTTGCAAGTGTGGCTTTTGTGTGTGTGTTTCTCATGGTGTAAATCACCATCCAAGGAGAAATCCTCTCCTTTGGGTGGGTTTTATTTCACCAGCCATCTATGATTCTCATTGTAACTTGTTTATCAACATCAATGAAATCATAACATTATTATTATCCATCTTATTGTTCTTTGATTCACACACGTCCACCCATCTTAATTTTGATTTCCAGAGCTAAACATGATAAATCCTAAGATCCAAGCTTAATGAATCTAAAATATTGATTCAGTAGATTCTTCTGATGAAGATGAGGGGAATTTGAGGCTAAAGGTGTAAACATTGCCACAAACATGCACCTATTTAGTCTCCAAGGTCAGTCACCTTGAATCTCAGGTGACTACCTTGCAAAACAAGGTTAATAATCATCAACTTGAGATTTCTTATCTCAGGGAACAACTAGCTGGGAGACCTTTAAGAAGAGCTCAACCAGGAAGACAAGAACCTGTGAGTGTGATGAACTAACTCCTGAATCACCTCTACAAGAGGGTGATGCTACCAAAAAAAGGGGAGAATTCATCATAGTTATAGAACCTGAGAGTTATTTAGGGAGTATGGACATTGAGGACTCACCATCCTGACTTGAAATTATGCATACTCAGCAACTTCCTCAAGTTCACATTGAAGTGGACTCCATAGACTCCTACATTCAAAGTCTGTTTAAGGAAGGAATACCAAGGGCAATGTCATTTCCACCAACTTCAAATCACATTATTAGGTGCATGTATGATGAAAACAAAAGAGCCCTCATCATTCAAAGAGTTCAAGGGTAGCAAGAGTTCTTCAATTTTTAGACCTTGAACTTCTATGAAAGTCTGGATCTTGTCAGCATGCCACTTATCAACCAAAGCAAATTCAGACAAGCTGACAGGCTGGCTCAAAGGATTGAAGACAGAATCACTGTAGAGTTCAGCTTCAGGAGGAGACTAAGGCAATCAGGCAATATCATCGGTCAACTGGATGTTGAGGCAGACCCTAAGATTAGCTTTATAGGGGAAACCTTGATTGAAGGCCCAGTGGTAAACCTGAGAGCCCTGTCTCACCATCATCAACTACTGTAGAGGTTTATTCCCTTTATCAAACAGCTGCTGGTGAAAATGCATCTCAACCTTTCTCTAGCTAGAGCTTGAAAGCTACACCAAGCAATGAAGGCTAAAGCTCTCTCCACCCTGAGTCACAAAGGTCTGCGAGTGACAAAGGGAAAATAAAAATGACTTCTAAGTAGATTGAGGAGGAGGAAAGAGAGAGAGGAAAAGGAGGCTAAGGGGAGAAGGTTCCTCTACTAGGTCTGCAAGGCTCATGGAATCTGCTATCAGGGCTGCCCCCAAACCAAACACTCAGGATGATAAGTTGAGGGCAGTCAGGATCAACTACTCGCAGACCAGGAACTATGACATAGATAACATCATCTCTCTCCCCTTAGATGAGTTAAATGAACTGGCTGATAAGAAATTGTCAAAGGAAAGAAAGGAGGTAGAGGGTGCAAAGCTACTTCTTCAGATCAAAAAATAAAAAAGAAAGAAAAGACTATACAAGCATGTGCCTTCTCTCTCCCCAGTTCAAGAAAGTCCTAAGCAAAAGGATGTGGTGTCACAAGAACCTCAGGTAGACAAAGAAAAGGATATGATCAAAATGATCAACTACTTAAGTGCCACAGGCCTCTATCAGGCTGCTGCGCTTCTTCCCTTACCCTATGACTATATTGAGTTTGAGTACCTCAAACAACTTAAGCTTGAAATAGTCAAAGAGAGAAAGATCACCAAAGGGAAGCTAAGGGAAGAAGCTGCAAAGTCAAGAGCCATCATCCAGAATAACATGAAGAAGTCTGTTGATAGGCAGAGGATGATGAGCTTCTTGAAGTTGTATGGATTCTCCGGAAAGAGACTTGGCCCTATGTCTCTGTCACTATGGATGATCATATCAGGGTAATCAAGCAAAAGATCAAGAGTGGAGAGCTAATGGACTTACACTCCCCTCCAAGTCAAGCTCCACCTAAAATGAAGGTTAAGGTTGAACAACCTGAGACAACACAACCTGAACCTCCTACTGAAACTCAGCAAGCTTCATCTTCTGGTCCACAGTAGGGTTCTGTCCCCTCTCAATCTAACCCTGTGAGAGAGGAAGACCCAACTGAGAAAGACAAAGAAGATCAATCGGTGTTGTAGGCCAGTCTTCTTAGTTAAAAGGTTCTAAGAAGAAAAAAAGATGGCTTCAAGACCAAAGCCAAAGAAGAAGAAGAAAGAAGCATCCTTCTCCGAACCTCAGGATGAGTCAGGACATCCTGAGAATATGCAACCAGAGGATGCTCGATCATCTCCCATTCAAACAGCTCCTCTAGCTGTTGGATTCTTTATGCCCAAGACACAAAGAACATTGATGTGGTTAATATGTTATGATCCAATTCGGGTCATACCCAATAACAAGCTTAGCAAACACCAATATATATTTCATTGATGATATTATCATGCAATTAAATAACTACACCAATTTAGAAAAGTAGGTTTTCTAAATAAATTGCATATGAGATGGAACAACTAATAAGGATATTTTGTTCATGAGTAATATTTGTAGTGTTATTTAAGTTGGATAAATAACATCAAATAATAATAGGGTGTATGAGTTATATAATTAAAGGGTTAATTACATAACTTATTAATACAACTATTTAACAATTAAATGAAATTTAAAATTGGGGGGAACCCCATTTTTGAACCCATTTTCGGCCGCCCCCTTTTAGGATGGTTGGTTCTTTTGTTGTCTTGCTGAAGACTTCATTTACTAGTCATACACTCAACCTCCTCTCTCTCTCTCTCTCTTACATGCAAAAGACCAAGAAGAAAAAGAAAACTCTCTCTACACTTGAAGAGATTCATGGCTGGAATAGGTTCCAGCAGCCCTTCTTTGGTTGTTTTGGTGTACAAATCCTAGCAAGAAAGGTCTTTGCTTGATGCTTGTAGGTATGGAAGCTTGAGGACACCTCTCCTTGGTGTTTTGGTCATTCAAGAACATCGTCATCTTCATCAAAACTCACGTTTTTCAACAGCTCCTAAAAGGTAGTTTCATGGTTGTTGTTTTGATTGTTATCTCTTCTTGATAGCTAGTTGATTCATATATATATGATCCTATGTTCTTGGGTTTGTTGTTGCTAAGTTATAAGCCTTAACTTTCAGTTTACAAAACATTATATTAAGGTTTGATTCCGCTACGTTTTTCATGTTTAAATTGTTAAACAACTTTGATAATGGTCCAACAAACCCAACATTGGTATCAGAGCCAGGTTCGATCCTGGGACCTGTGGGTTATGGGCCCACCATGCTTCCACTGCGCTTTTCATGTTTAAATGGTTAAACAACTTTGATAATGGTCCAACAAACCCAACTTTGGCATCTAGAGCCGGATATGGGATGACCAGCTTCTTTTGTTCTTGTAAAATTGGTTTTATGGGACTTTAACAACCTAATAGGGGCTGATTTATGATGATATGATGAATCTCCGATCTTCAAGGTTATATCTTAGATGCTTATGATTAAACCTTGAAAGAAAGATGTCAAATGGTTGATTATATAATGTATGGACAAAAACCCTAAATTCTTGGTTTGTGTTGGCTGAAAATGTAGGGTAAATGTAGATTTGTTTGGTTCTTGAATGTTGTTCATGTTAGTGCATAACCTAGCCTTGACCTTGTGTTGCCTTGGTTGTTGGATGAATGTTTGGTTTTGGTTGATTTCATTCATAATGGGTTGTAATATTATTCTTTTGTGCTTGTATTTGGATGTAATTTATTTATTCATTCAATGGTGATGTAATAGATAGATTAAATGTATTTTCTTTTATTTGAAAATTTGTATTGGGATATAAATTTTGTAAAAGAAGATGCATAAGTTGGAAGCACAAAGGGAAGGCATAAAGAGAAGGACTTGAAGCATTTGGATGCAACTTCAAGTGGGGGTCTTTGGAGATCCTATCTTTTGTGTTGTGTTTAACCTTTAGGAATGACCAAATGACAACACTTGTGATGGCAAACAAGTGTGGTCAACATAGTGGCTATGTTTATGCATTTGTGATTGTATCATTATGCTTGTTTGGTTGTTTGTTATATGATGGTTGTTTGATATTTGGATGTGCATAACAAACAAAACAAGCTGAAAAATTATGGCTCCTAATCATTAAGTGATTGATAAAAGGTTATTAAAAGGATTAATGATTTTATAAAAAGGGGTTTTTACTAAAAAAAGAACCATAGGGTACCATGTATTTGAAAGCATGAAAATAAAAGGTACATAGAGTTTTCATAACTAGAATTAATGAAAACTAAAATCCCTTTGCAAACAAGTTAAACATCATCCTTTTACACCACACTCGAATCACTTGAGAACTATTTGTGGGATAAAGGTCACCTAACCACTTTTAGGGAACTTTTGTGTTTGAGGTGGGCTTAACATATTTGTGGGATAAAGGTCACCTAACCACTTGTATGTGTAAACTCACACGTGTGTATAAGTAGGACGACTTGAATTAGAAACCATGTGCATAAGGTCACCGAAGCATGGCGTACATGGTGTTGATGGGATTTTACATGCCGACTAAACATAAGATGTTTAACCAATCCCATAAGGCTAGAAGTTGCAATAGGTTGCAAGTGTCAAATGTTGACTACCTTGTTAATTTAAATAATGGGATAAAAGTCACCTAACCATTATTTAAATGTAATGTTGGATTCTAGATTTTAATTATTAATTGTCTATGAGACATGAAAAGGGTATTAATGATTAAAATGTAATTTTTCAGAAATACTAATATGAACTTTGTAAATTCTGTAGAAATGGCCACAAACAATAATGCTACCACCCTGACCGTCCATACCCTATCGCTGAGAACCATCTTAGAAAGGGATCGTCTTAACCATAATAACTTTATGGACTGGTTTCGAAACTTGAGAATTGTTCTCAATCAAGAGAAAAAGGCTTAGGTCCTTGACGATCCCATTCCTGAGCAACCCGACCCCGAGGATGTTGAGGCCTATAACGATTGGCTTCGGTACACTGAGGATTCCATGCAGGTTTGTTGCCTCATGTTGGGAACTATGAATCCTGAACTCCAAAAGGACTTGAAGCATCATGGGGCATATGACATGATTACCCAGTTGAAGGAAATTCTCCTTCAACAAGCTAGGGTAGAGCGCTTCGAAACGGTTCGAGCGCTTCATGCGTGTCGCATGGAAGAAACCCAATCAGTATCATCTTATGTTCTTAAGATGAAAAGCCACATTGATCACCTCGAGAGGCTTAACTGCCCCATCTCAAAGGAGCAAGCCATGTATTTGATCCTTAATGGCCTAACTAAAAGGTTTGAGACGTTCATAATGAATTACAATATGAACGGATGGGATAAGAGCGTTGGTGAGCTTCACGCAATGCCCAAAATAGCCGAGGCAGGGATGGGTAGAAAGGTTCTACTTGTTCTCTTGATCAATGAGGGAGGTAACAAGAAAAGGCCATACCCTGATCCCAAAGCAAATGTTGTCAAAGGAAAAGGGTACATCAAAGGCAAATGGAAAACGAAGGCTAAAGCGGAACCTCCAAAGCCTAAGCTTAAGAAGCCTAAGGTAACGTAGAACGATCCATGCTTTGAGTGTGGTGAGATAGGACATTAGAAAAGAATTGTCCAACCTATCTCAAAGAGTTGAGAAACAAGAGGGATGCTGGGCAAGCCTCAGGTACATTTTCATGATTCATATTATTTTAAATGTTATTTCTTCAAACACATAGGTATTGGATACTGGATGTGGAACTCACATTTGCAATTTGTTGTAGGAGTTCAAAAGAAATAAGCACTTTAAGACAGGAGACACAAGTCTCTACATGGGCAACGGAGAAAAAGTTGATGTCAAAGCCCAAGGAGACTATATTTTGAAACTTTCAAATGGTTTGGAAGTTGTTCTTAAGAACATTTTGTATGCTCGTAGTTTGACTAGGAACATAATTTTTGTTTCCCTTTTAAAGTAATGTGGTTATGATTTAAATTTTCTAAACAATGGTATTTATGTTTACATGGATGATGTATTTTATTTCAAGGCTATGCCTTTTAATGGTATCTATGAACTGGTTCATGATGATTCATCCTATAATAACTCATTATACCAAACAAGCACCAAGAAACTTAAAATGGGTGCTTATCTTTGGCATTATCGTCTTGGTCTCATAAACAAGAATCGAATGCAAACACTTCAAAAGAGTGGTCTTTTGAAAACAAATGAAATTGGTTCATTTGATAAGTGTGAATCTTGTTTACAAGGTAAGATGACCAAGTCACCCTTTAGTGGTACTAACGAGAGGACAAAAGACTTATTAGGAATCATACATTCGGATGTATGTGGTCCTTTTAAGACAATGACAAGAAATGGTGAAAGATACTTCATTACTTTTATCGACGATTACAGTTGCTATGGTTATATCTACTTGATGACACATAAATATGAAGCTTTTGAAATGTTCAAAATCTTCAAGAATGAAGTAGAAAATCAACTCAATAAAACTATCAAAGTTCTTCATTTAGATAGAGGAGGGAATACCTCAGTGAGGCCTTTCAAGACCATTTGAAGAAGTTATGGGATTGTCTCACAACTTACTCCACCCGGAACACCACAACATAATGGTGTGTCTGAAAGGAGAAACCGAACCCTATTGGATATGGTTCGATCTATTATTGCTATACACTCACTACCTCTATCATTTTGAGGTTTCATATTGCTCTCCGCGGCTCATATTTTTAATATGGCCCCGACCAAGAAAGTGGATTCGACACCTTTTGAAATATGGCATGGAAGAGGTCCATTGCTGTAATATTTAAAAATATGGGGTTGTGAAGCTTATGTTAAGCTAAACACCCAAAACAAGTTGGAAAGTCAATCCACTAAGTGTATATTTATTCGATATCCCAAAGACTATATAGGATACTACTTCTTTGATCCAACAGAGCAAAAGATATTTATTGCTCGAAAGGCAGAGTTCTTGAAAGCTAAGTTCCTTATGGAAGGAATAACGTATAGAACAGTGAAATTTGATGAGGATCAAGATCCACAAGCCGATACACGTTTGGTTGACACTAGCAATCAATAAGAGGTTGTTGATGATGATCAAGAGGTTGATCGATGCACACAAAACATTCACAGATTTGGTAGAGTTAGCATTCCACCTGAAAGATATGGATTTTTCATGAATGAATGCTATGTGGTTGACTCCGATGAGCCAACTACATACCATGATGCAATGTCCAATTCAGATTGTGACAAATGGCTGGAAGCCATGAACGTAGAGATGCAATCCATGTATGACAACCAAGTTTGGGAATTGGTTGACCCTCCACTTAACTCCAAACCAGTTGGATGCAAGTGGATTTTCAAGAAGAAAACAAATATGCATGGAACCTGGATACTAACAAAGAAAGACTTGTAGCAAAAGGTTTCACTCAAACTCAAGGGGTTGATTATGATGAAACCTTCTCGCATATGGCAATGCTAAAGTCAATTAGGATATTATTTGCCATAGCTGCATATTATGATTATGAGATTTGGCAAATGGATGTGAAAACCACTTTTCTTAATGGACATCTCAAAGAGACTGTCCATATGGTTCAGCCTGATGGTTTTGTCGATCCACGACATCCTAATAAAGTATGCAAGTTAAAGATATCAATCTATGGATTGAAACAAGCATCAAGAAGTTAGAATCAACGTTTTGATGAAGAGGTCAAGAAATTTGGTTTCATCAAGAATGCTGATGGGCTTTTGTATATAAGAAGGCTAGTGGGAGCATAATTACATTCTTAGTGTTGTATGTTGATGACATACTACTTTTTGGAAATGATATTCCAACCATGGAAGGTGTTAAAACCCGGCTTGGAAGTTGTTTTTCCATAAAAGATCTCGGTGAAGCCGCCTATATTTTGGGAATAAAGATCTATAGGATAGATCGAGGCAGTTGATAGGTCTAAACCAAAGTGCATATCTTGATAAAATCTTGAAGAGGTTCAAGATGGAAAACTCTAAGAAGGTATGGTACCTATTCAAAGAGGGACAATATTGAGTACATCTCAATGTCCAAGCTCAAAGGATGAGCAAGATCGAATGAAGGACATCCCATATGCATCTGCTATAGGATCCGTCATGTATGCGATGATATGCACTAGACCGATGTGTCATGCGTGTTAAGCATGACAAGCAGATATCAGCATAATCCAGGTAATAGCCATTGGATGGCTGTTAAAAGTACATTGAAATACCTTAGGAGGACTAAAGATATGTGTCTAATATACAATCTAATGAAGAGGAACTCGTTGTAAAGGGTTACACGGATGCGAGTTTCCAAACAGATCGAGATGATTCTCGATCACAATCGGGGTATGTCTTTATTATGAATGGAGGAGCAGTGTCCTGGAAGAGTTCAAAACAAGACGTGGTAGCATTTTCCATTACCGAATCCGAATACATAGCTGCCTCATTAGCAGCTCAGGAAGCTGCATGGATAAAGAAATTTATCACCGATCTAGGGGTGGTCTCTACCATTCAAGACTCCATAGAAATCTTTTGTGATAACGAGAGTGCGATTGCACAAATCAAGGAACCCCGTGCATATCAAAAGACTAGACACATAGAGCGAAGATTCAACTACATAAGGGATGAAGTTGAACAAGAAAAGATATGTATTCGTAAAGTTCACACCGATCAAAACATTGCGGATCCACTCACAAAGCTCCTTGAAATGGCAAAGCATGAAAGTCATACTTGTGCCATAGGACTTTGATATTCTAGTGATTGGAACTAATCTGTTTAGTATTTAAAAGTTTGGAACAACTGTAGTTTTAACTCTTTTGTATACTTGTGATATTTAAAGTTATGTTCCTTTTAGCATGTATACATCCATGAATATGTTTATTATTCTAAATGTCCATAGTCGGTCATGTTTGTGGGAACAAATATGAAAGTAAGACTATTATGAACATGGATTAGTGGATATTCATAAGGCATGAATATAGAGCAATTGGTTGCTGCCAAGTTCATAGATATTTGTGGGATACAAATATTGGACTGACCCGCATCTCAATTTTACTACATGGATTCTTCTAGATTGATCATAAGTAAATTTGAGTAAAGGCGAATATCATTTAGTATCCTCCGACTTGAGATACATATTGGGTTTTGATATTCACTAAAATGTTATACCTTGAGCTAGTTCTTCACTGCTCTGAAATAATGGACAGTACATAAGGCTATGTTCAGGTGTGACACGAGGTGATTGTGAGAAACGTATATAGTCAAGATGGAATTTTTTCCTCTTATTCGTTGAGAGCAAGATGTCTAAGGCCTGATTAAGTTAAATCAATAAGGAATGATCATTCTATGTCCTTGTATTTAACATGACATCTGTAACAAAAAGATAAATGATTCATTCACCTAAATCATTTCAAGTTGGATACTTGAAGGGGATGATGTTATTGAATGGCTTTTAGCCATGCGTATTAAGGGTAGTAAACCGTTGTTAGGCGGTATTTTGCTGCTTGAATCAATCTTCTATGAATCTTGTGCAAGTGGTAAATTGTTTGATTCTTTATGCCCAAGACACATAGAACATTGATGTGGTTAGTATGTTATGATCCAAGTCGGATCATACCCAATAACAAGCTTAGCAAACACCAATATATATTTAATTAATGATATGATCATGCAATTAAATAACTACACCAATTTAGAAAAGTAGGTTTTCTAAATAAATTTCATATGAGATGCAACAACTTATAAGGATATTTTGTTCATGAGTATTATTTGTAGTGTTATTTAAGTTGGTTAAATAACATCGAATAATAAAAGAGTGTATGAGTTATATAATTGAAAGGTTAATTACATAACTTATTAATACAACTAGCTAACAATTAAATGAAAATTAAAATTGGGGGGAACCCCATTTTCGAACCCATTTTCGGCCGCCCCTTTTTAGGTGGTTGGTTCTTTTGTTGTCTTGGTGAAGACTTCATTTACTAGTCATACACTCAACCTCCTCTCTCTCTCTCTTACATGCAAAAGACCAAGAAGAAAAAGAAAACTATCTCCACACTTGAAGAGATTCACGGCTGGAATAGGTTCCAGCAGTCCTTCTATGGTTGTTTTGGTGTACAAATCCTAGCAAGAAAGGTCTTTGCTTGATGCTTGTAGGTATGGAAGCTTGAGGACACCTCTCCTTGGTGTTTTGGTCATTCAAGAACATCATCATCTTCATCAAAACTCATGTTTTTCAGCAGCTCCTAAAAGGTAGTTTCATGGTTGTTGTTTTGATTGTTATCTCTTCTTGATAGCTAGTTGATTCACATATATATGATCCTATGTTCTTGGGTTTGTTATGGCTAAGTTATAAGCCTTAACTTTCAGTTTACAAAACATTATATTAAGGTTTGATTCCGCTGCGTTTTCATGTTTAAATGGTTAAACAACTTTGATAATGGTCCAATAAACCCAACACTAGCATCAGGAAGACCCATCTTGTCTTGGACATACACTATAAATCCGGAAAGATGGCATGTCATCAAATATCAGGGCATTGAAAATGTTTACACATGGAAGGATATGTTCACTCTGCCTCTGCATGATCTCTTTGACATGATAAGGCACTTTAAGAGTCTGAGTGATCCTGATCATCTCATGTAGAAAGGGATGGTCATTATTCTGATGAGGACTGTTAATATCTAAAGTCTTCAAGTGTTTTGGTAGCATCAGCCTAGAATGAGTTTGTAAGGATTAAATGTAAAGGTTGATCAACCCAAACACCAAAGTGTCTCCTGTATGCATGCATAAGTGTATTGAAGTAGAATGCTTTAGAAGTTTCACACCAGCATCAGAAAATATTCGAAGTGTGAAATCTTCTAAAGCCAAGACCAATACCTTTCAAAGCTTTAGAGACAAAGTCTTCCGAAGCCAACACTTGAAGACAAGTTTCTTCCAAAGACTTTTGAACACATGCTTTATCTTATGTACCTTTTACATAAAGCTGGACCCCTTTCCACTGCAACTCTGTAAAGTCACCAACTTTCATACGTTGGTGAAAAGGTCCATGCTTTTGGTAACTGTACATTAAGGTCTTGAGTCTGTAACTTTTTACTTTATTTACTTTATCCTTTTTGTAATATATTAGGATGTGAGCTATGGCATGTCATAGTCACTAGTCAAAAGGCAATCTGCCTTTTGACTCTACGTTTGATTTTGTAGTTGTCTAGTCAATTATATCCAGCTGGCCTTTGGCCAGTTGTAGGATGTAGTATATGTATCTCAAGTACTTGTAACTTTCTAGTATGCTTGTAACATTTGTAATAGAACTTGAGAAAGCAATATACTGCAATCTTGAAAACCAACTCCTTGTGTGTTTTGCTATCTTGTTCTGTCTCATATTTACTTATGTTCTTAGTATCACTCAAAGGTTAACCAGTTCCTTATTTGATCTGTTAAGTATTCTTAAGCAACTCTCCTCATTGTGTTGTTGTGTTGTAAGTGCATACCCTTCACCGGTCCTGCATAAAGTTTAAAAGAAATGGGTAATATTTTCAAAATAAACCTAAACTCAAACTTAGAATGGGACAAAATGGAAGGATGCCAGCCCGAGTAGCTACATGCCATCAGGTATTTTCTTTAATATTAACCAGTATTATGTGCGCATGTTATATGGATTCTATGTTTTTAGTAGATTTAGATACTGATGTAGTCATGGTAGGAAATGCTTCGGGTATGAAGAGTAAAGTAAATGGCTAATCACAACTGGGCACTTTAATTAGGGACTTACTATACTTGACATAAATTGAGCTATTACCTTGTATGACCGTGTTGGTGTTTGGATCTTATAATGCGTTTAAAGAATGGCTAGAGGTATATATTCCAAGGCTTCTCGATGTGGAGTTTGTGGTGGACGTGGTGTTGGTCCATGGGTCATAAGAGGCAAGGCTAGGGCTGATGAGACGGCTCATGAAGAACCCGAGACCCCTCATCCGGAGGGTGGGGATGAGAGTGTGAATTTGAAGGCCTCAGTGAAAGAGCTGTGGTTGAGGAGGTTCGCCAAGTCATACAGACGATCCTACCGTCTGTTGTGACCGAGGTGATTAAAGTTGTAAGAGAAGGTGAAAGGAAGGAGAGAATAGGTCCTCGGGGGACAAATAGCAACCGGAGACTAAGAAGGTTGTCTCTAGTGACGAGGAGGAGGAAGAAAAGCTTGTGCATGAGATAGCACAGGGTTGTAACTCTAAGGCATTCCAAAGATGCAAGCCCCTGACCATTGATGGCAATAGCACTACTGTTGGTGCTGCTCATTGATGGGTGAGAGAGATGGAAATTGTACTTGATATCAGCAAATGCAGGGAGAATCAGAAGGTGAAGTCTGTTGCTCACTCATTCGTGGACTCGGCCTTGTGTTGGTGGGACAATATTGCCCAGGCTGAGGGCAGCGGGGCTATCGGGAGGATAAAGTGGATAGAGCTAAAGAAGTTGGTGATTGAGGAGTTCTATCCTCGTAGAGAGCTCGACAATATTGAGAGAGAATTCCTGCAGCTGGAAGCTAGAACCATGGCACATCAGCAATACACCACAAAGTTCAATGAGGTGGCACGACTGGTTCCAAATCAGGTGATGCCTTTGTCACGAAAGATTAAGAGGTATATCTAGGGCTTGCTGATGGATATCCGCAGGCACATGATTGCCGCCCGGCCAAGTAAATTCAGGTTGGTAGTTGATATGGCGGGGAAGACTATATAACGAGAGGGAGGTGGTGGTGGCAGAGGTGAGCAAGAAAGGTGGTGGTGACCGGAATTGGAATGGGAAGCGGTTTGGACGTGGTGGGGCCACTCAATATGTAACATCATGTATTTTTTACGTTAATTAAAAGTTAACGTCATTTAATCCTGTAAGGACTATTATTGCCTAATATGGAACTCATGGGTTACTTATGACTATTTTCTTATTTTGACTTTAATTCTTAAATTTGAAACTTAATAATGTTAATTATTACTTAATAAATAAATTATAATTATAATAATTATAATAATAATAATCATAATAATAATAATACTTGAATATAAACAAGTTAGATTAAAGTTTTGGGGGGTCTTAATGTCATTTTATAACCTTTAAATAGAAGTTTTATGCATAAAATGATAAGAAATCAAAGTTGGAGGGCTAATTGTGTAAATTTAATAAAACCCAAACCACCCGCCCCCATTACCCCGTTTTTCCAGCAACCTCACCGGTCGGATTCTGGCCAAGTCCGGCGAGGCTCCAAAACTCACCAAAACCCTTCGAATACGACCCCAAACCGTTCCAAACCATTCGTGTACGTGATTCGAACTTGATTACCCACCTTAATTGTGTTCAAACATCGGTTACAAAGCCATTGTCATTCAAAGTAACCGAAGCTTTAATTCGTACCCATTTAAGCATTAAATCACATAATAATCGAATTAACTTAACATGAACCATCTATTATCTATCACTAATCGACTACAACGTTCAATATACCTGAAACAAGCCCAAACATCAACTTTGATTACCCACTTAGTCGTAACCTATCTTCTACTCGAACACCATTCTCTGGACTTCAAGACCTGAAATTGACAAAGGGCTTTTGTACAACAAGGTTCTTGGAAACTTCCTGTGCAACAGATTTGTTTAACATCATCGTTTGAACATCGAACCAGTCGTACGTGTGTCGCGGCCTTAGCATCGTCTGTTCATGATCAGTTTATCTTTGAATTGGGTAATTAAACCTACTTACATGTTTGATTTCATCTAAAGAACAAAAGCCCCAAACCTAATTTGATTCATAACATTGTTTTCATCTTCAATTTGAATCAAATCAACCTAGGGTTTATAAGAGATTTGGGGGAAATACTGAATCCATGGTTTTAAGGAATTAAAACTAAAGTAAACCACGGCCTCGGCCCTGGTTCACTGGTTAAGGTACTTGTCTCCTACACATGAGGTCCCGGGTTCGAACCCGGGCAACCTCATGTATTATTTTTAAAGGTTTTTAGCTCTAAATTAATTATAGGAAAATTTTTAATAAATATAAAAATGTTTTTATAAACTTCTTATACTTTAAAACCCACCAAATATTTTCTGTAATTTTCTTCTTTTAGTTTAATTTAACAAATATTTTTTTAAAAACATTTTTACAAAGTGTGTTTTTAAATAATTTCTTATAAAATAGATTTTAAATATTGTTTAACTTATTAAATCACTATTTGTTCAAATAATATATTTAGATTATTTCTTATAAGTTAAAATTAAAATATTGTTTTAATTTACTAAATAGTTATTTGCTCAAATAATATATTTAAATTATTTTTCTTATAAAATAGACATTTAATATCGTTATAACTCACAAAATCATTATTTGTTCAAATAACAAGTATATATTATTGTTTAAAATGAGAGTTATTTTAAAAGTTTGTTTAAACTATATTTAGACTTTGTTACAAATGGTTTCTTTTATTTCTTAGTATTAAAACAATTAATTAGTATATTGACTCAAAACATAATCAAAATTTACCATGTTAGTTGGATCTAATTATTAACATCCCAAATTCCATTTGAAACACTAGTTCTCGTTAAAACGTTAAACTTATTATAAATAAACTTTAACCTTGTAAATATATATATATATATATAATTTTAGGTGCCTTGCGAAGAACTACATTGGATCACTGCTTATTACATTTCTTATTTAATCGTCATTCTATACTTATTGATCATGTGAGTATTTCTATACCCCTTTTTTTATATTTTTACACTTTTGGGGTGAGACATGTTATATTATAAACTTTGCACTTGTAAACACGTTTGACTCTTGTAAACTTATGATTTTTCACTTGTATGTTGTGGTTAGTTGAACTTTATGGCTACCATGTAATGTCGAATATATGTACAATCATTAACTATTGCTAGCCTAGCAAAGTCATAGATCTATGGGCCAGACAAGCTGCTTGGTTGATCCAAATACACTTAGCTAATCGTATATACTTTTAAACGTTTAAGACTTGTAAAACTTTGTCGAGGTTTGATTGTGCATTCTGTCTTACATCCCTAGTTACTTTGTTCTCTAACTTACAACATGAATTGCCATCTTTTATATACTTATGTATCAAAAACTATGGAAATCTCACCAACATTGTGTTGACCTTTTATTTTTAATATGTTTCAGGAAATACTCAAGCTTGATCGCCACTTTTAAAGTTGTTCACACCTAGGAATGGACCTAGTTAATTAAATGAATGAGCTTGTTATATTTCTTATTATGTCTTCTTTATTTGAGACTTATGTTTGTAATGTACCTTTGAAACCTATGAATAATATATTTTGATTTAATAATAGCGTTATGTGGCTGTGAACGATCTTAACTCTCACTCCTCGACGTTTCCGCCGTCAAGGATGGGGTGTGACACAATACAACAAAGCAGCGAGGGTGGATGACTGGTGTGTGGTCACATCCGGTGCTTGGTTGAAGAGGTGTGGTAAATGCGGAAAGGAGCATGCTAGGGAGTGTAGATGGGATCAAATGTCTATTTCAAGTGTGGGCAGACAGGTCATGTGGTGAGGAATTGTTGGGTGGCAAGGTGTTTTAACTGTGGCGAAGAGGGCCACATGAGCCGGGAATGCAAGAAGCCAAGGGCTGAGAGTTCAGGAGCGAAGATTTACAAGGTGTACCACTAGACCGTGAGATCGAATTCCGGATCGATTTGATACCCGATGTTGAACTTGATGCTAAGGCACCGTATCGTTTAGCTCCCTCCGAGATGAAGGAATTGATGGAGCAACCTCAAGAGTTGATTGATAAGGGTTCATTAGACCGAGTATCTCTCCTTGGGATGCGTCAATTTTATTTGTCAAAAAGAAGGACGGTAGTATGATAATGTTTATCGACTACTGTTAGTTGAAGTAATAGTAAAAAGGAATAAAAAATGAATAGGAAATAAAATCATATCATTGGTTTATCTTTTAGAAAGATAATTTAAGTTGTTAAAGTAATAGTACACTTAAACTCATATATAGGGGTGTGCCGAAACATTCTAATTTGAAACCAAATGCAAATTTAGGGCCGACATAATAGATCATATACGACACGATAAGACACGATGTGTAACACCGGGAAATTTTACAAGATGAGAAATAAATAATTAAAGTGAAGAAAAAGAAGGAAATGTAATAAAAACTCAAGTTGAGGGGTTAAGGTGTAAAAAGTATAAAATTAAATATATTTTGTACAAAAGTGGGCATGGATGCCCAGTCCTGTTGGATCAAGAAGAAGGCTGGTGCACCCAAAACCAAATCACTTATACTATTTTGGTACAACTAATAAAAGACTTCCGAAGCTAAGTGTGGAACTTCCGAAGGAAAAGGAGTTCTTCCGAAAACAAAGTGTAAGATCAACTTCCGAAGGTAAACTCCAACTTCCGAAGACAAAGTATTCACTTCCGAAGTATGAAGAAAAGAAGAAGTCCTCAAGCCTCAGAAGAAGTAGCCTCTTCCGAAGTATAAGTGGCTTGGGAAGAACTTATTCTTCTGAAGCCAACTAATCTTCAGAAGACACTACTATGAACCAGTGGATAGAAGTATGGTCTTTCTGACACTCCATTGCAGACCTCTGAGATACTGCATGGCGTTTTCTCAAAAGCCATGTAGTTGACCATACTTTATTCCACTGTTCAACTTTATCAGTTAGTACAGTTGCCAACTTTAGTTAGTGACAAAAGGTAAGTCATGGACATGTCATGACTACCATATCTTAGATAATATTTTATCTAAGATACCTTAACTTTAGCATTGTAGTATATGCTTTAGTTGTAGGTTTCTAGCTGGTATCAAAGTATATCCGGCGTAGGTAGTAGTGTATATAGTTTCTCATTGTAACTCATGAATATGCTTGTAAGAGACTTGTAATACTTTGAGTTAAGAAGTAATATATACAAGTATCTTGAAAATTATTTCTTTGTGTTCTTTGCTACTCATTATATTATTATCAACTCTTAGAAGAGATTCTGCTTCATTTGATCCGAGTGTAGTATAAGTGAGTTTGAGAGAAATCCAAGTGTTAAGTGACAAACCGAATCCTGAAATTGGTATCAGAGCTTCTTAGGCTCTTGATTGTGAGATCTTACCATCCTAATCAACCTGTTTTTCACTCCTCCTTACACCACACTCAAAATAGCCCTTAACAAGTCTGAAGTAGAAATAGGGACGCTGACTAAAGCACCCATCATCACCCTAAAAACTTCAGGTCATGGAGCAGGCGCATGGAAGGCTTCATCCCGTATCAAGACAGCAAGATGTGGAATTCTATTGTTAATGTCCCGTATAAACCTAAGGTGGCAGCACCAGGTAGAAACGGTGCCATGATAGAGAAAGCTGTTAAAGACTACTCTGATGACGATCGGAAGAAGCTGGACATTGACAGCAATGCAATGACTATTCTCATGACTGCAATACCCAACTCCATCATGGTGGGGTTTGAGCATTGCAAGTCAACTAAAGAACTGTTTGATGCACTTCCTAATATGTACTCCAACTCCAATGACTCCAAGAAGGACTCACTGAAGCAGCAGTTCGAGAACTTCACCTACATTGCTGGAGAGACCCTCAGTCAGCAATACTTTAGGTACATGGACCTCATTTCTTCCCTTCAGTCTATGGGAATTACTCTTGAACTTAAAGACCTCACAAGAAAGTTCACGAGTGCACTCCCTAATAAATGGACATTCTACTATGTCTTTATCAAGAGGACAGAAAATCTGAACACCCTCACCATGACTGAACTTTATGGCATCCTTGATTGATACCGTTTGGAGATGGAAAACAAGAGAGGCCACAAGACAAGCAGACTGTTGAGTCTTCTTGCTAGTAATGCTTTAATGGTTGTTGAAGGCTTAGGACCCACCCAACCTTAATAGCACCTGACATACACCCAGCAGCCATCCTATTCTTCTGGACCATACATTACATTTCCTGAGACTCCAAGGTCTCAACAAGCTTAGCATAGTTCCTTTTAGGACAGCTGTGCCTTTGTCTTAGGAAGTGGGCACTCTAGTGACTGTCATTGCTTTGATGATCTAGAGTGCTTCAGCCAAGATGATGTGGAATATGTGAACATAGTCCAACAAATGGCTCTCTTAACCTATAGAGCAAAGACAATTTCCCCAGAACCCAACCAACAACAAATTCGGGTTTGACAAAACTAGGGCCAAATGTTACAACTATAACTGACTTGGTCATTTTGCAATGGAATGCAAGGCTCCCAAGTCAAATCCAGGAACCCCACAGGCCTCCACACATCCCTCTACACCAAAGCCCACTGGAAAGTCAACAGAGACAGTTGCAATGGCTTAAGAAGTTGACTAGAGCTTTATGGTACACGATGTGACTCCTGCTCAAACATTCATGTCTAGGACAGATGACAATAAGGTATGTACATTTCTGTACTCTTGCATGTATTGCTAAGGTTAAATTGTATCAGGACTACAATATGGAGATTAAAACTGATATTGAGTCTCTAAATGTTTTAAAATCTGATTTTAAAAGGCTGAATCTGACTATCAAAGAAAATTTGAGGAATTGGAGAAAACTATGTCCTTACTAAAACATGAACACATAAACTATAAGACTCAAATAAAGGATTTAATATCCAAATTGTCTAAGGCTCAAGCCCAGCTTGTCATAGCTGAGGCTCAAGCTAGGAAGTAGAGCTAAGTGTGAACTTCCGAAGGAAAAGGAGTTCTTCCGAAAACAAAGTGTAAGATCAACTTCCGAAGGTAAACTCCAACTTCCAAAGAAAAAGTATTCACTTCCAAAGTATGAAGAAAAGAGAAGTCCTCAAGCCTCAGAAGAAGTAGCCTCTTTCAAAGTATAAGTGGCTTGGGAAGAACGTGTTCTTCCGAAGCCAACTAACCTTCGGAAGGCACTACTATGAACTAGTGGACATAAGTATGGTCTCTTTGACACTCCATTGCAGACCTCTGAGATACTACATGGCGTTTTCTCAAAAGCCATGTAGTTGACCATACTTTATTTCACTGTTCACCTTTATTAGTAAGTATAGTTGCCAATTTTAGTTGGTGACAAAAGGTAAGTCATGAACATGTCATGACTACCATATCTTAGATAATACTTTATCTAAGATACCTTAACTTCAGCATTGTAGTATATGCTTTAGTCGTAGGTTTCGAGCTGGTATCAAAGTATATCTGGCTGTAGGTAGTAGTATATATAGTTTCTCACTGTAACTCATGTAATATGCTTGTAAGAGTCTTGTAATACTTTGAGTTGAGAAGTAATATATACAAGTACATTGAAAATTATCTCTTGTGTTCTTTGCTACTTATTATATTATTATCAACTTTTAGAAGAGATTCTGCTTCATCTGATCCGAGTCTAGTATAAGTGAGTTTGAGAGAAATCCAAGTGTTAAGTGACAAACACGATCCTACAAGTCCCTTGCAGATCAACTTTTGTCTACGGTTTTAAAGAGAGAAAGAGCACAAGTTGCGGACTTTTGAAGAAGGAAGAAGAAGAGGTCGAATTCAAGGTAAGAATTCAATGTTTTTAAGTGTTCTTGGTTGGTTTATAGCCTTGGATATGTGCTTATATGTGTTTGTGTATGTGTTCGAGTGTGTGTGTTTTGGTGGGTGTTAGGTGTTTGAACTCATTTGCATTCAGGTGTGTAGAGATTAATGAAGAGGCTGATGCAACCTAAACATCTTTAGTCTTTACTACATGTTGCACAAGTGCATTGAAGTGGAATGCTTCGAAAGTTTTACATGTGCAACAAAAATACTCTAAGTGTGAAATCTTCTGAAGCCAAGACCAACATCTTCCGAAGCCAAAGATGAAGTCTTCCGAAGCCTCAGAGACAAAGTCTTCTGAAGCTTCAAGTTCATGAAGACAGATTTCTTTCGAAGACATTTAGTAACATGCTTTATCTGATGTATTATTCCATAAAGCTGGACACCTTTCCGCTACAATTTTGCAAGTCACCAACTAACATGGTTTGGTGAAAAGGTCCATGCTTTTGGTAACTGTACATTGAGGTCTTGAGTCTGTAACTTTCTACTTTATGTACTTTATCTTTATTGTAATAGATAAGGATGTGAGCTATGGCATGTCATAGTCACAGGTCAAAAGGTAATCTACCTTTTGACTCTATAATTGATTTTGTGTGTGTCTAGTCAATTGTATCCAGCTGGCTTTCAAAGTATAGCCGGCTGTAGGATGTTGTATAAGTATCTCATGTTCTTGTATTTTTCGAATATGCTTTTGTAACACTTGTAATAGAACATAGAGAAAGCAATATACTGCATTCTTGAAAACCAAACATTTGTGTTCTTTGTGTTCTGTCTCATATATTACTTGTGTTCTTAGTGTCACCACTTGGTTATCCAGTTTACTATTTGATCTAAGTTTAGTTTATCTCCTCTTTGTGTTGTTGTGTTGTAACCCTTCAACGATCCTGCATTTGGTATCAAAGCTTTCTAGGCTCTTGATATAAGATCTCACCATCTTTAGATCCCTCACACACACAAATACTAAACTTTTCAAATGGCAGCCATTTCCAAAACTGATATGGAAACTGGAACCATGAACAAGTCCCCACTAATCACTCTTGATGAGTTTGACACCTGGTGTTTAAGAATGGAAGGTTTCATCAGGTCTCTTGATTCAAGAATGTGGGAGTCTATTAAGAATGGACCTTTCATACCCAGCACACCTTCTGCTACTGGTGCTGGTATGATCCCCAAAGATGTGGCTAACTACTCTGATGAAGATAGGAAGAGAGTAGAGATAAATAGAAAAGCCATGACGGCTCTTCAAACTGACCTTCCAAACTCTGTGTATAGAGGTTTCAAGAAGTGCAAAACATCCAAGCAGCTGTGGGATGCATTGAAACTGATGTATGAGGGTTTTTCTGAAGCCAAGGAGAACAAGAAGGATCTCCTGAAGCAGCAGTTTGAAAACTTCACCTTCAAAACAGGTGAAACCATGACTCAGCAGTACTTCAGTATGTTGAGATTATGGATACCCTAGTGGATGGAGGAGTTTCTCTTGAAAACAGAGACATTGTAAGGAAGTTCATGTCCTCACTTCCTAGGCAGTGGACACACTACTATGTGGTGATCAAGAGGACTGTCTCAGCATCTGCAAAGATGGTGGAGAAGGGAAGTGACCAAAGACAGTCTTACTCTCAAGACAAGACTCTTGTGAAGAAGAAAATGAATTGTGTCAGTGTGACAGCACCACTCACATTGCTAAGGATTGTCCCTTCAATCCTAAAGGTACTGTCCATATGGCCAAAACAAAGGCTTCAAAGAGTTCTAAGAAGATTCAGGCTTCGGAAGGAAAACAAGTTTCCTTTAGAAGTTCCAAATCTAACAAGAAGGGAAGTGGAAAATTCTCTTTGGAAGAATATTTGGTCTCGGAAGAAAGGAGTTCTTCCGAAGCACTGAAGTCTATTGCAGTGTTTGTAGAATCTTCCGAAGGTTCAGTCATCAAAACTTCTGAAGCTCCAAAAGCTTCTAAAGTTTTGAAGGTCAAGTCCAAGACTCCAAAGGTGGTGTGGACGTCTAAGAAAGACCAAGTGACTGAGATTTCTCCATCAAAAACAACTCAAGATCATCTTAGTACAACCATAGGATCTATTACTGTTAAATTACCTTCTGCAAATGAGCCCAAGACAAGCAAGGCTTGGGTTTCCAGATGTAACTAATCATTCTCTTTTGTGCAGGAACAGCTGAAGACAGACAGAAATGTCTAGATCATAGACAGTGGCTACTCCAGGCACATGACTGGTAATAGGTCACTACTCCAGAACTTTGAAAGGATTGATGGTGGACCTGTTGCTTTTGGAGGAGATGAAGGTGGTTACATTTCTAGTAGGGGCAAGGTCACAAATGGTAAGCTCAGCATAGAAAAGGTAAACTTTGTAAAGGAGCTTGGATACAATCTTCGGAGTGTATCTCAATCTTGTGATCAGAGTCATAACATGCTCTTTACTGAGCATGAGTGCATTGTTCTTAAGCCTGGTGTGGTCATTCCTCATGAACATATCCTGCTTAGAGCCCCCAAGAAAGGAAATATGTACAAGATGGATTTGCAAGAAACCTTTCCCTCTGGAGAAGTTTCATGCTTTCTGTCTAAAGCCAATAGTGATGAGTCTTTCTTATGGCATAAAAGAATGTGCCATGTAAACTTTAAGAACATGAATAAGTTAATTAAGCATGACTTGGTAACTGGAATGCCAAAGAAAGAGTTTACAAGTGATGACCGCTGTGTTGCATGCCTGAAAGGGAAGCAACATAAGGTATCTCATAAGCCTAAGGAAAAGAACTCAATCACTACTCCCTTACACTTGTTACATATGGATCTCTTTGGCCCCACCAGTGTAATGAGTTTAGGAAGGACCTTATACTGTCTGGTGATCACAGATGACTTTACAAGATTCACTTGGGTTTTCTTCCTTAGAACTAAGGATGAGACTCCTGAGATTCTGAAGAATTTCATCTTAAAGATTGAGAATCAATCTGATCACAAGGTCAAGATCATAAGATGTGATCAAGGAACTGAATTTAAGAACCATATCCTTGACATATTCTATGATGAAAAGGGTATTACAAGACAATTTAGTGCTCCCAAGACTCCTCAGCAAAACGGTGTTGCTGAGAGGAGAAACAGGACACTGATTGAAGCTGCAAGAACCATGTTGTCTGACTCTAAACTGCCCCATCACCTTCTAGGCAGAGGCAGTCAACACTGCCTGCTATGTGCAGAACAGAGTTTTAGTAGTTAAGACTCATGGCAAGACTCCTTATGAACTTTGGCACAAGAGGAGACCTTTCATTGGTTTTCTCAGGTCATTTGGATGTCCTTGCACCATCTTGAATACTAAAGATCAAATTGCCAAGTTTGCTGAGAAATCAGATGATGGAAACTTTATTGGATACTCTTCCCAAGCTAAGGCTTATAGAGTGTACAATCTCAGAACTAGAATTGTTGAGGAGTCAGCCAATGTGACTTTCAATGAACACACACCTTGTGTTACTGGTTCTGGTCCAGATTGGTTGTTTGATCTTGATTTGGTTACCAACTGTTTTAACAAATCTTGTGAGAATTTTCAGGATCTGCAGAAAATTTGAATACAGATGATCCTGATCCAAGATTTGAGCTAGGAAGACTTTCAAGACACATATCTTCAGCTCTAGTTGGAACCACTTCTGCAAATAAGGTTTCTATCAGCCCTACAATGACAAATTCAGCTGATACATCTGGTATGCCTTCAAATTCTAGCTCAGAGGCTCTACAACCAGATAAGAATACCTCAACTGTGGAAGACAACAATGGTGATGGTGACAGTGACCAAGAATTTCTTGATGCCACTAACCATGCCACAGATAAGAACATCAATGATGTCACACACTGCTTGGATCAAGTTTCACTTGAAAAGTGTGCTGATGTGGTGGGAGAAACATCTATTCCAGATCTAAATTTCTCAAATTTAGATCTTTCTCAACAACTTGTTATGATCCCTCAGCTTAGGATCCACAAGTCTCACCCTACCAAAAACATCATCGGAGATGTTATCTCAGGGGTAAAGACAAGAGGACAAACCCATGAAGCAAATGTTTGTCTTCACTCTTGTTTTCTATCCCAGATAGAGCCAAAGAAAGTTGATGAAGCTCTAAAGGATGGAAGTTGGGTTGAAGCTATGCAACAAGAGCTGCTTCAATTCAAAAGACAAAAAGTTTGGAACCTTTGTCCTCTTCCTTCTGGAAAGACTACCATTGGAACCAAATGGGTGTTTAGGAACAAGAAGGATGATAGAGGCATCATCATCAAGAACAAAGCTAGACTGGTTGTTTAAGGATACACACAAGAAGAAGGGATTGATTACACTGATGTCTTTGCTCCAGTGGCAAGATTAGAAGCTGCTAGGATATTCCTGGCATTTGCTGCATCCAAGAACTTCAAGGTTTTTCAACTTGATGTGAAGTGTGCCTTTTTGTATGGAGTGATAGATGAAGAGGTTTATGTCAAACAGCCACCTGGTTTTGTAGATCCTGATCACCCTGATCATGTCTGCAAGCTTGACAAAGCTCTCTATGGGCTGCATCAGGCACCCAGGAAGTGGTATGAGACACTGTCTGAGTATCTCTGTAAACATAGATATAGGAGGGGTACTATAGATGGAACTCTCTTCATCAAAGGACAAGGGAAAGACATATTGCTAGTTCAAGTATATGTGGATGACATCATCTTTGGTTTAACTAATCCAAAGCTTGCAAAGACTTTGAGAAGCTGATGAAAGACAGATTTGAAATGAGTGCCATGGGGGAACTCAATTTCTTTCTGGGAATTCAAGTGAAGCAAGTTGAAGATGGCCTCTTCATAAGTCAGTCAAAGCGACTGACTGTAAGATTGCTAAGACACCTATAGCCAGAAACCAGTCTCTTGGTCCTGATCTTGAGGGGGAGTGTGTAGATGAGCATTTATACAGGGCTATGATTAGGTCTCTTATGTATCTTACTGCTAGCAGGCCTGATATCATGTTTGCTACATGTATTTGTACAATATCAAGCCAACCCTAAGATGTCTCACCTTATCACTATCAAGAGGATTCTAAGATACCTCAAGGGTGCATCAACACTTAGCCTATGGTATCCCAAGAATTCTGACTTTAATCTGTATGCCTATACAGATAGTGATTATGGTGGTTGCAACATGACTGCAAAGTCTACATCTGGGGGATGTCAATTTCTTGGTGGAAGGGTGTCTCATGGCAATGCAAGAAACAATCATGTGTCTCTGCATCAACTGCTGAACTGAATACATTGCTGCTGCAAGCTGCTGTGCTCAGTACTTTGGATTTAAATAATGCTGGACTATGGGTTAAATTCCAAGGAGACTCCCATTCACATAGACAACAACAGTGCTATCTCAATCACAGAGAACCCTGTGCAGCACTCAAGGACAAAGCACATCAATATCAGGTATCATTTAATAAGAGATAACTATGAAAAGGGATTAATTAAACTAGTCAAGGTTCACACAGATGAACAATATGCTGATCTGTTTACAAAGGCTTTTGATGAACAGAGATTTAAATATCTTATATCAGCTATTGGGATGATAAACCTTGAGTAAGCTTTTCTTAAAACGAATTCTTATTATTTCTTAAAATATGTGTCCTAAGTTGTCTAGTTCATCACTTTTATAAGCTCATGTTTTCTTTGGATGAAATTTCTTTTTGAAGACTTTCCTCAAATTTTTTAAAATTTCTGATACTTCGGAAGTTTTGTTTTTAACTTCGGAAGTAAATCATGCCTTCAAATTAAATAATTGTCTAAGAAGTTTACCTTCGGAAGAGTTTTCAAAATTTATCTTCCGAAGCTTAAATATTTGTCTCAGACACTTACTAAATTTTAAGGACCATTTACTTCCGAAGCAAAATTAACTCTCGGAAGCTTTGTATGTTTACACACAAAGCACTCAAGCTTTAATTTTTCTTCCGAAGAAAAATTTTCAAATCTCTCAGGAAATTCTTCCGGAGTCATTTTAGCTTCGGAAGCTTTTTAATTAAAACTTCCGAAGATAATTAACCTTCGGAAGCTTTTTGACTTCCAAGAAAACTACTTTTTGAGCAAAAAGTAAACTACTTTTTCAAGGTGGGACCGACATCTGGATTTCAAAGTTTATCTCTTTCATTAAACTTTATCTGAAATCCCTCTCACATATAAACCCAATGGTTTCCCCCTCTTTCTATCATCTGTTCTTCCTCCAAACCTAAAAACCAAATTTCTCTCTGAAATTTCTTTCTTTCTTCTTCCTTCGTCCTTAAGCTACTTCAAAATGGCCAACCTTGCTCACAGAAATGATCCCAACTTTACCATGCAACTACACAGACAACACAATCAAGTTGCTCTGTTACGCTCTGAGAAAGATCCTCATTTCTCAGAGTTTGTCGTTTCTTGTCTCTGTCGAACTACTTCACCTCCCTCACCATTGATCCTCCACTATATGAGGATCAGTTGCTTGAATTCTGGAAGACCTGCCAAGAGGTCATTATGGATGGGGAGAAGGCACTGTCTGCCATAGTGCAGGGGAGAACAATCTTCATCACTCCGGCCATCATCAACAGACATCTTCAGCTGGATGATGAAGAAGGTGAGGTGTTCTTTCCAAAGGAAGCTGTTAATCATTCCTTTGAGTAGATAGGGTATGAGGGAGATTCTCTATAAAGACCTTCAGGAAAGGGAAGGTCTCATCCTAATGGAGATTCCTGCTCCATGTGGTCATCCACAGCTTATCAAACAAGCATGGTGGATGGGACCAGATTCCTAAAGATCTCTCCTTCATAGACCATAGAATGGTTCAAGGGGTCAAGTTTAGGTACTCTCAGTTTGTTTATGCAAATTGGCTTGCTAATTTAAACTCCTTAGAATATACATGTTACCTAGATATGTCCGGTACATTCTTAACTGTGAACTGGGCTCACAGTTAAGGGAAACATGTAACATTCTTAAATTAGGACAGATGAACCCCGACATCTTTAAATATTGAGAAAGTCCACTGTTGGATTCTCTGGGTAGACAACCCTAGTCCCAAAATGTTAGAGCTCATTGCTCAAGGTGACAACCTAGCAGCACAAGCTAGTGTTGAACCCACACCTACTACTTCCCAACCACCCACACAGCCTCAAATATCCATCACCTACCAAAGAAAATACAAACGAATCCCTGCTCAGACTATGCAGTTTGTGGAGGTCCCCATACACTCACCCATACAGGAAGAAGTGGACACTGGAGCTCCCACTTCTCCTAAGGAGCAGACCACTCCCATCTCTTCAAGAATCAGTGCTGAGGTTCCTCATGCTCAGCCTAATGAGCTCATTAGCCCTACTGCCTTAATCCATCTCTAAGTCTCAACACTCAAGTGATCAACCTTCAGGAAACAGTTACCATCCCCAGCCTATAGATCTAAACCAACCCATTCCCAACCTTGAGTTCTATACAGATGAAGATATAGGTTTCAGTGAGTATAATGAATCTCTCTTATTTCCCTCTACTCAAAGAGAGATGAGTACCACTGAGTCTCCTACATCTATCCCACATCAGTCAGCTACAACTGAGGTGGACACTACTGAACTTGTTCAGGATGTCCATATGGAAGAGGCTCTCACTTCTGAAAGAGACTACATCATTAAGACCTCAACCATGGCAACTCAGCCCACTGACATCTCAACTGAGATTGTCAGTGAGCAGAGGAAATCCAGTAGCCAAGAACTTAGAACTGGTCATGAGAGAAAGGACTCTGGTCCAATCTTCTCCACCCCTAGTGATTCTTCTGATGAAGATGAGGGGGATCTGAGACTAAAAGTGCAAAAACTATCTAAAACATGCACTTACCTAGTCTCAAAGGTCAGTCACCTTGAATCTCAGGTGACTACCTTACAAAACAGGATCAATGATTAGCAACTTAAGATTTCATATCTTAAGGAAAAACTAGCTGGGAGACCCTTAAGGAGAGCTCAACCAGGAACACAAGAACCTGTGGATGTGATTGACCTATCCTCTAACACACCTCTGCAAGTGGGTGATGCTACCAAAAAGGGGGAGAAAGTAACTCCAGCCACAAAACCTGGGAGTTCCTCCGAAAGAATGGACATTGAGGACTCACCATCCTCACTTGCAACTGTGCATTCTCGGCAACCTCTAGTTCACATTGATGTGGACTACACAGACTCCTTCATACAAAGTCTGTTTGAGGATGGGATACCAAGGGCTATGTCACCTTCATCATCCTTCAATCACATTATTGGGTGGAGGTATGACAACAACAGGAAAGCCCTCGTTATCATAAGAGTTCAAGGACAGCAAGAAGTCTTTAATTTTCAGAACTTGGACTACTATGAAGGTCTGGATCTAGTCACATGCCACTTGTCAACCCAAGCCAATCAAGACAAGCTGACAGACTAGCTAGAAGAATCCAAGACAGGATCATTGCAGAGTTCAGTCTAGGAAGGAGACTAAGGCAATCAGGCAATGTCATCGGTCAACTAGATGTTGAGGCACATCCTAAGATTAGTTTCATAGGGGAAACCTTGACTGAAGGCCTAGTGACCGAACCTGAGAGCCCTGTCTCATCATCTCTAACTACTGCAGAGATCCATATTCCTTCTAAAACACATACTGGTGAGGTGCTTCTCAACCTCTCTCTGGCCTGAGCTCAGATGCTGCAACAAGCAATGAAGGCCAAAGCTCTCTCACCCTGAGTCACAAAGGTCTGAGAGTGACAAAGGGAAAGTAAAGATGACATCTGAGGAGATTGAGGAGGAGGAGAGAGAGGAAAAGGATGCTAAGGGGAGAAAGTTTCTATACTGAGTCTCCAAGACTCACGGAGTCTGCAATCAGGGCTGCCCCCAGACCAGATACTCAGAATGATGAGTTAAGGGCAGTCAGGATTAACTATCTGCAGACTAGGAACTATGACATAGATAGTGTCATTTCTCTCCCCTTGGATGAATTAAATGAGCTGGTTGATCTGGAAAGATCAAAAGAGAAGAAGGAGGCAGAAGATGTAGAACTCCTAGATAGAGTCAAAGAAGAGAGAAGAAGAAAAAGACTGTACAAAGGTATGCCTACCCTCTCACCAGTTCAAGAAAGTCCTGAACAAGAGGATGCGGTTCAACAAGAACCTCAGGTAGATAAGGAAGAAGACATAATCAAGATGATTAACTACCTGAGTGCCACAGGCCTCTATCAGGCAGATGCACTCCTTCCCTTACCTTATGACTATGTTGAGTTTGAGTACTTAAAACAACTTGAGCTTGAGTTAGTCAAGGAAAGAAAGACAACAAAGAAGAAGCTGAGGGAAGAAGCTGCAAAGTCAAGAGCCATCATTCAAAAGAGCATGAAGAAGTTTGCTGATAGGCAGAGGATGATGAGCTTCTTGAAGCTGTATGGATTATCCGGAAGGAGACTTGGACCCATGTCTCTATCCACTATGGATGAGCATATCAGGGTAATCCAGTAGAAGATTAAGAGTGGAGAGCTCACTGACTTACACTCCACTCCAAGTCAAGCCCCACCTGAAGTGGAGGTTAAGGTTGAATAAACAGACACAACACAACCTGGACCTCCTACTAATGCTCAGCAAGCTTCATCTTCTGATCCACATCAGGGTCAACCTCCTTCTCCATCTGAACCTGAGAGAGAGGAAGTCCCAACTGAGAAAGACAGTGAAGATCAATCAGGTGCTGCAGGCCAGTCTTCTCAGTTAAAATTTGGAAAGAGAAGGAAATGGATGGCTTCTAAACCAAGTCTAAGAAGAAGAAGAAGTCTGACTCCCCTTCTGAACCTCAGGATGAATCAGAACAGCCTGAGGATGTGCAGCCAGAGGAAGCTCAATCAACTCCAACTTCAGTAGTTCCTCTAGCATCAGGAAGACCCATCTTGTCTTGAACATACACCACAAATCCAGAAAGGTGGCATGTTATTAGAGATCAAGGCATTGAAGACATCTATACATGGCAAGATATGTTTCAGTTGCCTCTACATGATCTCTTTGACATGAGAAGACACTTTGACAGGCTGAAGGATCCTGATTATCTTATGAGAAGGAATGGTGATCATCCTAACGAGGACTATTAATATCTGAAGTTTTCTAAATGTTTTGGTAGCATCAGCCTAGGGGGAGTTTGTAGAGATTAATGAAGAGGCTGATGCAACCTAAACATCTTTAGTCTTTACTGCATGCTGCACAAGTGCATTGAAGTGGAATGCTTCGGAAGTTTCACATGTGCAACAGAAATACTCTAAGTGTGAAATCTTCCGAAGCCAAGAACAACATCTTCCGAAGCCAAAGATGAAGTCTTCCGAAGCCTCAGAGACAAAGTCTTCCGAAGCTTCAAGTTCATGAAGACAGATTTCTTCCGAAGACTTTTAGTAACATGCTTTATCTGATGTACTGTTCCATAAAGCTGGACACCTTTCCGCTGCAACTCTGCAAGTCACCAACTAACATAGTTTGGTGAAAAGGTTCATGCTTTTGGTAACTATACATTGAGGTCTTGAGTCTGTAACTTTCTACTTTATGTACTTTATCCTTTTTTAATAGATAAGGATGTGAGCTATGGCATGTCATAGTCACAGGTCAAAAGGCAATCTGCCTTTTGACTCTACAATTGATTTTGTGTGTGTCTAGTCAATTGTATCCAGCTGGCTTTCAAAGTATAGCCTGCTGTAGGATGTTGTATAAGTATCTCATGTTCTTGTATCTTTCAAATATGCTTTTGTAACACTTGTAATAGAACATAGAGAAAGCAATATACTGCATTCTTGAAAACCAAACATTTGTGTTCTTTGTGTTCTGTCTCATATACTACTTGTGTTCTTAGTGTCACCACTTGGTTATCCAGTTTACTGTTTGATCTAAGTCTAGTTTATCTCCTCTTTGTGTTGTTGTGTTGTAACCTTAACCCTTTAACGATCCTGCAGGGTGTGAAGAAGTCTTGCTCGAAAGTTGTCAAGGTGAGTTTTAGATCCCCTATTTTACATGTTTTAACTAATTTTAGGATAGAAATGCATGTTTTAACATTTTTATAAGTTTGGGCGTGTACCCATATGTATATGTGAATATGTACGTGGGTGGGTGTATGTTGAGGTTGACTTTTATGGTTCTGATTATGTTGTGTATGAGTTCATGCTTAGAATGTTAGAACTAGGCTATGAACATGATAGTATTGGATTTGGGGACTGATTAATGAAATTAGTTGCCAATGCGCCTAAGTCCCCATGCGCTTGAATTTCATGCGCCTAAATAGTTCTCATGCTCTTAGGATTATGCCTGATACGCCTAAGTGCTCCCAGCGCGCATCCTCCCAAACGCCCAAAACTCATGCGCCCCAATAGTGCTCAAACGCCCAAAACGCATGTGCGCCTAAGTCAAACCCATGCGCTTGATATATTGCCCAATTTGACTAAGTACAGGCCATGTGCTTGCATAGTGCTTATGCGCCTAAAAGTTTCCCATGTGCCTAAGTGTTCCCTTGCGCCTGGAAGGCCATGTGCCCGTATAGTGGCCAAGTGCCTACATAGTGTCCATGCGCCTAAAGACTTAGCATTATTTCTGAAATTTGGGAAAAAAGGGAAGCTTTAGGCTTTGACATGGGATGTCCCAGGGTTGGTGTATGATGATGTATGATGCTGCATTTGATATTTATGATGATTTTATGCATGTTTATGTTTTGTTTTCTTTATGTTTTTATTACATATTATTACGTGGCTTTACGTGGTATGATTATGTTAATGAACGTAAAGTATTATGTAATGAAAAAAGGAATGCAAAGAATGATTGAATGCATGCATGAATGAATGAAAAGTCTTGCAAGCAAATGATGTAGGTGCATAACTTTAAAATGTTGTTAGCTTAACTGTGTATGGTTTAGCTAACCCATAAGGATAGACATAAGGGTCTTGTCTTTGTGACTGACTACACGTATGGGACCTTTGTCACTTGCTCCAGTACTGTGGTCAGGCCACCAGGCAGAATGTATGGGGGTCTATTTATAAACTTCGGCCCAGTACCACTTTATGCATGATGTTGGGGTGTAGCACATGGCATGGGTCCAAAGGAAAGTGAAAGATAATGATGAATGATGATCAAAGATATTAATGAGCATTATGTATGTGTACGTATGATTTATGATCGCGAAGGAAAGTGAAGAGCGATTTTTAACAGATGTAAAGTATTATATTTTTATAAAACTAGAACTCACTTAGCGACACTGACTTTTATGTATTTTTCGATCGTTAGGTAAGAGTTGCTGAGGATGGTAGGGGGCAGCTACTTGGCTTATTTTGGATGGCATCCATTTTGTATTATGATAAAGTTTTATGATGTAATGCAACAATGATATTTTGTAATTTAACAATGATGTATTATTTTACAAAAACAATTATTAATATATGAAATGGTTTTAATTAATTGATTCCGCTACAGTATTTTAGTAATGTAAAGAAATGTTTTATGTTTTATGCTCGATGATTGACTAACTGTGAGTATTCCAGAAACGGGGCCTTACACAATGATTTGAGATGATAGACATGAACACAACATGATAACTTATCATGTTATTATTTTCAAACACAAACATTTAGAACTAAACTTAAGCATATAAAAAGCAGTTAAAAAACAGGTAACACAAAATGACCTGTTAAAATACTTGTTTTGCGGGCAGTTGTAAATATCACACATTTACAACTAAACTTAAGCAAATAGGATTATATTTCTACATTAAAACAAACTACCTATGTAAAACAATGAGATATTATTTTTTATTGAAGCAGTTTTGATTAAATTGATGATATTATTCCACAAGAGTGAAGAAGTAATCTTTAAGCCTTTATGACCAATTGTAGCCACTCCCTAACGTCAACACCGACACCCTGACTTGTGTCAACACTTCACACATAGTAAATTGCAAACCATCTTAATCATATAGGGCAGAAAGGCGATAATGAGAATGGCGGTGGTTGTTGCAAAAGTACCTTAATCCACAGCTGGGCAGCAAGGAGAATGGAGCTTGCCATTGAAGACGGGACAACGTAAAACTACCTTAATCCACGGTGGTCACCGAAGTCAGCTATAGTCTGTGGCCCAGAGCCACTATTGTGCGTCGGGTGTCGCCAGAGGTTTGGTGATCAAGAGAAGTGGCGTCGATGGTGCTTTTGTGTTCAGTGGTTGAGAAATGAAACTCAAGTCTTAGAATGTGATTGGATGTATAGGATGCGGCTAGGGTTGCTAAAGAACACTAACATATATTAGTGCATATATTATTTTTAAACAATAAAAATACAAATAACTATTTATCAAGTTAACATATATTTAACCTGTTTAGACATGTTTTTTTTATCATGTCTAAACATGTCGACCTGAACTGACATGAAACCTGTTAATTTTATGTCTTGTCAATAGTTTCCTGTTAAAATTGCTAATTCGAATTATCTGAAATTTGAAAAACTCAAAATATTCAAAATTCCAGATATTTGAAAATTTTAAATTTGGATTCAGATAGTGCGATTGAAAATTTATAGATATGTGAAATTATATTGAATAAAAGCTATTAATTTTTATATAAAATATTAAATAACACATTTCCTTTTAAAATTCGAATACCCATTTTAGATATTTAAATTCTAAATTTCATATATGCTAATTTCCAGCTGTCCAAAATTTCTTTCAGATTATTGAAATTGAGCATCTCAAATTGCTATATCGTTAAATCCGGAGGCATAATTTGTAAGTCGTCCCATGTATCTATAACTTATAATAAAAGATTAAATATGGGTACACGTGACGTCTTTCTAGCATATCCACCTAAGCGACACATGTGTATTGCCACATGTCGATATATTCTTTAATATTGAGTTAATATAAATTTAGAAATTATTAACTCATATCAATTACATACTAACTCATATAAATTACAATAAATACTCTGTTAATGATCAATTATTACTTTTAATTTGTTTGGCATTTTTATAAATTGTTATTTATGTTAACAAATAATGATTAAGTTATTAATTTTAGTATTACCGTTAACAAATTTTGTTTTATTAAAATAAATTTTTTTTTCATATTTTTTATGAAATAATATTTTTCTCTTAAATAATTTTAAAATTCATAACATTATTTATATTTTTGATATTTTTTGTTTTTTAACAAAATTTCATTGCCGTGACTTTTACTCATTCTTTATAACTTTAAAATATTATTACATAAATAAGTATTTACATCTTTATGAACAATTAGATTGTTTATTGTCTTAGTTACGTATTATCGTTACATACTTTTGTAGATTTTATCAAATTTGTTTATCAATTAATATTTTTTTATATTTATGTTCAATTGTTTTACCTTCATTTATTTCTATTATGAAACATCGTAATTTTTTAATATTATTATATAAAAAAAAGATTCTTGTTCCATCTTTTCAACATCATAGATATATTATTATATTTAAGGCATGTTTGGGAATGTTTAAAAAAACAACTTATTCACTTATTGACTTTTTCAATAAGTTAATAAGTTAGCATGAAATGACTTATTAACTTATTCACTCACAACAATCACATTGCCAAACACCACAAAATGACTTTTTAACTTTTCAAAAATTAAAAAGTTAAAAGTTAATAAAAATAAGCATTCCCAAACACCCACTTAACATATATACATATTAGTGTAATTTATGTAGTTATGTATTGTTTTAAGTATTGATGTACGCGAGTTGACTAACCTAGTAAAGTTAAGCTGTTAAATTGAGAGCCCTAGAATTGAATCAATATATTAGTTGAAGAAACGGGTGAGCCATGATGTGAAGATGAATCCAGTGAAGCCATCTTCTTCTCCACTGGCATCTTCTTCTTCTTCTACATCGGGACCATCTTGGTTTTCTGGCATTGTACGTGGTCGCAAGTCAAACACTTCTACAATGGCGAACAAATCCGCCATTGCTGCCCTTGGGGGCGGCGACACCTTTGGCCCTATCAATCGCAAGAATCAATTCCGTGGTGTGATGTTCAAGTACGGCTCTAAGCCTATTCAGGTATTCAATCACTCTTCATCGCTCTTAGTTTTGTAAATTGAAACTGTGTCTGGTGTTTTCTAATTTCAAGCTCAAGTTTTGTGGTATTTTGCTAGCCTGCAATCTTAAAATCTATTAGATCTTTCAGGGTTCAATCGCATTTTCATGATATTAGTACACTAATGATTGGTACTAGAGATGAATAGATTCTTCTATTCAAATTCTATCTCAAATTCTATCTCAAATTCTTCGCCTATGGATTGATCTACTCCTAGATGCAGTTGTCTTGGTTAATCATGTACTGTTTTAATTTGAATCAGGGCTTTAGGTATAGCTTTGGTATGATAAAAAATGTTACATATCCTCGTTGCTCACATAAGCTTTTGAATTATGTGGTTATCATGCTCAATTTTGGATCTCATTTTAGAGTTTGATATCTGATTTTGACATCATTCTCTGAATTACCAATTTATGGTCTAACCATGGGTACTAATCTTGCTTATTATCTTTATGTTAAACAAACTTTCATAATCAAAAAGAGAACGTCTTGAATTTATGTTGACTCACTCCCTCCCTCTTTTCATTTCACTTCCCGTAGGCAGTTGCCTAGAAATCAATACGTTTACTTTTGATGCAGGTTGCATTCAAAACTGGGATTACAAACAACATGTTGTTTTTATTGGTGGATTGACAGATGGGTTTTTGGCTACAGCGTATGTATATTCTCTTAGATAATTGTTGAATTTAAATATTAACAAGATACTTACCATGGTCAATAGTGATGCACTGATGCTTTCTGATACAAACCTGAATCCTATGTTGGGTCAAATATGGGTATGGTCAGATGCTTAATGGAGGGAAACGAGTGGAGGGAAAGTAAACGGAGGGAAGAATTCAAAAGTTTAGGAGATAGGGGTTGATCCGTGAAATCAGGAAGTGGGGATAACTACTTCCTCTAACTTTAGTTTAAGTATCAGTTTTTGCATTTGTTGTTCTTGTTCATGTTGATGTTATCTATTAGTTTCAGACTTGTTCTGTAATCGGAGACCGAGCCCCTCTCGAATCGGGCCTTATCTTTACTGAATTCAGTATAATCTTGCCTGCTAATTGTCTTGTTCGTATCATTGGTTCCATTGCCGGGAAGTTCGAATGGTGCTTACTACCTGGAATTTGGTTATCGCTGCCTAGTTATCAGCTATCACAACACGATTAGACACCATCTTGGCAGCCCCAAAGGATGATATTGCAGCAATAAAAAATCACATGATCTGAGATGGAAGTCACTGTGAAAAAGCAGATGAGGATCATAAGAATACAGTGGCAAAGAGAATTTTATTGGCTGACAAAAAAGATGAGATGGTCAACTCTGATAATAGGATGGTTCGACATCAGATTCTGGAAATTACATCCAATAAACCTAATTCACAGGCCATATCTCAGTCATCTCAATCCACCCCTAATATCCATCCACACCTATTTGATTCTAAAAAGCATGGGTGATTCCTAACATGCAAACTGTTGGAATCAGGAAAAGAGGAAGAGAATTCCAACTCTAAACAACCACCTGCAATTGAAGGGGACGCACATGATAAAGTTGGAATCGCTAAAATCAAACGGTCATCTAGTTGGGGTCTAGATGCAAAAGACAAGAAAATTGCAAGCCCTTTACAATCTGCTTTAGCCTACAGAGGGGTCTATGAAGCTGGTCAGCCTACAATTGAATGGATGATTGCTTGGCACAACAGTCAACGAATATTAGATTGTCGACTTGAGGGCCCTGTTGTCAATAGCGGCTATAGCAACCGTATAGCGCGCTATGTAGCGTGGCGCCAATCGGTCGCTATTTGTAAATAGCGACTACATAGCGGTATTTTTTATTTATTTTTATTTTTTATTTTTTATTTATTTTTTATTTCGTAAATATGAGATTTAGATGATTAGTAATCAAGTATTTTAGCTATTTTGGGGGTCTTTGCTTAGATTTCCTACTACTTTATTACTAAACATGCTTATCTATTGAATGTAAAACAATCTTACATATTATTCTACTTAATCGCTAAACACGAGATAGCGGTTGTTATCTACCGCTATTCGTTATGTAGCATGTAGGTGGCTTGTCGCTATTTACCGCTATTCGCTATTGACAACTATGCTTGAGGGCAAGTCGTGTCTCTGGGCGGGTAGTATTTATACGAACCTGAATCCAATGTTGGGTCAAATATGGGTCTGGTGAGATGCTTAATGGAGGGAAATGAATGGAGGGAAAGTAAATGGAGGGAAGAATTTAAAAGTTTAAGAGATAGGGGCTGATCCATGAAATCAGGAAGTGGGGATAACTACACCCTCTAACTTTAGTTTAAGTATCAGTTTTTGCATTTGTTATTATTGCTCATGTTGATGTTATCTATTAGTTTTAGACTTGTTCTGTAATCGGAGACCGAGCCCCTCTCGAATCGGGCCTTATCTTTAGTGAATTCAGTATAATCTTGCCTGCTAATTTTCCTGTTCGTATCACTTTCCCTGTAAGATATGATAGTAATCAGGAAAATCCTACTTCTAATAACATGGTCTTTGTTGCCTTGTTCCCTACGTGCCTTGTGTTCTAAGGGCTTCAATGGCACATGTATAGTGATCATGGAGGAAAAATGTAACTATTTAAGATTAGAACCGATGCCTACTGCCTTGGTTCCCTCAACTTGTTCCTGATTCTTCACTACAATGCCCAAGTGTATCACACTTTTGCATGCTTCCAAGTTTCAACAAGATGCATAAATTCTTGCTTTTACTTGCTTAAAACTAGTTTTCCTTACTTGATAAATACATTTTTACAATTTCGTCACTATACGCTTTTTGTGTCTTGCCATGTTCACATTGAGATCTACATCCATAACCTTGGTTTTATAAAGCGAGAAGCGCACTGAGGCGATGAGGTCTAAAATCAAGCGCAACGCGCAAAAGCATAGGGCTTTTCGTACGTGAGGCGCAAGGTTTTATATAAGCTTTTATTATATTTATCATAGGTTAATATATGATTTAATATATAAATTTAGTTATAACTAACAAAATAAAATATATATATTAGTATAATTCAGCTTTATACACGATTAATGTCTATATAACCTATACGTATAATTTAAAGAAGCTATATCTACAACACAATAATATATATGCAAGTATATAAGTAATACAAATACTTTATTAGTTAAAGTTTTTAAAAGATATAAAAGTTACAAAAGCCAAAGAGATAACAAAGTAACTAGTAAAAGAAAATACATAATAATTAAAGTAAAAGACAAAATATTTATAAATTTAAAATACCCAAAGTTAAAGAATTCGGTTTTAATTTTTTAGCTATTAAATGGCAGTAAATGCACATTAATTAGATGAATTTTCCATACACTTTCTTTGCTTTCTCCACTCCCGGTGCACCCTTCTTTCTCTATTAATCTCTTTCTCTCACCAAAAAATAATCAGATTGAAACAAGACTTTTCATCTCTTCTCCGTAATGTCATCTTCATGAAACTTCGGCGACTTTTCTCCGGTAGGTTGGTTTTAAATATTCTTGTTAGTTTCATGCACAGAAGGTGCAAAAGCCTTATCTGTCGCCTCCTTTGGAATCGCATCGAAGCGCGCGCTTCTTGTACAACTCGCGCCTTATGTAGCCTGAAGCGAACTAGCTCGCCCCTGAGGTTGCCTTGCGTCTAGGCACTCCTTAGGCGCACTTTTTAAAACCAACCATAACTCATGTTTTCTCATTCTGCAATGCTACTAGGAGTTTTGAGCATGTTTAATGATCTAGGGTTTCTTTCAATAGATAAACTCAAAACCTTACCTCTATGGACTTGAAATTACTAGACATCAAAATTTTGAAATCCAACACCTTTATATTAGAAAGAAACGTAAGTATATAAGGTGGTATAATTAACAATAAGAATTCTTAGCAGTGTTGTAAAAACTAGTCTAGTCGGCCGATTAATTGGTGATTAATCGCTAGTCGGTTAGTGACCTTGGCGATTTCATGTAATTGGTAATTGGTTATAGTCGGTCAAAACCGGACCTAATTGGACTAACACGGGCCTAATCTGCCCCTAATCAGTGGCTAGGTTCTAACCAAATTCATGTCACATTGTGGACGGATTTTGGCAAAATGTTTGAAATTATGGTCAAACCAGTAAATTTTGGTCAAATGTGTAAATTTTGGTCAGATGTGTATGTATATGTAAATTTGAACATTTGTATAAAATTAAATATAAAAGTTAGTGTGTACACATATAAAACTGAAAATTACTTATAAAATTCCAATCCGATTAATCCCGATTATTCCCCATTAATTGCTAATCAGTACCTCACCGCTCGACTAGTGCCTAGATTTTTACAAGTATGATTCTTAGTTTATAAATCAATAAAATATTACAAGCTCAAATTTCTCAAGATGCAAAAGAACTTACAAGTAAATGAATTTCATGTTATATTAGTGAAAGAGTTGAGTTACAATGAATCCATAGCTTTTTATGATTAATAAAGACATCACAAAAGTTTTTCAAGCTGATATCTAGTTTCATGGTTAGAAGATGGCCAAATTATTAATAATTATAAGCCAAGACTTAGCAATTCATTGATGCATAGATTCATATGAAGGAAGTCTTATGGTGGATCATTTGCATTCTCCATGGACGAAAAGATGGCAAACCATAATCGGCCAATTAATCGCTAGGCGGTAAAAGGTGGTCAAATTCGGCCTTAGGCGGTCCTAATCGACCGAAAATCGGAAATTCGGTGAGTTTCCGGCGAATTCCGACGGCTTTCTGGTGACTCTTGAAATTCCGGCGGAAATTTTGTAAATTCTGGCTAGATTTGTTTATATGTATATAAAACTAAACATTTTTATACAAATTACATATAAAATTATGAATATATATATGTAAAATTGAAAATTATATATAAAAATTTCAAATCGATTAATCCCGACTAATCTCGATTGATCCCTAGTCCTTACCCCACCGCCTGACTAGCGCCTAGCGACTTTTACAACATTTGTGGGAATCATTATTGCCCTTATTACAATTTTGGGAAGACCGGGTAGTAGTATGTATATACAAATATATACAAGGTAATATTTATTAGATATCGTTAGTAACTATGATTGGTTTTTATAAATGATAGGGTTTTGTTATGTTATGTGAGTGTATTTGGGGAATTTGAGTAATGTAGCAATGGACATGCTTGCTTGTGACATGAAGGTCATAGATATGTGTGATAGATTCGAAGTTGATTGTGGGTAGACATGTCAAGATGAAAATATCATCTGGAGTCAGTAATAGGTCATAACGGGGTAGGGTTACAACAGGCCTACTTAGTGACGATTAAATTGAACCTATTAGGTTCACCGACTTTTTTCCATCTTTAGAAATTCTGTGTATAAAAAATGTAATATTTACAACTACGAGAACGTTTATTGATACTGTTTTGCTATGTTTTGTAAGAATATTAGCTACATTTAACAAATGATAATTTGATTCAAATGTTGACACCGTTCTGCAATGTTGTGTAAGCATATGATGATTCATTCATAATCATATTATGAATGGAGTTTTCTAAATTTACGTGTAATATTTGTAATATTATTATACAAGCCCAATTGATTTAGCATGAGTAGTAAGGCCATAATCTAGAATTATGAAGAAGTTGTGCTGCCCAATATTAAAGAAATACCTAATTACTTGTCTAGCATTAGCATAATTTGATATGAATCCATTGGCTCAAACTGGGTTGGTGCAAACCAGGTCAATGTGGGATGGTGGAAAATGGGAGCAGATTTAGGAGGTAGGGAATGACCCAAATATTTAGGGAATGTAGGGAGAGTCCAGGAGTCAGTTGGAATTATCTTTTTTATTTTTTCATTAATAGCTTATTTAATACTAGGAAGTTCTTGTGCTAGTCAGTCTAGTATTTTAATTGTTTTGTTTGGTGTAATTAAAGATTTGTCCCTCTCGAAGTGGACTGTAGTACTGTACTATTCTTGTTCTTTTCAGTGATCTATAGCCGATTTCCCTGTTTGTGTTGGTTTCATACTTCTATTGCCGGGAAACAAATAACATTGGTGTAGACTTGAAATATCTTAGGAGAGGGTGGTGATTCACGCAGGAGCTATTGCGAAACATATTGCAACGATATTTGTAAAAGTCGATTCCATCGAGTGCCTAAGAACAATATTGCGGCCTTGAAATAACAAGCAATTTCGCAAGAAAAATCAGCATCCTGTGGTGATCGTTTTGAAGATGGTGAATATTCTTGGAGGTAGCAACAAATACCTGGTAATTAAAACAAGATGAATTTCCCAAGTTTTATGGAAGGGATCCACAAGACTGGATATTGAAGACAAAGAACTATTTTCGATGCTATCACATACTGATAGATACCGGAAATCGAAAGCTTAGATTTATGATTAAAAAGCCTGATTCGAGATAGGCTAAATCTCCAATTACAAGGTACAAACCCTAGTTGATAAACAATACATTAATATCCCATTCCCTACTCTCTAAAGTATTATAAAAACAAGAAAGGTAAAATTGTCCCACGATTAGCTCCTTTATTTTTGGCAACCCATGATTAGCTCCTATCTCGGGTAAATGACTAATGTAGTTGACCATATTTCTAGTAACCGACTAACTGAATGGACCCAAGGTGGCTTGATTTGTGGATATGTATCACATACCCAATAACATAAGTCAATGTGGCTTCTAAGCATTTAGAGGGGGGCACACTGGATCTATTTTCATGGATCTCGGCCTATCAACACATCTTGTTTCGGGAAGATCTCGTTTGTGCTCTTTAGAAGAACTTCATAATTGCCTAATTCTAGAATTCGGATGATATTTTGTGCAGCAGTCGGTAGACAGGTCTCATGCAAGAATACCGTCAAGAGTTTGCTATAAGATAATCACGAGTTTCTAACTGGCCAGATCATTGCCTTCTCGGGGTGTCCTTAAATGAACTCAAAGAAGAACTAAGGGCGGATGTAAGGATTCGCAAACCCAAGACTGTTTATAATGCTATATGTCTCGCACTTGAGTTCGAGTCCAAGTTGCAGGAAAGAGTACTAGTGCTCTTGCCTCAAAATCAACTTCTTCAAGTAATGTTTACATGGAAGTGACTCACTAGAAATCTTCCAAGCATTGCTTAACTGATGCAGAGAAACAAGGTATGTACCTTTAGGGGGAATACTTACCTTTAGGGGGAATACTTTCGATGTAGGCGCTGTTGTAAAACCAGGACTTTCAAGCTTCTTGAGGCTGTCAATGAGGAAAATAACTAGATTACTTTTTTGGGTGATAATCAGTCAAGTTTGACTCGAAACAACTTGACTTGAGGACTAGTTGATTTTCAAGGACAGTTATGAAACGATGTCAAACTAGGTCAGGGTAGACCCGGTCAATGTGGGATGGTGGGAAAAAGGCGGCGAAGCCAAAAGGTGGGGGATGACCCAAATATTTAGGGAATGTGGGGAGTCTGGGGCAGTTTTCTTCTTTATTTTAGCATTAGTACTTTTTTTAATGTTAGGAAGTTCTTGTACTTGGTCAGTCTATTGGAGATTTGTTCCTTTTGAAGTGGAATATTCTATTCTTGTTCTTTCAGTACTCTATAGCTGATTTCCCTTGTTTGTATCAAAATCATCTACAAATCTGATAATAATTTGCATCTAAGTACTTGTAAACTCATAAGTGAGTTGTGCCTGAGTACAAAATAAATATGTAGAGCGCATCATGGTAACAAGATGAAATGTATCATATAAAATGTAACTAAATCTTTGGGCTACTACTCATTTTGGTAGTGACATTCCCCTTTCTTGATCTTTTTGGTAATCTATAGCTGATTTCTCTATTCATATCAAATTCACCAACAAGTTTGATAATAGTTTTCATGTTAGTACTTGTAAACACATCAGTGGGTTGTGCCCGGGTAGGGTACAAACTAAATATGTGAAGTATTTCATGGGATAACAAGATGAAATGTTATATGTAGCATGTAACTAAATCATTGGGCTACTAGTCATTTCGGTAGTGAGATTCCTCCTTCTGTTCGTTCTCTGATTCGAGAATATAGAATAGTGGAACAATTACGACATTCTAATATGGAGGTGTAGATTTCTTATTACAACTTATCTCTTGAACTTCAATTAGTCAAGTTGGTTTCAATTAAATCTTGGATGAAGTTTGCAAGTATGGATGTTTTTTTAATTTTGTCAGATATTTGGAGCCGCTAGCAATTGCTTTGGATAAAGAAAAGTGGTCATTAGTTCAGTTTTTGTTTTCATCTTCCTACACTGGATATGGCATATCAAGCTTGAAAGAGGTAACTCATCTTTCTCACTTAGGTGGAGTTTGGCTTGTAAATGGTCTAGATTCCAAAGAAAAAAAGGTGAGAAAAGCTTTTTCTTGAGTTGAAACTAAATTTAAGATATTAAAATGTATACACACAAAATTGTTGTATGTACATCAAATAATATATGTGCAAAAGAAACAAGCATAACTTTAAGTACAATTCAGGTGGCTATGTTAGGGTATTTAAACCCACTTTAGTTATCATAATGGATGGGAAATAACATTTTTAAAGTAGGACTATAAGCAAGCTTTGATTTTATTCTTTCAAATCCTTGCACCTACTTTCTTTACTTGTCTTTATCATCGTCTTTCTTGAATGCTTTTTCCTTAATTTACTTTCTTTAGTCTGGACTCTTGGTCTTATGCACTAGAAGTGAAAACGTCAGTGGATAGAAAGAACCACGGGAAATGAATGAAATAAAGGCTAGATCTAAGACTCGTTTTGGATACAGATTCACCACCGAAACATACAACAGGCTATCGAAGATACATATGCACCACTCTGGCTAGGAAATCATGTCTAAGAGCTCTACTCAATTTGCCAAGATTAAACTAGCAAAGACAAGTTATTCTTAACTCACACTCAATAGATAAACTAATAAAACTTTGTTTCACCCATAAACTCATCTGCATTCATTAGTCTTCAAATTCAATACATAAAAGAAAAGTTAAATCAACCTACCAAACTTCCACTAACCCATGATTTATAAAAAAAACTACGCAAATGCTAATTGCTACCTAGAATGCAGAAAGTACATACTAAGAAATCATGAAAACATACTTAAAATAAAACTAAAATGCAAAACAAGAACATGTTAAAAGTGAAGCAAAAAAGCAGGTGGTGGAACGTGGGATTATTATTTTGTTCTTCTTTTTTAATGGAAGCCACCATGTATATTCAATTTGATTCAACTGACCTATGTTGGTTCTGACCCAATGTAAAATTTAGAGACGACTATCAATTTCTGGAGAGGTAACACTTGGGTACTCATAAAGGTGACTAAGGTATTCATAAGGAAAAAAGTTACTAGGGTATTCATAGGGTACACGTGAGACAGTCAAAGGCTGAAGTTTTTTATTGACCCATTAACCAAAGAATATATATGAGACGGAACTTAAACCAAACAACCCATTGAATGGTATGTAAGGTTATACACCACTCATAGCCTACTAGTATTGTACTAAACAAGAGACCCAATTAGAGATGTCTATATATGATAATGAGATTAGGGTTAATAACTTCTTCCCCAAGTTTACATAATCAACAATGAGAAACAGGTTTAAGATTGATACACTCTGAACACATAATTCTATCTTTATCTCCATCATCGTGATTGTATATTCATTAGCATAGAGAACATCATGTTACAAGCTTTGGAGGATCCCATGTTGACTAACAAAAGCTAATACTACCTTAGTCTAATTGCCTGAGGTTGAAGTGCATGACCTAACCTTGTGCCATTAGCTCATCAATAAACTGTGAGCTTGTTGAAACCTCATTGGACTCCATAACGCAACATAGACATCTAACTTCATTGCTCCACCATCTTAGGGGGAAAAATCTTTTGTACTTGCAAAAAGTTTTATGCAAGTGTGGTTTGTTTAAGATGGTAAAAGACTGGATGAATACTATTAATAGGTTTGGTTACATTATATAGCGTTAATAATGAAACCATAAAAACCTAACCAGGCTCGTGGGCTCTTACTATAACCCTAATAATAATAATATAGCCTAATACTCCCACTAGTTATAGCAGTAGACTTTGGGTGCTTATCAATCCATTTGATCCGTTCCTCTTTATTTGATCTATCTTAGTTGGAAAATAACTTCAATCGAACCATTCATAACCAAATGGGTTGAAACTGCCATAGGTCGCTTGTTTGTTTTAGTTTCTCATTGTTTAGTCCATTAAATCTTGGTTTTGCTTCTTTCATATTAAAGGATGCCTTGGAGCTTGATCAGTTGATTAGTCACTTAATAAACAAAGAAGACTCAGAGGGTGTGGTGCTGCTTGGGCACAGTACAGGGTGTCAAGTAAGTGCTTTCGGTTTGTTTTTCTTGAAATCACAATTGATATTGAATTTAGATGCATGTAGTTATATAAATTTCTAATTTTTTTAATAGGATATTGTTCGTTATATGGGTACCAATGCAGCATGCTCAAGAGCTGTTCGTGCTGCTATTTTACAGGTACTAGTTATCCATACAACTTAGCTTGTTTTTTGTCTAGAGATTGTAATCTTGACTAGGTCTTCATTTTGAATGAGAGTAGATGTAGTAAAGCGGAGTAGGTTGATTAACAAGTGAAAAAACAAGGAAATACATTTTACTATATTTTAAATATTTATCACTGTGTTTAATATGATTACAAACCCATAGTATTGCTGTTAAATATATATTAGGGTTGGCTGTCATAAGTCTAATAGTTAATCAAGTTTGTGTTCTTGGTATTCTGTCTATATATACTTATACACTATATTATAATAAAAACATTTGGTTTACTTTTACACACAGACTTTTGTGTTCTTGGTACTGTGTCTGTATGTACTTATATGCTATGTTATAATAAAAACAATTGTTTCACTTTAACATGGTTTCAGAGCATTAGAAGTCCATTCCGTGCCGTGTCTCAACTCTAGAAGCCACTTCCCGTCATATATCAACTCCAATGACTTTCTAGTTTACTCATCTATATCAGTTTTCTTGATTTACACAACTTGAATCACCACCCACATAAATACTCTCCATTCCAACCTGGCAGCACCACTCGACTACTGGCAGTCTCACACACCACTGATTTTAACCACTACTTTATTCAACTCTGCCCGTTTTTTTGGCACGTGGGGTTACACTGCCGGCTCCACTGTGTTTGCTAGGACATTTCGACCCAAACCACTGCTCCAATTTTGCTGGCCACCGGCTACCGCCTTCACTGGTACCTCATTTTCCAGGTTTTTTTATCAACCTTCCCTTTTCATGCCAAGTGTTATTTTTCCTTTTAGTATCTTTACAATTCCCTTCTGTGTTTGTGACGAGTTATAGAAACATGCAATCATATTGTGTGGAGCCTCTCACCATCCTCATCTTCATTTTTTTCAATGTGTCTGCTTAATTCGTTGATTGGATCCTGGTTGAGATAAGTTGGCTCCTAAAGCCCTAAAATGTGTCTTTCTATGTTTTTCTCGTCTTCATAAAGGTTACAAATGTTATTCTGCTAGTCTGAATAAGTATTTCATGACTATTAATCTCATTTTTTTGATCAAAAATATTTCTCCAGCAATCTATAAGTCATCTCAGTTAAACTAAAGTGGTGTGGGTTCAAATCTTTGCAACTTGCATGTGCAAGTTGATTAGAATGTATTCAGGAGTAGAATTTTTTTCAGAAAAAAAGAAACTAGCAGGCACGTTTATATAATCTCTTAGAGGTTCTCAGGTTAAATATAATTTAACAAGCTTGGACCTTTTGGTCCACCTAAAGGGGGAGTGTTGGAAAATATTTATTGGGTTAGGCATCATAAGTCCATTAGCTATTAGCTTTGTCTATATATACATGTACATTATTTGATAATAAGAATTTCTCTTTTACCTTTACAATTGCATCATTAGTTATTTAGTTTATATTTTTGCTTAATGTGATCGAGGAGGCTGTTTGCCATGAAGCTAGAGATCCCTTGTTCAGATTGAGATAAGAATGAAAAATTACCAGTTCACAGAAAGTAACTCCTAAAGTAACTAGTACAAACTTCGGACAGACTAAAACATTATCTCTGTTTACTTGATCCACACATTAAGCAGACATACAAGCACATTGAAAAATAATCACAACTGCAATTTTGAAAGTTTGGAATGCAATCTAACAACATAAAAGGAGCGAATCAAGCATCAGAACATTATCGAGGAATCAAAATCATTGGCTGTAAACATACTATCCATGGAGACATTTGTGAAGATTGATGGTGTACTTTTTTGTCCCCACCTTTTCTTTTCTTCCTTTAGTCTTCACCATTCTTTACCTTTGTGGACTACACCTTAGCTAGGATTTTGAAATCTTTGGGTGACTTTCTGTGTTTCCTTTTTAGCAACTTAATTTTAATTTTATTTTACCTATTTGGCTTGGATAACAAATAACCCAAATTAAACCATTTAGAAGTGGGTTCTAAATGCTTGAGTTGATCTTCCACATTGCTATTGTATTCAAAACAGAAGAAATTACACCCATAACAAAGGGTTTATAATGATTTGAAATTTCTTTTCATATTTATTCGTGTTGACTTTCAAGGTGTCTTGTTAAAGGTTTGTGCCCACATCAATTGCCTATACTTGTTTTTCAAACAAATCATTACCAAAAGATTGACTGATCATCGAATTATTCAGGCTCCTGTTAGTGATCGGGAATTCAGAGCAACTCTTCCTGAGACTGCTGCAATGATTGATTTGGCTTCAAAACTAATAAGTGAAGGTCGAGGATTTGAGTTGATGCCTAGGGAAGCAAATGAAGATTCTCCAATAACTGCTTATAGGTGTGTTTAAAAACTTGTGTAACTAAGAAGTAATTTTGCCCTGATCTCAACACCCCCCACCCCAACACTAAAAAAATACCCCCTACTGTTTGGTTTTACTGGGTATGATTGTTTATATGTACAAGTGCCATTGAAACTTATTAGCCATTGTATTTATGGTAAATTAAAAGGTTTGGAAAACTATAATGTTGACCACATGGGCCTTCTGAAAATCAAGAATCCTTGGTATTTCTTGAAATTTTAAACATGTCTGAACTTGAAAAGTTTTCAGAGGGATTCTCTGGTATCAAGATGGTGGATTGTAACAAGGACTTTTTTTTATTTTAGTGTAGTATTTCTGTAGCTGATGAACCCGTGACACTGCAGATTTCACTCCCTGTGTGCGTACATGGGTGATGATGACATGTTCAGTTCGGATCTTAGTGATGACCAACTAAAACAGAGACTTGGTCATATGTGTAACACACCTTGCCAGGTATGTGCATGTCCATTTAAAGTATTACAGATTCCCAATTACATGTTGCACGAGGGCAAATCTAGTGCACGAGGTTCCCACATGTGCGAGGTCTTGGGGGGTGACTTTGGGCATGATGTATGTATCTTTACCATCACATTAAGAGGCTGTTTCCATGACTTGAACCTGGGGACATCATGTGGCAATAATCTTATCATTGATCCAAGATCCCCCTCTCTAATCCTGTACATGGTATATAATAATTTGTATTTCACTATTTTGCAGGTGATATATTCTATGGCTGATGAATATGTACCAGATTATGTTGACAAGAAAGCGTTGGTGCAAAGGCAAGTGCAAGGACTTAGTTTCACTTGACCAATTTATGGGCATTATTTTTTTAAAGACGGGTGATTTTTTGTATGTGTAAGAGCTGATGGGATGGGCTGTGTGTTGCTACACAAATCTTAGTTAAAGGATTAAGGCTCAGGAGCAGTGCGAGAATGAGGTTTTACCAAGGATCAGGCTGGAACTTGGTCTCGACCTTAACTGTTAGGAAGCAGGCTGCAGCTGGGCGGAGTATTTGCGAGACAAAAACAACACCGTGAGCCTCGCCTCGGGTGGAAAGAGTTTCTCCCTGAGACCATACTCCGGTGTGAGAATAAGTATGTGTATTAAGAGAATTTGAAAAGGAAGATTAATAAGTGGCTAGTTGGTAGTCAAATTGTTCTTCGAATGTCCTCTACCTGTGGAGTGGAGAGGTATTTATAGTGCTTGTGGATGGAAACAAAACATGACATGGTTCTATTTTTGGAAGTCTGTGGTCAACGACATGAGCCTGAAATCCCCTACTCAGGGGGTTTTATACCTTTCTAGTGCAAAGGGTTTTTGACTTGGAATTAATGTCATTTGTCTTCGTAGTTGACTTGGGGATTTTATGGGCTGCCTTGACCTTCTGTCAATGTTTTGGCTTTATTCGTTTTGTCATCTTATGTTTCCTTCTTATTCTCTTGCAACCAATGAATGACTTCCTTGGTTACCATGCTTACGTGAAGATTTTTACAAGTGTTGAACATGGGGACTCACGATGTTGTTTTTGCGTCTCGGTGGTAACTTGCCCAGCCGCGGCTTTGGGCTTACTCCCCCAGCTGTGGTTTGGGCTTACGCTTCCTTCAGTCACGGTACGCCGCCCTAAAGGTGAGCCACGGCTTGGTTTCATTGTAGTTCGGGCGAACCCTTTGCTCCGCGGTTAGGTTCTGTTTCCCTCTCAACCGTGGTCAACACCGAGGGTACTACCATGTTCTCATCGTTTTTGTTAGTTTTGGGGTGATACCCCTTCATGTCCCCCCGTCCAATGTCATGGTGTCAAGCATGCCATTGGAATAATAATAATTGCTTTGTGTTTTGGCGGCTGTACCTCCTTGTCATCTTTTTGACTGATGTGACAAACTTTTGTCAATCGACACCTTGTCAACTGCGCCTCGAGCCGCGGCCCTAGACATCATTATGTCCTTAGCCTATGAACCGATTTTGACCCTTGCCTCTTGATGCCTATAAAAACTTCCTCTTCCCCATTTTTCATTTCCAAGCTTTTCTACTTTCTCTCATCCAAGAACACGCATCTTTCCGGTAAGTCTTTCGAGCCCTCTTCTGTGCGTCTCTAATGGATTGTAGAAATGACATGGGTCTTCAAACCTCGGTTATTTCTCAAGATTTTCTAAACAACTTTATGTTTCGCTATGGTATTTCCTCCGAGCTTAGCCCCACCGTCCCTCCCCACTCGTCGACCGTGAAGGATGCACCGGTTGAAACGATAGCTCTTTATACTTAGTTCTTTAGTTTTTGTAACTTTCGGGTTCTGGTGAGTCGCTTCTTGTGCTTGCTTCTTAGGTACTATGATATTTATCTATCACAACTAGTTCCTTTAGGTTTGGTCAAGGTGTACCATTTTGAGATATCATGTCGCACCCTTAGCTTAGAACCCAAAACAAACCTTTTTAGGGCGTTTTATAAGTTGGCTAGGGTAGGTGATTGGCTAACCTTTGAGGAAAGAAAAGCGCCCAAACCTACTCTAGTGTTACGTACCATAACCAGTTTGAAGCATTGGAAGGACCATTTTTTCATCATTTATGCTAGTGTAGTTCCTTTTGAGATGCACTGGTTGGAAACTAGTAAGTGCATTCAAGACCCTTTTCCCGAATCCGACACGTATGACATGTCTGCTTATGACCTTTGAAAGCCGAACCAACTCCCTTTCGTAGCTATTCTGAGCATTTTCTTGTGATGGTTGGTGTTAGTCGTAACTAGACTGACCTTAACATAGTTCCGTTCATGATAAGGGAAACGTAAGTTGCCTCCCCTCTATGCCTTAATGTACATGTTCATGCACCTGATTATGTTTATATGTTGTGCTTTCATAGGGATGGGGCTTTTCGAGCGCATGAAGCTATCTGCCAAGGAAGATGTTACTGAACAGGTTGAAGCTTTGCCTGAGGGCGCATTTCCTATATTGGAGATGACTGCTGTCTTCGTCGTTCAACTGGGTGAATTTCTGCCACCGCCCTCCCGCAAGCGAAAAAGCAATGACGAAAGTGTGGCCCCTGTGAGCCGGCCCAAAATGAATCGCCAGAAAGGGTTAGGTGGTCCGGGGCTCAAGCCGAGGTCGTCGCCTCCTCTTGCATTCGCCGCGACTCGCACGGCAGGTCCCTTAGCTGCGGCTGGGGTGTCTTATGGCTCAGAGTCGGACAGTGCTAGTTTTGTACCCTTGTCTTCTGATGGCCAGTATGTTGGTGGCTCGGGTAAGGAAACATGACTGTTTCTTTTGAGGACACTGACTTGAATACGAAGGAGAAATTTGTTCCTGACTGGGATTTGACTAATGGAATTGTCTTTGAAACTCCGAAGTTGTGTAGGGAGTTCATGTTCGCGTCTCGCACGCCTGTTGAGTTTTATCACGGGAAAGGTTTGAAAAACAGGGAATTGTCAAACGCTGGTTGTTTGGCTGTAGTGAATGGTTTGTTTTCGTTTGTTGAGATTCATGGTCGTTGGGTTGAAGGTGTTAATGAGATTCGTGATCTCAAGAAGCAAGTGTCAAAATTGGAGGCTGAGAACGCGTCTCTCAAGTCTCGTTGTGATGTGTCTGAGCTTGCTAAAGAAAAACTTACCCAGGATCTCAGTGGTGTCTAGAAGGAGCTTTGTATTCAACATGCTGTGGTGAAAAAACTTGCTTCGGAATTGCAGGATAATAAAATGGCTCATGAAGGTCGTATTGCTAGCCTTGAGGAACAGGTAGCGTTTTGATCCCTTCTACAATACTTCTGTTCACTCTTTCAACCTGGCCATTGCCTTGGGGATGGGCTACCGAAGTTAGAATCTGTTAGATCTTCAAATCTTCGCACCATGATTCGAAGGGGTTTTCAGCGAATGCTTGCTATTATCTGTTACGATGAACAACGGAAGGCCGAAACGACATATGATGTTTTCCCAAACAAATTTTCTAACCTGCTGCCCCGTAATTGTCATGAGGGCTTTGGCTTCTACCCACTTTGTGAAGTAGTCGACTGCTACTAGCAGCAATTTAACCCTTCCAGCCGCTTCTGGAAATGGACCAACGATGTCCATTGCCTATTTTTGAAAAGGCCAAGCTGCACTAACAGAGATCATATCATTTTTCGGATGGTGACACACGGGGGCGTGCTTCTGACAACTTTCACATCTTTGGATCTCGGCCATGGCACTCTTATGCATACCCGGCCAGTAGTATCCTGCTCCCATTGCCTTGGCTACCACCATCCTTGGGCCTGCATGGATTTCACATGTACCCTCATGTATTCCCTGGCGACATAGTTGGCTCATCTGGTGTGAGACAACGTAGTAGTGGTCCCATATATGACCTACGGTATAGGACCCCTTGGTGTAATTCATAATGCAGGGATTTTGCTTGTATTGCGCGTGCTTCTCCTCTTTCTTCCGGCACATCCCCATTTACCAGAAATATGAAATTGGGTTCATCCAGCATTCCTTCACTACACCTTCTATGGAAGCTACATCATTTTATTCGATTGACGGCGCCTGTAATACCTCGACTTTCAGTTCCTTGGCTAGGTGCCCAAAGGCGACGGAGGCCAGTTTGCTAAGGGCATCTGCTTTCTTGTTCTTGCTTCGCAGGACGTGTGAGACGCGACATTTTTTGAAACTGCTGATCATGCTCTTTGCTTTTTCCAGGTAAAGCTTCATTGTTTTCTCTTTCGCATCATAGGACCCATTAATTTGGTTTGCAACTAGCAGCGAGTCTACATGAGCATGGAGTGTTTGGATTCCCATATGCTTAGCCAGCCTTAAGTCGGCCGGTAACGCCTCATACTTTGCTTCGTTGTTGGAGCTCCTGAAAGCTAACCTGAAAGCATAGGTTATTTCCTCTTGCCCAGGTCCTACTAGTATCATTCCGGCGCCTGATCCTTCATCGTTTGATGCGCCATCAGTGTGCAAGCACCATTCCTTGTCATCCTGACTCGTGGCTTTTCCGCTGGCATTGTGACCCTCTTTCTCTTGCGGCATCTCCGTCAAAAAATCAGCTACGAATGCCCCCTGATTGCAACCCTTTGCTTGTACTCTATCTCAAAGACTCCCAACTCGATAGCCCATTTTGCTAGCCTCCCTGATATCTCCGGTCTTCTCAGTATTTGTTGTATAGGTTGGCTAGTCCAAACCTTAATTACATGGGCTTGAAAATATCTTCGCAATCTCCTGGAAGCATATACTAAAGCAAGAGTTAGTTTTTCAATAGGTGAATACCTGGTTTCTGGGTCTTTGAGAACCCGACTAATGAAGTAGATCGGGGTCTGTTCTCCTTCTCTGTTTGTCATCAATACTACGCTTACGGCTTTTTCTCCCGCAGACAAGTATACCACCAGTCGTTCCTTGGGGAAAGGAGCCACTAGCCTGGGCAGGTTGCTTAAGTATACTTTCATTTGTTGAACTGCTACTTTTGCTTCCTTTGTCGATACAAAATCCTTCTTGCTCAAACAGTTGTGTAAAGTGGTCATGAAAGGTATAGCACTCTCAGCATCATAGTTGTCAATAGCGAATAGCGGTAAATAGCGACAAGCCACCTATATGCTACGTAGCGAATAGCGGTAAATAGCGACTGCTATTTCGTGTTTAGCGATTAAGTAGAATTATATGTAAGATTGTTTTACATTTAATAGATAAGCATGTTTAGTAATAAAGTAGTAGGAAATCTAAGCAAAGACCCCCAAAATAGCTAAAATACTTCATTACTAATCATCTAAATCTCATATTTACATAAATAAAATTAAAAAAAAACCCGCTATGTAGTCGCTATTTACAAATAGCGACCGCTTGGCGCCACGCTACATAGCGCGCTATAGCGGTTGCTATAGCCGCTGTTGACAACAGGGCTCAGCATGTTTTGACAGGTGTATGTTCAGGGCTACCAGGCATCCATTAAATGTCTTTACTTCTTTGACGGATTTGGGTGACGACATGTTGAGGACAGCTGCCACCTTCTCAGGGTTAGCTTCCAACCTTTTCTTTGTCACAATCACCCGTAGAAACCTCCCTTTTTCTACTCCAAATGAACACTTCTTGGGGTTTAATTTCATATTGATTGTCTTCAAAGTTTGAAAAGTCTCGGCGATATCTGCGAGTAAGGCTTCCTCGTCGTGACTCTTTATCACCACATCATCCACATAAATTTCGATGTTTCTTCCTGTCTATGGTAAAAAAGCTTTATCCATTAATCGTTGGTACGTTGCCCCTGCATTCTTCAAACCAAATGGCATCTTTGTGAAGCAAAAGATGCCAACATCTGTGTAAAAGGCAGTCTTATCCTCATCCTCAGGTGCCATTTGCACCTGGTGGTATCCTTTGTAAGCATCCAGGAAACACTTCAGAGGAAAACTTGGCAGGAATCCACCTTCAAATCAATATCTGGGAGTGGATAGTAATCTTTAGGGCATACGTTGTTAAGGTCTTTGAAGTCGACGCACATTCCCCACGTGTCGTCGCTCTTCTTTACCATTACCGGGTTAGCCACCCAGGTTTGATAACGTACTTCTCTGATAATACCCGCCTCCAACAGCTTCTTGACTTCTTTAACCACAGCTCGACTTCGCTCTGGGCCCATATATCGACGATTCTGGGCAACTGACTCTTTTGATGATCATGTGTTCAGTTTATGCTCTGCCGTGTTACAAGGAACACCCTCCATGTCAGTGGGTTGCCATGCGAAAACATCCAAGTTGTGTTGCAGCAGATGACGAAGTCGTTCTTTAGTGGCATCTCCTAATTGCCCCCCGATGGTGATTTTCTGTTCTGGGAAGAGAGGGTTAATTAGCTACTTGTCCAATGTTGGACATATTGGCTCGTGTTCTCTGGCTGCTGTTCCTGCGGTAATTACCTTTACATCCTTGCACTCTTTGTTGGAATACACAGTGACAACCCCGGTTGGGGTGGGGAATTTAATTGCGGCATGGACTGTGGATATGACCGCTCCAAGCATGCACAAATTTGGCCTTCCGAGTAGGAAATTGTGAGATGACTCCGATCTCACGACCATAAAAGTCATGGTGACCTCACGCCATCCTACGTTGTAACCTATCGCAACAGGCAGCTGTATTTGGCCTAGGGTCTGCACCATCTCTCCTGCGAAATCGGTGAGTTGGTGTGTCCTTGTGTCCAGATTTCTTTTGATTTCCTTATCGAGCTACAAAAACAGTGTTCGTACATAATTTCTTAACTACTCCCGCTATCTACATATATTCGGTGTACCTGATGTCCTACGATGATGGCTGAAATTGTAAGAGGGCCATTGGCAAAGCTCCCGCTATGTATCGGAGGGAATGAAATTTCTTGTGCCATCTAAGGTTCCATGTGGTCTGAATGACGCTTGACGCTGTACTCTACGACCCTCATCATAAATATCTCCTTCCTTTTGTCTCCCGTTTGAGGTGTTTTCTTTAGCTCTCTTAGTAGGCGTGCAAGCTTTCCGTTTTTATCGCCAGCTCGATTTGTTGTTTCAACGAGAAACAATCATCTATCGCATGCCCGTTTTCTTTGTGGAACTCACAGTACTTGCTTGTGTCTCTTTTTACTCCAGACTTCAGTGGTGTGGGCTTGGTGAAGTTGATGTTTTCTGTAGCTAGGATTTCACTAGGGGTTTTAATCAAAGGTGGGAGGGTCACATCGGGACCTTGTGGGTTCCAGATTGGGGGTGTGAAATGTGGTTGAAAAGATGGGCTTCGTTGGGGGTATCGCGGCTGGAAGTGTGGTTTCTCCCATGACCTCGAAACTCCCGGTCTCTTCTGTGGGTCCCACACAGGGGACACAAGTTTCTTTGGCGTCTTATCTTTCAACTGCTCGCTCGCCTTCTTTCCCCTGACAAATGCTTTGGCTCTCTCCAACATCTCGTCCACTGTCTTTGGAAGGTGCTCGTGGAATCTCTCTACTAACTGGTCATTTCTTACCCCGTGGATAAAGGCTGAGATTTGGATCGTTTCCCCGGCTCCTCGGACCTGCATGCTTTTTTTTGAATATCTTGTGATAAAGTTTTCAATAGACTCACCATCGCCTCTCTTGATGTTATGCAACTCAGTTGGGTCTTTGGCGGACAACCTTTGTTGACTGAAATTCCCGAGGAAATCCTCCTCCAACTCCTCAAAGCTACCGATCTCTCCGACTGGAAGGCTGTCGAACCATACCCTAGCTGCACCAGTTAGGGTCTGAGCAATCATGTGACACCATACGAGGATTGACCACTGTTTTACCTTAGCGGCGCCTATGTAGATTGCAAGATGATCATCCGGGTCTCCTATGCCGTTATACTTCCCCACATTGGATAGCATCTTGAGTTTTGGAGGAAAAGTGAATTCCGCTATTCTTGGTATGAACTTGGACCTGGCCCCGTCGATGGTCGGTATGGTTTGCTGAAATCATCGTCGGCCCCCACCTTTTCTCTGATTATGGTGGCGCCTTGGTTCATCTTTGCCCTAGAATCGTCTTTGACGTTCTTCGCCTTGTCTCCCCGACCATCTTCTTTTTCCTCACGACTCCTTCGTTCCGGGGTTTCTTCATACTCTAGGCATGTTCGGATTTCCCTTAGACGTCGTTCCCTTTCTTCCTTTTCCAGCATGGAGAGGATTTGCTCTCGGTTTTTGTTGATGAAATCCGGGGTGATGACATTGCTGCCGTTGTCACCCCCCGTTGTGGTTCCTAGTGCGGAGGTATTGGTGTGTGGGTTCTCGGTGTTGGTGGCGTTCTTATGGTGAGGGGTTCCTTGGCCTGAATCCATGGCGTTTTTTTGGGTAACGTCTAGCTCCCAAGGATTAAGGCTTAGGAGCAGTGCGAGAATGAGGTTTTACCGAGGATCAGGCTGGAATTTAGTCTCGACCTTGACTGTTTGGAAGCAGGCTGCGGCTGGGTTTGGATTCGGCTGAGCGGAGTATCTGCGAGACAAAAACCAACATTGTGAGCCTTGCCTCGGGCGGAAAGAGTTTCTTTCCGAAACCACACTCCGGCGTAAGAATAAGTATGTGTATTGAGAGAACTTGAAAAGAAAGATTAATAAGTGGCTAGTTGGTAGTCAAAGTGTTCTCCGAATGTCCTCTACATGTGGAGTGGAAGAGGTTTTTATAGTGCTTGTGGATTGAAACAAAACATGACATGGTTCTATTTTTGGAAGTATGTGGTCAACGACATGAGCCTGAATTCCCCTAGTCAGGGGGTTTTATACGTGCAAAGGGTTTCTAACTTGAAATTAATGTCATTTGTCTTTGTAGTTGACTTGGGGATTTTGTGGGCTTCCTTGAGCTTCTATCAATGTTTTGGCTTTATTCGTTTTGTCATCTTATGTTCTCTTCTTATTCTCTTGCAACCAATGAATGACTTCCTTGGTTACCACACTTACGTGAAGATTTTTACAAGTGTTGAACATGGGTACTCACGATGTTGTTTTTGCGTCTTGGTGGTAACTTGCCCAGCCGCGGCTTTGGGCTTACGCTTCCTTCAGCCGCGGTACGCCCCCTTAAAGGTGAGCCGCGGCCTGGTTCTATTGTAGCTTGGCGAACCCTTTGCTCCGCGGCTAGGTTCTGTTTCCCGTCTCAACCGCGGTCAACACCGAGGGTACTACCATGTTCTCATCGTTTTTGTTAGTTTTGGGGGTGATACCCCTTCACTGTGCATACGGGATTTTTTGGGTATAGGTCAAGTTTAGGTTTGACCTGTGATACTTTTTGGAGATAATTTTTTAATAAATAGTAAGCGTGTCAAAATGATTAGAAAAATCATGTTTTTAACCAATATCCAACTTTTCTAGATTAATGGATGTAGGCGGTTTTATGCATTAAAGGTACACTTGCAATGACTTTCAACTTGTTTGACTATTGTTTTTTAAGTTGCATTCTTTAGATTTTGGCGTTTGACCTGTTAGAGTTAAGAATAATCCATGTCAACCCACTTGGCACTCATATGTATAATGGCAGAAATTGCCACTTGTTATTTCTACGGATAGTTTTTGATCCCGTCTATCATTTTGTTGCTACAGATTGTGTAGAGCATTGGGGGGTGCAGAGAAAGTTGAGATAGAGTGGGGAAACCATTCTCTATCTAATAGAGTTGCTGAAGCTGTTGAAGTGATAATGGGTTTTGTTAATAGTGGGGGTCCTAATGGCTGGGATGATCCTGGACCTAAATACAAAATGCTGCCATGTTCCTGCACATGTTGATTATACAGTTTCCTAGTGTTTGTTACGTTTTCATGTTGTAACTTTATTCTTTTACCTCATTCATGTTTTATTTTCTTTAAATACCAACTATATGGAGTTTGTGATTATTGTTGTTATTTTAGTCAAAGCTTATGGTGCATCGTTGCTCTTTTTTACTTCAAATAATAATTAATTCATTGTTTCGAGTTGGATCAGTTGAATCTGGATTGGTCAAATTTTGAATTGGGATAGAAAACTCTAAACATGCCTACAACTGATGGAAAGAAAACTCTAAACATGCAAAGCATTAGTAAAATACAACTGATGGAATTATAATAAAGCAGTCGTTTCATCCATAGTTGCAGTAAGGTTTTGAGTCTTCAGTCTTTATGGTCATAATACCTGTGGCATATTACAGGGAAATACTGATTGTTGATTCCATTTAACAGTTTCATCTTGTTTCTATGATGGTTACTACTCAATCTTTGTAAACTTTTGATGAAAACTCAAAACCTAACAATCTTTGATATTCGGTGAGATAAAAATCTATGCTTAAAAATACAATGAATTATAAGAATAATAAACAATCTTTTAAGTGTAATGATGAAATTTCCTTTCATTTGTTTGCATCATGTCCTTTCATGGCAATTATCTTTGTTGTAAAGGGGTTTATATTCTACTTATTCAACCTAAAACAATGATATAATAATCTCATGTCTACATATATCTTCTCTCTCTTCAATATAGTTCTCCATAAATATATAAGTCTTGTCTTCTCAAACTCAGAGGTTGTAAGAGCACAATGTGTTTATCTACTTATAAGACTCTCTTCTCATTTACAATGGGCATAAAGACAGATAAGAGTTCGGAGATGAATGATAAACATGAACCAACCGTTTGATTATTGAGAGTTTCAAGAATTGTATAAAACCTAATGATAGCCACTATTTTGTTTTTTAAATATATTTTACCTCAAAAGTGGTTATTTTTCAGTAAAATAAATAACTACATTTACTAAACTTCAAAAGTTTGAAATTTGTGAAAGACTTAAAAAATTGATGCTTAATTTAGTAATAACTGCTAATCGATGTTTGTAAGGGTTTGTAGAAAAAGATTTCAAGAGACGATTATTGTATAGAGACTAATGTAGATAAATGAAGCAATCAACTACTGACGCTATGATTAATATAACAACTGATATGAAAGAACTGATGTAACTAAATACAACTAAAGCTGATGTAAACAATTGATAAAGACCATGCCCTTAAAACAATTGATGTGTATTTTAATTTGTAGTGAACTACTAATGATGAAAAATTAAACAACTGTTAAATCCCTGATGCAATCAACCTTAACACCGTAGGAGGAATACTTTAAGCTTTGATACTAATAAGTTGATGTTGATAGTAATAATGAAAGCTAGGCATCAAATCTGTACCCTCGGTAGCCAAAAGAAGCCTTTTGTGTTTTAATACAATCCCTTAGCTAACTCCACTAACCATCTCAGATCCTCAAAAAGGTCTGTAGCTACTGATCAACCATTGAAAAGAAAATTGATACTAACAAAGCTATTTGGAAATCAAACAAGTCAAGTGCTAATTTCAAGAAAAAAAGTATCCGCCGAACAAATTGCCGTAAACCTTAAGAAGAAGACTATTGAGAAATCTTCACCATCTATAAAAGTTTTAAAAGGTCATCAAAGAAAATATGATGTCAAAGTGTCCAGCAAATCCAAAGTCAACAAAAAAAGCCGGAGACCAAAGAAATCTAACAAATTTGACAAAACCTTAGATGACCCAAAACCTTAGATGACCCAAAACCTAACATCAAGCTATCAGCACTTAGAATTCATAAAGCTTTGCTAAAACCTGGAAGACCAAAGACTAAAAAAGCTTGGGTTTCTATTCATCACTAACCAACTCATTCATGTGTAGGAACATCCACATACCAAAGTTAACTTGTGGATTGTAGATAGTGGATTATGTCGGCTCATGAGAGGTAACAAATCATGCCTACTGAATCTTGAACCATATGATGGTGAATTTGTTACCTTTGGAAGTGATACAAGAGGAGGATACATTACTGGCAAAGGGACAGTCAGTAAGGAAATGTAAGCTTTCATAAGGTGAACTATGTGAAAGAGTTAAACTATAAATAACTAGATAAGCTTTCATAAGGTGAATGATTTGAAAGAGTTAAATTATAAATAGCCGAGTGTATATCAGTTATATGATCAAAAGCATAATACTCTTTTCATAGTGTATGAATATGTTATTTTATCTCTTGCTTTTGTAATATCAAATGATAAATACTCTTAAGTGCCGAGGAGAGACAATATGTACATGCTCAACATGCAGAATGCATCACCTTCGGAAATGTATCATGTTTCATTTCTAAAGCTTCAATAAATGAGTCCTCCAATTGGCACAGAATGCTAGGATATGTAAATCTAAAAAACATGAATAAACTATTTCAAAATGGTTTAGTCACCGGACTACCGAACAAAAAGTTTACATGAGTTGATCATTGTGTTGTTTGTCAAAAAGGAAAGCAACATAAAACTTCTCATAAGTCCAAAGAGTTGAATACTGTCACAACTTCTTTAGACATGTTGCGCTTGGATTTTTTTGGTCCAAAAGGTGTAATGAATTTGGGAAGAAAATTATATTGCTTGGTAATAATAGATGACTTTTATAAGATTCACTTGGATTTTATTTTTAGAAACTAAAGATGAAACAACTAAAATAATAAAATCATTTGTTATTAAAATAGAAAACCATATTGATCAAAAGGTTAAAATTATCAGGTGTGATCAGTAATCAAATTTACAAACTACACTCCTGATTCTTTCTATAAATCCAAAGGTACTACTAGAAATATAGTTCTTTTAGAACTTCTCAGCAAAACAGAGTTGCTAAGAGAAGAAAAAGGAACGTATTAAGTCTGCAAGGACTATGTTATCTAACTCAAACATCCGATAAAATTTTATGTTAAAGAATTCAACAGTACGTGTTACGTTTAGACTATGTTTTTGATAGTTAAGACACATGGGAAAACCGGATTTAAAACTCAAGAAATCAGCTAAGGTGATATTTGGTCAACCGGATGTTAAAACTGAAACCCTAGTTAGCTTTGAGGTGAATGTGCAACCAAATGGCCCAGAAGTCACCAAGGATGCTGACAGAGTTCAGACAAATACCGATGATCCCAAGTTAGCTGGTGAGGCATGAGGTGCACCTACTAGACCTTCAACAATCAGACCTACTAAAATCTCTTTCTCAAACAAAGGTAAGATACCTATGACTGCTTAAGAAGGAGTTGAAAATGAGTCTCAAGAAAAACGGGCTAGATTCTTACTAATAAAGTTTATGGACATGTTACTATATAAGAATGTAAATGAGCTTATAGAAATGCATGCCGATAGAACTCAAGAAACTTTTGGAAAGAAGAAAATCATTGACTTAGTTCAAAGTCCAAAAGAATCTAGAGCTGAAAGGAAAAGGATCAACCCAACTAGAAAAACTAGCATATCAAAACCAATAGCTCCATCTAAACCAAAGGTCACAATTGTTAAGAAAGTGCTATATATGTCATCTAGGAAAACTACCTAAAGCACTCAAATGAGAACCACTCAGTAAGCTCTTGTGTCCATAATTGACAAATCAATACAAATAGCGCCCACTTAGAACAACAAAACAACAACAACGACGATGACGACGATGGCGACGACAACGACGACGACGGCGCCGCCGCCGCTGTCGACGATGACGATGAAGACGACGACGATGACGACGACGACGATGACGACGATGACGACAACAACAACAACAACAACAATAATAATAATAATGATAAAAAAATAATAATAACGATAACAAAAATTGTTGGACCCTGAAAGGATCATACATGTCAATTCAATTGGTGGGTTGATGGTTGTTCTACTGGTACACCCACAAGTCCAAGTATTAATGCGGATGAAGAATCTGCAAAGAAGACAAGTGTCGGCTAACCACATTTTATATGCGGAAAACATAGAACAAATGCTGATAAGTGTTTATTCTTCCGCATTAACAAATGCGGATAGGCTAAAGGAAATACTTAAAAGTTTTGTACATCTGCATTAACTAATGCGGATGCCCGACAACAAATGTGCATGTGTTTGTTCATCCGCATTTTGTCAATGTTGATGACCAAACACTAATGCAGAAGACAAAAGAAGAAGTGCTGATCAAGATCAACACATCCGCATTAGTCAATGCATATGAACAAAAAAAATGCTGATAAAGACTTAGACTAGTTCTGATGTATAGGTCAGGGGTAGTTTAGTCATTTTGTAAAAGGCATATTGTCAACCTATAAATAGAATAGAAAACCTCGTATGTGAGGTGACTGTTGATAGAAAATCAGAATATTTTTGTTTAGTCTTATGTTCTCAAGGTGTATTGTTACTGTTTAATGCTCAAACCCCAGCATTCATTGTAATCAATCACTTTCATTAATACAAAGTGCATTTATGAGTATTTCTTGCATTTAATGTTTCTTGATTGTTTGATTCCGCTATACAATCATTAACTCAGTTATCATATTCGATCCTTGTGAGAATATCAATCTCACAACCCAATCAATTGGTATCAATGCTTTGGCTCTCGGTTCTTCTTCAGAATTGCCTAGATATAAACAAAATTTGATTGATCTGGTTGTTGAGTTGCTAATAGAGTGTTCTACTACCCCTACTTAGTAAACTGCAGAAATCTCATCAATGGTCACTGTTCAGTTGTACTCATCTTCAAGAACAAACCCGTGAACAGTAATTACAACAGAAACATATAAACATCTTCAGATCTGGTTACACATAAAACTGTTTGGACTATTTGGACTAAGTTAAACTTAAACAATCAAACTAAGCTTTATTCAACAAGGATAACAATGGCTTGTTAAAATGGATTCACATAGTTTCTCGGAACTTGGTAATACTCCAAAACGACCCATGATTAACACAAATCTGAGTCTAAGCAATGAAAAATGAGATTCATGAACTATATTATAGGTGTAGATCCGGACTACTGGATTTCAATATGCAAAGGCCCTCACATTCCAATGACTCTTTCTGCTGATCAAGCTGCAATGTACAAAACCACAAGAATTCCTATTGAGGATCTCACACTTGATGATGATGACTACAAAAGGGTAAAAGGTGATCTCAAAGCTTATTCTATACTTACTCAAGCATTGAAAATTGATGTGCTAAAAAGATTAAAAAAGTATGGAACTGCTAAAGCTGTTTGGGATGCACTGATGATAATGTGTGAAGGCAGTAGTGAAGTTGTTGAAATTAACAAGGATAAGCTTGTTAATCAATATGAAACCTTTCATCACTCCAAGGGGGATTCAATCTCTAAACAGCTGCATATATTTGTGCAGCTGGTTAATGACTTAGAGATCATGGGGGTAACTTATAAAGTCAAAGAACTGAAGAAGAAGATGCTTCACAGTCTTCCAGAAAGTTGGAAACAAAATGTGACAATGCTGAAAAACACTCTTCATCTAGAGAGTACCACATTGGACACAATGATTGCCAAAATAGAAGCTCTTGAACTTGATGAGAGAAGAAAAAATCTTGGTGGACCCAGAGTTATTGAAGCTTATAAATTTCCTAAAGACACCCACTCTGTAGAAAATGCTTTCATCACTGAGGATGATGATTTTTTTTCCTCAAGAGATCAAGGGAAGACAACTGGTTTCATTGTAGCTCTACCAACTAACAAGCCATCAACACCATCACAACAAACAGGGTTCTCTGAAACTCCCTCAACTACTACTGAAGATCCAATATTAGAAGAACAAAAGGCAACTTACAATGCCTTTGTTGCTAGCTTTGAAGCTAATTTGGGAGGTAGACTCACCTCTGCTCATCTGATTCAGGAAGACTTGGAAGAAATGGATCCAGATGATGTCAAAGAAATGGATTTGCAGTGGCAAATGGCTATGATTGCAATGAGAGCCAAGAAGTTTTTCAGAAAAGGAAGAAAGCTTAGCCTTAATGAAAACACCAAACTTGGATACGACAAATCCAAGGTGAAGTGCTTCAACTGTGGCATGACATGCCAATTCTCTAGAGAATGTAATGCTCCTAGAAGAAATAACAATTTTCAAAAGAATTCTCAGAGTCAGTCATCTCCATAACCAAGCACAAGCTTTCACTCCAACAATCACCAATAGTAGTATAATCATCAACAACATCAACAACCTTGTCAAAATCAGCCACAATTGACTAATCAAGCTCATGAAAGCAGTCAATCATCTTCAAATGCTCTTGTTATCAAACAAGATGGAGTATGTGATTGGAGCCTATATGCAAAAGAAGTGAAGCCTCAATTTCAGAATCATGCACTCATGGCTCACATCAATGATGGTCCATCTCCCATGCCATTGAGGTAAAATCTAACCTTTGTAATGATAAATGCATTACTGAACTGCAAGGTTATCGAGAGCACAATCATAAATTGGCTGACAAAATAAAAGAAGAAAAGGCTAAGTCAGAGATGCTTATGAGAGAAATAAAAGGTTTTGAAATCAAAATTATATCTCTCATCTTTGATATTGAAAAATTGCATGGTGAGAAGTACACTCTTGCAGCTGAGAATGAGCAACTAACTAAAAGGTTAGCTAAATCAAAAGCTGAACAAACACTCATTGAAGTGAAACTTGAAAAGTTTCTATTGTCTTCAGTCAAGTTGGAAGAGATGCTTGACTCACAAAAAGATCACAATGATATGTCTGGGATTTGGTATAACTCTTGTCCTCCACCCTACAATGACAACTACATTGTCATGCCAGAATCTATTACACTCAAAGAGCAAATTGAACCTAATATTATTGAATCAAAAACAATAGTAAAACAAGTACAAACCCTCAAAACAAAGCAAATGTTTACATTGAAACAAATAAGGAGAAAATCAAATTAGGTCACCCAATTAAAATCAAGGAGTGTTCAGATAAGACAGTGAATGTCATTAAACCATCAAGCCAATCAAGGTCATTGTCCCCTTTGTGAAATTTATACCTGCTGTTTCAAAAGGAAAGAAGAAAGTTGTGAAGTTAGTGAAACCTTCTGTAGAAAGTAGTTCTGATAATGAGATTAAATCTCCAAAAAATTCAAGCAAATCAGACAAGGTTTCACTCCCAAAGAAACACAAGAGCTTACTGATTTCAAAAACTAAAATTCAATCAGACCCCCAATCTTCAAAATCAAGACAAGGAATAGGTTTTGACATATGCAATAAGGAGCATGTTGATCTGTTTGAGCAAGAAGTCAAGAATGGGTTAAGGAAACAAAAACAACCTAAAACAGTTAACAAAAGTAGTGTTGTGAAGCAAACTACTGAAAAGGCTGATTTTGATTCCTCCCCTAAACCAAAGATTGTGACTCTGTTGAGAACGGGTAAATCAACTAAGTCTGCTAAAGCAAAATCAGAATCAAGAAACAAACATGTGTATTGTGACATATGTGAACTGTCTAATCACAAAACAAAAGAGTGATTTTTCAATCAATACTGTTCTATCTGTGAGATGAACAATCATTCCACTAAAAATTGCTATTTCAATAAATATTAATTAGTCTGTAATGTGAATAATCATAATACATCTGATTGTTACTTCAAGAAAAAGGGATTAAGAATTCCCCAAAACAAACCCATCTCAACAACATCATCTGTGAAACCCATAGTTAAAAGTCATTTTCATAATAATCAATCTAGGACGTCTAGATCAGATAATGACATGAGTAACATGAAAGAATTGTGGAAGAATCAAAGAAACAAAAATCACAACAACAAGAAAATATATGATCTTCCCAAACCAAAAATGATGTTTGATAATAAAAAAACGGGTTAAATTTCTTCAAAGGAATAAGGAGCAGAGGTTTCATTACTCCTCTGACTCTTTAGTTGATGTTGATGAGATGGCACAATCAAAATATCATGAGAAATCTCCCAGAACACCTCTATTTAAATCACAATTTAGAGGAAAGTATCAAGAGGTCACCATCATGGACAAGAACAAGAAACCCAAGACCATCATGGCATGGGTTCCATATTCTAATTAGTTCTTCTGTGCTTGCAGGGTCATCCATATAGGTCTAATAGCCTACGGTACATGGAAAGTGGATGCACCCGACACATGACTGGAGATCGTTCCTTCCTTCATGACTTCAAGCATATACAAGGAACTACTATGGCATTCGGAGGAGACTCACAAGGTGGAAGAATTACTAGTGAAGGATCTGTGACAAATGGGATGCTGAGCTTTGATAGAGTGAACTACTATGAACAACTAAACTTCAATCTTCTAAGTGTGTCTCAGATCTGTGACAAGACATACTTAACTCACTTTACTGAAACTCATAGCTACATTCTGAAACCAGGATTTCAGATTTCTAAAGAATGGGTTGTCCTAAAGACTCCGAGGAAGAATAACAACTACATCTTAAACCTGAATTCTACTACACCAATAGATGAGACATGTCTTCTGTCTAAAGCATCATCTGATGAGTCTCAGCTTTGGCACAAATGCTTGAGGCAAACATAAATAGATTGGTCAAAGGAAACCATGTCCTTGGTCTTCCCAAAAAGAATTTCATTTTGTTGATATTCAGTGTGCCTCAAAGGAAAACAACATAAATCTTCTCACAAACCAAAGCTGGTGAACACAAACAATACTCCATTGAAGCTACTTCATATGGATCTGTCTGGACTGTAATGCCCGGAATAAAGTCGAAACGATCCAATTAATAATAATGGGCTTAGCCAAGATTATTTAAAGAAAATAAGCGGGTAATGGAGTATGGACCAAGTAGACCTCGTGAGATATGTGTTTGGTGAGTTTAAGGTCCCGTGAAAGCTCGGAATATATAAACGGATTAGCTTGAGCAGCTCTTATTTGCAACTCAACACTCAATTTCTAGAGAGAGAGAGTAGGGAGAGAAAGTAGAGAAGATGTGAAGATTCAAGGCTCGGTTGATCACAGGATTGAAGATCGGTGTTCGTGGGCTTCCAAACAACAAGAAAACACTAAGAATCCAGGTAAGAAACATCATTTAATCTTTCATTTTGATGTAAACCCAGATTCTAGGGCTTTGGTTTTTGAAAGAGGCAAAGATTCACCCAAAACTCATGTTTTTGTGTAAGAAAACATGTAAGAAGCTTAGATAAAGCTTATTAGGTGATAAACTAAGGTTTTGGATGTAAAGGATTGAAGTTTTGGGTCAAAAATGGGTTGGTTCATAATTTTCAACCCGTTCTGCGAAATTATAGGTTCATCCAGCGAAATTGCGTAGTCATCCAGCAAAACTATGAAAACTTCTTGCGAAACTATATTTTCGCAGGTAGTTTCGCATACATGGTTTTCCAAACAAAGTTGGGCAAAACTAGTAGTGAAACTGTCAGCAAAGATGCCAGTGAAACTAGCAGCGAAATTGCTGGCAAAACTAGCAGCGAAACTGTTGATCTGGTAGCGAAATTAGCAGCGGAATTAGGCAGAAATTAACTCCTTTGAGTGTTAACTTATCTGCAGGACGTGTAGTGCAACCCTTGCTTTGAAAGCTTGATTGAGGAGCTACTCACTGAGTTCAAGTGAGTTCTAGATCCTCTATTTTAAAGATTTTAAACTTGTTTGAGGCTAGAAATGCATACTAAATATACTAAATATACCTGGCAGCGCGACCCCAGCCAGGGGTGTTGCCCCTTGGACCCCACTAGGGGCTGCTACCCCTAGGACCCCGTTGTCAGGGGCTGCCACCCCCGAACCCCCGCTATCCGTAGAGGATCAGTTAGTTTTTATGATGATTATGCTTGTGGTCCATATATATATGTATGTGAATGTATGACGCCTGATGTTTATGATGCATGATGTTTATGATGCATGATGTTTATGATGATGTATGATGTATGATGGTATATGTTATGTATGATGATGCGTGAATGCTTATGTATGATATGTTTTCTTATGTTCCTTACTACGTATCATGATATGACTTTACGTGGTGTGATTATGATAATGAACGAAAGTATTATGTAACGTAAAGTGGAAGTTAATGATAATGTTAAGTGGAATGTAAAGAAAGAATGAATGCATGCATTAATGAACGAACGAATGTAAAAAAGTCTTGCAAGCAAAGTATGGAGGTTCACACCTAATGAAGGGTGTTAACTCAACATTGTGTGGGTTAGCTACCTCGGAAGGATGCACAGTAGGGTCTATCTTTGTGATTGACCATTTGTATGGAACCTTTGTCGTTTACCCCGGTACTGTGGTTAGGCCACCAGTGCAAAGTATGGGGATCTATTATAGATCTCAGCCTAGTACCTGCTTTATGCATGATGGTGGGGTATAACACACGACATTGGTACACCAGAATTTACCTCAGTACTGTGGTCAGGCCACTAGGCGCAAAGTATGGGGATCTATTATAGATCTTGGCCCAATACCTTCTTTATGCATGACAGTGGGGGTAAAGTTCATGGTATTGGTATGGAATGTAAGGAAGTAACAATGACATACATAATGAACGGTAAGAAAGGTAACGAATGATAACACTAACGTATGATGATGCATGAATGAAAGTTAACGAATGATGATGAAAGATAATAATGTTATTATCTATGTGTACATATGATGCTTGATCACACAGGAATGTAAGGAAGGTTTTAAACAGAAGTAAAAGTATTTTACTTTATAAAACTAGAACTCACTCAGCAACGCTGACTTTTATGTGTTTCTAGTTGGCAGGTAATGATTGCTGAGGATGGCACGGGGTGGCTACTTGGCTGCTGACTTTTATGTGTTTCTAGAAGGACGATAGTATGAGGATGTGTATTGACTATCAGGAGTTGAACAAGTTAATGGTGAAGAATTGGTATCCATTATCGAGGACTGATGACTTGTTTGATCAACTCCAAGGTGTTAGTTGGTTCTCGAGGATAGATCTTTGATCTGGCTATCATTAGCTGAAGGTGAAGGAGCAAGATATTCCGAAAACAGCTTTTCGCACATGTTATGGACACTAGGAGTTTCTCATTATGTCTTTTAGTTTGACCAATGCGCCAGCTGCTTTTATGGACTTGATGAATCGAGTGTGTCGGCCGATGTTGGATAAATCAATTAATGTGTTTATTGATGATATCCTGATTTATTGATGAATCGACTAAGTTGACCCATAAAGATGTAAAGTTTGTATGGGGTCAAGCTCAAGAGAAGGCGTTTGAGGAGTTAAAGGCGAGGTTGACTCAAGCTCCTATCTTGTCGTTACCCGATTGAAACGAAAATTTGGTGGTTTATTCTGATGCTTCCTACTCAGGGTTAGGATGGGGTAGGTAAAAGGAGAAATAGAACACTAATTGAAGCAGTAAGAACAATGCTAGCCGATGCTAAACTGCCAATTACCTTATGGGCAGAGGCGGTTAACACATCGTGCTTTGTGCAAAATCAAACTCTGATTATAAAAGAAAGCAACATGACTCCATATGAACTATTGTTTCACAGAAAACCATTTCTTGGATTTATTAAGTCATTTGGTAGTCCTGTCTTAATATTAAACACCCGAGACTATTTGGGAAAATTTTCATCTAAGTCTGATGAAGGATTCTTTGTAGGTATTCTTCTATTTCAAAGGTTTAGAGAGTGTTTAATCCTAGAATAAACATTATTGATGAATCAACAAATGTTGAATTCAAGGACACTCATTTCCAAATCTACAAATTGTCCCGACTGGTTGTTTGATATTGACTCATTTATAAAATCTTTTGATCAGTTTCACTTGTCTGATGTAGGAAACCTACATTCAGCTGAACCTTCTTCAAGTGTAGAAAGAAGAGTTGACTTTCCATTGATTCCTCATACCTCTTCTGAGCAACTGAATGAAGATGTCCCACTCCAAGATGATCCTATCAGACAATCGTCTCAAGATCAAAGTGTTTCAACCGAAGCTGGTCCAAGCTTGGTTCTATCACCTTTAGAAAACCCATCAACTAAATTCAGACATCAAAATCAAGCTACATCTCCAGTTGAAGCAGAAAAAATGTCAATGATGGAAGTAATCAAAGTGCTGATATGTTGAAGCAATCATTGAAACAGATTCAAATTATCTTCATAACTCCCTAACAGTACAAGATGAAAATGCATCTCACCATAATGAGCTGAATGCCTCCAATATTGATGTAACAATTGTTGGTGACTCAATTCCAACCACTAGAATACACAAGAATCATCTAGTAGAAAGCATTATTGGTGAACTTAATGAAAGGGTGACAAGAAGCAAGTCAAGTGTTGCAAACTTTTGTTTATTCTCATGCTTTCTTTATGAAACAGTACCTAAAAACATCAAAGAGGCTCTTTAAGACAATAGCTAGATTGAAGCAATATAGGAAGAATTTCTGCAGTTCAAGAAGCAAGAAGTATGGCAACTGGTAGATCTTCCCGAAGGACAATACCCTATCATTACTAGATGGCTGTAGAGAAACAAAACTAATGGTAGAGGGATTGTCATCATAAATAAAGAGAGAGTAGTGGCACAAGGGTATACATAAGTAAAAGGAATTGATTATGATGAAGTGTTTGCACTTGTTGCCAAAATAGAAGCAATAATAATCTTTCTTGCATATCCAACATCCATGGAGTTTACTGTTTATCAAATGGATGTGAAATGTGTTAGGACCGTTTTCGTACAGAGTACTAACGGATTCTACGTGAGGCCAGATCAAATAGTGCGGAATCCTATTTGATTGGCAATCCAATTAGTGAGAACGACAACTTGATTGATCTAACGATGAAACAAACGTTAAGAATTGATTAGAAATCGATCAGGAACGAATTATGAAGTTGGATAGGCTGTTTAGGATGCTTTGGATGGCTAGGGTTTTTGAATATTTGAAGTCTCTATTATTCCAATAATTATGTGTTATTTATAGGTTTTTAGTTTTCATTCGCATGACTGAACCATTAACCATTAGCATGGTTCAGTCGTGCGACTGATTCATGCAGTTGATTCATATGCACGACTGAAGGTTCAGTCGTGCAACTGAATTAATCTTATGTCTCAGTCGTACGACTGATCCAGTCTCCTGGTTTAGTCGTCCGACTGGTCCATAAGTATGATTCATTCATGCATATGGTCAATAAGTATGGTCCATTAGAATGAATAACCACCTGACTAAATTGAACACATTTCTCAATCATTATTGACTTAGAACTATGTACAACAACCTCAAACCTATATATGATGTTCATACATATAAATTATACTAAATACAATAATAATATGAAATATTTAAAGACAAATAAACATCAAGAAGCATATCATATTTCATTAAGAATTCACATTACATATGTGTAAGAAATGAAAGACTTTTACAATTAAGAACATAAACTAGAAACATGATGTATCAACAAACTCCCCCTTGGACCTAGTTTATCCTATTTTGTAACATTCTTCACATGCTCTTGAAATTTCTTGTACTTCTCTTCTATAGTGACTCCTGCGTGTATCTCGAATGCAAAGCAGAGCCGAATAACATGTTGGAATTGTAGAGCTTGTACAATATCTTGCATGTCAGAGAACAATGGCCACTTGTATAGAGTGTAAACATCTTCAGCAGACAAGTTTTAAGCCACATTGGATCAAATACCCTGATAGTTTCTATCTTCCCTTCTTTGTTCAGAACTATGTCCGCTTCCCCCGTCCTCCAGTCATAATACCACCGTTTGAAGTGTGGAGTGAAGTCCTGAGGCATCTCTCGTAAAGGAATCTTAGACATTATGCGTGGGGGACTCCACTTCAACACCACCTTAGGCCTTCCAGATATAGGATCAACTTCAGTCTTATGAATGAACCGCTTAGGTTGTTGAGGTCTGAAGTTTACCCATCTGGTGTGGTATTCTTTCTTCAACTATTTCTCAAACCACCTGACATCTTCGTAGGTTTAGCATACAAAAGATCTAAACAGGCCAATATGTTTAGCTCAAAACCAGGAAGAGTTTTCAGATCATGTGGATATCTGAAGTACTCAATCCCCTTCTCCCTTTTAATAGCATACACATCCAGATCTTCAAAATAGGCCCAACTGATGATCTTGCCTGACACTTTCTGATGCTTTTTTACTCGATAAAGTTTGGTGTAGGCATTTAGCTTTGGAGGTGCACGTTGGGCCTTCATTTCTGATAAACAAGCTGCCCATTCAGTCTTTATGTTATATCAACATTAGCATCTACAACTTGGGCTTTAGTTCCATCTTTTGCTTTCTCTTTCTCTATCTCATCAAGCTTAACAAAAGTATCACTGCCAAAAGTTTCACCTAAGGTGGGGATAACATTGCCCTCAAGGTCAGCGTACTGAGGATAGTAATAAGACGTGACATCCTCGATCTCAATCTCATCCACACCTTGTAGCTCCTCATCACTCAAAACATCTACTTCCGGAGCATCTTTGACATGCTCATTTGAATTTAGTCTAAACATCTTTCCGAGCTGCTTGTCGGTCAGGTCATGAATGATTTCTCCTTCCTCAAGAGTGTAGCTCACAGACCTTCTCACAATCCCTTGCAAATCAAAAATCATAGTTAGTTGAGTCTTGACTTGCTGAAGGGGAACGAAATCATAATCCTCAGCCTGTGGAGCTTCGCTTTTGCCCTGATCATGTGTCTCTTCAGCTGGAGCTGCAAAGGACTCGGCTCTTTTGGAGCGTCTCTCCTGTGCTGCTTGATTTGAGGCTGATGTAGATGCATCAGCATCTTGATCATCCTCCTCATCATTATCATCTCTCTTTCCTTTTCCACTTCTACCAGCTTCCTTGTAATCATCATCTTCTGATTCATCATTAGTCAACTTATCATCATCATCTCCACCATCATCTCCATCATCTTTAATCTTTAGGGGCTCACCCTTCGTTCCCTTCAACCTCAACATCAGCTTTTGTTCTTCTTCTCCAACCCCTCTATCCGCTTGACGGATTCCATCACAAGCTCTTTTTTATCCTTCAGGGCATGGTGAGCTTGAACTAACCCTCTCTCATGAGCAGCGTTCTTCTCTGTAAGCTGAGCAATCTGCTTGCCTTAGGCGGTATTAACCGCCATCAGCTGATTCATCTGGTTGGCTCTTAGGTCATCTATGGCTAGTAGTTTGAGCACCAGCTTATTTAGGCCTGCCAACTGTTCCTCTAGCCCAATAGTGGGTAGAGTAGAGCCCTGTGTAGGTGGGAATTGGGTGGATGTGCCAGCTTGGGGAGAAGTGGATGTAGTGGTGGATGTGGTGTAGATGGGAGTAGGAATGGAAGTGGATTGTGGTGGAGCTGTTTTGGGTATTGTGGGTGAGGTAGGGGTTAATGTATGAGTGGTGGTGGGAGTGTCAGTGGCAGTAGAGGTGGTAGTGTGTATAACAGTGGTGGTGATGTGGGCAACAGTGTAGTGGTAGTGGTAGTGGTAGTGGCAGTGGCAGTGGTGGTGGAAGAATTGATCAAGGTATTCCTCTGTCTCTTACTCTTCTTGCCATAGGGATGAGCCATCCTCTTCCTCTTGGAACCCTTGGCTGTAGGGGCTCCCCCTGAGCTAATCGGCTAGTCGGGTGTGTATGTTGGATCTGTGACATCAGTATCACCACCCTTAGTACCAGTTTGGCGTCCACCAACCGCCTCTTTCCCCTTCTTGGTAGCCATAACCCGGCTCACGACTCTCCTGGTGAGAGGCTCATCATCAGTCTCATCCTTTTCATCCAACAAGAAATCCTGGTGGAAAGCAGCTTGCTTAGATCCACCAGTGGCAGCTGAAGTATTGTGTGGAGGTGGTGGAGATATTGTAGACGTGTCAGTTGCCCGTGATTGACTGGGGCCAGCATCTCCACCACCTTGACCATCATCATGGTCATCATCATCGTCGTCATCTTCATTGGTAGGTACCACTATCGGCTCAACGTCTGAGTCACTATCATCATGATGCCACTTCTTACGAGAGGGCGCCATGTAATCCTCGTAGGCCAGATGGCCAAACAGTCTCCTGACCGGGGGCTTCACCTGCTTCCCTCAGTACACCTTCATCCTCCCCAGAGTGGTGTCATCCATCACCTCTAAAATCATAGCATCGTTCTTCTCCTTAGGCAGCAGAGGATGCTTCTCGTCTATGATCATATGCAAGAACCTAGGATACATGTAGAAGCCTTCCTTGCCTTTGGCCTTGATGTTCTCTATCAAGTACAAGAAGAGCATGTGTGAGAAACTGAACAGGTGGTTTAGTACCCGTGCAACATATGCATTCTGGATTTGGTTGGACATCTCATCGAATCCTCCACGTCTGGAGGCTATGCATTTGAGGATCACATGTGCCAGATACTTGAATTGGGGGCACATGTTGCTCTTGTTCAGTATGCCAGTGTACTTGAGGATCACATATGCGAGAAGAGCATGCATTGATGTCTCCGGCGTACTTGATCCTCAAAAAACATCCTCGAACACTTAGGGGATGCAGCTTGGTTGGATGGGCTCCGTCTTCACCCAACCTCTTGTCCGAATATAGAGCTCCAGATACAGTGGGGCTCACGGACCTGTCCACTGTGGCATTCTCCCAAAAAGCCCGCTGAATAGATTGATATGATGTGCATGGAGTAGAAATGGCCTTGTAGATCCTTGATCTACGCAGGAAGGCAATAATGCCAGTGAACTCAGAAGCGTTCCGAGATGCAGCATCTAGATGAGCACATATGTTGTGCTTGGTGCTCATTGTCCATCTTTTAGCCATATTGTTGCAACACAAGAAACATATACATTAGATTTGTTTATAAGAGATAACAGATGAACTTTAGCTGAAATTGATCAACTGGTTCAATCGTGCGATTGAACCATACGAATGAGTTCAGTCGTACGATTGAGCTTGCGACTGAGTTTAGTCGTATGATTAAGCCTGCGACTGAACATATTCGTATCCTATGCCATGTAGTTGAGTCAGTCGTGTGACTGAGTCACCGATTGATTCACTCGTGCGATTGAATCATGCGCCTGGCTCAATCGTGCGACTAAGGTTCATATGGAGTGTTGATTCGCATCATGCTCTGTTCGACACCATAATTTTGAATCTTTGTCAAAACATTACATTACACTTCATGTTTAGATTCATTAGGTTCACAGGGACTCGAAATAGCACTTAGTGTCATCTAAATTAACGTTTATGTCCATTTAAGTGGTATATTTTAGAGTATTGTCCTGGTTCTTGATTTTAAACATTTTCGGTCATTGTGGGTTCGATTAATCCATTCTTTTGATGAGATTTCAGTTTCAAAGTACCTGAAGATGAATAGAGATCAGTTAGGATGACAATCAGAGAGTAGTCACAAAATCAAATATTTAGGAGAGTGTATGTGTATTAGGCGGTTTTGAGAGTTTTGAAGGGTGGTAAGGAATACAATTGACTGACCCCCCTTTTCATACTATTTTAAGTTTCAGTCGTGCTACTGGACCCATACGGATGATTCATTCGTGCGACTGGCTCAGACTCATTCATCCAATCGTATGATTGATCCATTCTTGTGATCTAATCGCATAGTTGACCCATACTCATGGTCCAATCGTGTGATTGGCTCATACTTATCGTTCAAGCGTGAAATTGGCTCATACTTATGATTCAATCATGCGATGGGCTCATACTTATGATTCAATCATGTGATGGCTCCTACTTACGAATTTGACTTCATACATTTCCATACACTCAAAATTTAACTTTTGACATATAACATTATGACAAATGATCATCTCAGACATGGCGTTTTTAACAAAAAATCATTTGATCACCTCAGATGTGATCCTTTTAATTTAGAGCCGATTGGTCACCTCAGACATGACCCTTTTTAATTTGTGATTTGCAGGGTTCATCTAGTTATATAGTCCTACATCGATGGAAAGAAGATAAAGAAAACAAAAAATAACTTGAATTAAAGCAAAACAAGACATATTTTTGTGTTTTTGGTTTGAGGTGGATTGAAACCTTTTAGAAATCATCTAACCAATTTTTCCTCCTGAGAAGAATAACTTCAATTTAATTTTATCATATCTAGAAAGATTCATATGGAATCATACAGGTATATCATAATCATTTGGGACCCATTTATATGTACTTTGATACTAGATTCTCATTTGTTTGAGAGTCAATAGCACTTGAAGGAATCATACTAGAGCTGTAAAATGCACACAAAGATTTTGATTGTTGAAAGTTGCAGCCACGATGATTGTCAGTATATTTGTCCACTTAAATTCATACACAAATTTTTGACTCACCTTGGTGATATGTTAGGTTATATTATTTCAACAAGCATTTGTGGATCCCACACTTATACGGTAATCAACATTCCTCAGGAGATTTTTGAGCGGTCTACAGGCATTTGACAAGAAGAAAGTATTCTAAGAGCTTTCAAAGAGATGCCAAGCCTTAGGTCAGTGCCATCGCACAACAGAGAGACGCAAACAACAATGAATTCTAGAATATTTAGGTTATGCTTATCCTTAGGTCAGTGCCATCGCACAACAGAGAGGCACACAACCTATCTTCTTGTTAGAGCATTTTTTGCACATAACGCACCAACAACATTAGTCATTAGCTTGATTGTGCTTAACAGTTTTTTTCATGTGCTTTGCTCATTTTTATGGTCATCCGCACACATTTGTGGTGTTTATTTTGCTCATCACCCCTTATTGGAAATGTGTTGATTGTGTTAACCAGGATAAGATGAAAACCCACAACAAGTTGAACAAATTAGTTTTAGTGTGATTCACCAATGAAGTCTACTCGTCTATTGTGTTGAATCTACCGACACATCATATAATAAAATAACAACCCCTAGGTGTTGGACCAAAAGAACCAATGAGCCGGATCAGAAAAACCTTTAAGTCCCACAGACGTCACAACAACTACTGAAGACCACAACAGCTGAAGACAATAGCTGATTACAAAGTCTGAAGACAAGTGCTGAAGACAAAGTCTGAAGACACAAGTGCTGAAGACAAAGTCTGAAGACAAGTGCTGAAGACAAAGTCTAAAGACACAAGTGCTGAAGACAAAGTCTGAAGACACAAGTGCTGAAGACCAAAGTATCAGACGTTGTCACAATAGCTGAAGAGGTCTTCTTCAGTAGTTGTGACGGTTTACCTTTCAGTAGTTTTATGTTTTATATTCATCAGTAGTTTTGTAAAACGACTAAAGAGCTTGTTCTTCAGTCGTTGTAGTTTCAGTAGTTTCTTATCAGTAGTTTCTTATTTTATACTTAACACTCTGATATGTTCTCAGTAGTTGTGAACATTTCAGTAGTTTGTTAAGAGTTAGTTATTTTTGTAATAGATCTGCCAGTTGTCACTTTCCCGTGATAACAGCAGCGATTACACTCTATATAAGGAGTGTCAACCTATTGTAATAAATGAATGATTTGATCAGAAATATTCGATATTATTGAAACATTCCTTGTTACAGAAATATATTCTCTCGTTATAACCGTATTTGTTCTTAATGCACACGAGTGTCAAATTCTTGCTACAATTTGTCTAATTCTTGTTCTTATTCCGCTGCGTTACGCTCCATTACATCAAACTTATGATCACTGATCCTGACAAATGGTATCAGAGCTGGTTAATCATTGATCGATCTAATAATTGATCATTGAAACTACTATTCAAGATCCAAGTTTGATTGAATTAGCATTTTTGTGTTTTGCAAGAAACGGTTATAGAGATTGAATTTTCTGTGTTTTCTGGTCATTCATCCTGAGATTTTCTCTTGGTTTTCATTGAGTCTGTTGTGGTCGTAATAAAAACGTTTAAAAGCTTGAATTAAATTGTATTTGGACTCAAAATGACTACTCCTTCCAATGATCCTCACAATACTGGTTCCTCAACCAAGCCTCCAATGCTAGTTAGGAATGAGTATAACATATGGCAACGACGAATGCTCCATCACTGTCTGTTAACAGCGCAGGTTGTTGGACATCAGTGGTACATGGTCCACACAAGCCTATGGTGAAAAACCCGAAACCAATCAAATGGTTCCGAAGAGAAGGGAGCAATACTCAGATGAGGATAAGAAGTTGTTTGAAATTGATGCAAAAGCCCACGGAATTCTGGCCATAGCACTGCCTAATGAAATCTATTCTGGGCTAATGCATCATGAAACTGCCCATGACCTCTGGAATGCCTTGAAAGAACAATTTGGAGGAACAGATGAGGTCTTGGCAAATAATAGAGAAATCCTTGCCCAACAATATGAGACATTCTCTCATAGGAAGGGTGAGACACTGACTCAACAGTTCGAGCGGTTCAATTGTTTGATCTCTAAATTAAAAATGGTCAAACATGAGTACACCAATAGCCAGATGAATACATATTTCTCAGATCACTTCCTGAGAGATGGGACACATATACTATTGTCCTACGCTCCAGTGCAAATTTGGACAAACTATCTCTCACCCAACTCCATGGGAAATTGCTCACATTTGAGAGAGAGATAGAACAGAAACAAAAACTGTCTTCATCTGGAAAGCTCACTGAAGACTTTGTACCAGGCAACACTGCCTTGGTTGGTCATGAGTTAGAATATGCTTCATCTGAATGCCAGTATGATGAGCATATTGATTTCTCTTCAAACCTTTGATTCTATGCTTCATCATGGATGATCTCAAGGGGATTGTTGATGATACTTAGAAGAGATGGATATTTTGAGCCAAATGGCCTTGATAAATATCAGATCTCAGAAGTTGTACAAAAGAACTAGAAGAAAGTTCCCAGGACTCTCTGGCAAAACCAAAGTTGGTTTTGACAAGAGTAAGTTGAAGTGTCACAAATGCCACAGGCTTGGACACTTTGCTAGAGAATGCAGATCATCTGGATCTAATTCCTCTGCACCTTTTGTGACTTTCCTGGCAATAGTCAACAACATAGAGGGCAACATCCTGTCAATTCTAGTCATCATTCTCAACCACAATCTCCTGCATATTTTTCCTCAGGGTCAAATGCCATATCCTTACCCTTGTTATTACATGCCACAGTCAAATCAAGTTCAATTTCCTATAGTACCACAACCTCATGCACTACCAGAACCTCAACCATCTCAATCTCATCAACCTCCTCAACCTCAACAACACAGCTTCTTCACCCCTGGAGGTGTTGACTGGAGCAGTTTACCGGATGACATGTCTGGTCATGAACAACTGTTCACAGGTGCTGGTCAACATGGTGGTGACAGTCCTTTTGGGAATCTGGCTCTCATGCCCTGGAGTCTACTGAGGTTTCCTGCTCAAATGTATCATCTTCACAGGTAACTCAGTATCTTCAGGCTAAAGCCAAGTTATGTTCTGAATCATGCATTGCTGCCTTTGTCTCCATTAGAGAGGCAAATGTAGCATTATAAATCAAAAACTTGAGTTTGAGAAAACCATTTCCAACAGAAAAGCTGAGTTTGAGTCTGCTCTTAATAGTAAAAATGATGAGATTTATAAGCTTAAATGCCATTAAATGATGAAAAGGCTATGCTAGAGGTTATTCTAGATGACCAGAGAAGTCTCAAAGAACCCTTGCAGTCACCCAGGTAGAGTGTGATCGATGGGTACAATCATGCAAATGTTTTGAAATGCTTCTTAGTAAGCAATCTGCTTCCAATGTGAAGTTTGGTATTGGTTACAATCACACTGCTCCTCCTACAGATTTTGCTTCAAGAGCAGAAGTGAAATCTGATGGAGAAAGCAATAACCAATCCACCTCATCATGTGATTTACTTTTTGATAGAGCATCATCAAAAGTTGAAGTCAGCACTAAGCCCTCTCAGAACCCATCAGCTGATGTTGATGGTTCTACTGCTGACACTCACATGATAAAAGAGATGATCAACTCAGGAGTTATTTCTGAAAGTCCTGAAGGACTGGAGAGCAAGATATAACACCTGAAGTTCAAACTCCAACTACTGTCAGCACTGAAGAGAAGAAAACTGTCAGTAGAAAGAGTTTGAAGGCTACTAAAGAGGAAGTCAAGAAAGCAAATAATGCTTCCAAAGTATTGAAGAGCAAGTCTTCAGTAGTTTCATCCTCTTTAGTTGATGATCATCATAAGATGAAGAAGAAACCATGTGAAGTATGTGGTTTGTTCAATCATCTTACAGATGATTGTTGGTACAAAAGGGGATCCAAACTCAAACATAAAGAAGAAATTCAAGAGAAAATGGTTAAAATGAAAAATGAGTTTGGAGCCATATTTGTACCAGCAACATCAAATCCTGTAACCCTCAAGTCCAAACAGAAATCCAAAAAGGAAGGAGTTAAATAGGTAACAGCTGAGATTGCTCCAAAGAAGAGGCGCAACATAGGAACTTATCAAACTCCAATGCCAATGTGTCTGAAGAGCTGAAAGCCTTATCCCAAAATCAGACACAGCTGGTTATGATGGTTCAACATCTATTGGGAAGAGTTAACCAATTAGATGTTCCTATGTTGAAACCACAGAAAAAGGGGTCCAAGCCAAATGATTCCTTTTCTTCACCAGCTTCTTCCTCTTAGGCTGTTGTTTCCAACAAATATGTTAGTTTACCATCTGTTGATGAGAACAGGCCCAAGACCAAAAAGGTTTGGGTCTCAAAATCTAACTAATTTATTGTATTTTGTAGGGTTCTTCAACATACCTCAGAGGCATCTGGTATGTAGACAGTGGAGGATCCATGCATATGACAGGAAACAGATCACTTCTTAATGACCACTCTCAAGGAAGGAAGGGGTTTGTGTCATTTGGCAATGATGCAAAGGGTTACATCATCGGCAAAGGCTTTGTTTCCAATGGGGAAATAAAGTTTGATGATGTTAACCATGTGGAAAATCTCAAGTACAACCTCTTGAGTGTCAGTCAAATGTGTGACAAAGGCCATGTTGTTCTTTTCACCAGTCAGAACTGTCGGATTCTGTCATCCAAAGTTCTAATTTGATTGATAAGGTGTTGGATGAACACACTCTCCTAAAGGCCAACAGGACAGGAAGAGTGTATGCCTTAGATCTTTCCAAGAAAATAGATCTCAAAGGCCATCCTTGCCTATTTTCCAAGGCTTCCCCCCAAGAATCTATTCTATGGCATAGAAGGCTGGGTCATGTTAATCTCAAAAACATGAATCAGCTGATAAACCATGGTCTAGTAAGGGGACTGCCTATGAAGGAGTTCAAGTGTGAAGATACTGCACTGCTTGTTTAAAAGGAAAACAACACAAAGCTTCATTTCCCTCCATAGAAGAACCTAAGTCCACTGACTACTTACAGCTTCTTCACATGGATCTCTTTGGTCCTGTGAAAGTGATGAGTATGGCTAAGAAGAAATACTGTCTGGTAATTGTGGATGATTACTCCAGATTTGTATGGACTTTCTTCTTGCATTCAAAGGATGAGGCTGCACAGTCCATTATGAACTTTGTGTTACACGTTGAGAAGCAGTATTCCCTACCAGTTAAGTGTGTGAGGAGTGATAATGGTACTGAATTTAGAAACCACACACTTGATGAGTTTTACTTATCAAAGGGAATCAAGAGGCAGTATAGCATCCCAAGAACTCCTGAGCAAAATGGAGTAGTGGAGAGAAAGAATAGGACCCTTATTGAAGCTGCAAGGTCCATGTTGGCTGATTCTAGACTGCCAATGACTTTTTGGGCTGAAGCTGTTAATACAGCTTGCTATGTACAGAATAGAGTCCTAGTAAATCAGAGGTTGATGAAGACTCCATATGAAGTTCTTCATCATTTGGCCCCTCTAATTTCATTCTTCAGAGCATTTGGGTGTCCTTGTTTCATTCTCAACACACGGGATCAACTCTAAAAATTTGATCCTAAGGGATGCAGGGTACTTTGTTGGTTATTCATCAACTTGCAAAGCATACAGAGTCTTCAACTGCAGAACAAAGATGGTTGAAGAGACTCTACATGTTAAGTTTAATGAATCTCCTAAGGACAAGATTCCACAAAGCCCTGTGGAGCTATTTGATTTGGACATACTGCAATATGTTCCTTATCAAACTCCTGCTGTTGCTCCTGTCAACAGTTCACCACCTGGTGGTACTGCTGGTGCTGATGATGATGATGATAGCAGTACTCACCTCTTCAGGTTTAGTGATCAACTGCCTGATTCAGCTAGACCTGATGTTCCTGTAGCTCCAGTAGCACCATCCACAACAAATGCTGATGAGATTTCTTCAAATTCAACTTCCTTTGAATTACCATCCACTGATTGGTTTCAAGGAAATGATTCACCATCACCATCTGTTGCTGCTGAACCTGCTACAAACACTTGCACAGATCTCATTGTGTATCAAGATCTGAAGAATCACCCTATGTCTCAAATCATTGGTGATATCACTGCTGGCGTATCAACAAGAAGTCAATTGTCAAATTTCTGCTTCTATGCTCTCTTCATCAGTCAGCAAGAGCCAAAGAATTATCACATTGCTTTAAAGGACAATGGATGGGTTGATGCCATGCAGCTTGAGCTTCTTCAGTTCAAGAAATAGCAAGTGGGAACTGGTTCCTCTACCTCCAGGTAAGTGTGCAATAGGCACTAAATGGGTGTTTAGGAACAAAACTGATGAAAATGGGCTTATTGTTAAGAACAAGGCCAGACTGGTTGTTCAGGGGTTTGCACAAGAAGAAGGTATTGATTATGATGAAACCTTTGCCCTTGTAGCCAGACTGGAAGCAATTCGATTGTTTTTAGCTTATGCTGCTTATCAAAACCTTAAAGTTTTTCCAATGGATGTCAAAAGTGAATTTTTGTATGGGAAAATTAAAGAAGAGGTTTATGTATGTCAACCACCAGGCTTTGAGGACAATAAACATCCTAATTGGGTGTATAAGCTTGATAAGGCTCTTTATGGGTTGAAACAAGCTCCTAGAGCCTGGTATGAGAAATTATCAAACTTCCTTCTGGAAAATGATTTCACTAAAGGCTCCATTGATAAGACTTTATTCATTAAGAAAGCTGGGCAGCATAATCTACTTGTTCAAATTTATGTAGATGATATTATTTTTGCATCCTCTAATCCTCAGTTGTGTGATGCCATTACAAAGTTGATGCAACAGAAGTTTGAAATGAGTGCCATGGGAGAATTACAGTTCTTTCTGGGTTTGCAAATCAAACAAAAGGCTGATGGAATTTTCATTCATCAGTCCAAATACACAAAAGATCTTTTGGAAAAGTTTGATTTACAAAACTGTAAGCCCTGTTCTACCCCCATGTGCAGCATCACACAACTGGATACAGATCAGAAAGGTAAAGTGGTTGATGAAACACTTTACAGATGTATGATTGGGTCCTTGATGTATTTAACAGCTTCTAGACCATATATTATGTTTGCTACATTTGTTTGTGCTAGATTTTAGGCTGCACCTAAAGAGTCTCATCTGATTGCAGTCAAGAGGATCTTTAGATATTTTCAAGGTACACAATCTCTAGGTTTATGGTATTTCACTGGGCACTCTTGTAAATTAGTTGCTTTCTCTGATAGTGACTATGCAGGGTGTAAGTTGACCAGGAAATCAACTTCTGGTGATGTCAATTCCTAGGCAACTGTTTGATTTCTTGGCAGAGTAAGAAACAAACATCTGTTGCTACATCCACCGCTGAAGCCGAGTACATTGCTGCTGCAAGTTGTACATCCCAAGTACTCTGGCTTCAGAATCAACTTTTGGACTATGGCATTATAGAGACTAAGACTCCGTTATTAATGGATAGTGCTTCAGCTCTTTGCATTGTCAAAAATCCAGTCCAACACTCTAGGACCAAACATATAGAAATTAGACATCATTTTATAAGAGATTGTTTTGAAAAGGGTCTAATTAATCCTATGTTTGTGCCTAGTGCTGATGAGCTTGCAGACATTTTTACTAAGCCTTTGGATAGTTCAACTTTCCACAACCTGGTGTTAAGGCTTGGTATGCTGCAGCTAGAATAAGTGACAACTACTGATGACCTCAGTAATAAGTACTGGTGATCATTGGTAACCATGTCACATATAAGTACTGATGAGTTCTTTCACCCCCAATAGTTTTTATAACTACTGAAGGCTAAATGCCTCACAAGTACTGAAGTACTTTATCTGTTCTAAACTACTTATGTAGTTACAACTACTGATGTAGTTACAACTACTGAAATCAGTACAAACAGATAAGTACTGACGTCCTATGAAACACCTGAAAAGCAGATGCAAAGTCTGATGAGTAGTGTTGAGGACAGTATGAAACAACTGAAAAGCTAAGAATTGACGAAAACAGCTGATGAGTAATTTCTCTTCAGTTGTTTCTACAACTGCTGTTTCTAAACAACTGAAGCCAAAACCATGTCTTCAGTAGTTTACAACTACTGAAGACTAACACCAAGTCTTCAGCTGTTTACAACAACTACTGACAAAACCACTGTCTTCAGTAGTTTCACAACTACTGATGACTAATACCAAGTCTTCAGTTGTTTCATCACCTGAAGTCAAAATTGTCTTCAGTAGTTTTATAACTACTGATGACTAAATCAGAGACTTCAGCTGTTTCAACGTTTGACGGTTAATACCACGTCATCAGTAGTTTCAACAACTGATGACTCACACCAAAACCTTCAGTTGTTTTCTAACCCGACCCTTTAAATACCTTATCCCACCTTCAGAGTTTTTATCTTCTCTTCTCAAACCTAACGTTCAAAAACTCTCTACCCTCTCTTCATCAATGGCGACCTTGCAACTAAAACCACGACACAACTGTGTCACACATCTCACCAAATCGCCATACTGGACCAACTTTCACAACGCCATTGATTTAATGGTTCAGTCACCCTACAAAACGGCGTTTCTGGTAAACCCCACCATATATGCCGAATCCCTTACCCAATTCTGGACAAACGTCACCTTGGTCTCTGAGGAGAACGACACAGAGTCTCTTCAATCGTTTGTCCATGGCCAAAAAGTGGTTATCACTCCAGACACTCTTCGCCAAACCCTTAATCTGGATGATGCTACTTTCCCAACTGGTTATCCAAAGGGCACAATAGATCAATCATTTGCCCACCATGGATACCAGGGTAACCTGAGTGCATCTACCTTACTGAAGAAACATTTCCCGGATGCCGAACGTCTTATATTTCATATGGTAAATGTATGCCTTGCCTCCAAGACTTCATCATGGGATCAAATGTCCACAAGGTGGCAACAGGTAATGTATTCCATCCTTGAGCAACAACCTTTAAATTTTTCTGAAATACTAATTTTAGAGCTCAAGATATGGCCCAAAAACAAACTACTAACCGTTGGATATTATATCCTCGGTTCATAATGGCCATAATTGAAAACCAGCTTCAAGCTGAGGGACTTGTTGGCTGGGAGTCCCTGCTATGGCTGTATTGCCTGAAGTATACTCCCGGCACAACTCTGACCAATCACTCAAAATGGCTGCCAAGCTGCGCAAACCCACGCAGCTGGAACCCACAGCCACGACCTCCAAATCCAAAGTCCCCACCAAACCCACTAAAAAGAAGACCAAAAAGGCTACTAAGGGAAATGAGTACCCTGAGGATGCCCCTGCAACACAAACGCAGGCTATATCCACTGGTTATAACCCCCTAGTGGATACAAGGACTTCACCAGCCACAGCCGCTCAGGATTCCTCTCAAAAGGAGCCTGCAGCAACTATAGAAGGGGTACCCACAAATCTGGGATCTTCCTCATTTGAGGAGATTGCCATTGAAGAGCACCATTCTCCCCAGGTGCACACTACTTTTACCCCATCTCCCCATGCAACCGCCCCCCAAAGTCCAACCATTATCATTGCAAACGTGCTGACTCAGCTGCATGCCTCTCCTCCTCCCCAACAACCACCAAAAAGGGGAGAACCACAGCTATTGAGGACGAGGATCACCATGCTTCTGACAACCCACAGCACTAGGTTTACACGTTCTATCTCCTGGTGTGGATATGGAGATTAGAACATCTAGTGAGGCTGCCACCTCTTCTGAATCAGCACATGATCAGAATAAGGCTGGTAACATAGTTAAGACCTCACTAGAGGCAACAGCTGATGAAGGACATAGTCCTGAGGCTGGAAGTCCCCAGTTCCACAAAAAGGGGCACATGCTAAAACTGGTCTACACCCAGTGCATGTACATCCTGCTACAAGCAGGAGGTCATGTGATTCAGCATCTGCTGATGATGACCTGGGCTTCTTTTATGATGTTCTGGCACAGAACACAATTCTTGAGGAAGAAGTCAGTAGACTACAAAGACTACTTGACCAATTCTCTCAAGAAGCAAGTCCATCTGCCACCAACATAAACCCACAGATGGCACCTTCACCTGAAGGTCTTCCATACACTCAGCCACTCAAACTTCCAAGCCACCAGCTTCTGTTTTTGGCACTGCTTCTCAGGGACAAAACACCTCTGAGCAAACAGTTGCTATCTTTCAGCAAACCCTACCTCTCATCACCCCAATGATCACAGACATTGTGATCAAAACCATGGATGAGAGGCTTCCCTCAATCATACAACCCCTGGTGGAGGAGATTGTGAGCACAAGCCTTTCTGCTACTCAAACCCTTGCAACCAATGCAACCAAAAAGGGGGAGAGTCAGTCAGTGAAAGCAAAGAGGAAGAGCAAACTGAAAGAAAAGGAAACTGAGGAGGAAGAGGAGTCTATGAAGGGAACCAAAAATGATCAAGTGAGTGAAAGTCACAAAGACTTTCATGTCACATATAAGAAGAGGAAGGGTGAAGGAAAAGAGAAAGAGCTCCAACTCGATGAGATGATCAAAATGGCAGATGCTACTCATAGTAAATCAATGGATGCCATTATTGATCAACTCTATAGACAAGGGTTCGATACTGCACAACTTGACTCAGAGATCAGGAGACTTGAAGTTGAAGAAATTAACTCAAGATGGGCAAGTTATGATGCATTAGAAAGAGAGAGACTAGAGATCATGATCAGATTCATTGCAAAATATCTTGGGAGATCATTGATCGAGATTAAATCATGGATCAGGGACAGTATCTTGGCCATAACCTCCACGATCTGTTCGTCTGAGGCATACACTAAGGGGTTAGTAGTCGAAGCTTTGAATGAAGCAGGAGCAGGGAGCAGGATTGAGCTAGCCAAACACTCAAAAGCAACACTCACCTCCAAAATGCTAACTCAGCCTGTCAACATTCCTTCTCCAAAACAACCACAATCACAACCCACAAAACCAACTCCCTTACCCTCTAAACCAACAGCCGATGATGCACCCAAGAAGAAGAAGAGAAGGGTGTTGAGGCTAGAAGAAGAAGAAGAGGATGATGTGGAAGAAGATAGGCTGCCTCTGTCTGCAGTCCTAACATTGACTAAAGCCAAACCCATGCCCATCACTCCCACCTCACAGATGGAAACTGTGAGAGTAAAGATTGAAGAAGAGTAGCGGCAAAGGCTTCATGATGATGAGATGTTGAAAAGCATCGACAAAACTTATGCTGCGTCTTTATCAATAATTAGTATGAAGAAAGAAGCTCTGAGGTTGTACACCCTTGCCAACACATTTCAATATCAGAAGGAAAAGGTGAGAGTATGGCCTGATCCTAGGGTGGCTCACAGGATTGTAAAGAAATACATTCCTTCGAGATACAAGGGCCAAGTAAAAAGGATCGTAGATGAAGAGATCACAGTGGTCCTTGTAGTTTCACCCTGGGAGATTGTAGAAGATTTCAAGAAGGCCTATGAGACTAAACAGCCACCCCAAAAGATGTTAGAGAATAGAATTATTAAAAAGGGGTTAGTCTACAAGAGGCTTGAGAACTTCAAACAAAATGAGCTCAGTCTGTTACTTGAAGGGACTCATCCTGATGAGTTTGCATACAGACAGATTACAACAGTTGAGCTCAAAAATGGTAAACAGGCCAAGTACATCTCAGAGCTGTATGGGCGTGAAGGATTGTTTGATGGTGAAGCCGAGAACCTGACCATGGAAGAACAAATTATGTTTCTCAGAGCATACACCAGAGAATCCTACAGGCTTATACATGGGAAGTGAGTCTCATGGATGGGGGAAAGCTCAGTGTCCAATTCCCCAATACAGAGCTCCCATCCATACATTGCCAACCAAATCATCAGAGACTCATTTCCAGGCCAGTGCTTATATGGGTCATCTTCTCAACTGATCAAGAGGAAAAAGACCAACCATTCTGCCAACAATAAGTGGGACCTCAATAAAGTTAAAGGTTTTGGCTGTATTGGTTCAGGGGGAGTTTGTTGGACCAAAAGAACCAATGAGCAGATCAGAAAAACCTTTAAGTCCACAGACGTCAGAACAACTACTGAAGACCACAACAGCTAAAGACACAACTGATTACAAAGTCTGAAGACAAGTGCTGAAGACAAAGTCTGAAGACACAGTGCTGAAGACAAAGTCTGAAGACAAAGTGTGAAGACACAAGTGCTGAAGACAAAGCTGAAGACACAAGTGCTGAAGACCAAAGTATCAGATGTTGTCACAACAGCTGAAGAGGTCTTCTTCAGTAGTTGTGACGGTTTACCTTTCAGTAGTTTTATGTTTTATATTCATCAGTAGTTTTGTAAAACGACTAAAGAGCTTGTTCTTCAGTCGTTGTAGTTTCAGTAGTTTCTTATCAGTAGTTTCTTTTTGTACTTAACACTCTGATATGTTCTCAGTAGTTGTGAACATTTCAGTAGTTTGTTAAGAGTTAGTTATTTTTGTAATAGATCTGCCAGTTGTCACTTTCCCGTGATAACACCAGCGATTACACTCTATATAAGGAGTGTCAACCTATTGTAATAGAATGATTTGATTAGAAATATTCGATATTATTGAAACATTCCTTGTTACAGAAATATATTCTCTCGTTATAACCGTATTTGTTCTTAATGCATACGAGTATCAAATTCTTGCTACAATTTGTCTAATTCTTGTTCTTATTCCGCTGCGTTACGCTCCATTACATCAAACTTGTGATCACTGATCCTGACAAATGGTATCAGAGCTGGTTAATCACTGATTGATCTAATAATTGATCATTGAAACTGCTATTCAAGATCCAAGTTTGATTGAATTAGCATTTTTGTGTTTTGCAAGAAACGGTTATAGAGATTGAATTTTCTGTGTTTTCTGGTCATTCATCCTGAGATTTTCTCTTGGTTTTCATTGAGTCTGTTGTGGTCGTAATAAAAACGTTTAAAAGCTTGAATTAAATTGTATTTGGACTCAAAATGACTACTCCTTCCAATGATCCTCACAATACTGGTTCCTCAACCAAGCCTCCAATGCTAGTTAGGAATGAGTATAACATATGGCAACGACGAATGCTCCATCACCTGTCTGTTAACAGCGCAGGTTGTTGGACATCAGTGGTACATGGTCCACACAAGCCTATGGTGAAAAACCCGGAAACCAATCAATGGTTCTGAAAGGAGGGAGCAATACTCAGATGAGGATAAGAAGTTGTTTGAAATTGATGCAAAAGCCCATGGAATTCTGGCCATGGCACTGCCTAATGAAATCTATTCTGGGCTAATGCATCATGAAACTGCCCATGACCTCTGGAATGCCTTGAAAGAACAATTTGGAGGAACAGATGAGGTCTTGGCAAATAATAGAGAAATCCTTGCCCAACAATATGAGACATTCTCTCATAGGAAGGGTGAGACACTGACTCAACAGTTCGAGCGGTTCTCTTGTTTGATCTCTGAATTAAAAATGGTCAAACATGAGTACACCAATAGCCAGATGAATAACAGATTTCTCAGATCACTGCCTGAGAGATGGGACACATATACTATTGTCCTACGCTCCAGTGCAAATTGGACAAACTATCTCTCACCCAACTCCATGGGAAATTGCTCACATTTGAGAGAGAGATAGAACAGAAACGAAAACTGTCTTCATCTGCAAAGCTCACTGAAGACTTTGTACCAGGCAACACTGCCTTGTTGGTCATGAGTTAGAATATGCTTCATCTGAATGCCAGTATGATGAGCATATTGATTTCTCTTCAAACACTTCTGATTCTGCATTTGTGAGTGTGGATAGTCAGTTTACTAGATGTAATAATGACAATCTATGCTTCATCATGGATGATCTCAAGGGGATTGCTGATGATGACTTAGAAGAGATGGATATTTTGAGCCAAATGGCCTTGATAAATATCAGATCTCAGAAGTTGTACAAAAGAACTGGAAGAAAGTTCCCAGGACTCTCTGGCAAAACCAAGTTGGTTTTGACAAGAGTAAGTTGAAGTGTCACAAATGCCACAGGCTTGGACACTTTGCTAGAGAATGCAGATCATCTGGATCTAATTCCTCTGCACCTTTTGTGACTTTCCCTGGCAATAGTCAACAACATAGAGGGCAACATCCTGTCAATTCTAGTCATCATTCTCAACCACAATCTCCTGCATATTTTGTTCCTCAGGGTCAAATGCCATATCCTTACCCTTGTTATTACATGCCACAGTCAAATCAAGTTCAAGTTCCTATAGTACCACAACCTCATGCACTACCAGAACCTCAACCATCTCAATCTCATCAACCTTCTCAACCTCAACAACACAGCTTCTTCACCCCTGGAGGTGTTGACTGGAGCAGTTTACCGTATGACATGTCTGGTCATGAACAACTGTTCACAGGTGCTGGTCAAATGGTGGTGACAGTCCTTTTGGGAATCTGGCTCTCATTGCCCTGGAGTCTACTGAGGGTTCCTGCTCAAATGTATCATCTTCACAGGTAACTCAGGTATCTTCAGAGGCTAAAGCCAAGTTATGTTCTGAATCATGCATTGCTGCCTTTGTCTCCATTAGAGAGGCAAATGTAGCATTAATAAATCAAAAACTTGAGTTTGAGAAAACCATTTCCAACAGAAAAGCTGAGTTTGAGTCTGCTCTTAATAGTAAAACTGATGAGATTTATAAGCTTAAATGCCAATAAATGATGAAAAGGCTAAGCTAGAGGTTATTCTGGATGACCAGAGAAGTCTCAAAGAAACCCTTGCAGTCACCCAGGTAGAGTGTGATCGATGGGTACAATCATGCAAAGGTTTTGAAATGCTTCTTAGTAAGCAATCTGCTTCCAATGTGAAGTTTGGTATTGGTTACAATCACATTGCTCCTCCTATAGATTTTGCTTCAAGAGCAGAAGTGAAATCTGATGGAAAAAGCAATAACCAATCCACCTCATCATGTGATTTACTTTTTGATAGAGCATCATCAAAAGTTGAAGTCAGCACTAAGCCCTCTCAGAACCCATCAGCTGATGTTGATGGTTCTACTTGCTGACACTCACATGATAAAAGAGATGATCAACTCAGAGTTATTTCTGAAAGTCCTGAAAGGACTGGAGAGCAAGATTTAACACCTGAAGTTCCCTGTGTACTATCATTTTCGATAATTTTTTAATCACTATCACAGATTTGATTTCTTTGCTTTCAGCTTATCTGCCCGCCTCCTTTTCTTTTTTCTTTTTTTAAGTAATTAAATACTGAAACTAAACTATTCTCCCCCTAAAATTTTAAAACCAAAAATGTTTTTATGTTCTTGGATTTTAAAAGACATGAAAATAAAAATAAAAAATAAAAACAATTTGTCGGACTAAGAACTCGATTCTTCTGGAATCACATCACTTTTCTTTTTCACGCCATTTACCTCCAAAAGATATAAAAACCGAGGTTTGTCAAAAGCTTTTGTGTAGAGGACGGCACGTTGAAAATCCGTATTAATTTTAACAACATGGATTAATTGCTTTTCAAAACAGTAACGTATAAAGTGATATTTAATACTGATGCATTTAGTTTTTGGGTGTTGGACAGGATTTTTAGTGACAGCAATTGTAGCAGAATTATCAACAAAGATAGGGGTGTTAGAAAATTTCAAACCGTAGTCTCGTATTTGCTGTTGAATCCAAATGATTTGTGAACAGCAACTTGCAGCAACAACGTATTCAGCTTCACATGTTGATAGAGCGACAAATGTCTGTTTCTTACACTGCCAGGTGACTAATCATCTTCCAAAGAACTAACATCTCGCTGATGTTGACTTGTAATTCATCTTGCAACCTCCATAGTCCGAGTCACTATACGCTTTAAGCTCAAAGTCATCATCATGAGGATACTACAACTTGAGTGTTAGAGTACCCTTCAGATAACAAAAGATTCTTTTTACCCTAATTAGATGATTCACTTTTGGTTTAGCCTAATATCTGGAACAGAGACATGTGGCATACATAATATCAGGACAAGAGGCTGTGAGGTGCATCAGAGATCCAATCATTCCTCGGTACATGGTGGGATCTACCAGATCACCATTTTTGTCGGGTGCCACATCGTGGTTCTTGGCAAGTGGAGTCCTAGCAACGGTTGCATTCTCCATGTTAAACCGACTAACGATATCTCCTACATATTTTGACTGATGCAAGAAGATTCCATTTGGTGTCTGAACCACCTGTAACCCAAGAAAGAACTTCATCTCTCCCGTGGCACTCATCTCAAGCTCAGCTTTCATCACTAATTCGAATTCTTTACATAATGCTTCATTTTTGGAACCGAATATTATATCATCCACTTATATCTGTACTAGTAGTAAATCACCATCTTTCTCTTTGATGAACAACATGCAGTCAATAACCCCTCTACGAAAACCATGTTTCAGCAGATGAGTAGATAGTTTCTCATACAAGGCTCGAGGGGCTTGATGAAGCCCGTAAAGAGCCTTGTCTACTTTATAAACTCTATCCTAATGATAAGGATCCTCAAATCCTTCAGGTTGACTGACATACTCTGTTTCACGAATTTCACCATGAAGGAATGTACTTTTCACATCCAATTGATAAACTTTGATCTTCATGTAGGATGCATAGGCTAAGAAGATACGAATTGCTTCCATCCTTGCCACAGGTGCAAACACTTCATTGTAATCAATGCCTTCGACTTGTCTAAACCCTTGAACGACAAGCCGAGCCTTGTTTATGATTATAACCCCTTGGTTATCTTTCTTACACTTAAGAACCCATTTAGTGCCAATAACCTTTGCACCTTTTGGTCTGTCCACAAGAGTCCACACTCCTTACTTCTTGAACTGAAGGTGTTTTTCTTGCATATCACTAATCCATCCCTCGTCATTTAAAGCTTCAATTACATATTTTGGCTTAAATTGAGACACAAAACATCGATAAGCACCATCGTGTAGATATCCTTTTTTCGTGAATGCGACATAATCAGCTGAGTATAGCTGATTTCGTGTCTGAACTCCCGATAGAATATCCCCGATGATGTTGTCCAGGGGATGATGCACATTAACTCGAGTTCCGGGAGTGGTAGGAACAACTACCTCATTATCCAGATTTTGAATCCCAGGTACAGTTTGTGTGGCTGTCAGAGTATAGGGTTCAGAAGTTGAAGTGGCATCAAGATCAGATGCTTGTGTACTTTCGGTAGTAGAAACCTGTTCAACCTGGTCCACATTTGCAGTTTTAACTGCTTCATCATCAGAGGAAGACTCACTTACCTCAAGCTCTCCCCCTGAAGGGCTTGAAGTATCGTATAATGGGACCGATAATGTCGAGTCTAGTGTAGGAGTATTCACAACATCATACATCATTCGAGTAGATAACTCATCATCAGGATGAGAATGAGGTAGATTGAAGGACTTGAAAAATCCATCATAGTTAAAGAAGAAGGAAGGTCCTTGCTAGCAGGGGGTGGTGTATCTTTGGACATCAACATTGCACCACATATCTATGTGACCCGTTGAGTTTTGGTAAACTCACTTGTCTGGTATACTATATCCGAGAAAGATATATTCTTTTGCCTTCTCATAAAACTTCCCGGTCTGAGTTTTCTTAACAACAATCACGGTGCTCCAAATGGTTCTAGATACTCCAAGTTGGGTTTACGTTGCTGGGGCAATTCATAGCATGTTTTTCCATGATGTTTGACCACTAAGACTTGATTGAGAGTGTAGCATGCATTAGCCACTGCCTCGTTCCAGAATTGAATAGGTAGTTTAGAGTCAGCTAACATTGTTCTTGCTGTCTCTATCAAGCTGTGATTCTTTCTTTCAGCAACACCATTCATCTGTGCAGTGTAAGCAGAACAATTGATGAACAATTCCTTTCTCTCTACAGAATGCCTCCATCCATCGATTTTTGAACTCTGTTCCGTTGTCTGATCGAATCTTTCTTACTTTTAGCTTGTAGAGTGATTCCAATGTAGTGACTAGATGCTTGAATGATTCAAATGTCTCTGACTTGGTTTTTAGAAACATCACCCAAGAGAATCTTGAGTAATCATCAGTGACTACAAAGCAGTACCAATCTCCAGCAATGCTCTTGGTGCTGACTGGGCCAAACAGATCCATGTGTAGAAGCTCAAGAGGAATGTCGATAGGATTAACTTTCTTTGCTTTGTGAGACTTCTTGTTCTGTTTCCCTTTCTTACATGCTACGTAGAAATCTGGAAGCTGGAAATTATTGACTGTAACTCCATTCAGCAAATCATTTTGAGTGAATCCCTCTTTGTTGCCATTCAGCAAATCATTTTGAGTGAAATCTGGGATTAATATGTCCCATTCTTCTATGCCAGGAGACTGAATCCCTCTTTGTTGCCTTTGACAAGAATCACTGGACAGTAGACTCAGTTATGGAGGCATTTGATAGATCCAAGACATACAGATCGTTATATCTTGAAGCTAACGTTAGAATTTTATCCTCCTCGATACATACTCCTTCAATATGTAGCACTTCTTGTTGTCAAACACAACCTTGAATCCTTATCATAGATTTGGGAGACAGAAAACAAATTGTTTTGAAGTTGCTAACATAGTTGACCTTGTCAAACTTCACTTTCTCGTTTCCCACCTCACCTTGAGCGGTGATGTAACCTCCTTTATTCCCAGCGAATGATACGTGCCCCCCTTTAATTTGCTTGACATTGAAAAGGAGAGACGAATTCCCGGTCACGTGCCTAGAAGCCCCACTATAAATAATCTAGGTATTAGTGATAGTGCTGTAACGAACACCCTGCACATACAAAGAAATTTATTAGTTCAGGTTTGGGACCTAAGCCTTAACTGGCTTGGGTGTCCAGAGGTATCACACATCATGAACTCAACCCACTGTCCTTCAGAGGATGAGGGCACATCTATCTTCTTCTTATTCTCACTAACAGACACATGTTTTTATCTTCCATAAAGCAGTTTTGTGTAAGGCTTGTTTGTGGTAAACATACGACTGGCTTATGATTTGAACTTTAGGTTCACTAATAATCTTAGGTGTAACCTTAGGTGACACATTAGATCAAATTTCATAAAATCTTGGTTTTTCATCAAAGAGTTCATTTTTCTTTTTAGGTGTCTGATAATAAGGACAGTTTGGAGAGATATGTCTTCGTCTTCCACAACTGTAGCAGGATCTCCATTTGACAGATTGAGAAAAGTTTTGATGTGGGGTTGAGTTTGGTCGGGGTTTGAGATATGTCCAGTTGGGTTGTTTCTCTTCCTTTTAAGATGTTTCACCTTCTTTAATAAACTTAATTGTTTTAACATTTTGCACATCTTTCAGTTTCATTTTATTAGGATTTTGATGATTTACATGTTTAAGGTTCATTGGATTAGACCTTTTAGGTTTTGAAATAGATTTTTGTGAACCTGACCCTAAGTTAGTCTTTTCAATTTATCACCCAAATCCTCAACAGATATCTTATCTTTTGATCCTAAAGTAGAATCCTTCTATTTATTGACAGATTTCACAGGTTTACCAGTAGAATCTGGATCACTAATGATCCTTTATTGAGTTATTATTAATTGGTCTACATTTAGTGTTCAAAAGATTTCATGTGGTGGCGGTACTACGTCATAACCCAGACCTTCCCTGACATTTCGTTCTTTCACTAGATTCTGAACTATGTGAGAAGAACTTGCCAACTATGCAGTTTTTGTTTTAATGATTCAACTTCGACTTGCAAAACTACTTTTTCCTTTTTAGTTTCCTCCAAAGAATTTAAATACAACTTGAAACCCAGACCTTCCCTGACATTCCGTTCTTTCACTAGACTCTAAACTATGTGAGAAGAACTTGCCAAACTATGCAGTTTTTGTTTTAATGATTCAACTTCGACTTGCAAAACTGCTTTTTCCTTTTTAGTTTCCTCCAAAGAATTTAAATAGAACTTGATGTCATTTGATTGATTTAAGGCAACAACCTCGGTTTTCCTTAGTTGTTTCCCCAACAGTTCTATCATTTCTTTGAAGTTGCACTCATTTTGTTTTAAAACACGATTTGCTTCAGTGCAGAGTTGTAAATCATTTACTAGATTATCATTATGTTCTAATAACCTAGCAAATTTTAAATCAATGCTTTATATAAATTTATCACATTCAGTAATGCATGTTTTTCAAATAATTCATCTTTAGAATATAGCTGTGTAGAATCAGACGAATCAGCCATCAAAGCTATGTCAGACTCTTCGATGACTGGAGATTTTGAGTTTGTTGCACTAAGCTCTTCTCCAGCCAAATGATCAACGACATCCATAGCTTCTTTGATATCTGAAAGTGTATGCTCAGCTATAATGTCTCCTTTACTTGCAGATCCATCATCCAATGTATCAACTAAAAAATGTTTGATTCATCCTTAGTAACGAATCGGAAGGACCAGTCTTGTCCTTCATCCCTTTGAGCAGCCAAAGCCTTAGACTCTTTACTTACAGATGAAGCTCCAATCTTATCCTTGTCTTGTCAGTTGAATGTGGGAAAAGGTTTTCCATATCCAGTCTTCTTTGGCTTTACGCACTCATGTTTGTAATGCCCTTTTTCACCCCAATTGAAGCACGTGACTTTGGTTTTGTCAAATCCAAATATCGTATCTTTAGTGGCAACCAAATTGTGCCCCGTCTTTTTAACAGACTTCTTGGCTCTTCTAACAGCACTAGCCAACGCCCACATAATATCCATGCGCTCTAGCTCTGTTTCATCAACTTGCTCGTAGTCCTCATCAGCAAGATGACAGATTCCAATCTTACCAGCAACTAATTCATCATAAGATTGAAGAACAGCAGCTAGAAGGTTCATGTGCTCCTTAGCAACTTCCACGGTGACATTTTCAAGATTCTCTGTCTTCAACTTGGTAATGTTTGCCTCAAGAACTATGTATTGGGTTCCAGATGACCTTGATGTTACGGTTCCTGATGCATTGCTTTGTGATGGAGCAGAAGAGCTAGACACAAACGCCGTTTGTAGTGGTCCGTCTGAAGTAGCCGGAGTTGGAATTGAATTGTATAGTGCAAGATTCTGAGCATAGGATCCTTTCTTTGAATTGTATTTCATACGTAGTTCTTCCTCCCGTAACTTCAAGATGAAATCATTTATGTCTAAAGTAGCAAGAGTGTCACTTTGTCTCAAATTAGATGCAAAAGGATCCCATTATTCTGGCAGACCATTAGCAAAACTAGATACTTGTAGAGATTATATGAAGAGGCTGATGCAACTCAAACACTTAAAGTCTCCTGCATGCATGCACAAGTACATTGAAGAAGAATGATTCGGAAGTTTTACCCATGCAACATAAATATTCTAAGTGTGAAATCTTCCAAAGCCAAGAACAATATCTTCCGAAGCCAAAGATGAAGTCTTCTGAAGCTTCAGAGACAAAGCCTTCCGAAGCCAACACTTGAAGACAGATTTCTTCCGAAGACTTTTAGTATACATGCTTTCTCTGATGTACTTTCTACTTCTTGTACTTTATCCTTTTTGTAATAGATTAGGATGTGAGCTATGGCATGTCATAGTCACAAGTCAAAAGGCAATCTGCCTTTTGACTCTACAATTGATTTTGTTTTGTGTTTAGTCAATTGTATCCAGCTGGGCTTAAAAGTATGGCTGGCTGTAGGATGTGGTATATGTATCTCAAGTACTTGTAACTTTCCTTTATGCTTTGTAACACTTGTAATAGAACTTGAGAAGGCAATATAATGCAATCTTGAAAACCATTTTCCTTGTGTGTCTTGCTATCTTGTTTTTTCTCTTACTTACTTGTGTTCTTAGTATCATCTATTGTGGTTAATCCAATCTCACTATTTGTGTTGTTGTATTGTAAGTGACCACCCTTCATCGGTCCTGCATTTGGTATCAGTGCATTCAGGCTCTTGATATAAGATCTCACCATCTTTAGATCCCTCACACACATAAATACTAAAATTTTCAAATGGCAGCCATTTCCAAAACTGATATGGAAACTGAAACCATGAACAAGTCCCCGCTGATCACTGTTGATGACTTTGACACCTGGTGCCGAAGAATGGAAGGTTTTATCAGGTCTCTAGATTGAAGAATGTGGGAGTCTGTTGAAAATGGACCTTACATACCAAGCACCCCCTCTGCTACTGGTGGTGGTATGATCCCCAAGGCTATGGCTAACTACTCAGATGAAGATAGAAGGAGAGTAGATATTAATCAGAAAGCCATGACAGTTCTTCAGACTGCTCTTCCAAACTCTATGTACAGAGGTTTCAAGAAATGCAAAACAACTAAGCAGTTGTGGGATGCATTGAAACTAATGTATGAGGGTTCTTCTAAAGGAAAGGTGAACAAGAAAGATCTCCTGAAGCAGCAGTTTGAAAATTTCACCTTTAAAGCAAGTGAGACCATGACTCAACAATATTTTAGGTATGTTGAGATTGTGGATACCCTTGTGGATGGAGGTGTTGCTCTTGAAATCAGAGACATTGTAAGGAAGTTCATGTCCTCACTTCCTAGGCAGTGGACACACTACTGTATGGTTATTAAGAGAACTGAGAATCTGAAAATTCTCACTCTGACAAAGTTATATGAGATTCTTAGTGGCTACCAAATGGAGATGAACATGCAAGATTCATCTGGAAACTCCAACAATCAAATGGGTTTAGCCCTTCATGTGCTTGAAAAGGATAGCACAGAACCACAACATCATCTCTTATGCTACCCTAACAACTCACAAAAAGGTCTTTTCATCACCTTCCCTGAGACACCAAGGGAGAACTACACTCAAGGAAGCTCATTCCAAGAGACAAGTTCTTCTCAAGCCTTTGTGTCTTCTGATGAAAGTTGTGGCAGCTCTCTTTTCACCCTTCAAGACCTGGACTGCATCTATCTAGATGATCTGGAGTACATGGAAATAGTCCAGCAGATGGCTCTTCTCACTCACAGAGCCAAGAAGTTCTACAAGCGGACTGGAAGGAAGTTCCCCAGCAATGCAACCAATTAAAATTTTGGGCTGGATAAAAGCAGAGTCAAGTGTTATAACTGTAACTTGATGGGCCACTTTTCCACGGAGTGTAAGGCACCAAGAACAAATGGTGGCCAAGTACAATCCAGACCAAACTACACCGACAAGGCTACCCAGAATGAGAAGCCAAAGAAGCAAGCTGCAGTTGCTATTGAAGAAGGAGTCTTTGACTGGAGCTTTCAGGTGGACGATGCTTCTCCAAACCAAGCACTGATGGCAGATCATGATGAAGCCAAGGTATTGGAACATCTCTGTACCCTTGAATGCATTGCTAAAGTTAACAGATACAAGTCCTACAACCTAGTGACGGGATGTGACGAAAGTCAGTCTTGTTCTCAGCAGAAAGCTCTTGGGAAGAAGAAAATGGAGTGTGTCATGTGTGAAAGTACTACTCATCTTGCTAAGGATTGTCCATACAATCCTAAAAGTACTTTTCACATAACCAAGACAAGGAATTCTAAGAGTTCCAAGAAGATTCAAGCTTTGGAAGAAAATTTGTTTCCTTTGAAAGCTCCAAAACTAAGAAGAAGGCAAGTGGAAAATTGCTTTTGGAAGAAAATTTGATATCGGAAGGAAGGAATACTTCCAAAGCACTAAAGTTTGCAGCAATGCTTGCAGAATCTTCTGAAAGTCGAGTCATCAAAACTTCCAAAGTATCAAAAGCTTCCAAAATGTTTAAGGTCAAGTCCAAACTTCCAAAGGTGGTGTGGAAGTCAAAGAATTACCAAGTGACGGGATATTCTACATCAACAACAACTCAAGATTCTTATAGCACAACTATAGCATCTATTACTGTTGCATTACCTTTTATTTCTCTTAGTGAGCCCAAGACAAGTAAGGCTTGGGTTTCCAAATGTAACTAATCGTTTTCTTTGTGCAGGGATAGCTCAAGACAAACAGGAATGTCTGGATCATAGATAGTGGCCGTTCTAGGCACATGACAGGCAATAGGTCACTACTCCAGAACTTTGAAAGGATTGATGGAAGGCCAGTTTCTTTTGGAGGAGATGAAGGTGGTTACATTTCTAGACGGAGCAAGGTCACAAATGGTAAGCTCAACATTGAAAAGGTAAAATTTGTTAAGGAGCTTGGGTACAATCTTCTGAGTGTATCCCAATTTTGTGATCAGAGTCATAACATGCTCTTTACTGAGCATGGGTGCATTTTTCTCAAGCCTGGGGTGGTCATTCCTCATGAGCATATCTTGCTTAGAGCCCCCAGGAAAGAGAACATGTATAAGATGGACTTGCAAGAACATCTCCCTCTGGAGAAGTTTAATGCTTTCTGTCTAAAGCCAATAGTGATGAGTCTCTCCTATGGCATAAAAGAATGTGCCATGTAAACTTTTAAAACATAAATAAACTGATTAAGAATGATTTGGTAACTAGAATGCCAAAGAAAGAGTATACGAGTGATGATCATTGTGTTGCATGCCTGAAAGGGAAGCAACACAAGGTATCTCATACGCCTAAGGAAAGAAACTCCATCACTACACCCCTACACTTGTTACATATGGATCTCTTTGTCCCCACCAGTGTAATGAGTCTAGGAAGGACCTTTACAAGATTCACCTGGGTCTTCTTCCTTAGAACTAAGGATGAGACTCTTGAGATTCTAAATAATTTCATCCTAAAGATTGAGAAACAATCTGATCACAAGGTCAAAACCATAAGATGTGATCAAGGAAGTGAATTCAAGAACCAAATCCTTGATGCATTTTGTGATGAAAAAGGTATTACAAGAAAATATAGTGCTCCCAGAACTCCTCAGCAAAATAGTGTTGCTGAGAGGAGAAACATGACACTGATTGAAGCTGCAAGAACCATGTTGTCTGACTCTAAGCTGCCCATCACCTTCTAGGCAAAGGCAGTTTACACTGCCTGCTATGTGTAAAATAGAGTTTTAGTGGTTAAGACCCATGGCAAGATTCCTTATGAACTTTGGCACAAGAGGAAACCTTTCATTGGTTTTCTCAGGTCATTGGGATGTCCTTGCACCATCTTGAATACCAAAGATCATATTGCCAATTTGCTGAGAAATCAGATGATAGACACTTTATTGGATACTCTTCCCAAACTAAGGCTTATAGAGTGTACAATCTCAAAACTAGAATTGTTAAGGAGTCAGCCAATGTGACTTTCAATGAACACACACCCTGTGTAGCTGGTTCTGGTCCTGATTGGCTGTTTGATCTTGATTTAGTTACCAACTATTTTAACAAATCTTGTGAGACTGTTTCAGGATCTATAAATATCTTATCAACAGGTGATCCTGCCCCAAGATTTGAGCTAAGAAGACCTTCAAGTAACACATCTTCAGCTCCAGTTGTAACTAGTTCTTCAAATGAAGTGTCAATCAACACCACAATGACAAACTCAGCTTATACATCTGGGATGCCTTCAAATTCCAGTTCAGAGGTTGCACAACCAAATGAAGATACTTCAAATGTAGAAGAAAATGATGGAGGTGGTGACAGTGATCAAGAATTTCTTGATGCTGATAACCACTCTATAGATGACAACATCAATGATGTCACACACTCATTGGATCAAGTCTTTCTTGATAAGTGTGCTGATGTGGTGGGAGAAACATCTATGCTAGATATGAATTTCTCTAATTTAGATCTCTCTAAGCAGCTTGATGTGATCCCTCAGCTAAGGATCCACAAGTCTCACCCCATCACAAACATCATTGGAGATGTTGACACGGGGGTAAGAACAAGAGGACAAACCCATGAAGCAAATGTTTGTCTTCACTCTTGTTTCTTATCCCAGATAGAGCCAAAGAAAATTGATAAGGCTCTAAAGGATGGAAGTTGGGTTGAAGCTATACAATAGGATTTGCTTTAATTCAAAAGACAGAAAGTTTGGAACCTTTGTCCTCTTCCTCATGGGAAGACTACTATTGGAACCAAATGGGTGTTTAGGAACAAGAAGGATGATAGAGGTATTATCATTAAGAATAAAGCTAGACTAGTTGTTCAAGGATACACACAAGAAGAAGGGATTTACTATACTGATGTCTTTGCTTATGTAGCAAGACTAGAAGTTGTTAGGATATTCTTGGCATTTACTGCATCCAAGAACATCAAGGTCTATCAACTTGATGTGAAGTGTGCTTTTCTTTATGGAGTGATTGATGAAGAGGTATATGTCAAACAACAACCTGGTTTTGCAGATCCTGATCATCTCGATTATGTTTGCAAGCTTGACAAATCTCTTTATGGCCTGCATCAGGCACCTAGGAAGTGGTATGAGACACTATCTTAGTATCTATGCAAACATGGATACAGGAGGGGTACTATAGATGTAACTCTCTTCATCAAAGGACAGGAAATGACTTAATGCTAGTTCAAGTATATGTAGATGACATCATCTTTGGTTCAACTAATCCAAAGCTCTACAAAGACTTTGAGAAGCTGATGAAGGACAGATTTGAAATGAGAGCCATGGGGGAACTCAATTTCTTTTGGGAATTAAAGTAAGCAAGTTGAAAATGGCATCTTCATTAGTCAGTCAGAGTATGTTCAAGACATACTCAAAAGGTTCAACATGACTGATTGTAAGATTGCTAAGACACCCATAGCTAGAAACCACTCCCTTGGTGTTGGACCAAAAGAACCAATGAGCCGGATCAGAAAAACCTTTAAGTCCCACAGACATCACAACAACTACTGAAGACCACAACAGCTGAAGACAACAGCTGATTACAAAGTCTGAAGACAAGTACTAAAGACAAAGTCTGAAGACACAAGTACTGAAGACAAAGTCTGAAGACACAAGTGCTGAAGACAAAGTCTGAAGACACAAGTGCTGAAGACAAAGTCTGAAGACACAAGTGCTGAAGACAAAGTCTGAAGACACAAGTGCCGAAGACAAAGTCTGAAGACACAAGTGTTGAAGACAAAGTCTGAAGACACAAGTACTGAAGACAAAGTCTGAAGACACAAGTGCTGAAGACAAAGTCTGAAGACACAAGTGCTGAAGACAAAGTATCAGACGTTGTCACAACAGCTGAAGAGGTCTTCTTCAGTAGTTGTGATGGTTTATCTTTCAGTATTTCTAGTTTTGTTTCAGTTTGTAAAACAACTGAAGAGTATGTTCTTCAGTTGTTATTGTTTCAGTAGTTTCTTTTCAGTAGTTGTAATAATAGTTAACACTTAGCATTTTTGTAAGAAGATGTCAGCTGTTTGACATCTTCAGTAGTTATGTTAACTATCAGTAGTTTGTGATAAATTCTGTTAGATGTCACTATCAAGTGACATCAGCAGACGTCACATCTCTTATATAAGAGGTGTCGACCTAATTGTAAGTGACATTCCGTTACCACGAAAGCGAATATTGAATGAAATATATCTGCAGAATTCTCTCTATCTATAACCGTTTTGTTCTTACATTGAATATCTTTTTGTTCTTGTGAATTGGCTAATTCATTGTTAGAATTCCGCTGCTATACTCTCTAATCAATCAAACGTAGATCACTGATCTTAACAAGTGGTATCAGAGCTGGTGTTAGGATCAGTGATCTATGTTTGATTGATTGACGAGTATAGCAGTGGAATTCAAACAATGAATTAGTCGATTCACAAGAACAAAACGATATTCAATGAAGAACAAAGACGGTTATAGAGAGAGAGATATCTGCAAATATATTTCATTCAATATTCGCTTTCGTGGTAACAGAATGTCACAATTACAATTAGGTCGACACCTCTTATATAAGAGATGTGACGTCTGCTGATGTCACTTGATAGTGACATCTAACAGATTTATTACAACTGAAACACAACTACTGAAGATGTCAAAACAGCTGACATCTTCTTACAAAAATGCTAAGTGTTATCAGTTGTATAAACTACTGAAAAACATAAAATACTGAAACTATAACGACTGAAAACAAGCTCTTCAGTCGTTTTACAAAACTACTGAAAGTAAAATATAAAACTACTGATATCACAACTACTAAAGAAGTACTCTTCAGCTGTTGTGACAAACTACTGAAACTTCAGTAGTTGGTCTTCAGACTTGAACTTCAGATGTTTCATCAGCTGATGACTTCAGTAGATATCATCAGCTGATGTCTTCAGTCTTTGTCTTCAGACTTTGTACATCAGTTGTTGATCTTCAGCACTTGTAAACTCTTCAGCTGTTATACTTCAGTACTTTGGTCTTTCAGCTTCAGCACTTGTGTTCTTCAGCTGTTGTACTTCAGCACTTTAGTTCTTCAGCTGTTGAAGTCTTCAGCACTTGATCTTCAACTGTTGAAGTCTTCAGCACTTGTCAAACTCTGATGAAGCTTTCAGCAGTTGTTGTGATACCATGTGGGACTTAGAGGTTTTCTGATCTTGGCTCATTGGTTCTTTTGGTCAACAAACTCCCCTGAACCAATGCAGCCAAAACCTCTAATTTATTTATTATCCCACTTATTGTTGGCAAAAGGTTGGTCTTTTTCCTTCTTGATCAGTAGAGAAGATGACCCATATATGCTCCGGCCTGGGAAGAAGTCTCTGATATTTGTTTGGCAAGATATGAATGGGAACTCTGTTTTGGGGAACTGGACACAGAGTTGTTATCCCATTCATGAGATCTACTTCCCGTGTATGAGCCTGTAGGATTCTCTGGTCTAGGTCTGAGAAACATGATTTGTTCTTCCATGGTCAGGTTCTCAGCTTCACCCTCAAATAATCCTTCTCGCCCATACAGCTCTGAGATGTACTTGGCCTGTTTGCCGTTCTTGAGCTCAACAGTTGTAATTTGTCTATATGCAAACTCATCAGGATGATTCCCTTCGAGTAGAGACTTAGCTCATTCTGTTTGAAGTTCTCAAGCCTCTTGTAGACTAACCCCTTTTTGATAATTCGGTCTCTAGCATTTTCTGGGGTGGTTGTTTAGTCTCGTAGGCCTTCTTGAAATCTTCGACAATCTCCAGGGTGATACTACAAGGGCCACAGTGATCTCTTCATCTACGATCCTTGACTTGACCCTTGTATCTCGAAGGAATGTCTTTCTTTACAATCCTATGAGCCACCCTCGGATCAGGCCATACTCTCACCTTTCTTCAGATATTGAAATGTGTTGGCGAGAGTGTACAATCTCAGAGCTTCTTTCTTCATGCTAATAATTGATGAGGAGGCAGCATAGGTTTTGTCAATGCTTTTCAGCATTTCATCATCATGAAGCTTTTGCTGCTCCTCTTCTTCAATTTTTACTCTCATAACATCCATCTGTGAGGTGGGAGTGATGGGCATAGGTTTGGCTTTCGCCAGTGTTAGGACTGCAGACAGAGGCATCCTATCTTCTTCCACATCATCCTCTTCTTCTTCTTCTAGCCTCAACACTCTTCTCTTCTTCTTCTTAGGTGCATCATCGGCTGTGGTTTAGTTGGTGGGGAGAGTGGTTTTGTGGGTGTGATTGTGGTTGTTTAGATTTGGGCTTTGAGATTGGTTTGGAGATTTAAGGGGTAGGCTGTGTTTGAGTGGGTGGAAGGGAAGGTTGTTCCAGCATCTTTGTTGTGAGTTTAGCCTTTGTAAGTTTTGCCATTTCAAACCTTTTACCAGCCCCAGCCTCATCAAGGGCTTCAATGATAATCCCCTTGTGGAATTGCTCAGACAAACAGATTCTGGTGGCTATAGCCAGAATACTGTCTCTGGTCCACGCGGAATCTCCATCAAAGATCTTCCTAAGTATTTGGCAATAAAACGGATCATGATCTCCAATCTCTCCTTTTCAAGTGCATCATACCCAGCCCATCGGGTTTGAATCTCTTGCACTTCCAACCTCCTGATTTCACTATCTAATGTGGCTGTATCAAAACCTTGCCTGAAGAGTTGCTCAATGATTTTATCCATGGATCGGCTGTGTGTATCATCAGCATCTTTTACCAGCTCTTCCAAGGATTTTTCTTCAGCAGTAGGTTGATCATCAGCACTTTTCTTTCGTTTATAAGTGATCAGTTGTTGCTTTTCTTTTTCCACCTCTTGGGCTTGCTCTTGGCCTTCTCTTCCTCTGTTCTTCCTCTTCTTTTCTTTCACTGCAGTACTCTCCCCCTTTTTGGATGCATTGGAGGTAGGGGTTTGTACCGCAGAAAGTGTCTTTTGCACAGCAGCATCATCAATCAGGGTTGTAAAGTTGAGGAAAGCCTCTCATCAATGGCTTTAGTCATAATGTCAGTGATATGGGTGTGATGAGAGGGAGGGAATTTTGAAGGACAGCAACTATTTGCTCAGGAGGGTTCTGTTCCTGAGAAATAGTGCCAGAAGCAGAGGCAGGTGGCTGAGTTTGGAGTGGCTCAGTGTTTGGGGAACCTTCAACTGAAGGTGCCATCTGTGGGTTGGTGGAGGCAGATGGTCTTTCTCCTTGTGAGAGTTGGTCAAGTAGGTTTTGCAGCCTACTGACTTCCTCCTCAAGATTGTGTTCTGGGAAGAACATCATAGAAAAAGCCCAGGTCATCATCAGCCGAAGCTGAATCACCTGACCTCCTGCTTGGAGCAGGATGTACATGCACTGGGTGTAGACCAGTTGTGCATGTGCCCCTTTTTCTTGGTACTGGGGACTTCCAGCATCAGGACTATGTCCATCATTAGCTGTTGCCTCTAGTGAGGTCTTAGCAATGTTACCAGCCTCATTCTGATCATGTGCTAATTCAGAAGAGGTGGTAACCTCACTAGATATTCTAATCTCCCTATCTACACCAGGAGATAGAAGTGGTACACCCCTGTGAAGTGGGTTCTCAATTGCACTGTGTTCCTCCCCTTAATGGTAGAGGTGTTCATAGTAGTAAGTGGTATCTGGGGAGGGGGTGAGGAGTGCAATTGAGTCAGCACTTGTGCAACTATCAAAGTTAGGCTGTGAGGGGCGGTTGCATGGGGTGAAGGGATAGAAGTAGTGTGCACCTGGGGAGGAAGGTGCTCTTCAATGGCAATCCCCTCAAGTGAGGAAGATCCCAGATGTGTGGGTACCCCTTGTGTGGTTGCTGCAGGCTCCTGTTAAGAGGAATCCTGAGCGGCTATGGCTGGAAGAGTCCTTATATCCATTAGGGGGTTTGACCAGTGGATATCTCCTGCGTTTGTGTTGCAGGGGCATCCTCAGGGGACTCAATTCCCTGAGTAGCGGTTTGGGTTCTTTTTGGTGGGTTTGGTGGGGACTTTTGATTTGGAGGTGGTGGCTGTGGGTTCCAGCTGCGTGGGTTTGCGCAGCTTGGCAGCCATTTGAGTGTATGGTCAGAGTTGTGCCGGGAGTATACTTCTGGTAGAATAGCCGTAGCAGGGACTCCCAGGCCAACAAGTCCCTCAGCGTGAAGCTGGTTTGTAATGATGGCCATTATGAACCGTGGATATAATATCCAACGGTTAGCAGTTAGTTTTTGAGCCATATCCTTGAGCTCCGAAAATATTATTTCTGAAAAATTTAACGGCTGTTGCTCAAGAAAGAATACATTACTGCTGCCACTTTGTCAACATTTGATCCCAAGACGAAGTCTAGGAGCCAAACATACATTCACCATGTGAAAAATTAGGCGTTCAGCGTCATGGAAGTGTTTCTTCATGATAGTGGAGGCACTAAGATTGCCTGATATCCATGTTGGCAAAGGATAGATCAGTGTGCCCTTGGGATATCCAGCAGGAGAAATGGCATCATCTAGATGTAGAATTTGGCGGATTATTGCGGGAGTGATGACCAATTCTTTGTTGTTGACGACTGACTGGAGAGATGGTGTGTTGTTCTCCCCAGTGGTAATGGTGACGTTCATCCAAAATTGTTGGAGGGATTCGGCATGTAGTATGGGATTGAGAAGAAATGCCGTTTGGTATTGTGACTGAACCATAGATCGATAGCAGTATCGAACTTAGCCCAGACAGGCGATAGTAAGGTAGGCTACACAGTTGTGTCGCGGATTAATTTGCATGGACGCCATTGAGAGAGAGAAGTTTTGGAGAGGAACGTTAGGTTTGAAGAAGATGAAGCTTTGAAGGATTAGGTCAGGGATATTATAGGGTACGGTTAGAAAACGACTGAAGGATTTGGTGTTAGTCATCAGTAGTTTTAAACGACAGTTGACATGGTATTACCCTTCAGACGTTGAAACAGCTGAAGTCGTGGTGTTAGGCATCAGGAGTTAGAAAACTACTGAAGACTGTGGTTTTGACTTCAGATGATTAAACAACTGAGGATTTGGTGTTTGTCATCGGTAGTTGTGAAACTACTAAAGACAGTGGTTTTGTCATCAGTTGTTGTAAACAACTTAAGACTTGGTATTAGTCATCAATAGTTATAAAACTACTGAAGACATGGTTTTGCTTCAGTTGTTTAGAATGAAACAGCAGTTGTTGAAACAACTGAAGAGAAGTTCTCTTCAGTAGTTTCGTCAATTCATAGCCTTTCAGCTGTTTCATGCTGTCCTCAACACTTACTCATCAGACTTTGCATCTGATTTTCAGGTGTTTCATAGGACATCAGTACTTATCGGTTTATACTGATTTCAGTAGTTGTAACTACATCAGTAGTTGTAACTACATCAGTAGTTTGGAACAGATAAAGTACTTTAGTACTTGTGAGGCATTTAGCCGTCAGTAGTTATAAAACTACTGAAGGGGAAAGGACTCATCAGTACTTATGTGTGACATGGGTACCAATGATCACAGTAATTACTACTGAAATCATCAGTAGTTGTCACTTATTCTAGCTGCAGCATACTAAGCCTTAACACAAGGTTTTGGAAAGTAGAACTATCCAAAGGCTTAGTAAAAATATCTGCAAGCTCATCAGCACTAGGCACAAATTTAGGATCAATCAGACCTTTTTCAAAGCAATCCCGAATAAAATGATGTCTGATCTCTATATGTTTGGTCCTAGAGTGCTGGACTGGATTTTGACAATACACAGAGCTGAAGCACTATCCATTAACAATGGAGTCTTAGTCTCTGTAATGCCATAATCCAGAAGTTGGTTCTGAAGCCAGAGTACCTGAGAAGTATAACTTGCAGCAACAATGTACTCGGCCTCAGCAGTTGATGTAGCAACAGATGTTTGTTTCTTACTCTGCCAAGAAATCAAACAGTTGCCTAGGAATTGACAACCACCAGAAGTTGACTTTCTAGTTAACTTGCACCCTGCATAGTCACTGTCTGAAAAAACAACTAATTTGCAAGAGTGTCCAGTGGAATACCATAAACCCAGAGATTGTGTACCTTGCAAATATCTAAAGATTCTCTTGACTGCAATCAAATGAGACTCTTTAGGAGCAGCCTGAAATCTAGCACAAACACATGTAGCAAACATAATATCTGGTCTAGAACCTGTTAGATACATCAAGGACCCAATCATACATCTGTAAAGCGTTTCATCAAGCTTTACCTTTCTGATCAGCATCCAGTTGTGTGGTGTTGCATATGGGAGTAGAACAGGGCTTACAGTTTTGTAAATCAAACTTATTCAAAAGATCTTTTGTATATTTTGATTGATGAATAAAGGTTCCATTAGCCTTTTGTTTGATTTGCAAGCCTAGAAAGAACTGTAATTCTCCCATTGCACTCATTTCAAACCTCTTTTTCATTAATGTTGTAAAATCATCACACAACTGGGGATCAGAGTATGCAAAAATAATATCATCAACATAAATCTGAACAAGTAGCTTATGCTGATCCACCTTTTTAATAAACAAAGTTTTATCAATGGAGCCTCTAGTGAAATTATTCTTAAGAAGAAAAGTAGAGAGTGTCTCATACCAGGCTCTAGGAGCTTGTTTCAACCCATAAAGAGCCTTATCAAGTTTGTACACCCATTCAGGATGTTTATTATCCTCAAAGCCTGGTGGTGACACACATAAACTTCTTCCTTTATTTTACCATATAAAAATGCACTTTTGACATCCATTTGGAAAACTTTAAGATTGTGGAATGCAGCATAGGCTAAGAACAATCTGATTGCCTCTAGTCTGGCTACAGGGGCAAAGGTTTCATCATAGTCAATACCTTCTTCTTGTGAAAACCCCTGTACAACCAGTCTAGCCTTGTTCTTAACAATAAGCCCATTTTCATCAGTTTTATTCCTAAACACCCATTTAGTGCCTATTGCACACTTACCTGGGGGAAGAGGAACAAGTTCCCACACTTGCTGTTTCTTGAACTGAAGTAGCTCAAGCTGCATAACTTCAACCCATCCATTGTCTCTCAAAGCAACATGATAGTTCTTTGGCTCTAGCTGACTGATGAAGAGAGCATAGAAGCAGAAGTTAGACAATTGACTTCTTGTTGAAACACCAGCATTGATATCACCAATAATCTGAGACATGGGGTGATTCTTCAGTTCTTGATAAACAATGAGATCTGTGCATGTGTTTGTAGAACCTTCAGCAGCAGTAGATGTTGATGTAGACTCTTGAAACCAAGAATTCGATGGTAACTCAAAAGATGTAGAGGAAAGAGAGATCTCATCAGCATTTGTTGTGGATGGGACTGCTGAAGCTACAGGAACATCAAGTGTAGCAGACACAGGCAGTTGGTCACTAAACTTGAATAGGTGAGTATTGATATTATCATCATCATCATCAATACCATCAGATGGAAGACATGCTGCAGAGATGATTTAGCCATAGGATCTGCAACAGCTGGAGGTTGATAAGGAACATATTGCAGTATGTCCAAATCAAACAAATCCACAGGGTTTTGTGGAATCTTGTCCAAAGGAGATTCGTTAAACTTCACATGCAAAGTCTCTTCAACTATCTTTGTTCTGCAGTTGAAGACTCTGTATGCCTTGCAAGTAGATGAATATCCAACAAAATACACAGCATCCACCTTAGGATCAAATTTATGGAGTTGATCCTTTGTGTTGAGAATAAAAAAGGGACACCCAAATGCTTTGAAAAATGAATTAGAGGAGCCAATGATGGAGAACTTCATAGGAGTCTTTATCAACCTCTGATTTACTAAAACTCTATTTTGCACATAGCAAGCTGTGTTGACAACTTCAGCCCAAAAGGTCAGTGGCAAACCAGAGTCAGCCAGCATGGACCTTGCAGCTTCAATGAGGGTCCTGTCTTTCTCTCCACTACTCCATTTTGTTCTGGAGTCCTTGGATGCTAAACTGCCTTTTGATTTCCTTTGAGAGATAGAAGTCATCAAGTGTATGATTCCTGAATTCAGTTCCATTATCACTCCTGATACACTTGACTGGAAGGGAATACTGCTTCTTAATATACAACACAAAGTTAATAACCTTCTGAGCAACCTCATCCTTTGAATGTAGAAAGAAAGTCCATACAAATCTGGAGTAATCATCCACAATTACCAGACAGTATTTCTTCTTTGCCATGCTCATCACTCTCACAGGACCAATAGATCATATGCAGTAATTGCAAGCAGGCGGTGGACTTAGGCTCTTCAATAGGAGGGAATTAGACTTGTGCTGTTTTCCTTTTAAACAAGCAGTGCAGGTTTCATCACAGTGGAACTCCTTTATTGGTAAGCCTCTGACTAAACTATTGTGGATAAGCTGATTCATGTTTTTGAAATTAACATGACCCAGCCTTCTGTGCCACAGTTTTGATTCTTGAGAAGAGGCTTTGGAAAATAGGCAAGGATTGCCTTTGAGATCTATTTTCTTGGAAAGATCTAAGGCATACACTCTTCCTGTCCTGTTGGCTCTCAGGAGAGTGTGATCATCCAACACCTTGTCAATCAAATGCAAAACTTTGGATGACAGAATCCTACAGTTCTGACTGGTGAAAAGAGCAACATGGCCTTTATCACACATTTGACTGACACTCAAGAGATTGTACTTGAGATTTTCCACATGATTAACATCATCAAATTTGATTTCTCCATTGGAGACAAAGCCATTACCAATGATGTAACCCCTAGCATCATTGCCAAAAGAAACAATCCCTTCTTTCTTTGAGAGTAGTCATGAAGAAGAGAACTGTTCCCAGTCATGTGCATAGATCCCCCACTGTCTACATACCAGATGCTACTTTGGCATGTTGGAGAACCCTGCAATAATAAACATCAGTTAGTTTTAGAGACCCAAACCTTTTTGGTTTTGGGCCTGGTCTCATCAATAGATGGTAAACTAACAGGTTTATTAGAAACACAGCTTGAGAGGAAGAAGATGGGGAAGAGAAGAATCCTTTGGCTTGGATCTCCTTTTCTGTGGTTTCAACATAGGAGCATCTAGTTGGTTAACTATACCCAACAGATGTTGAACCATCATAACCAGTGTCTGATTTTGTGATAAAGCTTTCAGCTCATCAGACACATTGCCAGTGGAGTTTGATAAGTTCCTATGTTGCACCTTCTTCTTCTGAGCACTCTCAGCTGTCACCTGTTTAACCCCTTTCCTTTTTGATTTCTTTGAGGACTTAAGGGTTACAGGATTTGATGTTGCTGATACAAATGTGGTCTCAAACTCATTTTTTATTTTTACCATTTTCTCTTTAATTTCTTCTTTTTGTTTGAGTTTGGAACCTCTTTTGTACCAGCAATCATCTGTAAGATGATTGAAAAACCACATACTTCACATGGTTCTTCTTCTTCATCTTAGGTTGATCATCACTAGAGAGGGTGAAGCAACTGGAGACTTGCTCTTCAATGCTTTGGAAGCATTGTTTGCTTTCTTGACTTCCTCTTTAGTAGCCTTCAAACTCTTTCTACTGACAGTTTTCTTCTTTCAGTACTGACAGCAGTTGGAGTTTGAACTTCAGTGTTAAATCCTACTCTCTAGTCCTTTTCAGGACTTTCAGAATTAACTCCTGAGTTGATCAACTCATTGATCATGTGAGTGTCAGCATTTGAACCATCAACATCAGCTGATAGGTTCAGAGAGGGCTTGATGCTGACTTCTACTTCTGATTGTGCTGTATCAGAAAGTAGATCACATGATGAGATGGATTGGTTATTACTCTCACCATCAGATTCTACCTCTGCTCTGGTAAAATCTGTAGGTGGAGCAGTGTGATTGTAACCAATGCCAAACTTCACATTGGAAGCAGATTGCTTACTAAGAAGCATTTCAAAACCTTTGCATGATTGTACCCATCTATCACACTCTACCTGGGTAACTGCAAGGGTTTCTTTGAGATCTTTATACTTCTCTAGAAGTATCTCTTCCCTAGCCTTATCATCAGTTTTTGGCATTTCAGTTTGTAAATCTCATCATTTTTATCATTAAGCACAGACCTCAAATTCAGCTTTGTTTTTGGAAATTATTTGTTCTAGCTCAATGTTCTTGTTGATTAAAGCTACATTTGCTTCTAATAGATGCAAATGCTGCTATGCATGTGTCAGAACATAATTTGGCTTTTGCCTCAGAAGATACCTGTGATACCTTTGGTGTAGAGGCATTAGAGGATGAAGTCAGCAGAATCCAAAGCCATAAGAGCTAGATTTCCAAATGGACTTTCACAACCATGTTGACCAGCACCTGAGAACAGTTGTTCATGACTAGACAAGTCATCTGGTAAACTGCTCCAGTCAACAACTCCCGGGGTGAAGAAGCTGTGTTGTTGAGGTTGAGTTTGTTGATGAGATTGGGAAGGCTGTGGTTCAGGTAATGCTTGTGGTTGTTGTGCAATTGGAGCTTGAACAGGATTTGGTTGAGGCACATAATAGCAGGGATAAGGATATGACATTTGACCCTGGGGAAAAGTATGCAGGAGATCTAGGATGTGAATATGACCAGAACCAGCAGGATGTTGCCCTCTGTTTTGTGGACTAGTACTAGGAAAAGTCACAAAGGGTGCAGAGGAGTTAGATCCAGTTGATCTACACTCTCTTGCAAAGTGTCCTAGCTTTTGGAATTTGTGACACCTCAACTTACTCTTGTCAAAACAACTTTGGTTTTGCCAGAGAGTCCAGGAAATTTCCTGCCAGTTCTCTTATAGAACTTCTGAGATCTGATATTAATCAGTGCCATTTGGCTCAGAATATCCATCTCTTCTAGATCATCATCAGCTATTCCTTTCAGATCATCCATGATAAAGCATAAATTGTCACTATTACTGCCAGAATGACTCTCAATACCAACAAATGCATGATCAGAACTATTTGAAGAGAAATCTATATGCTCATCATAATTGCTCTCAGATGCAGCATATTCTGACTCATGACCAACCAAGGCAGTATTCCCTGGTACAAAGTCATCAGTGAGCTTTCCTGATGAGGACAGTTTCCTCTTTGCTCTATCTCTCTTTCAAATGTAAGCAGTTTCCCATGAAGTTGGGTGAGAGATAGACCATCCAGATTTGCACTGGAGCGTAGAACAATAGTGTATGCATCCCATCTCTCAGGCAGTGATCTGAGGAATCTGTTGTTCATCTGGCTATTGGTGTATTCTTGTTTCACCACCATTTTCAGCTCAGATATCAAGCAGGAAAAGCGCTCAAACTGTTGAGTCAGTGTCTCACCCTTTCTATGAGAGAATGTCTCATATTGTTGGGCAAGGATTTCTCTATTGTTTGCTAAGACTCATCTGTGCCACCGAATTGTTCCTTCAGGGCGTTCCAGAGATCATGAGCAGTTTCATGATGCATAGCCCTGAATAGATTTCATTAGGCAGTGCCATGGCCAGAATTCCATGGCTTTAGCATCAATCTCAATATTTTTCGATCTTCATCAGAGTATTGTTCCTTCTTCTTCGGAACCATTTGATTGGTTCCGGATTGTTCACCATAGGCTTGTGGTCCATGTACCACAGATGTCCAACAACCTGAACTGTTAACAGACAGGTGATGAAGCATTCTTCGTTTCCATATGTTATACTCGGTCCTATCCAGCATCGGAGGCTTGGTTGAGGAACCGGTATTGTGAGGATCATTAGAAGGAGTCGTCATCTCAGATTCAATCAAATTCAGTTAAGCTAAAACAGATTTAGAACCAACGCAACAACCAATTGAACCAGAAGATCTCAAAATAAATGAACGAAAGCGACAGAAATTCAATAATCTATAACCAGTTCTTGCAAATACGCTAATTCAATCAAACACAGAAATAAATAGCAGTTTCAATGATCAATTGTTAGATCGATCAATGATTAACCATGCTCTGATACCACTTGTTAGGATCAGTGATCTATGTTTGATTGATTGACGAGTATAGCAGCGGAATTCGAACAATGAATTAGTCGATTCACAAGAACAAACGATATTCAATGAAGAACAAAGACGGTTATAGAGAGAGAGATATCTGCAAATATATTTCATTCAATATTCGCTTTCGTGGTAACAGAATGTCACAATTACAATTAGGTCGACACCTCTTATATAAAAGATGTGACGTCTGCTGATGTCACTTGATAGTGACATCTAACAGATTATTACAACTGAAACACAACTACTGAAGATGTCAAAACAGCTGACATCTTCTTACAAAAAATGCTAAGTGTTATCTGTTGTTATAACTACTGAAACTATAACGACTGAAGAACACTCTTCAGTCGTTTTACAAAACTACTGAAACTAAAAAATAAACTACTGATATCACAACTACTGAAGAAGTACTCTTCCGCTGTTGTGACAAACTACTGAAACTTCAGTAGTTGGTCTTTCAGACTTGAACTTCAGATGTTTCATCAGCTGATGACTTCAGTAGATATCATCAGCTGATGTCTTCAGTCTTTTTCTTCAGACTTTGTACATCAGTTGTTGATCTTCAGCACTTGTAAACTCTTCAGCTGTTGTACTTCAGTACTTTGGTCTTTCAGCTTCAGCACTTGTGTTCTTCAGCTGTTGTACTTCAGCACTTTAGTTCTTCAGCTGTTGAAGTCTTCAGCACTTGTCAAACTGCTGATGAAGCTGTCAGCAGTTTTGTGATACCATGTGGGACTTAGAGGTTTTTCTGATCTTGGCTCATTTTCTTTTGGTCCAACAGCTGGTTAATCATTATTGATCTAACAATTGATCATTGAAACTGCTATTTGATATCTATGTTTGATTGAATTAGCATATTTGCAAGAACTGGTTATAGATTAATTGAATTTCTAATGCTTTCGTTCTTTATTTTGAGATCTCTCTTGGTTTAATTGGTTGTTGTGTTTTTGTTCTAAATCTGTTATAGCTTAATTGAATTTGATTGAATGTGAGATGACTAATCCTTCTAATGTCCTCACAATACTGGTTCCTCAACCAAGCCCCCGATGCTGTTAGTACCAAGTACACATATGGCAGCAAAGAATGCTTCATCACCTGTCTGTAACAGTTCAGATTGTTGGACAATCGTGGTACATGGACCCATAAGCCTATGATGAACAATCCGGAAACCAATCAAATGGTTCCAAAGAGAAGAACATACTCTGATGAGATCGAAAACTGTTTGAGATTGATGCTAAAGCCATGGAATTCTGGCAGGCACTGCCTAATGAAATCTATTCAGGCTTATGCATCATGAACTGCTCATGATCCTGGAACGCCCTGAAGGAACAATTCGGTGGCACAGATATGAGGTCTTAGCAAACAATAAATATCCAAAGGTGTGATCTAGAAGAGATGGATATTCTGAGCCAATGGCATTGATTAATATCAGATCTCAGAAGTTCTATAAGAGAACTGGCAGGAAATTTCCTGGACTCTCTGGCAAAACCAAAGTTGGTTTTGACAAGAGTAAGTTGAGGTGTCACAAATGCCAAAGGCTGGGACACTTTGCAAGAGAGTGTAGATCAACTGGATCTAACTCTTCTGCACCCTTTGTGACTTTTCCTAGTACTAGTCCACAAAACAGAGGGCAACATCCTGCTGGTTCTGGTCATCATTCACATCCTAGGTCTCCTGCATACTTTGTCCCCCAGGGTCAAATGTCATATCCTTATCCCTGCTATTATATGCCTCAACCAAATCCTGTTCAAGCTCCAATTGCACAACAACCACAAGCATTGCCTGAACCACAACCTTCCCAATCTCATCAACAAACTCAACCTCAACAACACAGCTTCTTCACCCCAGGAGTTGTTGACTGGAAGCAGTTTACCAGATGATTTGTCTGGTCATGAACAACTGTTCACTGGTGCTGGTCAACATGGTGGTGACAGTCCCTTTGGAAATCTAGCTCTTATGGCTTTGGATTCTGCTGATACTTCATCCACTAATGCCTCTACACCAAAGGTATCACAGGTATCCTCTGAGGCAAAAGCCAAATATGTTCTGAAACATGCGTAGCAGCTTTTGCATCTATTAGAGAAGAAAATGTAGCTTTGATTAACAAGAACATTGAGCTAGAACAAACAATTTCCAAAAGAAAAGCTGAATTTGAGTCTGTGCTTAATGAAAAGAATGATGAGATTTACAAACTTAAATGCCAAATCACAGATTTTAAGGCTAGGGAAGAGGTACTTCTAGAGAAGTACAAAGATCTCAAAGAAACTCTTGCAGTCACCCAGGTAGAGTGTGATCGATGGGTACAATCATGCAAAGGTTTTGAAATGCTTCTTAGTAAGCAATCTGCTTCCAATGTGAAGTTTGGCATTGGTACAATCACACTGCTCCACCTACAGATTTTACTCCCGAGCAGAGAGGTAGAATCTGATGGTGAGAGCAATAACCAATCCATTTCATCATGTGATCTACTTTCTGATACAACACCATCAGAAGTAGAAGTCAGCACTAAGCCCTCTCAGAACCTATCAGCTGATGTTGATGGTTCCACTGCTGACACTCATATGATCAATGAGTTGATCAACTCAGGAGTTAATTCTGAAAGTCCTGAAAGGACTAGAGAGCAAGATTTAACACCTGAAGTTCAAAATCCAACTACTGTCAGTACTGAAAGAAGAAAACTGTCAGTAGAAAGAGTTTGAAGACTACTAAAGAGGAAGTCAAGAAAGCAAACAATGCTTTCAAAGCACTGAAGAGCAAGTCTTCAGTAGTTTCATCCTCTTTAGTTGGTGATCAATAAGATGAAGAAGAAACCATGTGAAGTATGTGGTTTGTTCAATCATCTTACAGATGATTGCTGGTACAAAAGAGGATCCAAACTCAAACATAAAGAGGAAATTAAAGACAAAATGGTTAAAATGAAAACTGAGTTTGAGACCACATTTGTATCAGCAACATCAAATCCTGTAACCCTTAAGTCCATAAAGAAATCCAAAAGGAAGGGGTTAAACAGGTAACAGCTGAGATTGCTCAAAAGAAGAAGGTGCAACATAGGAACTTATCAAACTCCAATGGCAATGTGTCTGATGAGCTGAAAGCTTTATCACAAAATCAGACACAGCTGGTTATGATGGTTCAACATCTATTGGGAAGAGTTAACCAATTAGATGTTCCTATGTTGAAACCACAGAAAAGGAGGACAAGCCAAAGGATTCCTCTTCTTCACCATCTTCTTCCTCTCAGGCTGTTGTTTCCATCAAACCTGTTAGTTTACCATCTGTTGATGAGAACAGGCCCAAAACCAAAAAGGTTTGGGTCTCCAAAACTAACTGATTGTTTATAATTGCAGGGTTCTTCAACATGCCAAAGTAGCATCTGGTATGTAGACAGTGGGGGATCTATGCACATGACTGGGAACAGCTCTATCTTCATGACTACTCTCAAGGAAAGAAGGGGTTTGTTTCTTTTGGCAATGATGCTAGGGGTTACATCATTGGAAACGGCTTTGTCTCCAATGGAGAAATAAAGTTTGATGATGTTAATCATGTGGAAAATCTCAAGTACAATCTCTTGAGTGTCAGTCAAATGTGTGATAAAGGCCATGTTGCTCTTTTCACCAGTCAGAACTGTAGGATTCTGTCATCCAAAGTTCTGCATTTGATTGATAAGGTGTTGGATGATCACACTCTCTGAGAGCCAACAGGACAGGAAGAGTGTATGCCTTAGATCTTTCCAAAAAATAGATCTCAGAGGCAATCCTTGCCTATTTTCCAAAGCCTCTTCTCAAGAATCTAAACTGTGGCACAGAAGGCTGGGTCATGTTAATTTCAAAAACATGAATCAGCTAATCCACAATAGTTTAGTTAGAGGCTTACCAATAAGGAGTTCCACTGTGATGAAACCTGCACTGCTTGTTTAAAAGGAAAACAACACAAAGTCTCATTCCCTCCTATTGAAGAGCCTAAGTCCACTGCCTGCTTGCAATTACTACATATGGATCTATTTGGTCCTCTGTGAGAGTGATGAGCATGGCAAAGAAGAAATACTGTCTGGTAATTGTGGATGATTACTCCAGATTTGTATGGACTTTCTTTCTACATTCAAAGGATGAGGTTGCTCAGAAGATTATTCACTTTGTGTTGTATGTTGAGAAGCAGTATTCCCTTCCAGTCAAGTGTATTAGGAGTGACAATGGAACTGAATTCAGAAACCATACACTTGATGGCTTCTATCTTTCAAAGGGAATCAAAAGGCAGTTTAGCATACCACAGACTCCAGAAAAAATGGAGTAGTGGAGAGGAAGAACAGGACCCTAATTGAAGCTGCAAGGTCCATGCTGGCTGACTCTGGTTTGCCACTGACCTTTGGGCTGAAGCTGTTAACACAGCTTGCTATGTGCAGAATAGAGTCTTAGTAAATCAGAGGTTGATGAAGACTCCATATGAAGTTCTCCATCACTTGGCTCCTCTAATTCATTTTTCAAAGCATTTGGGTGTCCCTGTTTTATTCTCAACACAAAGGATCAACTCCAAAAATTTGATCCTAAGGTGGATGCAGGGTATTTTGTTGGTTATTCATCTACTTGCAAGGCATACAGAGTCTTCAACTGCAGAACAAAGATAGTTGAAGAGACTTTGCATGTGAAGTTAATGAATCTCCTATGGACAAGATTCCACAAAACCCTGTGGAGTTGTTTGATTTGGACATACTGCAATATGTTCCTTATCAACCTCCAGCTGTTGCAGATCTGTGGATAAATCATCTTCTGCAGCATGTCTTCCACCTGGTGGTATTGATGATGATGATGATAATATCAATACTCACCTATTCAAGTTTAGTGACCAACTGCCTGTGTCTGCTAAATTTGATGTTCCTGTAGCTTCAGCAGTTCCATCCACAACAAATGCTGATGAGATCTCTGATTCCTCTACATCTTTTGGGTTACCATCTAATTCTTGGTTTCAAGAGTCTGCATCAACATCTGCTGCTGCTGAAGGTCCTACAAACACTTGCACAGATCTCATTGTTTATCAAGAACTGAAGAATCACCCAATGTCTCAGATTATTGGTGATATCAATGCTGGTGTTTCAACAAGAAGTCAATTGTCTAACTTCTGCTTCTATGCTCTCTTCATCAGTCAGCTAGAGCCAAAGAACTACCATGTTGCTTTGAGAGACAATGGATGGGTTGAAGCCATGCAGCTTGAGCTACTTCAGTTCAAGAAACAGCAAGTGTGGGAACTGGTTCCTCTTCCCCAGGTAAGTGTGCAATAGGCACTAAATGGGTGTTTAGGAATAAAACTGATGAAAATGGGCTTATTGTTAAGAACAAGGCTAGATGGTTGTACAGGGGTTTTCACAAGAAGAAGGTATTGACTATGATGAAACTTTGCCCCTGTAGCCAGACTAGAGGCAATCAGATTGTTTTTAGCCTATGCTGCATTCCACAATCTTAAAGTTTTCCAAATGGATGTCAAAAGTGCATTTTATATGGTAAAAAAAGGAAGAAGTTTATGTGTGTCAACCACCAGGTTTTGAGGATAATAAACATCCTGAATGGGTGTATAAACTTGATAAGGCTCTTTATGGGTTGAAACAAGCTCCTAGAGCCTGGTATGAGACACTCTCCACTTTTCTTCTTAAGAATAATTTCACTAGAGGCTCCATTGATAAAACTTTGTTTATTAAGAAGGTGGATCAGCATAAGCTACTTGTTCAGATTTATGTTGATGATATCATTTTTGCATCCTCTGATCCCCAGTTGTGTGATGATTTTACAACATTAATGAAAAAGAGGTTTGAAATGAGTGCAATGGGAGAATTACAGTTCTTTCTAGGCTTGCAAATTAAACAAAAGGCTGATGGAACCTTTATTCATCAGTCAAAATATACAAAAGATCTTTTGAATAAGTTTGATTTACAAAACTGTAAGCCCTGTTCTACTCCCATGTGCAACACCACACAACTGGATGCAGATCAGAAAGGTAAAGCTGTTGATGAAACACTTTACAGATGTATGATTGGGTCCTTGATGTATTTAACAGCTTCTAGACCAGATATTATGTTTGCTACATGTGTTTGTGCTAGATTTCAGGCTGCTCCTAAAGAGTCTCATTTGATTGCAGTCAAGAGAATCTTTAGATATTTGCAAGGTACACAATCTCTGGGTTATGGTATTCCACTGGACACTCTTGCAAATTAGTTGCTTTTTCAGATAGTGACTATGCAGGGTGCAAGTTAACTAGAAAGTCAACTTCTGGTGGTTGTCAATTCCTAGGCAACTGTTTGATTTCTTGGCAGAGTAAGAAACAAACATCTGTTGCTACATCAACTGCTGAAGCCGAGTACATTGCTGCTGCAAGTTGCACTTCTCAGGTACTCTGGCTTCAGAACCAACTTCTGGATTATGGCATTACAGAGACTAAGACTCCATTATTAATGGATAGTGCTTCAGCTCTGTGTATTGTCAAAAATCCAGTCCAGCACTCTAGGACCAAACATATAGAGATCAGACATCACTTTATTCGGGATTGTTTTGAAAAAGGTCTGATTGATCCTAAGTTTGTGCCTAGTGCTGATGAGCTTGCAGATATTTTTACTAAGCCTTTGGATAGTTCTACTTTCCAAAACCTTGTGTTAAGGCTTGGTATGCTGCAGCTAGAATAAGTGACAACTACTGATGATTTCAGTAAAAAGTACTGGTGATCATTGGTAACCATGTCACATATAAGTACTGATGAGTTCTTTCACCTTCAGTAGTTTTTATAACTACTGACGGCTAAATGCCTCACAAGTACTGAAGTACTATCTGTTCTACACCACTGATGTAGTTACAACTACTGATGTAGTTACAACTACTGAAATCAGTAACAGATAAGTACTGACGTCCTATGAAACACCTGAAAAGCAGATGCAAAGTCTGATAAGTGTTGAGGACAGTATGAAACAGCTGAAAGGCTATGAATTGACGAAAACTACTGAAGAGAACTTTCTCTTCAGTTGTTTCTACAACTGCTTTTCATTCTAAACAACTGAAGCAAAACCATGTCTTCAGTAGTTTTATAACTACTGATGACTAACACCAAGTCTTCAGCTGTTTACAACAACTGATGACAAAACCACTGTCTTCAGTAGTTTCACAACTACTGATGACAAACACCAAGTCCTCAGTTGTTTCATCATGATGTCAAAACTGTCTTCAGTAGTTTTATAACTACTGATGACTAATTAGAGACTTCAGCTTTTCAACGTCTGAAAGGGTAATACCATGTCAACAGTCGGTTTAAAACTACTGATGACTAAAAACTAAACCTTCAGTCATTTTCTAACCCTACCCTATAAATACCTGTCCTCTTCTCGAATGTTTCATTAGCCGTTATTTTCTGAGCTTCTCTCTCTCAAACATGGCGACCATGAGTCTGAAACCACGACATAACTGCGTTGCATACCTTACCAGTCGGCTTTCTGGAACAAATATGATAATGCCATTGACTTAATGGTGGATTCCCCATATCGCACAGCCTTTCTCTTGAATCCGACCATCTACCCTGAATCCCTCAGTCAATTCTGGTCAAATGCTTTTGTTCATACTGATGAGTCTACCGGCCAATCTCTGTTCGGTCCCTTGTCAACCAGAAACCAGTGGTCGTTACAGCCGACATCATTCGTCAGGCATTACACTTACACGACTCCACCGCTGTGACTGAATACCCAAAGGGCACAACAGATATGTCCTTTATCAATCATGGGTATGAAGGTGATCTTCGGGCTACAACCATTCTGAAGAAACATTTCCATGATGCTGAGAAATTTATTTTTCACATGGTAAATGTCTGCTTAGCCTCCAAGACATCCTCTTGGGATCAAATGTCATCCCAATGGCAACAGGTATTGTATTCTATTCTAGAACACCAACCGCTAAATTTTTCTGAAATCGTGTTTCTAGAAATAAAGAACTTGGCTCAGAAACCTGCGGCAAACCGATGGCCATTATATCCCAGGTTTCTGATGGCCATTATTTTAGATGAATTAAAATCTGATGGCCTTGTTGGCCTTGGAGTCCCTGCACCAGCTGTTTTGGCTGAGGTATACTCCAGGCACAACTCAGACCTTACTCTCAAAGAAGCTGCCCGAATGCTAAAGCCCAAGCACAGGGAACCCACAGCTTCCACCACCAGAACCAAAGTCCCCACTAAACCAAAACCAAAAACCCCAAAACAGCTATTCAGGGAGATGAGTCCCCTGAAGATGCTCCTGTATCACCCAGGCAGGATATACTTGCTATTTAACCCCCCAGCAGTATCAGAGACTCTACCAGCCACAGCCGCTCAGGATTCCTCTCAAAAGGAGCCTGCAGCCACCACAGAAGGGGTACCCACACATCTGGGATCTTCCTCACTTGAGGAGATTGCCATTGAAGAGCACCATCCTCCCCAGGTGCACACTGCTTTTACCCCATCTCCCCATGCAACCGCCCCCCAAGTCCAACCATAATCATTGCAAACGTGCTGACTCAACTGCATGCCTCTCTCCTCCCCAACAACACACAAAGGGGAGAACCACAGATATTGAGGAAGAGGATCACCATGCTTCTGACAACCCACAGCACCGGGGTTTACAAGTTCTATCTCCTGGTGTGGATAGGGAGATTAGAACATCTAGTGAGGCTGCCACCTCTTCTGAATCAGCACATGATCAGAATGAGGCTGGTAACATAGCTAAGACCTCACTAGAGGCAACAGCTGATGAAGGACATAGTCCTGAGGCTGGAAGTCCCCAGTTCCAAGACAAGGGGCACATGCTAAAACTGGTCTACACCCAGTGCATGTACATCCTGCTACAAGCAGGAGGTCAGGTGATTCAGCATCTGCTGATGATGACCTGGGCTTTTTCTATGACGTTCTAGCCCACAACACCATCCTGGAGGCTGAGGTAAGCAGACTACAAGAACTGCTTGCCAAGAAGTCTCAGGATGTAAGTCCATCTGCCCCCACCAACCCACAGATGGCACCTTCATTTGAAGGTCCCCCAAACACTTTACCCTCTCACTTCACTGAGCCTCCAGCCTCTGCTTTTGGCACTATCTCTCCGGGACAGAACCCCCCTGAGCAGATGGTTGCTGTATTCCAACAATCCCTACCTCTCATCACTCCCATCATCAATGACATTGTTATAAAGCCATTGATGAGAGGATCTCCTCAAGTCTACAACCACTCATTGATGATGCTGTGCACAAGAAACTTTCTGCGGTACAAACCCCTGCCACCAATGCATCCAAAAAGGGGGAGAGTACAGCAGTGAAAGAAAAGAAAAGAAAAAGAACTGAGGATGAGAAGGCACAAGAGAAAACCAAGGAGTTGGAAAAGAAAAGGAACAACAACTGATCACTTACAAAAGAAAGAAAAGTGCTGGTGATCAACGAATGCTGAAGAAAAATCCTTGGAAGAGCTGGTAAAAGATGCAGATGAACACACAGCCGATCCATGGACAAAATCATTGAGCAACTCTTCAAGCAAGACTTTGATACAGCCACACTAGACAGTGAGATCAGAGGTTGGAAGTAGAGGAAATTCAAAACAGATGGGCTGGGTACAATGTGCTGGAGAAAGAGAGATTGGAGATCATGATTCGATTCATAGCCAAATACTTAGGAAGATCACTGATGGAGATTCGTTCATGGACCAGAGACAGCATTCTGGCTATAGCCACCAGAATCTGTTTGTCTGAGCAATTTCATAAGGGGATAATCATTGAAGCACTTGATGAGGCTGGGGCTGGGAAAAGGTTTTGAAATGGCAAGACTCAAAAGCCAAACTCACAACCAAAATGCTTGAACAACCTTCCCAATCACCCACTCAAAAACAGCCTACCCCTCAAATCTCCAAACCAATCTCAAAACCAAATCCAAACATCCTCAACCTTCAAAACCAATTCCTTACCACAAAAACCAACCCAACCATCATCCAGTGATGCACCTAGAAGGAGGAGAAGGGTGCTGAGGATAGAAGAAGATGAAGAAGAAGAGGATGAAGATGATAGTCTGCCACTCTCTGCTGTTCTAAGGCTACCAGAACCCAGGAGTCAACTCATGATCACACCTGACTCACAAAGGGAAACGGTTAGAGTCAAAATAGAAGATGAAGAACAGCAGAAGCAGCACGATGAGCAACTACTGAAGATGGTTGACAAGGAATTTCCTCAGTCATCATCTATACAAGCCATGAAAGGGCATGCTCAGAGGCTGTACACTCTCAGACACACATTTCAGTATCAAAAGGAGAGAGTGAGAGTATGGCCAGACCCCAAGGTGAGTTCTAGAATCCACAAAAGATCCATTCCACATAGATACAATGGCCAGGTTAGAAAAACAATAGACTCTACAATCATGTTGGCCATTGTAGTCTCACCCTGGGAAATAATCGATGAATTCAAGAAGGCTCATCAATCAAAAATGACCCCTCAAGCCTTACTGGAAAACAAGATGATCAAAAGGGGTTATTATATAAGAAGCTTGAAGACATTAAGAAGAATGAGCTCCAGTTACTTCTTGAGGGCACTCATCCTGATGAATTTGTCTATAGGGAGATAAACTATGTGGAGTTGAAGAATGGCAGGACTGTAAAGTACTTATCTGAGTACTATGGTCCAGAGTTCTTCTTTGAAGGAGGAGTAGAAGAACTCTCCAAGGAGGAACAGGTTGTTCTCCTTGAGGCCTATGTTCGAGAGTCGTACAGACTCATCATGGGGAAGTAGATCTCATGAAGGGTAACAACTCTGTGTCCAGTTCCCCAAAAAAGTTCCCATTCATACCTTGCCAAACAGATCTCTGAGATTTCTTCCCAGGCCAGTGCTTATATGGGTCATCTTCTCAACTGATCAAGAAGGAAAAAGACCAACCATTCTGCCAACAATAAGTGGGACCTCAATAAAGTTAAAGTTTTGGCTGCATTGGTTCAGGGGAGTTTGTTGGACCAAAAGAACCAATGAGCCGGATCAGAAAAACTTTAAGTCCCACAGACATCACAACAACTACTGAAGACCACAACAGCTGAAGACAACAGCTGATTACAAAGTCTGAACACAAGTACTGAAGACAAAGTTTGAAGACACAAGTGCTGAAGACAAAGTCTGAAGACACAAGTGCTGAAGACAAGTCTGAAGACACAAGTGCTGAAGACAAAGTCTGAAGACACAGTGCTGAAGACAAAGTCTGAAGACACAAGTGCTGAAGACAAAGTCTGAAGACACAAGTGCTGAAGACAAAGTCTGAAGACACAAGTACTGAAGACAAAGTCTGAAAAACAAGTGCTGAAGACAAAGTCTGAAGACACAAGTGCTGAAGACAAAGTATCAGACGTTGTCACAACAGCTGAAGAGGTCTTCTTCAGTAGTTGTGATGGTTTTCTTTCAGTAGTTCTTGTTTCAGTATTTGTAAAACAACTGAAGAGTATGTTCTTCAGTTGTTATTGTTTCAGTAGTTTCTTTTCAGTAGTTGTAATAATAGTTAACACTTAGCATTTTTGTAAGAAGATGTCAGCTGTTTGACATCTTCAGTAGTTGTGTTAACTATCAGTAGTTTGTGATAAATTCTGTTAGATGTCACTATCAAGTGACATCAGCAGACGTCACATCTCTTATATAAGAGGTGTCGACCTAATTGTAAGTGTGACATTCCGTTACCACGAAAGCGAATATTGAATGAAAATATCTGCAGAATTCTCTCTATCTATAACCGTTTTTGTTCTTACATTGAATATCTTTTGTTCTTGTGAATTGGCTAATTCATTGTTAGAATTCCGCTGCTATACTCTCTAATCAATCAAACGTAGATCACTGATCCTAACACTTGGACCTAATCTTGAGGGGGAGTGGTAGATGAAAACTTATACATGGCTATGATTGGGTCTTCTTATGTATCTTTTGCTAGCAGGCCTGAGATCATGTCTCCTACATGTATTTGTGCAAGATATCAAGCCAACCCTAAGAGGTCTCACCTTATAACTGCAAGGATTCTAAAACCAACTCAAAAGTCTTTAAACACTTTGGTCTGTGGTTATCCTAAGAATCTGACTTTAATCTGTATGCTATACAGATAGGGATATGATGGTTGCAACATGACTGCAAAGTCTACATCTGGGGGACGTCAGTTTCTTGGTGGAAGGGTTGTCTCATAGCATTGCAAGAACAATCCGTGTCTCTGCATCAATTGCTGAAGCTGAATCTTGACTGAAGGCCAAGTGGCTAAACTTGAGAGCCTGTCTTATCATCAAACTGTTGTAGAGATTCATACCCTATGAGACACCTGCTGGTGAAGGTGCTTCTCAACCTCTCTCTAGTCAGAGCTTGGATGCTACACAAAGCAATAAAGGCCAAAGCTCTTTCCACCTAGGTCACAAAGGTCTGTGAATGACAAAGGGAAAAGAAAGATGACATCTGTGGAGATTAAGAAGGAGGAGATAGAGAGGAAAAGGAACCTGAGGGGAGAAAGTTCCTTTTCTAGGTCTACAAGACTCATGGAAACTGCTATTCGGACTGCCCCCAGACGAAACACTCAGGATAATGAGAGTTAAGGGCAGTCAGGATCAATTACTTGCAGACCAGGAACTATACATTGACAATGTCATTTCTCTCCCCGTAGAGGAGTTAAATGAACTTGTTGACAGAGAAAGGTCAAAGGAGAAGAAAGAGGCAGAAGATACTGAGCTACTGGTACAAATGAAAGAAGAAAGAAGAAAGAAAAGATTATATAAGCATGTGCCCACTCTCTCCCCAGTTCAAGAAAGTCCTGCACATGAGGATATGGTTCAACAAGACCTCAGGTAGATAGAGAAGAAGAAAGCATCAAGATGATCAACTACCTGAGTACCACATGCCTCTATTAGGCAGATGCACTTCTTCCCTTATCCTATGACTATGTTGAGTTTGAGTATCTCAAACAACTTGAACTTGAGATAGTCAAGGAAAGAAAGACAACTAAAAGGAAGCTAAGGGAAGAAGTTGCTAAGTCAAGAACCATCATCCAGAAGAGCATGAAGAAATCTGCAGACACCTAGAGGATGATGAGCTTCTTGAAGCTGTATGGATTCTCCGGAAGGAGACTTGGCCCTATCTCTCTATCCACTATGGATGAGCATATAAGGGTAATCAAGCAAAAGATCAAGAGTGGATAGCTGATTGACTTACACTCCCCTCCAAGTCAAGCTCCACCTGAAGTGGAGGTTAAGGTTGAACAACCAGAGACAACAAAACCTGAACTCTCTGCTAAATCTCAGCAAGCTTCATCTTCTGATCCACAGCAGGGTTAAACTCCCTCTCTTTTTGAACCTGTGAGAGTGGAAGACCTAAATGAGAAAGACAAACAAGATCAATCAGGTGCTGAAGGCCAATCTTCTAAATTAAAAGGAACAAAGAGAAAGAAAAGGATGGCTTCAAAACCAAAGCCAAAGAAGAAGAAAGAACATCCTTTTCTAAACCTTAGGATGAGTCAAAACATCTTGAGGGTGTGCAAGCAGAGGATGTTCTATCAACTCCCAATCAAGCAGCTCCTCTAGCATCAGGAAGACCCATCTTGTCCCGGAAATACACCCCAAATCCGGAAAGATGGCATGTCTTTAGAGATCAAGGCATTAAGGATGTCTACACATGGCAGGACATGTTCAATCTGCTTCTGCATGATCTCTTTGACATGAGAAGACATTTTGAGAGTCTAAGTGATCCTGATCATCTCATGAGGAAAGGGATGGTCATCATCATAATGAGGACTGTTGATAACTGAAATCTTCAAGGTGTTTTGGTAGCATCCGCCTAGGGGATTTTGTAGAGATTATATGAAGAGGCAGATGCAACTCAAACACTTAAAGTCTCCTGCATGCATGCACAAGTACATTGAAGAAGAATGATTCGGAAGTTTCACACATGCATAATAAATATTCTAAGTGGGAAATCTTCCGAAGCCAAGACCAATATATTCTGAAGCCCAAGATGAAGTCTTCCGAAGCTTCAGAGACAGAGTCTTCCGAATCCAACACTTGAAGACAGATTTCTTCCAAAGACTTTTAGTATACATGCTTTATCTGATGTACTTTATATAAAGCTGGACCCCCTTTCCACTGCAACTCTGTAAAGTCAACAACTTACATGAGTTGGTGAAAAGGTCCATGCTTTTAGTAACTATAAATTAAGGTCTTGAGTCTATAACTTTCTACTTTATGTACTTTATCCTTTTTGTAATAGATTAGGATGTGAGCTATGTCATGTCATAGTCACAAGTCAAAAAGCAATCTGGCTTTTGACTCTACAATTGATTTTGTTTTATGTCTAGTCAATTGTATCTAGCTGGCCTTCAAAGTATGGCTGGCTGTAGGATGTGGTATATGTATCTCAAGTACTTGTAACTTCCCTTTATGCTTTGTAACACTTGTAATAGAACTTGAAAAGGCAATATACTGTAATATTGAAATCCATTTTCCTTGTGTGTCTTGCTATCTTGTTTTGTCTCTTACTTACTTGTGTTCTTAGTATCATCTATTATGGCAGTCTCACTGTTTGATTAGTCAAGTTAATCTTCTCTTTGTGTTGTAGTGTTGTAAGTGACCATCCTTCACCGGTCCTGTAATACTTTATCTTCCATGGATGTGGTGACGCCATGAGTGTGCAACTCACTCATCAGATGATAGAATCGATCAATGATATCATCCAAGCTATCATTCCCAATCAGAGAGAAGTTGTCAAATTCCTTCTTAAGAGCTTTTGCCTTTAGTGCTTTCAGAGTTGCATTTCCTTCGTATCTTTTTTCCAAAGCCTCCCATAATGTCTTAGACTGCTTGTTCTCATAGAACTGATAAAATATGTCCTTAGGTATAGACTAAGTCAACAAGGCATATACTTTCTTTTCAGCATTATGCAAAGTCTTCTGGGATTCACTCACTCCTCCCAAAGTCAATTTAACTTCATTAGCACTGATTAGTACCGTGTAACTAGTCTCAATGGATGTCCAAAGGTTTGGGTCAACTCCATTGAAGTATATTTCAAATCACTGTTTCCACTGTGGGTATTCATCCAAAGTTAACAGCTTTGGTGTTTTGTTGTGGCTTCCAATCTCATTCTCCAGAAGTAGAAGGTTCTGGATACGTGAGTCCTTTCCAGCAGTGAATGTAGCAATCTGGTCTTCCATTGCTTTAAATTTGGTAAACTTAGAACAGGATAGATTCACTCATGCGAATGAGCTATGCGAATGGGTCACTCATGCGAATGAAAGATATGAATGAATTCAATTGGGCGATTGGATTCAGTCGTCTGAATGAGCAGGGCGATTGTAATCACCCGATTGGAGTAGCTTAGCCGTGAAAATAAGGGATACGACTGAGTTTAGTCGTACGAATGAGCGTATACGAATAAGTTCAGTCTTACGAATGGTCCAATCGTGCGACTAAAGGCTGCTGTGTTTGAATAATCGAATATTTGATCACTTTGACACAAAATACGAATTTTCTAGAAACCCTAATCTGCCATTTGATGAAAAATCAAAACTTTAACACATTCAATCATCAAAAACACTCTTTGAAGCAAAAAGGTGACTCTTTTGATTGAAAAACGTTAGTTTTAACACCAAAACCAATTGAATCCACGCAAAATCACGAGCCAAAGCTTTGATACCACTTGTTAGGACTGTTTTCATATGGAGTACTAACGGATTTTGCATGAGACCAGATCAAATAGTGTGGAATCCAATTTGATTGGCGACCCAATCAGTGAGAACAACAACCTGATCGATCTATCGATGAAACAAACGTCAAGAATTGATTAGAAATTGATGAGGAACGAACTATGAAGTTTGATAGGCTTTTTAGGATGCTCTAGACGGCTAGGGTTTTTGAATATTCGAAGTCTCCATTTTTCCACAAATTATGTGGTATTTATAGGTTTTTAGTTTTCATTCGTGCGATTGACTCATGCGGTTGATTCATACGCACGACTGAAGGTTTAGTCGTGCGACAAAATCAATCTTATGTCTCGGTCATACGACTGATATAGTCTCCTGGTTTAGTCGTGCGACTTGTCCATAAGTATGATTCATTCGTGCGTATGGTCCATAAGTATGGTCCCTTAGCATGAATAACCACCCGACTAAGTTGAACACATTTCTCAATCATTATTGACTTAGAACTATGTACAACAACCTCAAACCTCTATATGATGTTCATACATATGAATTATACTAAATACAATAATAATATGAAATATTTAAAAACGAATAAACATCAAGAAGCATATCATATTTCATTAAGAATTCACATTACATATGTGTAAGAAATAAAAGACTTTTACAATTAAGAACATAAACTAGGAATATGATGTATTAACAAAATATGCTTTCTTGTATGGAAAGATTGCTGAAGAGGACTATGTGAGTCAACCACCTGGCTTTGAAGACCCTAATTTACCTCACAGGGTGTACAAGCTTGATAAAGCCTTGTATGGTCTTCTTCAACCTCCAAGAAAATGGTATGAGACTCTATCATCTTTCCTTCTTGAACATGGATATGAAAGAGGAAAGATTGATCAGACACTCTTTAGAAAGAGAAGAGGAAGAGACATGTTGCTGGTCCAGATATATGTGGATGATATCATTTTTGGCTCAACAAACAAGCAACTCTGTAAAGACTTTGAAGATCTTATGCATTCAAATTTTCAAATGAGTGCAATGGGGGAACTCACATTCATTTTAGGAGTGCAACTCCAATAAACAACATATGGAATTCTCATCAATCAATCAAAATATATGGAAATTGTTGGGTTTGCAAGAACATAAAACGGAGTTTAACCATTTAAACTTTCAGAAAATGCAGCGGATAATCTTAGTTTTTGAATGATTTTCAAAACTGAAATATATGTTCTTAAGGTGACCATATTAGTGTACAAAACAAACCCATTTAACAAGGATCATTTATGTGAATAGACAAGCAAAGAAGACATAAAACGAGCATTATGGACAGCCATAAAGAAGCTGCCATAAACTACCTTGCAGCAGCAAAACAAGATCGAAATAGATGAAGATGATGATGCTTTTGAGTGACTAATCTTCAAAAGAGAAGGCCTCAAATCCGTGATACCCCAAGCCCTTCAAACACCTTGCTTGTTAGGTTGCTACACCCAAAAGAACCTCTTCTTTTGCTTCACTAGAACTCGGAACTTCAGCCCCAAACTTTCTGCTCCAAGCTCGAAATCAAGCAGCCAAGTTGAGAGAGTTTTAGTGTGTGTGAGAGAGAGAGTCTTAGGAGAGTGATTGTGGTGTGTTGCATAAGTTAAGTCATGCAAGAACCAAGACAAAAAGGGTTCTCCCAATGTCCTTGGGCGGCCGCAAGTTTTAAAACAAAACAAGTTTTCCCACACTTTATTTTGTATAAGTTGCACCCTTTTATTAATCATGTTGTAAAATTAAAACCTAGTTGTAATTTTATAACACAACACTCTTTTATAAATCATTATCTAACCATTTTAAATAATGAAACAAATAAATCTCTCTTGAACAAAATCATCCATATAATTTTGTTCTAACACAAAAGCAATATTTAGAAAACCAATTTTCTAAATTAGGTGTCTATATTTGTTGCATGATCCTATCATTAAACAAATATTTGATGGTGTTTGTCTAACTTGTTATTGGGTATGACCTGACTTGGATCATTACGCACTAACCACATCAATCTTATATGTGTCTTGGGCATATAAGATCCAATAATCTCCCACTTGCACAAGATTCATAGAAGATTGATGTAAGTAGTAAATACCGCCTAACAACGGTTTACTACCCTTAATACGTATGACTAAGTGCCATTCAATAACATCATCCTCTTCAAGTACCATACTTGAAATGTTTTTAGGTGAATTAATCATCTATCCTTTTGTCACAGATGTCATGTTAAATCCAAGGACACAGAATGATCATTCCTTGTTGATTTAACTTAATCAGGCCTTAGACATCTAACTCTCAACGAATAAGAGGAACAAATTCCATCTTGATAACATACGTTTCTCACAAACACCTCGTGTCATGCCTGACCATACCCTTATGCACTGTCCACTATTTCAGGACAGTGAAGAATAAGCTCAAGGTATAACACTTGGTGAATATCAAAACCCAATATGTATCTCAGGTCTGAGGATACCAAATGATATTCGCCTTTACTCAAATTTACTCATGATCAATCAAAAGATCCATGTAGTAATATTTGAGATGCAGGTCTGTCCAATATTTGCATCCCACAAATATCCATGAACCTTGGTAGCAACCCATTGCTCTATATTCATCCTTATGTATATCAACCAATCCAAGTTCATAATAGTCTTACCCTCACACTTGTTCCCACAAGTTTGAACGACTACGGACATTTAGAGTGAATATTTTACTCATGGATTAAACATGCTAAAATTGAAACATTATAACCAAGTAATTTTATTCAAATAAAGAGTTCCACATATCAAAATACAAAATTTACATATCAAATCCAATCACTAGAATATCGAAGTCCCATGGCACAAGTATGACCTTCATGCTTTGCCTTTTCAAGGAGCTTCGTGAGAGGATCCGCAATGTTTTGATCTGTATGAACTTTGCGAATACATATCTTTCCCTTTTCAACTTCATCTCGTATGTAGTTGATTCTCCGCTCAATGTGCCTAGTCTTTTGATGAGCACGAGGTTCCTTGATTTGAGCAATCGCACCCTCGTTGTCACAAAAGATCTCTAGGGGGTCCTGAATGGAAGGGACAACCCCCAGATCGGCAATGAATTTCTTTAACCATGCAGCTTCTTGAGCTGCCAATGAGGCGGCGACGTATTCTCATTCTGTAGTTGATAGAGCCACCACATCCTGTTTGGAGCTTTTCCAAGAGACTGCTCCTCCATTCAGAATGAAAATATATCCCGATTGCGACCGAGAATCATCACGATCGGTTTGGAAACTCGCATCCGTGTAACCCTTTACAACGAGTTCCTTATCACCAGATCCATAGATTAAGAACATGTCTCTTGTCCTCCTTAGGTACTTAAGTATGTTCTTAACACCATCCAATGACTGCTTCCAGGATTTTGCTGGTAACGGCTTGTCATGCTTAAGGCGCATGACACGTCTGGTCGAGTGCATATCATCGCATACATGATGGATCCAATAGCAGATGCGTATGGGATTGCCTTCATTTTATCTTGCTCATCCTTTGAGCTAGGACATTGAGTCGTACTCAATATTGTTCCTCTTTGAATAGGTACGGTACCTTTCTTAGAGTTTTCCATCTTGAACCTTTTCAAGATCTTATCAATGTACGCACTTTGATTCAAACCAATCAACCTCCTTGATCTATCCCTATAGATCTTTATTCCTAGAATATAGGCGGCTTCACCAAGATCCTTAATGGAAAAACAACTTCCAAGCCAGGTTTTTACACCTTCCAAGGTTGGAATGTCATTTCTAAATAGTAGTATGTCATCAACATTCAATACTAGGAAAGTTATTGTGCTCCCACTAGCCTTCTTATACACACAAGCCTCATCAGCGTTTTTGATGAAGCCAAATTTCTTTACTTCCTCATCAAAGCGGTGATTCCAACTTCTCGATGCTTGTTTCAATCCATAGATGGATTTCTTTAACTTGCATACTTTATTAGAATGTTTTGGATCGACAAAACCTTCAGGCTAAACCATATAGACATCTTCCTCAAGATATCCATTTAGGAAAGCGGTTTTGACATCCATTTGCCAAATCTCATAATCATAATGAGCAGCTATGGCAAACAATATTCTTATAGACTTTAGCATCGCAACAGGTGAGAAGGTTTCATCATAATCAACCCCTTGAGTTTGAGTGAAACCCTTTGCTACAAGTCTAGCTTTATAAGTATCCAAGTTTCCATGCATATCGGTTTTCTTCTTGAAAACCCATATGCTTCCAACTACTTTTGAGTTAGGAGGTGGAACAACCAAGTCCCATACTTGATTGTCATGCATGGATTGCATCTCAACGCTCATGGCCTCGAGCCATTTGTCACAATCCGAATTGGACACTACATCATGATATGTGGTTGGTTCATCTGAATCTACCACATAGCATCCATCCATGAAAAAACCATATCTTTCAGGTGGATTACTAGTTCTACCACTTCTGCGAACGTTTTGTGTGTATTGATCAACCATATGATCATCTTCAACATCCTCATGTTGAGTGCTAGTTTCAACCAAATGTGCATCGGGTTGTGGTTCTTGATCCTCCTCAAGATCCACTGTTCTACTGCTAGTTCCTTCCATAAGAAACTTTGCTTCTAAGAACTCACCCTTTCTGGCAACAAACACCTTTTGTTCCAGTGGGTCATAGAAATAATATCCCATAGAATCTCTAGGATATCCAACAAAGATGCACTTGGTGGATCTGACTTCTAACTTGTTTGGGGTGGGAGTCTTAACATAAGCCTCACAACCCCAGACCCTGAATTATGATAGAGATGGAACCCTTCCATGCCATATCTCAAAAGGTGTCCTTTCCACCTTTTTGGTTGGGGCCATATTTAGAATACGCGCCGCGGAGAGCAGAGCGAAACCCCAAAATGATAGAGGTAATGTGCTCCTAGCCATCATAGATCGAACCATATCCAATAAGGTTCGATTCCTCCTCTCAGACACACCATTATGTTGTGGTGTTCCAGGTGGAGTGAGTTGTGAGACAATCCCACAACTCCTAAGATGATCTTGAAAAACATCACTCAGGTATTCACCTTCTCTATCGGTATGGAGAACTTTAATTGACTTGTTAAGTTGATTTTCTACTTCATTCTTGAAGATTTTGAACATTTCAAAGGCTTCATCTTTGTGCCTTAATAAGTACACATACCCATAGCGACTATAATCGTCAGTAAAGGTAATGAAGTATCTTTCACCATTCCTAGTCATTGGCTTAAAAGGACCACATACATCCGAATGTATGATTCCTAATAAATCTTTTGCCCTTTCATTAGTTCCACTAAAGGGTGCCTTAGTCATCTTTCCTTGTAAACAAGATTCACATACATCAAATGAATTATATTCATTTGTTTTTAAAAGACCATTCTTTTGAAGTGTTTGTATACGTTTCTTGTTTATATGACCAAGACGACAATGCCAAAGATAGGTATCACTCAAGTCCAACTTGAGTTTCTTGGTGTTAGTATGGTACAATGAGCTATTTAGAGTATTTTCATGAGCCAATTCATAAATACCATTAATGGGAATGGCTTTAAAATAGAACATACCATTTAAAGAAACATGAATATCATTTTCAATAAAGGATAATACATATCCAAATTGTTTTAACAGGGCTACAGAGATAATATTCCTATTCAAACTAGGAGCATACAAAACATTGTTCAAAATCACTTCCAAACCATTTGGAAGTTTCAAGATGTAGTCACCACGGGCTTTAACTTGAACTTTAGCCCCATTGCTCATGTAGAGGCTTACATCCCCTTTCTTGAAGTCACTACTTCTTTTGAACCCCTGCAACAAATTGCAAATGTGAGTTCCACATCCGGTATCTAATACCCATGTGTTAGAGGATATCATGTTTCAATCAATATGGATCATGTATATTGTACCTGAGGTCTGCCCGGCATCCCTTTTTGCTTTCAACTCTTGGAGATGGACAGGACAATTCCTTGCCCAATGTCCAATCTCCCCACACTTGAAGCATGGGTCGTTAGTAGCAACCTTTTGCTTTTTCTATTGTGGTTTGGGTGGCACCCTTGCCACCCCTTTCCCCTTTCCCCAAGCGGGTCCCTTGCCCTTGGCAACTTTTACCTTAGGTGCGGGACGAGGCCTTTTATTGTTCCCACCTTCATGGATGGTGAGAACGGGTAAAACCCTTTTACCCATGGCCGCCTCGGCAGTTTTGAGCATTGAGTGAAGCTCACCAATGCTTTTGTCCCAAGCATTCATGTTGTAATTCATCACGAATGTCTCGAACCTCTTGGTAAGGCCATTCAGGATCAAATCCGTGGCCAATTCCTTCGAGACGAGACAATTAAGCCTCTCGAGGCGGTCAATGTGACTTTTCATCTTAAGTACATAAGATGAAACAGATTGGTTGTCGTCCATACGACATGCATGGAGTGCTCGAACCGTTTCGAAGCGCTCAAACCTTGCTTGCTGTTGGAACGTTTCCTTCAGCTGGGTTATCATGTCGTAAGCTCCGTGGTGTTCATACTCCTTTTGGAGATCCGGAGTCATGCTTGCAAGCATGAGACAAGACACTTGGACGGAGTCCTCAGTGTATTTCAGCCAATTGTTGTAGGCCTCCTCATCATCCTCGCTAGGTTGATCGGGGATAGGGTCGTCTAAAACATACGATCTTCTCTCTTGCTTGAGAACGATTCTCAAGTTTCGATACCAGTCGATAAAGTTGTTATGATTTAGACGTTCCTTTTGGAGGATCGCTCGTAGAGATTGGTTGGACGCGGATGAGTTATCGGAATTATCATTATGTGAGGCCATCTACAATATTTAACAAAGTTTTATTTTAGTATTTTTGATATAGCCAATTTTAATAATTAATGCCTTTTAAGGCCATTTTACTATTAAAATCTAGAACCCAACATTATATTCAAATTGTGGTTAGGTGACCTTTATCCCACGATTTAAATTAATAAGGTGGTCAACGATTGACGGATGCAACCATTTGCAACTTCTAGATGTATGGGATCGACCTTTAAACATCATATGTAAAGTCGGCATGTTAATCCCATCAACACCATTTGGAAACCATATTTAGGTGATCCATTTAACATGGTTTGCAAATCAAGTTACCCTACTTGCACACACGTGTGAGTTTACCCACATAAGTGGTTAGGTGACCTTCATCCCACCAATGTGGTATCCCCACCTTAAATCATAAGTTCCCTCTAAATGGTTAGGTGACCTTTATCCCATTAAGAGTTTCCAAATGATTCAAGTGTTGTGCAAAAGGATAGTGTTGAACTTGTTAGTCAAAAGTTTAGAGATTTCATAATTCTAGTTTAGAAAACTCTATGTACTTGTATTTGCATGCTTTCAAATACAAGGTACCTGATGGTCCTTTGATTAAAACCAATTCTAATCTTTAAAACCATTAAATCAATTTAATAACCTTTTATTACCTTTTAATGATTAAGAACCATCATTTTAATAACTTGTTAAGTTTGTTAATAATTTTGTAATGCATGTCAAAATTCAACCACTCAATTAAATAACAAACATCCAAACAAGTCATAAGCATAAACAACCATAATGTGCATAACCTAAGCAACTATTGTGACCATACTTGTTTGCCATCACAAGTGTGGTCATTAGGTCTTTCCTAAGGGTTGAAAACAACACAAAATAGGGTCTTGATGGACTCCCACTTGAACTTGCATCCATATGCATCGAGTCCTTCTTTGTGTCTTCCATTGTGCTTCCATCCCGAGCATCTTCTTTTACAAAATATATATATCCTAATACATATTTCTAGTAAAAGGAAAAGGCTCCTAATCTATTATTACATCCCAATGAATAAATAGACAAATTACATTTTTAAACAAAGCACAAATGAATAATATTACAACCCAATGAATAAACAACCAAAACAAACATTGCAAGCATCCAAACAACACAAGGTCAAAGGCTAGGTTATGCACACTAACAACCAAGGATCATATCATCAAAACATACAATGAAACCCCACTTAAAACCTTCAAATTTCAGCCAACATAAACTGAAATTTTTGGTTTTAACATTGTCCAAACAATCAACATATCATGATACTATCTTTCAAGATCTAATCACAAGCATGTGTGATATGACTTTGAAAGTTGGGGAATCATTCAAACAAAACATAGCAGCCCGAAAAACAGCCTATAACAAGTCTATAAACATCCTTAAAACCAATTTTAAAGGACAAATCAAGCAAGTCATCCACATAACCGGCTCTTGATGCCATTGTTGGGTTTGCAAGAACATAAAACGGAGTTTAACCATTTAAAATTTCAGAAAATGCAGCGGATAATCTTAGTTTTTGAATGATTTTCAAAAATGAAATATATGTTCTTAAGGTGACCATATTAGTGTACAAAACAAACCCATTTAACAAGGATCATTTATGTGAATAGACAAGCAAAGAAGACATAAAACGAGCATTATGGACAGCCATAAAGAAGCTGCCATAAACTACCTTGCAGCAGCAAAACAAGATCGAAATAGATGAAGATGATGATGCTTTTGAGTGACTAATCTTCAAAAGAGAAGGCCTCAAATCCGTGATACCCCAAGCCCTTCAAACACCTTGCTTGTTAGGTTGCTACACCCAAAAGAACCTCTTCTTTTGCTTCACTAGAACTCGGAACTTCAGCCCCAAACTTTCTGCTCCAAGCTCGAAATCAAGCAGCCAAGTTGAGAGAGTTTTAGTGTGTGAGAGAGAGAGAGTCTTAGGAGAGTGATTGTGGTGTGTTGCATAAGTTAAGTCATGCAAGAACCAAGACAAAAAGGGGTTCTCCCAATGTCCTTGGGCGGCCGCAAGTTTTAAAACAAAACAAGTTTTCCCACACTTTTATTTTGTATAAGTTGCACCCTTTTATTAATCATGTTGTAAAATTAAAACCTAGTTGTAATTTTATAACACAACACTCTTTTATAAGTCATTATCTAACCATTTTAAATAATGAAACAAATAAATCTCTCTTGAACAAAATCATCCATATAATTTTGTTCTAACACAAAGCATATTTAGAAAACCAATTTTCTAAATTAGGTGTCTATATTTGTTGCATGATCCTATCATTAAACAAATATTTGATGGTGTTTGTCTAACTTGTTATTGGGTATGACCTGACTTGGATCATTACGCACTAACCACATCAATCTTATATATGTCTTGGGCATATAAGATCCAATAGAAACAATGTTGAAGAAATTCCACTTTGCTGACTGTCAATCTATCAGAACACCTGTTGATGCTACAGTGAAGATAGGACCTGATCTGGAAGGCAAATCAATGGATCAGACTTACTATTGATCTATGATTGGTTCACTTATGTATCTAACAGCCAGTAGGCCTGACATTATGTTTGGTGTTTGTGTGTGTGCCAGATATCAAGCTAATCCTAGGGAATCTCATGTGAATGTTGTGAAGAGGAAATTTAGATATCTTAAGGGCAAGCTAGCTCTTGGTTTATGGTATCCAATGAAGGAGACTTCAATCTCTATGCCTTCATTAATAGTGATTATGGGGGATGCAAGTTCAATAGGAAGTCCACTTCTGGCGGTTGTTAATTTCTTGGTCCCAAACTGGTCTCCTAGCAGTGCAAGAAGTAGACAAACGTATCTGTTTCAACAACAAAAGCTGAGTATATTTCAGCATCATCTTGTTGCTCTCAAGTTCTCTAGATTCAAAACTAGATGCTTGATTATGGTTTTAACTTCTTGCATACCCCAATTCGCATTGACAACACAACAGCTATTTTTATTACAAATAATCATGTTCAGCACTCAAAAATAAAACACACTGAAATGAGATATCACTTTTTGAGAGATTGTGCTTAAAAAGGGTTAATCAAATTGATTCAAGTTCCAACTGAAAATCAATTAGCTGATTTATTCACCAAGGCATTTGAACCTGGTAGGTTTGAATACCTAGTTCAATCAATAGGCATGATTAACCTTGAATAAACTCAAAAACATCAAAAACAATTTAAAATTGTTAGAAAAACACAAAAAGAAGTTAATTTTAATGAAGAAAAGAACACATGGGAAATTATATAATTACAGTCATTATATCATTCACTGTGCTTAATTTAAAATTTGAAAGACTATCATGACTTACCAAATATGTTGGTAGGCTCAACTTGGAAGAGAAGACACATGCTGTGATGAATTAAACTCTTATTCAATGGTGAAACTCTCATCTCAGAGTACAGGTATGTATTGGCTTATCTAAGTGTATGTCCTAAACACACCAGGTAATGACATTTTATGAATCTCTTTCACATACATGAAGTTTCAACTTTGTTCTACTAAGCAAAGACCTTATGAAACAAGCACATAGTGCAGATGCATTGATCCAAAAGATTTCTAATGAGGAACACATCGAAATTGGATGAATTTACAATAACAATACATTCCATGTGAATGAACAAAAGAATCCAATCATGGATAACCTTACAAAGTGAAGTGAAAAGAATCCCAATGTGGATCATCATGGAAAAGATCAAAGTAAAAGAATCCCAATGAGGATCGGAGAAAATGAGATCTTATAACTTAAGTAACCTGTTTAAAAAAGTTGTGAAAAAGTTCTGTCATGCATTACATGAGGATGGTTGATCATTCCATGCTTATGTGTGAGAGGTACATGTTGAATAATCAAATCAACCAAAACATGATAAATATTATATGCATTAAAATATCAACCATGTATGAGTTTAAGAGGACAAACATACCTTCAATCAACAAGTTCATAAACATGCCCATTTTATCACAAAAGAATGCACATGTGTAATGTAAGATTGATATGATCCCAACAAAAGGTATACTTCTCTTCATTCTTAAATAAGAAAAACAAAAAATCACAATTAATTCATATTCAGAAGTTTTAAATCTTTAAAGTTTCTATCTAGGTATGGATATAAACTTTAGGGGGGAGTAATTTAAATTTTTTTTTATCAGGTTGTATAGTCATTTACTTTCTTAAATTACTATCTTAAAACTTCAAATCAAATCAAAAAGTATAATGTCTATGTTGGTGTAGAAGTTATACCATAGTATCTCAGCTTATGCATATTCTTGGAAGCATAAGAAGTCCAAGATCAGTCAAACAATGGGAAACTTGTATCACTTTTGATATACAAGTCAATCCAAGCAAGAATTGATAACCCCAACCATAACCAAGAACTTCATAAGACACAATTCAATCAAAGACAGCTCTCATAATAGGAAAAACCGAAAACAAAAACATTAAGTTTTGATTAAGTTCAAAATTTAATACGGGTAAGTGCATTGGTTAATGCGGGTGAAGGTAACCCATGCTTTAACCAATACGGGTAATTGTTTATGTCATTTATAACTAATGCGGATGACGATTTTATTCTACCGCATTTGTGTCAAGCAAGTATACATAAAGTTTGGTGTTAAAAGCCTATGCGAACAAAGTGTTCTATCGCATTTGTTATTGCGAAAGACATTTACTCTGCGCATTTGTTTTTACTCATCCGCATTCTTGAATGTGGGTAACATCAACACTTTCATGTATTTTCAAATATGAATAAATAAGTGCTTAATCTCTTCTGTCAGCATGATAATCATCAAGAAATACAGACAACTTCGTTGTTCAGCCGTATTCGTTGAAGTAATAGTGGATAAAGTTCTCCTCTGCTGCATTTGCTACAGTGAACAAATGCTGGTCAAACTTTGTTCAACCACATTTGCTACGGTGAAAAAATGTTGGTTAACTTTGTTCAATCGCATTTGATATAGTGAACAAATGTTGATTAACTTTGTTCAACCGTATTTGATACAGTGAATAAAATGCTAATCATTTTTATTCAACCGCCTTTGCTATAGTGAAACAAATGCTTTCTAAGTTTTCAACTTCTGCATTTGTAACAGTACATAAATGTGAATGACCAAAACCGTTCCGGATTTGCTACAGTGAATTTTAAAACTTGACCGCATTTGTTCTGAAACGTGTAACAATTTGTGAAAGCAATTAGTCGAATATTTAAAGCAATTTTGTAACACTCGGTTAATTTTAAGTCAAGAAAGAAGAATAAAGTGAAGAAGAAGAAGGAAAAGAAATAAAACCCAAGTCTAGGGGTAAAAAGTGTCCAAAAGGACAAAAAGTTTAAAAGTTGGTGATAAAGGTGGTATGGCCGCCCAAATGGTCACACCACACCTTTTTCAATCGGATATTGGTAGAGAGAGAGAGAAGGAGCTGAAACTCTGGGTTTTGAAGGAAGGAAAAGAAGGAATTCGAATTAAAGGTAAGAATTCATGGTTTTATGTTGTTTTTGACTGGTTTTATCCTCGGGTTTATGCTTATTAGTGTTTTTACGTGTTCGGGTATGTTTCAGTGGGTTTCCAGGCGGTTGAATTCAATTTGCAAACGAGTTTGGAAGAAGCCATACTTAGGAGCTGCAAAGGTGAGTTCTAGAACCCCTCATTTACTGGTTTATAACTGTTTTGGGGCTAGAAATGCGTAAATGAATGTCTTTATTAAACAGGGTTTTTACCCGTATGTATGAATGTGTGTATGATGATGTAATGATTGAGTATGTTCATGCTTACTGATGTATGATGATGTTTTTAAGGCCTAGAAGGTAAGAATTAAGCTTAGAACATGATGGATGGTGATTTGGAACTGAAATCTAATGTTTAAGGCTCATAAGCTCAGTTTTAGAATCTACCTAAGTGTGCTGAAGAAATGCGGATGAACAGTTAATGTGGATGAGCATTAAGTAAGTCAATGCAGATGAAAGTCAATGCGGGTGAACATTGACCAAGTGTGGGAAATGCGGATGAGTATGGAAAGTCAATGCAGATGAAGAGTTAATGTGGATGAGCATTAAGTAAGTCAATGCGGATGAAAGTCAATGCGGATGAACACAGGAAGTCAATGCGGATGAACATAGAAAGTCAATGCGGATGAACATAGGAAGTCAATGCGAACGAACAGTCAATGTGGATGGACATTTTCCACTAAGTAGTGGAAATGCGGATGAGTAGTGGAAATGTGGATAAAGGAAAGGGAATGCGAATGAACCATAACAAATGCAGATGAACATAGGAAGTCAATGCGGATGAATAGTAAATGCGGATGGACATTTTCCACTAAGTAGTGGAAATGCGGATGAGTAGTGGAAATGCGGATGAAGGAAAGGGAATGCGAATGAACTATAACAAATGTGGATGAACTATAGCAAATGCGGATGAACTATAGCAAATATGGATGAACTATAACAAATACGGATGAACAAAAAGGCAATGCGGATGAATACTTAGAATAGTTTGACTTTCTGGGAAAAGTGAGATTTAGGATTTGACGTGGGATGTTCCCGGGGGTTCATGTAAGTTGACTTTTGAGGTCATAGAGGTTATGATGGGCATGTTATGATGTATGTTTTATGCTTATGCATGATGGTATGTATGATGTATGTTATGTATGTATGATGCCCTGTATGATGATGATGACTGTGATGATGTTCTTTATTACGTATGTTTATTTTCCCTTGGCTTTATGTTGGATGTTAATGAATGAAATGAAAGTATTATGTAACGTAAAGTGGAAGATAATGACAAGAGGAACATGATGAATGAATGCACGCATTAATGAACGATGGAAAGTAATGTAAGTCTTGCAAGCCTTGCATGTCGGGACACGCCCCAATGTAGGGTGTTAGCCCAATGGTGTGCGGGTTAGCTACCCTAAAAGGATGCACATCGGGGTCTTTCTTTGTGATTGACCATTTGTATGGAACCATTGTTTCTTGTCTTCGGTACTGTGGCCAGGCTGCTGTGCGCCATGATGGAAGGTCTATGATAGACTTCAGCCTAGTACCAGCATTATGAATGATGGAAGGGCAAGCACATGACAATGGAACACCTGAATTTACCTTTGGTACTGTGGCTAGGCGGCTATGCACCATGACGGAAGGTCTATGATAGACTTCGGCCCAGTACTAGCTTTATGCATGACGGAAGGGTAAATTTCATGGTGTTGACGGAATGAAAAGATGTAATGATGAACGAACGAATGATGAAGATAATAATGATATTATCTATGTTTAGGTATGATGTGTGATCACATGTTGAAGTAAAGAACGGTTAATGAATGTAAATGTTAGGATCAGTGATCTATGTTTGATTGATTAGAGAGTATAGCAGCGGAAATCGAACAATGAATTAGCCAATTCACAAGAACGAAACGATATTCAATGAAGAACAAAGACGGTTATAGAGAGAGAATTTCTGCAAATATATTTCATTCAATATTCGCTTTCGTGGTAACAGAATGTCACACTTACAATTAGGTCGACACCTCTTATATAAGAGATGTGACGTCTGCTGATGTCACTTGATAGTGACATCTAACAGATTTATTACAACTGAAACACAACTACTGAAGATGTCAAAACAACTGACATCTCCTTACAAAAATGCTAAGTGTTATCAGTTGTTATAACTACTGAAAAACATAAAACTACTGAAACTACAACGACTGAAGAACAAGCTCTTCAGTCGTTTTACAAAACTACTGAAAGTAAAAATATAAAACTACTGATATCACAACTACTGAAGAAGTACTCTTCAGCTGTTGTGACAAACTACTGAAACTTCAATACTTGATCTTCAGACTTGAACTTCAGATGTTTCATCAGCTGATGACTTCAGTAGATATCATCAGCTGATGTCTTCAGTCTTTGTCTTCAGACTTTGTACATCAGTTGTTGATCTTCAACACTTGTAAACTCTTCAGCTGTTGTACTTCAGTACTTTGAACTTCAGCTTCAGCACTTGTGTTCTTCAGCTGTTCAGCTTCAGTACTTGTGTTCTTCAGCTGTTGTACTTCAGCACTTTAGTTCTTCAGCTGTTGAAGTCTTCAGCACTTTAGTTCTTCAGCTGTTGAAGTCTTCAGCACTTGATCTTTAGCTATTGAAGTCTTCAGTACTTGTCAAACTGCTGATGAAGTTTTTAGCAGTTGTTGTGATACCGTGTGGGACTTAGAGGTTTTCTGATCTTGGCTCATTGGTTCTTTTAGTCCAACAAACTCCCCCTGAACCAATGCAGCCAAAACCTCTAATTTATTTATTATCCCACTTATTGTTGGCAAAAGGTTGGTCTTTTTTCTTCTTGATCAGTAGAGAAGATGACCCATATAAGCTCCGGCCTGGGAAGAAGTCTCAGATATTTGTTTGACAAGATATGAATGGGAACTCTATTTTGGGGAACTGGACACAGAGTTGTTATCCCATTCATGAGATCTACTTCCCGTGTATGAGCCTGTAGGATTCTCTGGTGTAGGCTCTGAGAAACATGATTTGTTCTTCCATGGTCAGGTTCTCGGCTTCACCATCAAACAATCCTTCTCGCCCATACAACTCTGAGATGTACTTGGCCTGTTTGCCATTTTTGAGCTCAACTGTTGAAATTTGTCTGTATGCAAACTCATCAGGATGATTCCCTTCGAGTAACAGACTGAGCTCATTTTGTTTGAAGTTCTCAAGCCTCTTGTAGACTAACCCCTTTTTAATAATCCTGTTCTCTAGCATCTTCTGGGTTGGTTGTTTAGTCATGTAGGCCTTCTTGAAATCTTCGACAATCTCCCAGGGTGATACTACAAGGACCACTGTGATCTCTTCATCTACGATCCTTTTTACTTGGCCCTTGTATCTCGAAGGAATGTCTTTCTTTACAATCCTGTGAGCCACCCTAGGATCAGGCCATACTCTCACCTTTTCCTTCTGATATTGAAATGTGTTGGCAAGGGTGTACAACCTCAGAGCTTCTTTCTTCATGCTGATAATTGATGACGAAGCAGCATAAGTTTTGTCAATGCTTTTCAGCATTTCATCATCATGAAGCTTTTGCTGCTCCTCTTCTTCAATCTTTACTCTCACAGCATCCATTTTTGAGGTGGGAGTGATGGGCATAGGTTTGGCTTTCGCCAATGTTAGGACTGCAGACAGAGGCATCCTATCTTCTTCCACATCATCCTCTTCTTCTTCTTCTTCTAGCCTCAACACCCTTCTCTTCGTCTTCTTGGGTGCATCATCGGCTGTTGGTTTAGATGGTGAGGGAGTTGGTTTTGTGGGTTGAGGTTGTGGTTGTTTGGATTTGGGCTTTGAGATTGGTTTGGAGATTTGAGGGGTAGGCTGTTTTTAAGTGGGTGGAAGGGAAGGTTGTTCCAGCATCTTGGTTGTGAGTTTAGCCTTTGTAAGTCTTGCCATTTCAAACCTTTTTCCAGCCCTAGCCTCGTCAAGGGATTCAATGATAATCCCCTTGTGGAATTGCTCAGACAGACAGATTCTGGTGCCTATAGCCAGAATACTGTCTCTGGTCCACGCACGAATCTCCATCAAAGATCTTCCTAAGTATTTGGCAATGAAACGGATCATGATCTCCAATCTCTCCTTTTCAAGTGCATCATACCCAGCCCATCGGTTTGAATCTCCTCCACTTCCAGCTTCCTGATTTCACTATCTAATGTGGCTGTATCAAAACCTTGCTTGAAGAGTTGCTCAATGATTTTATCCATGGATCAGCTATGTGTATCATCAGCATCTTTTACCAGCTCTTCCAAGGATTTTTCTTCAGCAGTAGGTTGATCATCAGCACTTTTCTTTCGTTTATAGGTGATCAGTTGTTGCTTTTCTTTTTCCAACTCCTGGGCTTGCTCTTGGGCCTTCTCATCCTCTGTTCTTTTCCTCTTCTTTTCTTTCACTGCAGTACTCTCCCCCTTTTTGGATGCATTGGTGGTAGGGGTTTGTAACGTAGAAAGTGTCTTTTGCACAGCAGCATCAATCAATGGTTGTAAAGTTGAGGAAATCCTCTCATCAATGGCTTTAGTCACAATGTCAGTGATTATGGGTGTGATGAGAGGGAGGGAATTTTGAAGGACAACAACTATTTGCTCAGGAGGGTTCTGTTCTGAGAAATAGTGCCAGAAGTAGAGGCAGGTAGCTTTGTTGTTGGGAGTGGCTCAGTGTTTGGAAGACCTTCAGATGAAGGTGCCATCTGTGGGTTGGTGGAGGCAGATGGTCTTTCTCCTTGAGAGAGTTGGTCAAGTAGGTTTTGCAGCCTACTGACTTCCTCCTCAAGGATTGTGTTCTGGGCAAGAACATCGTAGAAAAAGCCCAGGTCATCATCAGCAGAAGCTGAATCACCTGACCTCCTGCTTGGAGCAGGATGTACATGCACTGGGTGTAGACCAGTTGTAGCATGTGCCCCTTGTCTTGGTACTGGGGACTTCCAGCCTCAGGACTATGTCCATCATCAGCTGTTGCCTCTAGTGAGGTCTTAGCAATGTTACCAGCCTCTTCTGATCATGTGCTGATGCAGAAGAGGTGGCAGCCTCACTAGATATTCTAATCTCCCTATCTACACCAGGAGATAGAATGTTAAACCCCTATGCTGTGGGTTCTCAATTGCACTTTGGTCCTCCCCCTCAATGGTAGAGGTGTTCCCAGTAGTAATTGGTATATGGGGAGGGGGTGAGGAGTGCAATTGAGTCAGCACTTGTGCAACAAGCAATGTAGGGCTTTGAGGGGCGGTTGCATGGGGTGAAGGGATAGAAGCAGTGTGCACCTGGGGAGGATGGTGCTCTTCAATGGCAATCCCCTCAAGTGAGGAAGATCCCAGATGTGTGGGTACCCCTTGTGTGGTTGCTGCAGGCTCCTGTTGAGAGGAATCCTGAGCGGCTATGGCTGGAAGAGTCCTTATATCCACTAGGGGGTTATAGCCAGTGGATATATCCTGCGTTTGTGTTGCAGTGGCATCCTCAGGGGACTCATTTCCCTGAGTAGCCGTTTTGGGATTCTTTTTGGTGGGTTTGGTGGGGACTTTTGATTTGGAGGTGGTGGCTGTGGGTTCCAGCTGCGTGGGTTTGCGCAGCTTGGCAGCCATTTTGAGTGAGTGGTCAGAGTTGTGCCGGGAGTATACTTCAGGCAAAACAGCCATAGCAGGGACTCCCAGGCCAACAAGTCCCTCAGCTTGAAGCTGGTTTGTAATGATGGCCATTATGAACCGTGGATATAATATCCAACGGTTAGCATTTATTTTTGAGCCATATCCTTGAGCTCTGAAAATATTATTTCTGAAAAGTTTAAATGCTGTTGCTCAAGAATAGAATACATTACCTGCTGCCACTTTGTAGACATTTGATCCCAAGACGAAGTCTAGGAGCCAAACAAACATTTACCATGTGAAAAATTAGGCGTTCAGCATCATGGAAATGTTTCTTCATTATAGTGGAGGCACTAAGTTTGCCCTGATATCCATGGTGGGCAAAGGATATCAGTTGTGCCCTTTGAATATCCAGCAGGAGAAGTGGCATCATCCAGGTGTAGATTTAGACGAAGTATTTCGGAGTGATGACCACTTCGTGGTTGTTGACGACCGACCGGAGAGCACTGTGTTGTTGTCCCAGTGGTGATGGTGACGTTCATCCAAAACTGTTTGAGGGATTCGGCATGAAGGATGGATTGAGAAGAAATGCCGTTTTGTATTGTGACTGGACCATAAGATCGATAGCAGTATCGAACTTAGCCCAGAATGGCGATTTAGTAAGGTAAGCTACACAGTTGTGTCGCGGTTTGATTTGCATGGACGCCATTTAGAAGAGAGAAGTTTTGGAGAGGAACGTTAGGTTTGAAGAAGATGAAGCTTTGAAGGATTAGGTCAGGGATATTTAGAGGGTACGGTTAGAAAACGACTGAAAGATTTGGTGTTAGTCATCAGTAGTTTTAAACGACTGTTGACATGGTATTACCCTTTAAGACGTTGAAACAGCTGAAGTCGTGGTGTTAGGCATCAGTAGTTAGAAAACTACTGAAGACCGTGGTTTTGACTTCAGATGATGAAACAACTGAGGACTTGGTGTTTGTCATCAGTAGTTGTGAAACTACTGAAGACAGTGGTTTTGTCATCAGTTGTTGTAAACAGCTGAAGACTTGTATTAGTCATCAGTAGTTATAAAACTACTCAAGACATGGTTTTGCTTCAGTTGTTTAGAATGAAACAGCAGTTGTAGAAACACTGAAGAGAAGTTCTCTTCAGTCTTAGTCAGTAGTTTTCGTCAGTCCATAGCTTTCACTTTCATACTGTCCTCAACACTTACTCATCAGACTTTGCATCTGCTTTTCAGGTGTTTCATAGGACGTCAGTACTTATCTGTTTGTACTGATTTCAGTAGTTGTAACTACATCAGCAGTTGTAACTACATCAGTAGTTTGGAACAGATAAAGTACTACAGTACTGTGAGGCATTCAGTCATCAGTAGTTATAAAAACTACTGAAGAAAAGACTCATCAGTACTTATATATGACATGGTTACCAATGATCATCAGTAAGTTTTACTGAAATCATCAGTAGTTGTCACTTATGCTAGCTGTAGAATACCAAGCCTTAACATAAGGTTTTGGAAAGTAGAAATATCCAAAGGCTTAGTAAAAATATCTGCAAGCTCATCAGCACTAGGCACAAACTTAGGATCAATCAGACCTTTTTCAAAGCAATCCCGAATAAAATGATGTCTGATTTCTATATGTTGGTCGTAGAGTGCTGGACTGGATTTTTGACAATACACAGAGCTGAAGCACTATCCATTAATAATGGAGTCTTAGTCTCTGTAATGCCATAATCCAGAAGCTGGTTTTGAAGCCAGAGTACCTGAGAGGTGCAACTTGCAGCAGCAATGTACTCGCCTCAGCAGTTGATGTAGCAACAGATGTTTGTTTCTTACTCTGCCAAGAAATCAAACAGTTGCCTAGGAATTCACCACCAAAAGTTGACTTTCTAGTTAACTTGCACCCTGCATAGTCACTATCTGAAAAAGCAACTAATTTGCAAGAGTGTCCAGTGGAGTACCATAAACCCAGAGATTGTGTACCTTGCAAATATCTAAAGATTCTCTTGACTGCAATCAAATGAGACTCTTTAGGAGTAGCCTGAAATCTAGCACAAACACATGTAGCAAACATAATATCTGGTCTAGAAGCTGTTAAATACATCAAGGACCCAATCATACATCTGTAAAGCGTTTCATCAACAGCTTTACCTTTCTGATCAGCATCCAGTTGTGTGGTGTTGCACATGGGAGTAGAACAGGGCTTACAGTTTTGTAATCAAACTTATTCAAAAGATCTTTTGTATATTTTGACTGATGAATAAAGGTTCCATCAGCCTTTTGTTTATTTGCAAACCTAGAAAAGAACTGTAATTCTCCCATTGCACTCATTTCAAACCTCTTTTCATTAATGTTGTAAATCATCACACAACTGGGGATCAGAGGATGCAAAAATGATATCATCAACATAAATCTGAACAGTAGCTTATGCTGATCCACCTTCTAATAAACAAAGTTTTATCAATGGAGCCTCTAGTGAAATTATTCTTAAGAAGAAAAGTAGAGAGTGTCTCATACCAGGCTCTAGGAGCTTCTTTCAACCATAAAGAGCCTTATCAGTTTATACACCCATTCAGATGTTTATTATCCTCAAAGCCTGGTGGTTGACACACATAAATTCTTCCTTTATTTTACCATATAAAATGCACTTTTGACATCCATTTGAAAAACTTTAAGATTGTGGAATGCAGCATAGGCTAAAACAATCTGATTGCCTCTAGTCTGGCTACAGGGGCAAAGGTTTCATCATAGTCAATACCTTCTTCTTGTGAAACCCCTGTACAACCAGTCTAGCCTTGTTCTTAACATAAGCCCATTTTCATCAGTTTTGTTCCTAAACACCCTTTAGTGCCTATTGCACACTTACTGGGGAAGAGGAACCAGTTCCCACACTTGCTGTGTTTCTGAACTGAAGTAGCTCAAGCTGCATACTTCAACCCATCCATTGTCTCTCAAACCACATGGTAGTTCTTTGGCTCTAGCTGCTGACTGATGAAGAGAGCATAGAAGCAGAAGTTAGACAATTGACTTCTTGTTGAAACCCAGCATTGATATCACCAATAATCTGGGACATGGGGTGATTCTTCAGTTCTTGATAAACAATGAGATCTGTGCAAGTGTTTGTAGAACCTTCAGCAGCAGCAGATGTTGATGTAGACTCTTGAAACCAAGATTAGATGGTAACTCAAAAGATGTAGAGGAAACAGAGATCTCATCAGCATTTGTTGTGGATGGAACTGCTGAAGCTACAGGAACATCAAATTTAGCAGACACAGGCAGTTGGTCACTAAATTGAATAGGTGAGTATTGATATTATCATCATCATCATCAATACCACCAGGTGGAAGACATGCTGCAGAAGATGATTTATCCACAGGATCTGCAACAGCTGGAGGTTGATAAGGAACATATTGCAGTATGTCCAAATCAAACAACTCCACAGGTTTTGTGGAATCTTGTCCAAAGGAGATTCATTAAACTTCACATGCAAAGTCTCTTCAACTATCTTTGTTCTGCAGTTGAAGACTTTGTATGCCTTGCAAGTAGATGAATACCAACAAAATACCCTGCATCCACCTTAGGATCAAATTTATGGAGTTGATCCTTTGTGTTGAGAATAAAACAGGGACACCCAAATGCTTTGAAGAATGAAATTAGAGGAGCCAGTGATGGAGAACTTCATATGGAGTCTTCATCAACCTCTAATTTACTAAAACTTATTCTGCACATAGCAAGCTGTGTTGACAGCTTCAGCCCAAAAGGTCAGTGGCAAACCAGAGTCAGCCAGCATGGACCTTGCAGCTTCAATTAGGGTCCTGTTCTTTCTCTCCACTACTCCATTTTGTTCTGGAGTCCTTGGGATGCTAAACTGCCTTTTGATTCCCTTTGAGAGATAGAAGTCATCAAGTGTATGGTTTCTGAATTCAGTTCCATTATCACTCCTGATACACTTGACTGGAAGGGAATACTGCTTCTCAATATACAACACAAAGTGAATAACCTTCTGAGCGCCTCATCCTTTGAATGTAGAAAGAAAGTCCATACAAATCTGGAGTAATCATTCACAATTACCAGATAGTATTTCTTCTTTGCCATGCTCATCACTCTCACAGGACCAAATAGATCCATATGCAGTAATTGCAAGCAGCAGTGGACTTAGGCTCTTCAATAGGAGGGAATGAGACTTTGTGCTGTTTTCCTTTTAAACAAGCAGTGCAGGTTTCATCACAGTGGAACTCCTTTATTGGTAAGCCTCTGACTAAACTATTGTGGATAAGCTGATTCATGTTTTTGAAATTAACATGACCCAGCCTTCTGTGCCACAGTTTAGATTCTTGAGAAGAGGCTTTGGAAAATAGGCAAGGATTGCCTCTGAGATCTATTTGCTTGGAAAGATATAAGGCATACACTCTTCCTGTCATGTTGGCTCTCAGGAGAGTGTGATCATCCAACACCTTGTCAATCAAATGCAAACTTTGGATGACAGAATCCTACAGTTCTGACTGGTGAAAAGAGCAACATGGCCTTTATCACAGATTTGACTGACACTCAAGAGATTGTACTTGAGATTTTCCACATGATTAACATCATCAAACTTGATTTCTCCATTGGAGACAAAGCCATTTCCAATGATGTAACCTCTAGCATCATGCCAAAAGAAACAAAACCCTTCTTTCCTTGAGAGTAGTCATGAAGAAGAGAGCTGTTCCCAGTCATGTGCATAGAACCCCCACTGTCTACATACCAGATGCTACTTAGGCATGTTGGAGAACCCTGCAATAATAAACAATCAGTTAGTTTTGGAGACCCAAACCTTTTTGGTTTTGGGCCTGGTCTCATCAATAGATGGTAACTAATAGGTTTATTTGAAACAACAGCCTGAGAGGAAGAAGATGGTGAAGAAGAGGAATCCTTGGCTTAGACCTCCTTTTCTGTGGTTTCAACATAGGAGCATCTAATGGTTAACTCTACCCAACCGATGTTGAACCATCATAACCAGCTGTGTCTGATTTTTTGATAAAGCTTTCAGCTCATCAGACACATTGCTAGTGGAGTTTGATAAGTTCCTATGTTGCACCTTCTTCTTCTGAGCACTCTCAGCTGTCACCTGTTTAACCCCTTCCTTTTTGGATTTCTTTGAGGACTTAAGGGTTACAGGATTTGATGTTGCTGATACAAATGTGGTCTCAAACTTAGTTTTCATTTTTACCATTTTCTCTTTAATTTCTTCTTTATGTTTGAGTTTGGAACCTCTTTTGTACCAACAATCATCTATAAGATGATTGAACAAACCACATACTTCACATGGTTTCTTCTTCATCTTAGGTTGATCATCAACTAAAGAGGGTGAAGCAACTGAAGACTTGTTCTTCAGTGCTTTGGAAGCATTGTTTGCTTTCTTGACTACCTCTTTAGTAGTCTTCAAACTCTTGCTACTGACAGTTTTCTTCTTTTCAGTACTGGCAGTAGTTGGAGTTTGAACTTCAGGTGTTAAATCCTGCTCTCTAACCTTTCAGGACTTTCAGAATTAACTCCTGAGTTGATCAACTCATTGATCATGTGAGTGTCAGCATTTGAACCATCAACATCAGCTGATAGGTTCTGAGAGGGCTTGATGCTGACTTCTACTTCTGATTGTGCTGTATCAGAAAGTAGATCACATGATGAGATGGATTGGTTATTACTCTCACCATCAGATTCTACCTCTGCTCTTGGAGTAAAATCTGTAGGTGGAGCAGTGTGATTGTAACCAATGCCAAACTTCACATTGGAAGCAGATTGCTTACTAAGAAGCATTTCAAAACCTTTGCATGATTGTTCCCATCTATCACACTCTACCTGGGTAACCGCAAGGGTTTCTTTGAGATCTTTATACTTCTCTAGAAGTATCTCTTCCCTAGCCTATCATCAGTTATTTGGCATTTCAGTTTGTAAATCTCATCATTTTTATCATTAAGCACAGACTCAAACTCAGCTTTGCTTTTGGAAATTATTTGTTCTAGCTCAATGTTCTTATTGATTAAAGCTACATTTGCTTCTCTAATAGATGCAAATGCTGCTATGCATGTTTCAGAACATAATTTGGCTTTTGCCTCAGAGGATACCTGTGATACCTTTGGTGTAGAGGCATTAGAGGATGAAGTATCATCAGAATCCAAAGCCATAAGAGCTAGATTTCCAAAGGGACTTTCACCACCATGTTGACCAGCACCTGAGAACAGTTGTTCATGACCAGACAAGTCATCTGGTAAACTGCTCCAGTCAACAACTCCTGGGGTGAAGAAGCTGTGTTGTTGAGGTTGAGTTTGTTGATGAGATTGGGAAGGTTGTGGTTCAGGCAATGCTTGTGGTTGTTGTGCAATTGGAGCTTGAACAGGATTTGGTTGAGGCATATAATAGCAGGGATAAGGATATGACATTTGACCCTGGGGAACAAAGTATGCAGGAGATCTAGGATGTGAATGATGACCAGAACCAGCAGGATGTTGCCCTCTGTTTTGTGGACTAGTACTAGGAAAAGTCACAAATGGTGCAGAAGAGTTAGATCCAGTTGATCTACACTCCCTTGCAAAGTGTCCCAGCCTTTGGCATTTGTGACACCTCAACTTACTCTTGTCAAAACCAACTTTGGTTTTGCCAGAGAGTCCAGGAAATTTCCAGCCAGTTCTCTTATAGAACTTCTGAGATCTGATATTAATCAATGCCATTTGGCTCAGAATATCCATCTCTTCTAGATCATCATCAGCTATTCCTTTCAGATCATCCATAATGAAGCATAGATTGTCACTATTACTGCCAGAATGACTCTCAATACCAACAAATGCATGATCAGAACCATTTGAAGAGAAATCAATATGCTCATCATAATTGCTTTCAGATGCAGCATATTCTGACTCATGACCAACCAAGGCAGTATTCCCTGGTACAAAGTCATCAGTGAGCTTTCCTGATGAGGATAGTTTCCTCTTCTGCTCTATCTCTCTTTCAATGTAAGCAGTTTCCCATGAAGTTGGGTGAGAGATAGGCCATCCAGATTTGCACTGGAGCGTAGGACAATAGTGTATGTGTCCCATCTCTCAGGCAGTGATCTGAGGAATCTGTTGTTCATCTGGCTATTGGTGTATTCCTGTTTCACCATTTTAAGCTCAGATATCAAGCAGGAAAAGCACTCAAACTGTTGAGTCAGTGTCTCACCCTTTCTATGAGAGAATGTCTCATATTGTTGGGCAAGGATTTCTCTGTTGTTTGCTAAGACCTCATCTGTGCCACCGACTTGTTCCTTCAGGGCATTCCAGAGATCATGAGCAGTTTCATGATGCATAAGCCACGAATAGATTTCATTAGGCAGTGCCATGGCCAGAATTCCATGGGCTTTAGCATCAATCTCAAATAGTTTCCGATCTTCATCAGAGTATTGTTCCTTCTTCTTCGGAACCATTTGATTGGTTTCCGGATTGTTCACCATAGGCTTATGTGGTCCATGTACCACAGATGTCCAACAACCTGAACTGTTAACAGACAGGTGATGAAGCATTCTTCGTTGCCATATGTTATACTCGGTCCTAACCAGCATCGGAGGCTTGTTGAGGAACCGGTATTGTGAGGATCATTAGAAGGAGTCGTCATCACAGATTCAATCAAATTCGGTTAAGCTAAAACAGATTTAGAACAAAACACAACAACCAATTGAACCAAAAGAGATCTCAAAGTAAATGAACGAAAGCGACAGAAATTCAATAATCTATAACCAGTTCTTGTGAATACGCTAATTCAATCAAACACAGATATCAATTAGCAGTTTCAATGATCAATTGTTAGATCGATCAATGATTAACCTGCTCTGATACCACTTGTTAGGATCAGTGATCTATGTTGATTGATTAGAGAGTATAGCAGCGGAAATCGAACAATGAATTAGCCAATTCACAAGAACGAAACGATATTCAATGAAGAACAAAGACGGTTATAGAGAGAGAATTTCTGCAAATATATTTCATTCAATATTCGCTTTCGTGGTAACAGAATGTCACACTTACAATTAGGTCGACACCTCTTATATAAGAGATGTGACGTCTGCTGATGTCACTTGATAGTGACATCTAACAGATTTATTACAACTGAAACACAACTACTGAAGATGTCAAAACAACTGACATCTCCTTACAAAAATGCTAAGTGTTATCAGTTGTTATAACTACTGAAAAACATAAAACTACTGAAACTACAACGACTGAAGAACAAGCTCTTCAGTCGTTTTACAAAACTACTGAAAGTAAAAATATAAAACTACTGATATCACAACTACTGAAGAAGTACTCTTCAGCTGTTGTGACAAACTACTGAAACTTCAATACTTGATCTTCAGACTTGAACTTCAGATGTTTCATCAGCTGATGACTTCAGTAGATATCATCAGCTGATGTCTTCAGTCTTTGTCTTCAGACTTTGTACATCAGTTGTTGATCTTCACACTTGTAAACTCTTCAGCTGTTGTACTTCAGTACTTTGAACTTCAGTTCAGCACTTGTGTTCTTTAGCTGTTCAGCTTCAGTACTTGTGTTCTTCAGCTGTTGTACTTCAGCACTTCTTCAGTTGTTGAAGTCTTCAGCACTTGATCTTTAGCTGTTGAAGTCTTCAGTACTTGTCAAACTACTGATGAAGTTTTCAGCAGTTGTTGTGATACCGTGTGGGACTTAGAGGTTTTCTGATCTTGGCTCATTGGTTCTTTTAGTCCAACAGTAAAGTATGTTTTTATGTTAAACCAGGACTCACTCAGCAACGTTGACTTTTTATGCATTTTCCAGTTTGTAGGTGAGCAGTGCTGTGGATGGCACAGGGCAGCTACTTGGCATTTTGGATGGCATTCTTTGTTATTGTTTTTGCATTGTAATACGGACAAATGAAAATGTGTAATGAATGATTGTATTAACTTGCAAAGGCAGTTGTTTTGGAATGAAAAGTTATTTTAATGTTCCGCTACGATGTTTTCATGAAAGTTAAATGTAATTGTATGTTTTGTAAGAAACGATTGGCCAGCTGTAAGCATCCTGGGAACAAGTTGGTATCAGAGCCAAAGTTTAAGTGAAACGGGTAAATTTTCAAATAAACCTAAACTTAAACTGAAAATGGGACGGAAAGGGAAGGGATGCCAGTCTGAGTAGCTGCGTGGCATCGGGTATTTTCATAATGTTAACCGGTATTATGTGCACATGTGATGTGGTCTATGTGTTGGTTGTAGATTTAGATACTGATGTAGTCAGGACAGGTAATGCTTGGGGTATGAAGAGTAAAGTAAGTGGCTAATCACAACTGGCCACTGTAATTAGGGACTTACTATACTTGACATCAACTGAGCTGTTTCCTTGAATGATCGTGTTTGTGTTTAAATCTTTCAGTGTGAGTTAGAGGATGGCCGGTGGTAGATCATCAAAAGCTTCGCGTGGTGGTGGTGGACGTGGTGCTGAACCACGAGTCACGAGAGGAAGGCCTAGAGCCGAAAAGGTGGTTCATGAAGAACTTGAGACCCCTCATCCAGAGGGCGGAGATGAGAGTGCTAATCTGAGAGCCTCGATAAAGGAGGCGGTCGTGGAGGAAGTGCACCAGGTCATGCAGATGATCCTACCTTCTGTAGTGACCGAAGTGATAAAGGCTGTTAGAGATGGGGAAAGAAGGGAAAGGAGTAGACCTACGGGCGAAAGAAGACAGCCCGAGACTAAGACGGTTCTGTCTGATTACAAAGGTGGTAACGGCACTGCTGCTGCTGCTCACCGATGGGTGAGAGAAATCGATTTGTTTTAAATATCAGCGAGTGCCGAGAGGATCAAAAGGTAAAATTTGCTACCCACTCGTTTGTGGATTCGGCTCTATGCTGGTGGGATAATATAGTCCAAGCCAATGGTAGGCAGGCAATTGGAAGGTTGAGATGGTCCGAATTGAAGAAATTGGTAATTGAGGAGTTCTGTCCTCACCGAGAAATGGATAAGATGGAAAGGGAATTCATACAGCTGGAAGCAGGAACCATGACACATCAGCTATACACCACTAGGTTTAATGAAATGGCATGGCTGGTGCCAGATCATGTGACGCCTCTGTCACGAAAGATCAAGAGATACATTCAGGGCTTGCCGGCGGATATACGTAGGCACATGATCGCTGCCCGACCGAGCACTTTTAGGTTGGCGGTGTCTAGCGGGGAGATTGTATGATGAGAGGACTGTGGTGGTGACCGAAGGTTGCAAGAAAGGTGGTAGTGATCGGAATTGGAGTGGAAAGAGGTTTGGTTGGGGTGGTGCGCCGATGGGTAACAAGAAGGCACGGGTGGATGACCGTTGTGTGGTCACATCTGGGGCAGGATCGAAGAAGTGTGGTAGATGTGGAAAGGATCATAGTGGGGAATGTAGGTTGGGGTCAACTTGTGCTTCAAATGTGGGAAGATGGTGCATGTAGCAAGGGATTGTCGTACGGTCCGATGTTTCAATTGTGGCGAGGAGGGCCACATGAGTAGAGACTGTAAGAAGCCAAGGGCTGAGGGTTCTCGGGTGAAGAAAACTTGAGGAGAAGGACCAAGGGCAAGCACCAAGGCATTAACAATGACACGGGAGGAGGCTAGGACCGACCTTGATGTCGTGTCCGGTACGTTTCTAGTGAACCAAACTTTAGCCTCTGTGTTATTCGATTCTGGTGCTAGTAAAAGTTTCATTTCTGCTGCTTTCTGTGCTAAACTGCCTGTTAGTAGTAAAAATATAGATGCGGCCTTCGATGTAGAAACTGCCATAGGTAAGTCTACCAAGATTTCTAAGGTGATAGAAGGATGTGATGTGGAATTGGAAGGTCATAAGTTTTCGGTTAGACCATTCGTGATGACCTTAGGTGGTTTTGATATGGTTCTTCGGATGGATTGTTTGGTGGACTAAGAGGCGAATATTGTGTGTTGGAAGAAGATGATTCGATTGATAGCACCTGATGGGAGTTCGGTAATGGTTTATGGTGATCGGGTTATGACGGTTCCGAAAGTAATTTCAGTGGCGGTGGCGGGGAAGTGCATGAGGCGCAGATGTAGCGCCTCCTTGGCTTATGTGAAAGATGTGGAAACACCAACACCACAACTATCTGATGTCCCGGTTGTGTGTGACTTTCCAGATGTGTTCCCAGAAGACTTACTAGGAGCGCCATATCGGTTGGCTCTGATCGAGATTGAAGAGTTGATGGAGCAATTGCAAGAGCTGCTTGATAAGGGGTTCATTCAACCGAGTATCTCTCCTTGGGGTACTCTGGTCCGGTTTGTGAAAAAGAAAGACGGTAGTATGAGGATGTGTATAGACTACTGTGAGCTGAATAAGTTGACGGTAAAGAACCGCTACCCCTTACCAAGAATTGAAGATTTTTTGATCAGCTTCAAGGTGCCAGTTGGTTTTCAAGAACAGATCTTCGATCTGGTCACCATCAGCTGAAGGAGAAAGAGCAGGATGTCGCTAAAACAGCTTTTCACACGCGTATGGTCATTATGAGTTTCTTGTCATGTCTTTTGGTTTGACCAACACACCAGATGCTTTTATGGATCTAATGAATCGCGTGTTTCGGCTAATGTTGGATAAATCAGTGATTGTGTTCATTGATGATATTCTGATTTATTCGAAGAGCGAGATTGAGCATGTTGGCCACATTCGGGGGGTTTTGGACACATTGAGAAAGGAGAAGTTGTACGCAGAGTTCTCCAAGTGTGCGTTCTGGTTGCGCGAGGTTCAATTCTTGGGTCACTTGGTGATTCCTGATGGGATCATGATGGACCTGGCAAAGGTGGAGGCGGTGATGCAATGGAAGTTTCCAAAGACGCCATCCGAGATTCATAGTTTCTTGGGTTTGACGGCTACTATAGAAGATTCATCAAAGACTTTTATAAGATCGTTTCTCCACTAACTAAGTGACCTGGAAAGATGTAAAGTTTGTATGGGGTCAAGCTCAAGAGAAGGCGTTTGAAGACTTGAAGATGAGATTGACTAGAGCTCCTGTTCTGTCATTACCCAATGGAAGTGATGATCTGGTGGTTTATTCTGATGCTTCCTACTCGGGGTTGGGGTGTGTGTTGATGCAGAGAGGGAAGGTTATAGCCTATGCATCCTGACAGTTGAAGGTTCACGAGGTTAACTATCCTACTCATGATTAGAGCTAGCAGCTGTGGTCTTCGCGTTAAAGATTTGGAGGCACTATCCGTATGGGACGAAGTGCACCATATTCACTGATTACAAGAGCTTGAAGTACTTCTTTGAGCAAAAGGACCTGAACATGAGACAGAGACGATGGTTGGAACTTATAAAGGATTATGACTGTGAGATTCATTACCATCCGGGCAAAGTCAACGTGGTGCCGGATGCCCTTAGCCGGAAAGAGAGACCCAAACCGATTGGGTGAAAGCGTACCAGTTAATCATGACTTCCGATGTGATGAGCAAGTTAAAGAGTTTCAAGATGAGGCATTGAAAGGAGATCATCTTGACTCGGAAAGAATGAAAGGTCTAGTTGAGGAATTGGGTGAAAACACATTTGGTGTTACGACCCGATTTGGGCGAATGTGGATTTCTCGTCATGGGGATCCATGCATGAAAATCATGATGAAGCTCACAAGACTCGATAAGTCCATTCATCCCGTTGCCACAAAAATTTATCAAGACATGAAGAAAGTGAAGGATTTGATCTGCCCAAGATACATACTAAATTGATTGGCTAGTGTGATATGATCCAAGTCGGGTCATACCCTAACAAGCAAAACAAACACGATAAATAATTATTCGTTGATAAGATCAAACAAATATTTATAAGCACCAACATAGAAACCGGTTTTCTAAAACATTGCTTTTGATGATGAACAACATTATATGGATAATTGTTCATGAGAAATTACTTGTTTCTATTATTTAAGTTGTTAAATAATATTAAACAAAAGTGTATTAATTTTATAAGATAAAAGGGTTTTAATCTTATAAAATCAATAGTGTGTTTTGGATAAAAAAATTCAAAATTGAGGGGGACCTCTTGTCCACATTTCGGCCGCCCTTGGGGCATGCAAGGCTCTTGATGTACATCTTGGTCCTTGCAAACTTTATTCATTACAACACTCTTCCAAGATTACACATTCTCTCACACACACATAGAAAGTAATTTCTCTCCAATCTCTCCATAGAACTCGGTTTTTGGGAGCAGAAAATAGAAGCATTTCCAGCTCAAAACAAGTGTTGTTTTTGGTTGAAAAATCGATCCTCAAGAGTGTCTTTGAGGTTGGTGTTGCAAGACCTAGCAAGTGGGTGTTTGGAGGAAGCTTGGGGTATCATCTCTTGAGGATTTCTACTTTGAAGTCTTGACATTCAACATCATCTCCTAACCTCCATTCCACGTTTCTAAAGGTAGTATATATGGTTGATATATGTATGTTGTGATAGTGTGTTATTCCATATAATAAGATCCTTGTTTTGGGTTTTGCTTTAACATAATGTATATGATACATTACCCTTATTTGAGCTGAAAATCCGCTGCGTTTTACATGTTAATAGTTAATATGTCTTTGATTAACATCTACAAAACCCAACAATGGCATCTAGAGCCGGATTATATGGATACATGCTTCCAACATGAAATTTTCGGGTCCTTTTTCTCTAAAAAGTGGGCTGGAAATTTCTTTTCATGGAAGTCCCTTTGTTTTCAAGATATTACTTTATATGCATGTAAAGATCTTGAAAAATATAGATCATATGATGGTTTGTTTGTTTGGACATAAACCCACATGTTCTTGGTTTGTGTTGGCCAAAAACTTGGGTTAAAAAGGGCTGCCACATTATCGTTTTGGACTTGTTTTGGATGTGTTCTAAGTGCACAAAGCCTAGCCATGACCTTGTGATGATTATGTTGATTGTGTTTCATTTGGATGTAATAAAGCATATGTAATTTATTTATTTCATTTGGTATGTAATAAATAGATTAGCTTGTATCTTTTTTACTAGAAAAATGTATTAGGACCTTTTCTATGTAATAAGCTTTTGGGGGCTGTTTTGTAACACATAAAGGAAGCCTAAAGATGATGATGGAATCACAACACAAAAGGCATACTTGAAGCATTTGGATGCAAGTTCAAGTGGGAGTTCATCAACTCAACAATGTGTCATGTTTTACCTTTGGATTGACTGACTCAACACACTTGTTATGGCAAGCAAGTGTGTTCAATATTATTGGCTTTGGTTGTGCACTTATTATATTATGTTTGCTTGTTTGTTTGGTTATCTTGGTTGTGTTTGTTTGGATTGAATATTGACAAACTAGTTTAACAACTATGGCGCATCAAGCATAAAAATGGTTCTTTATAATCATTAAATGGATTAATAAAATGAGTTTATTAAGGGTTAATGATTTAATAAAAATGGGTTTTATTAAAAGGAACCTTAAAAATTGTTTTTCAAATAATACCATGCATTTGAATGCATACAAGTTGTATGGTATAAAAGGTTTTCTATAACTAAGTTTTAGAAACTTCAAAACCCTTTTTTAAAAAAAAAAAAAAAACAAGTTTAACACCATCCTTTTAAACAACACTCAATTCACTTGTAACTTATTTTGGGATAAAGGTCACCTAACCATAATGTAGAAACTTGAGAAGTTGAGGTGAAATTACTATATTTGTGGGATAAAGGTCACCTAACCACTTATATTAGTGATACCACACGTGTGTCTAAGTAGGACGACTTGATTTGAAATCATGCATTAGGATCACCGAAGCATGACGTACAAACGGTGTTGATGGGATTAACATGCCAAACTAAACATAAGATGTTTAAAACGATCCCATAAAAACTAGAAATTGTAATGGGTTACAATTGTCAAAATGTTGACTACCTTGTTAATTTAAATAAAGGGATAAAGGTCACCTAACCGATATTTAAATGTAACGTTGGATTCTAGTTTTAATTATTAATTGTCTATGAGACGTAAAAGGGTATTAATTATTAAAAATTGCTTAAACATCGAAATACTAAAATTTGAACTTTGTAATATTGTAGATGGCTAACAACAACAACGCTATCCCGACCGTCCATAACCTATCACTAAGAACGATCCTCGAAAAGGAACGTCTAAACCATGGGAACTTCATGGATTGGTATCGAAACTTGAGAATAGTTCTCAAGCAAGAAAAGAAGTCCTATGTGTTAGACGATCCCATTCCCGATCAACCCGATAAGAGTGACGTTGAGGCCTTTGCCGAGTGGGTCAAGTACACCGAGGACTCCGTGCAAGTCTCATGTCTCACGCTAGCGAGTATGATTCCCGACTTGCAAAAGGACTTTGAAAACCACAATGCCTTTGACATGATCACCCAGTTGAAGGAAATGTTCCAACAACAATCAAGGGTAGAGCGCTTCGAAACGGTTCGAGCGCTCCATGCATGTCGGATGGACGAGACCCAATCGGTGTCATCCTACGTTCTTAAGATGAAGAGCCACATTGATCGCCTCGAAAGGCTTAACTGTCGTGTGTCCAACGAGTTGGCAACGGATTTGATCCTCAACTCTCTATCAAAGAAGTTTGATAGTTTTGTTATGAACTATAACATGAATGGTTGGGACAAGAGCATTGGTGAGCTTCATTCAATGCTAAAAACGGCCGAGGCGGGCATGGGTAGAAAGGTTCTGCCGGTCCTTACGATCAATGAAGGAGGTAGTAGGAAGAGGCACCTCCCCAACCCTAAGGCAAGCATTGCCAAAGGGAAGGGGCACGTCAAGGGAAAGGGAAAGGCAAAAATGGAACCCCCCAAACCAAAAGAAAAGAAGCAAAAGGTTGCGCAAGATGACCCTTGTTTTGAGTGTGGTGAGGTAGGCCATTGGAAACGCAATTGTCCGGTCTATCTCAAAGCGTTGAGGTCAAAGAGGGACGGGCAAACCTCAGGTACAATCTTTATGATACATGTTGAGCTAAATGTTATTTCTTCTAACACATGGGTATTAGATACCGGATGTGGAACTCATATTTGCAATTTGTTGCAGGGGTTCAAAAGAAGTAAGCATTATTCAAAAGGGGAAGTTAGTCTCTTCATGGGCAATGGTGCAAAGGTTCATGTGGAAGCCCAAGGAGACTATGTTTTGAAGCTTCCAAGTGGTTTGGAAGTTATTTTAGGAATATTTTGTATGCTCCTAGTTTGACTAGGAACATCATTTCTGTTCCCGTTTAAGACAATATGATTATGATTTCAATTTGTTGACAATGATATTCATGTTATTTTGAATCATGTGTTTTATTTTAAGGCTATTCCTTGTAATGGTATTTATGAATTGGTTCATGTAACACAACATATGATAGCTCAATGTACCAAGCAACCACCAAAAGGCTCAAATTAGATTTGAGTGATTCCTATCTTTGGCATTGTCGCCTTGGACACATAAATAAGAATCGTATGCATAAACTTCAAAAGAATGGTCTTTTGAAAACCAATGAAAATGATTCATTCGATGTGTGCGAGTCTTGCTTACAAGGTAAAATGACAAAGGCCCCTTTTAGTGGGACTAATGAAAGGGCGAAAGATTTATTAGGGATCATAAATTAGGATGTATGTGGACCTTTTAAACCAATGACTAGGAATGGTGAAAGATACTTCATTACCTTTACCGATGATTATAGTCGTTATGGGTATGTGTACTTGTTAAGACACAAACATGAATCTTTTGAAATGTTCAAAATATTCAAGAATGAAGTTGAAAATCAACTGAACAAAACGGTCAAGGTTCTTCGCACAGATAGAGGAGGTGAATACCTAAGTAGTGAATTTCAAGAGTATCTTAGAAGTTGTGGGATTGTCTCACAACTAACTCCACCTGGAACACCACAACATAATGGTGTGTCTGAGAGGAGGAATCGAACTCTATTGGATATGGTTCGATCTATGATGGTTAGAAGTACACTACCTCTGTCATTTTGGGGTTTCGCGTTGCTCTCCGCGGCCCGTATTTTAAATATGGCCCCAACCAAGAAAGTGGAAAGGACACCTTTCGAAGTATGGCATGGAAGGGTTCCATCATTATCATATTTGAAAGTTTGGGGGTGTGAAGCTTATCCTAAGCAATACACTCAGAACAAACTGGAAGGGCGATCCACGAAGTGTATCTTCATCGGATATCCTAGAGATTGTATTGGATATTATTTCTATGATCCGACAGAGCAGAAAGTGTTTATTGCTCGAAAGGCAGAGTTCTTGGAAACTAAGTTTCTTTTGGAAGAAACTAGCGAAGAACAGTGGAACTTGAAGAGGTTCATGATTCACAAGAAGATACACAATTGGTTAATACTAGCAATCAACATGAGGATGCTGAGAATGATCATATGATCAAAATACACAAAACGTTCGCAGATCTGGTAGAATTGGTGTTCCTCCTGAGAGATATGGATTTTTCATGGATGGATGCTATGTGGTAGATTCAGATGAACCAACCACATACCAAGATGCAATATCAAAACCTGATTGTGACAAATGGCAAGAAGCCATGAACGTTGAGATGCAATCCATGTATGATAACCAAGTATGGGAATTGGTTACACCACCTCTTAAGTCCAAGATAGTTGGGAGTAAGTGGGTTTTCAAGAAGAAAACCGATATGCATGGAAACTTGGATACCTATAAAGCTAGACTTGTAGCAAAAGGTTTCACTCAAACTCAAGGGGTTGATTATGATGAAACCTTTTCACTTGTGGCAATGCTAAAGTCTATTAGGATATTATTTGCCATAGCAGCATATTATGACTATGAGATATGGCAAATGGACGTCAAAACCGCTTTCCTTAATGGATATCTTGAGGAAGATGAATGAAACAGCCTGAAGGTTTTGTCGATCCAAAACATCCTGAAAAGGTATGCAAGTTAAAGAAGTCAATCTATGGATTGAAACAAGCATCAAGAAGCTGGAATCACCGTTTTGATGATGAAGTAAAGAAATTTGCTTCATCAAAAACGCTGATGAAGCCTGTGTATATAAGAAAGCTAGTGGGAGCACTATCACCTTCCTTGTATTATATGTTGATGACATTTTACTATTTGGAAACGACATTCCAACCTTGGATGGTGTAAAAGCCTGGCTTGGAAGCTGTTTTTCCATTAAAGATCTTGGTGAAGCCACCTATATTTTGGGTATAAAGATCTATAGGGATAGATCAAGACGACTGATAGGTTTAAACCAAAGTGCATACATTGATAAGATCTTGAAAAGGTTCAAGATGGAGAATTCTAAGAAAGGTCTGGTACCTATTCAAAAGGGGACTATATTGAGCTCATCTCAATGCCCTAGTTCAAAGGTTGAACAAGAAAGAATGAGTGGAGTCCCATATGCGTCTGCTATAGGATCCATCATGTATGCAATGATATGTACTAGGCCGGACGTGTCATATGCTCTAAGTATGACAAGCAGATATCAGCAGAATCCTGGTAATACTCATTGGATGGCTGTTAAGAGTATTTTGAAATACCTTAGGAACACTAAGGATATGTTCTTAATATATGGATCTGGTGAGGAGGAGCTCGTGGTAAAGGGTTACACAGATGCAAGTTTCCAAACTGATCGAGATGATTCTCGATCACAGCCGGGATATGTCTTCATTATGAATGGAGGAGCGGTCTCTTGGAAGAGCTCAAAGCAAGATGTAGTGGCATTATCTACAACAGAATCTGAATACATCGCCGCTTCACTGGCAACTCAAGAAGCTGCGTGGCTTAGGAAGTTCATTGCTGATCTAGGGGTCGTTGCTACCATTCAAGACCCCCTAGAGATCTTTTGTGACAACGAGGGCGCGATTGCTCAAATCAAGGAACCTCGTGCTAATCAAAAGACTCGGCACATTGAACGGAGATTCAACTACATTAGGGATGAAGTTGAAAAGGGAAAGATATGTATTCGCAAAGTTCACACCGATCAAAACATTGCGGATCCATTCACGAAGCTCCTAGACAGGTCAAAGCATGAAAGTCATACTTGGGCCTTAGGACTTCGATATTCTAGTAATTGGACTTGATCAAATTTTGTATTTGGATATTGGAACTTATGTAATTTGACTTAATTATATGGTTATAATTTTCATTTGTTCTTCTATTTTAACATGTTTAAATCCGTGAATAAGTAAGTTATTCTAAAACGTCCGTAGTCGATCGTACTTGTGGGAACAACTATGAATGTAAGACTATAATGAACTTGGATTGGTTGATATTCACTAAGTATGAATATAGAGCAAGACGTTGCTACCAAGGTTCATTGATATCTATGGGATATGATATTGGACTGACCCGCTCTCAATTATTTCTGCATGGAATCTTTGTGATTAGTCATAAGAGATATTGAGTAAAGGCGAATATCATTGTATCCTCATACCTAAGATACATATTGGGTCTTGATATTCACCAAGTATTGTACTTTAAGTTAGTTCTTTGCTGTTCTGAAATATTGGCAGTACATAAGGCTGAGTTCGGGTATAATATAAGGTGATTGTGAGAGACGTATGTAGTCAAGATGGAATTTGTTTCTCTTATTCGTTAAGAGTTAGATGTCTAAGGCCTGTTAAAGTTAAATCAACGGAGAATGACTATTCTATGTCTCTAGGATTTAACATGACATCTGTAACAAAAGGATAAATGATTTATTCACCTAAATCATATTCAAGTAGGGTACTTGAAAGGGATGTGTTATTGAATGGCACTTAGTCATATACATTAGGGGTAGCAAACCGTTGCTAGGCGTTATTTGCTACTTGCATCAATTCTCTATGAATCTTGTGCAAGTGGGAGATTGAAGGATTTGATCTGCCCAAGATACATACTAAATTGATGTGGCTAGTGTGATATGATCCAAGTCGGGTCATACCCAATAACAAGCAAAACAAACACCGATAAATAATTATTCGTTGATAAGATCAAACAAATATTTATAAGCACCAACATAGAAACCGGGTTTTCTAAAACATTGCTTTTGATGATGAACAACATTATATGGATAATTGTTCATGAGAAATTACTTGTTTCTATTATTTAAGTTGGTTAAATAATATTAAACAAAAGTGTATTATTTTATAAGATAAAAGGGTTTTAATCTTATAAAATCAATAGTGTGTTTTGGATAAAAAATTCAAAATTGAGGGGACCTCTTGTCCACATTTCGGCCGCCCTTGGGGCATGCAAGGCTCTTGATGTACATCTTGGTCCTTGCAAACTTTATTCATTACAACACTCTTCCAAGATTACACATTCTCTCACACACACATAGAAGTAATTTCTCTCCAATCTCTCCATAAACTCGGTTTTGGGAGCAGAAAATAGAAGCATTTCCAGCTCAAAACAAGTGTTGTTTTTGGCTGAAAAATCGATCCTCAAGAGTGTCTTTGAGGTTGGTGTTGCAAGACCTAGCAAGTGGGTGTTTGGAGGAAGCTTGGGGTATCATCTCTTGAGGATTTCTACTTTGAAGTCTTGACATTCAACATCATCTCCTAACCTCCATTCCACGTTTCTAAAGGTAGTATATATGGTTGATATATGTATGTTGTGATAGTGTGTTATTCCATATAATAAGATCCTTGTTTTGGGTTTTGCTTTAACATAATGTATATGATACATTAACCCTTATTTGAGCTGAAAATCCGCTGCGTTTTACATGTTAATAGTTAATATGTCTTTGATTAACATCTACAAAACCCAACAGAAGACTACTGGTGGCCAGTATGAAGCTGATGTAGTCAAGTATGTGGGTAAATGCCTTACTTGTCTACATGTAAAGGCCAGCCAGAAGCCGTATGGGAAGATCCAACTTTTGGATATCCCGGAGTGAAAATGGGAGCACATCACCATGGATTTCATTACAAAGCTGCTGCGTACCCCGAAAGGGTATGATGCCATATGGGTGGTAGTTGACCGTTTGACGAAGAGTGCTCACTTCCTACCAATCCGCGATACATATTCATCTGAGAGGTTGCTGATTTTTCATTAAGGAGATTAGACTCGTCATGGTGTGCCAGTGTCTATTGTGTCTTATCATGACACCCGGTTTACATCAAAATTTTGGAACAATTCCACGAGGCTACGGGGAAGAGATTGCATATATCACGATTATCATCCCCAGACTGATGGTCAGTTAGAAAGGACCATTCAGACCTTGAAGACATGCTTCGGCAGGTGTTATCAATTTAGAGAAGTTGGGATGACCACCTACCGTTAGCTGAGTTCTCATAAACAACACTATCATGCAACATTGGTATGCCTCCTTATGAGATGCTATATGGTAGGAGATGCAGGACACCCATCTGTTGGGGTGATATTGGCCAGAAAGTATTGGGAAGCGTCGAGGTGATCAAGGCTACGACTGAGAAGCTTGACAAGATCAAAGCCTTCATGAAGGCAGCCAAAGATAGACAGAAGTCGTATGCTGATAAATGACACATATGACGGGTTCTAGAACACAAAATCCATGTTTAACCATTTAAACTTTCAGAAAACGCAGCGGATATGTAGCTTTTAAAACTGATTTTAAAGCTGAAAATTCATGTTCTTTATAGTGTTTTAAGATGAAAAACAAACCCAAATCAAAAGGATCTTTTTGTGAATAAACAAGCTATGAACATAATGAAATAGAACATAAAATCACAGCTTCATTAAGCTGTGATAAACTACCTTCCCAGCTGAAATGTCGACCAAAAGAAAAGAAGAATAAGATGCAAAATCTCGGCTAAGACTCCAAGAAGAGGAACCCTCAAGTTAGTATACCCCAAGCTTGTGAGCAATACACCTTCTTGTTAGGAAGAATAACACCAAGAACAACTCCAAAATCTTTTCTGGCTGCTGCTGTTCGTGAACTTCAGGAGAGAAGAAGAGAGTTTTTTTAGTGTTTTTGCATGTGAAGAACTAGGGTTTGGAGAGTCCTACAGTCTACCTTTAAGAGTGTGTCTTACCAAGATAAAATAAGGGAACCTAATTGGTCCAAGGGGTGGCCGAAAACTATTCAAAAGGCTGGGATTCCCTCTTTTAATCTTGTTAACACATTAAAAGTCTTTGGACCCTCTTGGATTTTTAATGTGTGACAAGTGCAAGAACCATACTAATATGTTTTATGCACTAATCTTTAATTAAACATTTTAATTAAAGATCACTAACATTACATTATCTTATGTTATTTAAACCCTTTTAAATAACAATGTGATTAATAAAATCCATCAACAAATCATCCTTATGATTTAACCATTTCACATATAATTGTTTAGAAAACCAATTCCTAAATTGGTGTGTGTTGTTATTTAATTACATGATCACATCATTAATTAGATAATCGTTTGTGTCTGCAAAGCTTATTATTTGGGTATAACCGACTTGGATCATAACGTACTAACCATATCAATATTCTAAGTGTCTTGGGCACATAGAATCCTACAATCTCCCACTTGCCCAAGATTCATAGAAGATTGATGCAAGCAGTAAATAACGCCTAACAACGGTTTACTACCCTTAATACGCATGACTTATAGCCATTCAATAATATCATCTTATTCAAGTATACTACTTGAAATGATTTAGGTGAATCAATCATCTATCCTTTTGTTACAAATGTCATGTTAAATCCAAGGACACAGAATGATCATTCCTTGTTGATTTAACTTAATTAGGCCTTAGACATCTAACTCTCAACGAATAAGAGGAACAAATTCCATCTTGACCACATACGTTTTTCACAAACACCTCGTGTCATACCTGAACATACCCTTATGTACTGTCCACTATTTCAGGACAGTAAAGAATTAGCTCAAGGTTAATACTTGGTGAATATCAAAACCCAATATGTATCTCAGGTCGGAGGATACCAAATGATATTCGCCTTACTCAAATTTACTTATGATCAATCAATAAGATTCCATGTAGTAAAATTTGAGATGCGGTTTAGTCCAATATTTGTATCCCACAAATATCTATGACCTTGGTAGCAACCTATTGCTCTATATTCATCCTTATGAATATCAACCAATCCAAGTTCATAATAATCTTACCCTCACACTTGTTCCCACAAGTATGAACGACTACGGACATTTAGAGTAAACAATTTACTCATGGATTAAACATGCTGAATTGGAACATTAACTGAAACATTATAACCAAATAATGTATTCAAATAATAAAGAGTTCCACATATCCAAATACAAAAATTACAGATCAAATCCAATCACTAGAATATCGAAGTCCCATGGCACAAGTATGACCTTCATGCTTTGCCTTTTCAAGGAGCTTCGTGAGAGGATCTGCAATGTTTTGATCCGTGTGAACTTTGCGAATGCATATCTTTCCCTTTTCAACTTCATCTCGTATGTAGTTGAATCTCCGCTCAATGTGCCTTGTCTTTTGATGAGCACGAGGTTCCTTGATTTGAGCAATCGCACCCTCGTTATCACAAAAGATCTCTAGGGGGTCCTGAATGGAAGGGACAACCCCCAGATCGGCAATGAATTTCTTCAACCATGCAGCTTCTTGAGCTGCCAATGAGGCGGCAACGTATTCTGATTCTGTAGTTGATAGAGCCACCACATCCTGCTTGGAGCTCTTCCAAGAGACCGCTCCTCCGTTTAGAATGAAAATATATCCCGATTGTGACCGAGAATCATCACGATCGGTTTGGAAACTCGCATCCGTGTAACCTTTTACAACGAGTTCCTCATCACCAGATCCATAGATTAGGAACATATCTCTTGTCCTCCTTAGGTACTTAAGTATGTTCTTAACAACCATCCAATGACTGTTTCCAGGATTTTGCTGGTAACGACTAGTCATGCTTAAGGCGCATGACACGTCCGGTCGAGTGCATATCATTGCATACATGATGGATCCAATAGCAGATGCGTATGGGATTGCCTTCATTTTATCTTGCTCATCCTTTGAGCTAGGACATTGAGTCGTACTTAATACCGTTCCTCTTTGAATAGGTACGGTACCTTTCTTAGAGTTCTCCATCTTGAACCTTTTCAAGATTTTATCAATATACGCACTTTGATTTAAACCAATCAACCGCCTTGATCTATCCCTATAGATCTTTATTCCTAGAATATAGGCGGCTTCTCAAGATCCTTAATGGAAAAACAACTTCCAAGCCAGGTTTTTACACCTTCCAAGGTTGGAATGTCATTTCCAAATAGTAGTATGTCATCAACATACAATACTAGGAAAGTTACTATGCTCCCACTAGCCTTCTTATACACACAAGCCTCATCAGCATTTTTGATGAAGCCAAATTTCTTTACCTCCTCATCAAAAGATGATTCTAGCTTCTCGACGCTTGCTTCAATCCATAGATTGATTTCTTTAACTTGCATACTTTATTGGGATGTTTTGGATCGACAAAACCTTCAGGCTGAACCATATAGACATCTTCCTCAAGATATCCATTTAGGAAAGCGTTTTGACATCCATTTGCCAAATCTCATAATCATAATGAGCAACTATGGCAAACAATATCCTTATAGATTTTAGCATCGCAACAGGTGAGAAGGTTCATCATAATCAACCCCTTGGGTTTGAGTGAAACCCTTTGCTACAAGTCTAGCTTTGTAAGTATCCAAGTTTCCATGCATATTGGTTTTCTTCTTGAAAACCCACTTACTTCCAACTACCTTGGAACTAAGGGGTGGTACAACAAGTTCCCAAATTGATTGTCATACATGGATTGCATCTCAACGTTCATGGCTTCAAGCCATTTGTCACAATTCGAATTGGACACTGCATCATGGTATGTGGGGTTCATCTGAATCTATCACATAGCATCCATCCACGAAAAATCCGTATCTTTCAGGTGGATTACTAATTCTACCACTTCTGCGAACGTCTTGTGTGTATTGATCAAACCCTTGATCATCCTCAACATCCTCATGTTGAGTGCTAGTTTCAACCAAACGTGCATTGGGTTGTGGTTCTTGATCCTCTTCAAGGTCCACTGTTCTACTGCCAGCTCCTTCCATAAGGAACTTTGCTTCTAAGAACTCACCCTTTCTGGCAACAAACACCTTTTGTTCCAGCGGATCATAGAAATAATATCCCATAGAATCTCTAGGGTATCCAACAAAGATACACTTGGTGGATCGGACTTCCAATTTGTTTGGGGTGGGAGTCTTAACATAAGCCTCACAACCCCAACCCTTAAGTATGATAGGGATGGAACTCTTCCATGCCATATCTCAAAAGGTGTCCTTTCCACCTTTTTGGTTGGGGCCATATTTAGAATACGGGCGGCAGAGGGCAAAGCGAAACCCTAAAATGATAGAGGTAATGTGCTTCTAGCCATCATAGATCAGACCATATCCAATAAGGTTCGATTCCTCCTCTCAGACACACCATTATGTTGTGGTGTTCCAGTGGAGTGAGTTGTGAGACAATCCCACATTCCTAAGATGATCTTGAAAAGCATCACTTAGGTATTCACCTCCTCTATCGGTGAGGAGAACTTTAATCGACTTGTTGAGTTGATTTTCCACTTCATTCTTGAAGATTTTGAACATTTCAAAAGCTTCATCTTTGTGCCTCAATAAGTACACATACCCATAGCGACTAATCGTCGGTAAAGGTAATGAAGTATCTTTCACCATTCCTAGTCATTGGCTTAAAGGGACCACATACATCCGAATGTATGATTCCTAATAAATCTTTTTCCCTTTCGCTAGTTCCACTAAAGGGTGCCTTAGTCATTTTACCTTGTAAACAAGATTCACATACATCAAATGAATCACATTCATTCGTTTTAAAAGACCATTCTTTTGAAGTGTTTGTATACGTTTCTTGTTTATATAACCAAGACGACAATGCCAAAGATAGGTATCACTCAAATCTAACTTGAGTTTCTTGGTGTTAGTATGGTACAATGAATTATTTAAAGCATTTTCATGAACCAATTCATAAATACCATTAATGGGTATAGCTTTAAAATAGAACATATCATTTAAAGAAACATGAATATCATTTTCAATAAAGATAAAATAATCATAAAGTCTTAATTGGGATACAGAATAATGTTCCTAGTCAAACTAGGAGCATACAAAACATTCTTCAAAATAACATCCAAGCCACTTGGAAGTTTCAAGATGTAGTCCCCACGAGCTTCAACTTGGACTTTGGTTCCATTGCCCATGAAGAGGCCACATCCCCTTGATTGAAGTCCCTACTTCTTTTGAACCCCTGCAACAAATTGCAAATATGAGTTCCACATCCGGTATCTAATACCCATGTGTTTGAAAATGTAATATTAAGATAAATATGAATCATGTATATTGTACCTGAGGTCTGCCCGACATCCCTCTTGGCTTTCAACTCATGGAGATGAACAGGACAATTTCTTGCCCAATATCCAATCTCCCCACACTTGAAGCATGGGTCATTGGTAGCAACCTTTTACTTCTTCTCTTGCGGTTTGGGTGGCACCCTTGCCACCCCTTTCCCCTTTCCCATACGGGTCCCTTACCCTTGGCAACCTTTGCTTTGGGTGCGGGATGAGGCCTTTTCTTGTTCCCACCTTCATTGATGGTGAGAACGGGTAAAACCCTTTTACCCATGGCCGCCTCGGTCGTTTTCAGCATTGAGTGAAGCTCACCAATGCTTTTGTCCCAAGCATTCATGTTGTAGTTCAACACGAATGTCTCAAACCTCTTGGTAAGGCCATTAGGATCAAATCCGTGGCCAATTCCTTCGAGATGGACAATTAAGCCTCTCGAGGCGGTCAATGTGACTTTTCATCTTAAGTACATAAGATGAGACAGATTGGTTGTCGTCCATACGACATGCATGGAGTGCTCGAACCGTTTCGAAGCGCTCAACCCTTGCTTGCGTTTGGAATGTTTCCTTCAGTTGGGTTATCATGTCGTAAGCTCCGTGGTGTTCATACTCCTTTTGGAGATCTGGAGTCATGCTCGCTAGCATGAGACAAGACACTTGGACGGAGTCCTCAGTGTACTTCAGCCAATCGTTGTAGGCCTCCTCATCATCCTCGCTAGGTTGATCGGGGATAGGGTCGTCTAAAACATACGATCTTCTCTCTTGCTTGAGAACGATTCTCAAGTTTCGATACCAATCGATGAAGTTGTTATGATTTAGACGTTCCTTTTGGAGGATCGCTCGTAGAGATTGGTTGTACGCGGATGAGTTATCGGAATTATCATTATTTGAGGCCATCTACAAAATTTAACAAAGTTTTATTTTAGTATTTTCGATATTGTAATTTTAATAATAAATGCCTTTTAAGGTCTTTTCATATTAAAATCTAGAACCCAACATTACATTTAAATTGTGGTTAGGTGACCTTTATCCCACGTTTTAAATTAATAAGGTGGTCAACGTTTGACGATTGCAACCATTTGCAACTTCTAGAAATATGGGATCGACTTGAAACATCATATGTAAAGTCGGCATGTTAATCCCATCAACACCATTTGGAAACCACATCGTAGGTGATCCATTTGACATGATTTGCAAATCAGACACCCTACTTACACCCACGTGTGAGTTTGCCAAAACAAGTGGTTAGGTGACCTTTATCCCACAAATAAGGCATTCTCACCTTGAATCACGAGTTCCCTCAAAGTGGTTAGGTGACCTTTATCCCACTAAGAGTTCTCAAGTGACTCAAGTGTTGTGTAAAAGGACGGTGTTGATCTTGTTAAAGAATATTTAGAGGTTACATAATATTAGTTTAGAAAACTCTATGTACTTGTATTTGCATGCAATCAAATACAAGGTACCCTATGGTCCTTTGATTAAAACCAATTTTAATCTTTAAAATCATTAAACCATTTTAATAACTTTATATAAACTTTTAGAACCATCAATTTTCAGCTTGTTAAGTTGTAGTGAGTTTGTTATGTATGTCAAAACATCAACCATTCAAACAAACAACAAACATTTAAACAAGCATAAACATTAACAATCATATGTGCATAACCATAGCCCTTATGTTGACAACACTTGTTTGCCATCACAAGTGTTGTCATTAGGTCTTTTCTAAGGTTACAACAAGAGAACACATAGAAAGCTTCCAAAAGCCTCCCACTTGAAACCGCATCCAAAATGCTCCATGTTTCTTTAGTGTCTTCCTTTGTGCTTCCAAGGCATATGTCTTCATATTACAAGATATAAGGTCCTAATACATGATATCTAGTAAAATGAAATTACACCTAATCTATTTATTACAACCCAATAATAAATAAAATTACATTGAAACAATAGATAATACAACCCAATTGAATGAATGAATACAACCATTACAAACACCCAAACAACAAGGTCAATGGCTAGGTTATGCACTAAAATAAGCATCCATTATATCATCCAAAATATAACTATGAATCCCCTTAAAACCAACGAATTTTCAGCCAACATAAACTGAAAAATTCGGGTTTAGATGTTGTCCAAACAACACAACATATCAACATATATATATCTTTCAAGATTTAATCTTAAGCATGTATAATATAATCTTGAAAGTTGGCGATTCAACAAAACAGAAACATAGCAGCCCCAAATCAGCTATATTTAGATTATTATCATCCTTTAAAACCTATTTTAAAGGACAAAACAAGCAAGTCATCCACATAACTGGCTCTTGATGCCATTTGACGGGTTTGCTAGAACACAAAATCCATGTTTAACCATTTAAACTTTCAGAAAACGCAGCGGATATGTAGCTTTTAAAACCGATTTTAAAGCTGAAAATTTCATGTTCTTTATAGTGTTTTAAGATGAAAAACAAACCCAAATCAAAAGGATCTTTTATGTGAATAAACAAGCTATGAACATAATGAAATAGAACATAAAATCACAGCTTCATTAAGCTGTGATAAACTACCTTCCCAGCTGAAATGTCGACCAAAAGAAAAGAAGAATAAGATGCTCAAAATCTCGGCCAAGACTCCAAGAAGAGGAACCCTCAAGTTAGTATACCCCAAGCTTGTGAGCAATACACCTTCTTGTTAGGAAGAATAACACCAAGAACAACTCCAAAATCTCTTTTCTGGCTGCTGCTGTTCGTGAACTTCAGGAGAGAAGAAGAGAGTTTTTTTTGAGTGTTTTTGCATGTGAAGAACCAGGGTTTGGAGAGTCCTACACTCTACCTTTAGAGTGTGTCTTACCAAGATAAAAGAAGGAACCTAATTGGTTCAAGGGGTGGCCGAAATATTCAAAAGGCTGGGATTCCCTCTCTTTTAATCTCTTGTTAACACATTAAAAGTTTGGACCCTCTTGGATTTTTAATGTGTGACAAGTGCAAGAACATACTAATATGTTTTATGCACTAATCTTTAATTAAACATTTTAATTAAAGATCACTAACATTACATTATCTTATGTTATTTAAACCCTTTTAAATAACAATGTGATTATAAAATCCATCAACAAATCATCCTTATGATTTAACCCATTTCACATATAATTGTTTAGAAAACCAATTTCCTAAATTTGGTGTGTGTTGTTATTTAATTACATGATCACATCATTAATTAAATAATCGTTTGTGTCTGCAAAGCTTATTATTTGGGTATAACCCGACTTGGATCATAACGTACTAACCACATCAATATTCTAAGTGTCTTGGGCACATAGAATCCTACAACATACCGATTGTGTTTCAGGTGGGTGACCGAGTTATGTTGAAGGTCTCACCTTGGAAGGGTATCATCTGATTCAGAAAGTAGGGCAAGTTGAGCCCAAGGTATATAGGGCCTTTCTGAATCGTTGCTCGAGTAAGAGAGGTGGCATATAGACTGGAATTACCAAATGAGTTAAGTGGAATTCACCCGACATTCCATGTATCTCATCTGAGGAAGTGTTTAGCGGATGAAGGTATGATTGTTCCACTGGAGGATATCGAAGTGGATGAACGGCTCAATTATGTGGAGCAACCAGTGGCAATCATTGATAGAAAAGAGAAGAGGCTGAGAAATAAAGTGGTCCCTCTTATACGTGTACAGTGGAAGCATAGGAAGGGATCCGAGTCTATATGGGAGACCAAAGAATAAATGAAACAACATTACCCACAATTCTTTGAGGAATAACAGGTTTCGGGGACAAAACCATTAAGGGAAAATAGAGGTTAATGCATACATTCGTTCATCATATTCCTCTTTTCATTATCTTCCACTTTACGTTACATAATACTTTTATTTCATTCATTAACATTCAACGTAAAGCCATGGGAAAATAAACATACATAATAAGGAACATCAACATACACAGTCAACATCTTCATACATGGCATCATACATACATCACATACTCATACATACCATCATGCATAACATCATACACATCATGCCAAGCATCAAGCATACATCATAACATCATGCCCATCACGTCATCTATGACCTCAAAAAGTCAACTTACATGAACCCCCGGGAACCTCCCAAGTCAAGGCCTATATTTTACTTTACCCCATAAAGTCAAAACCTATTCTAAGTGTCATCCGCATTTGCCTTTCTGTTCATCTGCATTTGTTTTAGTCATCCGCATTGACTTTACTCATCCGCATTTCCCCTAATACTCATCCGCATTTCTCATACTTAGCCAATGTTCATTTGCATTTCCCATACTTAGTCATTGTTTATCTGTATTTCCCATACTTAGTCAATGCTCATCCGCATTAACTGTTCATCCGCATTGACTTCCAATACTCATCCGCATTGGCTTACCTAGTAGTTAATGCTCATCCGCCTTAACTGTTCATCCGCATTGACTTCCATACTCATCCGCATTGGCTTACTTAGTAGTTAATGCTCATCCGCATTAACTATTCATCCGCATTGACTTCCATTACTCATCCGCATTTCTTCTGCATACTTAGGCAGATTCTAAAACTTAAACATACAAGCCCTAAACATCAGATCTCAGTTCCCAATCACCATCTATCATGTTTTAAGCTTAAATCTTACATTCTAAGCCTTAGAAACACAACCATAACATCATCAAGCATGAACATAACCCCAACATCACATCATAATATCATCATTTAGACATATAATGTAAGGCCCTATTCCTGGGATGCTTACAGCTGGTAATTCATCGCACATAAAACATATACTTTGCATTTAATCATCAAAACATTGGAGTGGAAACATAAAACAATTGGCATTTCATTTCATCATAAAAATTTTTGCAAAATAATGCATTGTTAGTCGGTTACAAAATTACATTGTTTTATTACATCACAAAAGCTTTAAGTACATGGATGCCATCCAAAAGAGCTGAGCAGCCGCCTCGTGCCATCCTCAGCAATGCTTACCTGCCAACTGGAAAATGCATAAAAGTCAGCGTTGCTGAGTGAGTTCTAGTTTTATGGCAAAACATATTTTCTTTTAAAATCATATTATACCTTACATTCGTTCGTGATCATACATCATACGTACATACAGATTATATCATTATTATCTTCATCATTCTTTCGTTCATACTTTCAATCATTCGTCATTACTTCTAGTGACATGTACATTGCCTTGAACATTATGCACGAAGCGGGTAACTGGGCCTGAGGTCTCTCATAGACCCCAAACATGTGCACGAAGCTGACTCCAGTACCTAGGGCAAGTACATTCACCATTCATCTTTTCTCTTTCATTCTGGATCAATGCCATCAGCTATACCCCAAACATTATGCACGAAGCGGGTAACTAGGTCTGAGGTCTCTTATAGACCCTGAAATTTGTGCACGAAGCTGACTCCAGTACCTAGTGCAAGCGGTAAGGATCCCATACGCATGGTCAATCACAAGGATTAGACCCCAGTGTGCATCCTTCTAGGGTAGCTAACCCGCACACAGTTGAGCTAACACCCTTCATTGGGTGTGAACCTCCATACATTTGCTTGCAAGGCTTTCTTACATTCATTCATTAATGCATGCATTCATTCATCATGTTCCTCTTTCATTATCTTTCTCTTTACGTTACATAATACTTCGTTCATTCATTCATTCGTCATCATAACACGTAAAGCCATAGGAAAGGTAATCATACATCATCACAAGAAACATAAACATATCATTCATACATCATCATGTGGGGCATCATACATACATAACATACATCATGCATAACCATGCAACATCAAGCACACATCATTACATGCCCAACATACCATCTATGACCCCAAAAGTCAACTTTCATAACCCCTAGGAATCTCCGAGGTCAAAGCCTACATTACCTTATTTCTCAAAAAATCATAATTTTTCTAAGTGTTCATCCGCATTTCCTATACTCATCCGCATTTCCTACAATTCGTCCGCATTTACTATAGTTCATTCCGCGTTGACTCATTTCTTCCGCATTGACTTACTTTGCTCATCTGTATTTCCTTACTTAGTCAAATGCTCATCCTATTTCCTGCACTTAGTAAATGTTCATCCGCATTGACTTACTTTACTCATCCGCATTTCCATACTTAGTCAAACGCTCATCGCATTGACTTACTTGCTCATCGGCATTTCCATACTTAGTCAAATGCTCATCCGCATTGACTTACTTGCTCATCCGCATTTCCGTACTTAGTCAAATGCTCATCCGCATTGACTTACTTGCTCATCCGCATTTCCATACATAGTCAAATGCTCATCTTCATTGACTTACTTGCTCATCTGCATTTACTTCCCGACACTTAGGCAGAAGATCCAACTTATCAAGTGGTTCTAAAACATCAGATCCATTCCATGCACCATTCATCATGTTATAAGCTTAATTTTTACCCTCTAAGCCTTAGAAACACAATCATACATCATCAAGCATGAACATAGTCACACATCACATCATAACATCATCATATACACATTCAAGTATACGGGTCCGAAACCCAGCTATATAAAAACATACATTCATGCATTTCCAGCCCCAAAATCAGTTAAAAACTAGTAAAAAAGAGGTTCTAGAACTCACCTTTGTAGCTTTTGAGTATGGCTTCCTCCAAACTCGTTTGCAAATTGAATTCAGCTACATAGGACCCACTAAAAACATACCCGAACACATACAAGCACACATAAGCATAAACCCGAGGATAAGACCAGCCAAGAACAACATAAAAGCATGAATTCTTACCTTGAATTCGAACTCTTTCTTGTTCTTCCTTCAAAAGGAAGAACTTGCTGCTCTTTCTCTCTCTAAAACCGAAGATCAGAGGTGTTCGTGACATATGGGCGGCCATACCACCTTTTACACCCACTTTTCAAACATTTTGTCCTTTTGGACACTTTTTAACCCCTAGACTTGGGTTTTATTCATTTTTTTGCTTTTCTTTCACTTTATTCATTCTTTTCTTTGACTTTAAAATAGCAGGGTGTTACATATAAAGATACGGGTAAAAACCCAGTTTTATAAAAACATACATTCATGCATTCCCAGCCCCAAAATAGTTAAAACCAGTAAAAGAGGGGTCCTAGAACTTATATTTTCAGCTCTTGAGTATGGCTTCTTCCAAACTCGTTTGGAATTGACTTCAACCACCTAGAAACCCACTAAAAACATACACAACCGAACATACAAACACACATAAGCATACACCCGAGACAAGGCTAGTTAAGAACACTTAAAACGATGAATTCCTTACCTTCAATTCGACTTTTAAGCTTGTTCTTCTTCAAAATTCCAAAATTTCTGCTCTTTCTCTCTATAGAATCTGTAAGCAGAAAGGTGATGTGCAAGAGTGGGCGACCATCATCTTTATTCACCCACTTTTATAAGATTTTGTCCTTTCGTCACTTTTAACCCTTAGACTTGGGTTTTATTTCTTTTCCTTCTGTTTCTTTACTTTATTCATTCGTTTAGGTCTTCAAAAATAACCGGGTGTTACAAGTCCACCCCCTTATATAGGTTTTGTCCCTAAAACCTGTTATTCATTGAACAATCATGGGTAATGTTGTCTCATCTCTACTTTAGTCTCCCACGTAGACTCGGATCCCTTCTTGTGCTTCCACTATACACGCACAAGAGGAACCGCTTTATTCCTCAGCCTTTTCTCTTTTCGATCAATGATCACCACTGGTTGCTCCACATAATTGAGCCGTTCATCTACCTCGATATCCTCTAGTGGTACGATCATATTCTCGTCTACTAAACATTTCCTTAGATGAGATACATGGAATGTCGGGTGAATTCCACTTAACTTGTCTGGAAATTCCAATCTATAGGCCACCTCTCCTACTCGAGCCATGATTCGGAAAATCCCTATCTATCTCGGGCTCAACTTGCCTCGCTTTCTGAACCGAATGATACCCTTCCAAGGTGAGACTTTCAACATAACCCTATCACCCACCTGGAACTCAATCGGTCTACGTCGTTTATAGCATACGACTTCTGTCTATCTTTGGCTGCCTTCATGAAGGCCTTGATATTTTCAAGCTTCTCAGTCGTAGCCTCGAGCAACTCGATGCTCCCTAACTCCTTCTGACCAATATCACCCCAACAGATGGGTGTTCTACTCTCCTACCATATAGCATCTCACATGGAGGCATACCAACGCTGGCATGATAATTGTTGTTATAAGAGAACTCAGCTAACGGTAAGTGGTCATCTCAACTTCCTCCGAAATCAATGACGCATGCCCCGAGCATATCTTCCAGCGTCTGAATCGTCCGTTCTGACTGACCATCCGTATGAGGATGATAAGCCGTGCTAATATGTAACCTTGTCCCCATTACATCGTGGAATTTCTTCCAAAATTTTGATGTAAACTGGGTGTCACGATCAGACACAATAGACATCGGCACACCATGACGAGTTACAATCTCGTTAATGAAAAGATCATCAAACCACTTGGATGAATACGTCTCGCTAATCAGTAGGAAGTGAGCACTCTTTGTTAAACGGTCAACTATCACCCATATGGCATCATGTTGGACCAAAAGAACCAATGAGCCTGATCAGAGAAACCTCTAAGTCCCACAAGACATCACAACAGCTGAAGAAGACCTGATCAGCTGTTCTACAAAGTCTGAAGAATACAACTGCTGAAGTACGTCTGAAGTACTGAAGACAAAGACTGAGACAACAGCTGAAGATCTAAAGTCTGAAGACTTCAACAAGTACTGAAGACAAAGACTGAAGATCAACAGCTGAAAGACAAAGTCTGATGTTCAAGTACTGAAGACATCAGCTGATGTTAACAGCTGATGACAACAGCTGAAGAGGGCTTCTTCAGTTGTTGTGATGGTTTTTCTTCTTCAGTAGTTTTCTTTTCCTTTCAGTAGTTTGTTTATTTTTCTTTTCAGTACTTGTAAACAACTGAAGAGGTTGTTCTTCAGTTGTTGTAGTTTCAGTAGTTTTATGTTTTTCAGTAGTTGTAAATGAGATGTTTAACACTTAGGAACATTTGTAAGAAGATGTCAGTTGTTGACATCTTCAGTAGTTGTTAAACATCAGTAGTTATAAAACGGTTACATGTCACTTTCAGGTGACATCAGTCTACGTCATTCTTTCTTTATAAGGAAAGATGACTCACCTGTAATCGTGCCTTTGAGGCCGACAATCTTAATGCAATATTCCTTTTGTCGGATATTTCTCTCTCTATAACAAAATTCTTTTATCGTTTTATATCAATGTTCTTGTTTGAATTTGTCTAATTCTGAGCTATTCCGCTGCTATATCTGTTCAATCGATTAAACCAAGAGCTGAGATCCTAACAAATGGTATCAGAGCAGGTTAATCATTGATCGATCTAACAATTGATCATTGAAACTGTTCAATCGCTCTAAGTTTAATCGAATTAGCAAAATTCGCAAGGATCTGTTATAGAGATTGAGAGTGTATCGCTTCTGGCCGTTTTATTTGAGGTTCTGTGTGGTTTTGAGCTAAATTTATTGTGATTTTACTTGAATCTGTCTGATTTTCCACAATGACTACTTCTTCGAATGATCCTTTCAATACTGGATCCTCTACCAAGCCTCCGATCTTGGTGAGGAATGAGTATAACATTTGGCAGAGAAGATTGCTCCATCACCTGTCTGTCAATAGCTCAGGTTGTTGGACATCTGTGGTACATGGACCACATAAGCCAATGGTGAATGATCCGGAAACAAACCAGTTGGTTCCAAAGAAGAAGGAGCAATACTCCGATGAGGACAAGAAGTTGTTTGAAATCGATGCAAAAGCCCATGGAATTTTGGCTATGGCTATTCCTAATGAGATTTACTCTGGGCTTCTGCATTGTGAGTCTGCTCATGACCTCTGGAATGCCATCAAAGAACAATTTGGTGGTACTGATGAGGTTTTAGCAAACAACAGGGAAATCCTCGCCCAACATATGAGACTTTCTCTCATAGAAAGGGTGAGACTCTGACTCAACAATTTGAGCGGTTTTCATGTTTAATCTCTGAATTGAAAATGGTTAAACATGAATATACCAGGAGTCAGATGAACCATAGATTTTTAAGATCACTGCCTGAGAGATGGAACACATATACCATTGTTCTACGCTCAAATGCTGATGTTGATCGCCTATCTCTCACCCAACTTCATGGGAAACTGCTTACATTCGAGAGAGAGATAGAGCAGAAAAGGAAATTGGTTTCATCTGGCAAGCTCACTGAGGATTTTGTCCAAGGGAACACTGCCCTGATTGGACATCAAGAGTCAGAATATGCGTCATCTGAAAGCCAGTATGATGAGCATATTGATTTCTCTACAAACACTTCTGAGCCTGCCTTTGTGAGTGTTGATAGTTATTCTGCTGGTAGTAATAGTGACAATCTATGTTTCATCATGGATGATCTCAAGGGGATTGCTGATGATGACTTAGAAGAGATGGATATTTTGAGCCAAATGGCCTTGATAAATATCAGATCTCAGAAGTTCTACAAAAGAACTGGAAGGAAATTCCCAGGACTCTCTGGCAAAACCAAAGTTGGTTTTGACAAGAGTAAGTTGAAGTGCCATAAATGCCACAGGCTTGGGCACTTTGCAAGAGAATGTAGATCATCTGGATCTAACTCTCCTGCACCTTTTGACTTTCCCTGGCAATAGTCAACAAAACAGAGGGCAACAACCTGTCAATTCTGGTTATCATCATCAACCACAATCTCCTGCATATTGTTTCCACAGGGGCCAATGCCATATCCATACCCCTGCTATTACATGCCACAACCAGGCCAGGTTCAAGCACCCACTGCTCAGCAACCACATGCACTCCCTGAGCCTCAACCATCCCAATCTCATCAACCTAATCAACTTCAACAACACAGCTTCTTCACACCAGGAGTTGTTGACTGGAGCAGTTTACCAGATGATGTGTCTGGTAATGAACAACTGTTCTCAGGTGCTGGTCAACATGGTGGTGAGCATCCTTTTGGAAATCTAGCTCTCATGGCTTTGGAATCCTCTGATGGATCATCCTCAAATACCTCTTCAACAAGGTATCACAGGTATCCTCTGAGGCTAAGGCCAAATTATGTTCTGAAACTTGCATAGCAGCATTTGCCTCTATTAGAGAAGCAAATGTGGCTTTAATCAATAAAAATGTAGAGCTAGAACAAACAATTTCCAAAAATAAAGCTGAGTTTGAGTCTGTGCTAAAAGAGAAAACTGATGAGATTTACAAATTAAAATGCCAAATTTCTGATGATAAGGCTAGGGAGGATGTACTCTTAGAGAAGTACAAAGACCTCAAAGATACTCTTGCTGTCACCCAGGTAGAGTGTGATCGATGGGTACAATCTTGCAAGGGCTTTGAAATGCTTCTTAGTAAGCAAACAGCTTCCAATGTGAAGTTTGGAATTGGTTATAATCACACTGCTCCTCCTACAGTTTTTGCTTCAAGAGCAGGAGCGGAATCTGATGGAGAAAGTAATGACCAATCCACCTCATCATGTGATTCACTACTTGATAAAGCACCATCAGTAGTTGAAGTCAGTAGTAATCCCTCTGTGAACCTATCAGCTGATATTGATGGTTCAACTGCTGACACTCACATGATCAATGAGTTGATCAACCCAAGTGTTATCCCTAGAAGTACTGAGGGTACTGGAGAGCAGGGGATAACATCTGGAGTTCAAATCCTAATGACTGACAGCACTGAAGAGAAGAAAACTGTCAGTAGGAAGGATTTGAAGCCTACTAAGGAAGTTGACAAGAAGGCAAAAAGTGCTTCTAAACTGCTGAAGAGCAAGTCTTCAGTAGTTTCATCTTCTTTAGTTGATGATCAACAGAAGATGAAGAAGAAACCATGTGAAATATGTGGTCTATTCAATCATCTCACAGATGATTGTTGGTACAAAAAGGGATCCAAACTCAAACAAAAAGAGAAAATTAAAGAAATTTGGCTAAAATGAAAACTGAGTTTGAGTCCAAGTTTGTACCAGCAGCATCAAATCCTGTTACTCCTATGACCAAAAAGAAATCTAAAAAGGAAGGAGTGCAACAGGCAATAGCTGAGGTTGCTCAAAAGAAGATGGTGCAACACAAGAACTCATCATCAAACACCAATACCAATGTGTCTGAAGAGCTGAAAGCTCTCTCCCAGAATCAGACACAGCTGGTAATGATGGTTCAACATCTGTTGGGAAGAGTTAACCAACTTGATGGCCCTGTGTTGAAACCCCAGAAAAGGAGATCCAAGCCGAAGGATTCCTCTTCTACACCATCTCCTTCACCTCAAGCTATTGTGTCCAATAAACCTGTTAGTTTACCATCTGTTGATGAGACCAGGCCCAAAACCAAAAAGGTTTGGGTCTCCAAAACTAACTGATTGTTTATTTATGCAGGTTTCTTCAACATGCCAAAGTAGCATCTGGTATGTAGACAGTGGGGGATCTATGCATATGACTGGGAACAACTCACTTCTTAATGACTACTCTCCAGGAAGGAAGGGATTTGTTTCTTTTGGCAATGATGCAAGAGGTTACATCATCGGGAAGGGCTTTGTTTCCAATGGGGAAATAAAGTTTGATGATGTCAACCATGTGGAAAATCTCAAGTATAATCTTTTGAGTGTCAGTCAATTGTGTGACAAAGGCCATGTTGCCCTTTTCACAAGCCAGAACTGCAGGATTCTGTCATCCAAAGTTCTGAGTTTGATTGACAAGGTATTGGATGCTCACACTCTCCTGAAGGCCAACAGGACAGGAAGAGTGTATGCCTTAGATCTTTCCAAGAAAATTGATCTCAAAGGCCATCCTTGCCTATTTTCCAAGGCCTCTCCTCAAGAATCTAATCTATGGCATAGAAGGCTGGGACATGTTAATTTCAAGAACATGAATCAGCTGATACACCATAGTTTAGTAAGGGGAATGCCTATGAAGGAGTTCAAGTGTGAAAACAACTGCACTGCTTGTTTGAAAGGAAAACAGCACAAGGTTTCATTTCCACCTATTGAAGAACCAAAGTCCACTGCCTGCTTACAACTTCTTCACATGGATCTCTTTGGTCCTGTGAGAGTGATGAGCATGGCACAGAAAAAATACTGTCTGGTAATTGTGGATGATTACTCCAGATTTGTATGGACTTTCTTTCTACATTCAAAGGATGAAGCTGCACAGAAGATCATAAACTTTGTGTTGTATGCTGAGAAGCAGTATTCCCTCTCAGTCAAGTGTATTAGAAGTGATAATGGAACAGAATTCAGGAACAATACACTTGATGAATTCTACCTTTCCAAGGGAATAAAGAGACAGTTTAGTATTCCAAGAACTCCTGAACAGAATGGAGTTGTGGAGAGAAAGAACAGGACCCTCATTGAAGCTGCAAGGTCTATGTTGGCTGATTCTGGACTGCCATTGACCTTTTGGGCTGAAGCTGTCAACACAGCATGCTATGTGCAGAATAGAGTGCTAATAAATCAGAGGTTGATGAAGACTCCATATGAAGTTCTACATCATTTGGCCCCTCTCATTTCATTTTTAGAGCATTTGGGTGTCCCTGTTTCATTCTCAACACAAAGGATCAGCTCCAGAAATTTGATCCTAAGGTGGATGCAGGGTATTTGTTGGTTATTCATCAACTTGCAAGGCATACAGAGTCTTCAACTGCAGAACAAAGATGGTTGAAGAGACTTTACATGTCAAGTTCAATGAATCTCCAAAGGACAAGATTCCACAAAGCCCTGTGGAGCTCTTTGATTTGGACATACTGCAATATGTTCCTTATCAATCTCCTGCTGTTGCTCCTGTCAACAGTTCACCACCTGGTGTTACTACTGAAGATGATGATGATAGTAGTAATCACCTCTTCAGGTTTAGTGATCAACTGCCTGAGTCCTCTAAACCTGATGCTCCTGTAGCTCCAGCCGCACCATCCACAACAAATGCTGATGAGATTTCTGCATCCTCAACTTCATTTGAGTTGCCACCATCTTCATGGTTTCAAGAATCTGCATCAACATCTGCTGCTGCTGAAGACCCTACAAACACTTGCACAGATTTGATTGTTTACCAAGAGCTGAAAAATCACCCAATATCTCAAATCCTTGGTGATATCAATGCTGGTGTCTCAACCAGAAGCCAGTTGTCCAATTTCTGCTTCTATGCTCTCTTCATCAGTCAGCTAGAGCCGAAGAACTATCATGTTGCTTTGAGGGACAATGGATGGGTTGAAGCCATGCAGCTTGAGCTTCTTCAGTTCAAGAAACAGCAAGTGTGGGAGCTTGTTCCTCTACCCCCAGGTAAGTGTGCAATAGGCACTAAATGGGTGTTTAGGAATAAAACTGATGAAAATGGGCTAATTGTTAAGAACAAGGCCAGACTGGTTGTGCAGGGGTTTGCACAAGAAGAGGTATTGATTATGATGAAACCTTTGCCCCTGTAGCCAGACTGGAGGCAATTAGATTGTTTTTAGCCTATGCTGCACTCCACAATCTTAAAGTTTTCCAAATGGATGTCAAAAGTGCTTTTCTATATGGTACAATAAAAGAAGAAGTTTATGTGTGTCAACCACCAGGCTTTGAGGATAATAAGCACCCAGAATGGGTATATAAGCTTGATAAAGCTCTTTATGGGTTGAAACAAGCACCTAGAGCTTGGTATGAGACCTTATCAAACTTTCTTCTACAGAATAATTTCACTAGAGGCTCCATAGATAAAACTTTATTTATTAAGAAGGTGGATCAGCATAAGCTACTTGTTCAAATTTATGTTGATGATATTATATTTGCATCCTCTGATCCCCAATTGTGTGAGGATTTCCAAACCTTAATGCAACAGAAGTTTGAAATGAGTGCAATGGGAGAATTACAGTTCTTTCTAGGTTTGCAAATCAAACAAAAAGCTGATGGAATTTTCATTCATCAGTCTAAATACACAAAAGATCTTTTGAATAAGTTTGATTTACAAAACTGTAAATCTTGTTCTACTCCCATGTGCAACACCACACAATTGGATGTTGATCAGAAAGGTAAAGGTGTTGATGAAACCCTTTACAGATGTATGATTGGTTCCTTGATGTATTTAACAGCTTCTAGACCAGATATTATGTTTGCTACATGTGTTTGTGCTAGATTTCAGGCTGCACCTAAGGAGTCTCATCTGATTGCAGTCAAGAGGATCTTTAGATATCTGCAAGGCACACAATCTCTAGGCTTATGGTATTCCACTGGACATTCTTGCAAATTAGTTGCTTTCTCTGATAGTGACTATGCAGGATGTAAGTTGACCAGGAAATCAACTTCTGGTGGATGCCAATTCCTAGGCAACTGTTTGATTTCTTGGCAGAGTAAGAAACAAACATCTGTTGCTACATCCACTGCTGAAGCCGAGTACATTGCTGCTGCAAGTTGTACATCCCAAATACTCTGGCTTCAGAATCAACTTTTGGATTATGGCATTACAGAGACTAAGACTCCATTATTAATGGATAGTGCTTCAGCTCTTTGCATTGTCAAAAATCCTGTCCAGCACTCTAGGACCAAACATATAGAAATTAGACATCATTTTATAAGAGATTGTTTTGAAAAGGTCTAATTAATCCTATGTTTGTGCCTAGTGCTGATGAGCTTGCAGACATTTTTACTAAGCCTTTGGATAGTTCAACTTTCCACAACCTGGTGTTAAGGCTTGGTATGCTGCAGCTAGAATAAGTGACAACTACTGATGATCTCAGTAATTACTGATGATCATTGGTAACCATGTCACATATAAGTACTGATGAGTTATTTTACCCTCAGTAGTTTTTATAACTACTGAAGGCTAAATGCTTTAAGTACTGTACTTTATCTGTTCTACACTACTGATGTAGTTACAACTACTGAAATCAGTAGAAACAGATAAGTACTGATGTCCTATGAAACAACTGAAAACAGCTAAAAGCTGATGAGTAAGTGTTGAGGACAGTATGAAACAGCTGAAAGGCTATGAATTGACGACAACTACTGATGAGTACTCTCTCTTCAGTAGTTCACAAACTGCTGTTTCTTTATAAACAACTGAAGCAATACCATGTCTTCAGTAGTTTCACAACTACTGATGACTAACACCAAGTCTTCAGTTGTTTACAACAACTGATGGCAAAACCACGGTCTTCAGTAGTTTCACAACTACTGATGACTAATACCAAGTCCTCAGTTGTTTCAACATCTGAAGTCCAACTTGTCTTCAGTAGTTTTTTAAAACTACTGATGCCTAAATCAGAGACTTCAGTTGTTTCAACGTCTGATAGTAAACACCATGTCTTCAGTTGTTTTATAACTGCTGACCACACCAATACCATCAGTCGTTTCAAACGTCTGAAAGTTAATACCACGTCATCAGTAGCTTCAAATACTGATGACTAACACCAAAACCTTCAGTCGTTTCATAACCCGTACCCTATATATACCTGATCCCTCTTTCAGAGTTTTTCATTCTTTCACGACCTAACTTTTCAAAAGCTCTGAAAACCTTTCACCTTCATTAATGGCGACCATGCAACTCAAACCTCGACACAACTGTGTCGCGTACCTTACAAAATCGCCCTTCTGGACCAAATTTGAAAATGCTATAGATCTTATGGTCCAATCCCCACTAAAAACGGCTTTCCTTTTAAATCCAATCATTTATGCCGATTCGCTACGTCAGTTCTGGATGAATGCGACCGTTAATGGAGAATCTATCCTTTCATCTATCAACTCGCATAAGTGTCATCTCTACTGCTACCATCCGCCAAATATTACTGTTAGATGATGCTGCCTACCCTGTTGGATATCCTAAGCGCCAACTTGATCTTTCCTTTGGACAACATGGATATCAGGGTGATCTTAGTGCTTCAACAATCCTGAAGAAACATTTTCCAGATGCTGAACGATTATTATTTCATATGGTAAATGTTTGCCTGGCTCCGAAGACTTCCTCTTGGGATCAACTGTCTTCCAGATGGCAACAGGTATTGTTCTCTATCCTTGAACAAGAACCACTAAACTTTTCTGAAATAATTTTTCTTGAACTCAAGGATATGGCCACAAAACCACTTTCTAACCGTTGGATACTATATCCTCGGTTATAATGGCCATAATAGAGAATCAGCTTTCTGCTGAGGGACTAGTTGGTCTGGGAGTCCTGCTTTGGCTGTATTGCCGGAGGTATACTCCCGACACAACACTGACCAAACTCTCAAACAGGCTGCCAAGCTGCGCAAACCCACGCAGCTGGAACCCACAGCCTCCACCTCCACATCCAAAGTCCCCTCCAAACCCAAAGAAGAAGCCTAAGAAAGCTACTCAGGGAATTGAGTCCCCTGTGGATGCTCCTGCTGCACCAACGCAGGTTATCTCTGCTGGAAATAACCCCCCAGTAGAGACTGTGACTCCACCAACTGAAGCCGCTCAGGTTTCCTCTCAAAAGGAACCTGAAGCAACCACTCAAAGGGAAGCCACAATGCTGGGATCCTCCTCACTTGAGGGGATTACCATTGAAGAGCACCACCTGTCCCGGGTGCACACTGCTTCCACACCCTCTCCTGATGCAACCGCCCCTCAAAGCCCTACTATCATTGTTGCAAAAGTGCTGACGCAGTTGCATTCCTCACCCCCCACCCAGACACCAATTACTACTGGGATAACCTCAACACCTGAGGGGGAGGATCACAATGCTTCTGTCAACCCACAGCACAGGGGTTATCATGTTCCATCTTCTAGTGTAGATAAGGAGGTGCGAACTTCTGGTGAGGCTGCCACCTGCTCCTGACTCAGCAAATGACCAGGATGCAGTTGGTAACATCTCTAAGTCCTCACCAGTGGCAACAGCTGATGAAGGACATAGTCCTGAGGCTGGAAGTCCCCAGAACCGAGAACAAGGGGCACATGCTATAATTGATCTACACTCAAGGCATGTTCATTCTGACTTTGTCAGGAGGTCAGGTGATTCAGTATCAACTGATGATGACCTGAGCTTCTTCTATGATGTAGTTGCTCAAAACACCATTCTAGAGGATGAGGTTAGCAGACTCAAAGAGCTGCTGGCCAAGATGTCTCAGGATGCAAGTCCATCTGCCACCACAATACACCCACAGATGGCACCTTCTTCTGAAGGTCCCCTACACACTGAGCCAGTATATACTTCCAAGCCACCAGCCTCTGCTTTCGGCACTGATTCTCAGGAACAGAACCATCCTGATCAATCAGTTGCTACCCTTCAAAAATCCCTACCTCTCATCACTCCCATGATCACAGATATAGTGATCAAAGCCATTGATGAGAGGCTTCCTACAATAATACAACCCTTGGTGGAGGAGTTGGTGACTAATCCCTCTCTTCTCTGCTCAAACCCTTGCACCCAATGCAACCAAAAAGGGGAGAGTCAGTTAGTTAAAGGAAAAAGGAAGAGGATAGATGGGGAGAAGGCGAAAGAATCTGAGGTTGTAAATGAGAAGGAGAAGGAGAGTGTGAAGGGAGCTGAAGTGAATGAAAGTCAAAAAGACTTTCATGTCACATATCAAAAGAGAAAAGGAGAGTCTGAGAAGGAGAAGGAGCTGAAGGATATGGTGAAAGAAGCTGACGCCAACCATAACCGTTCAATGGATAAAATCATTGAGCAGTTGTATAGGCAGGGTTTTGACATCAAACAACTAGACTCCGAGATCAGAAGGATGGAAACAGAGGAGATCAATTCAAGATGGGCTAGCTATGATGCCTTAGAAAGAGAAAGGCTGGAGATAATGATCAGATTTATAGCTAAATACTTGGGAAGATCTCTAATGGAAATAAGGGCCTGGACCAGGGACAACATCTTGGCAATAACCACCAAGATTTGTTCGTCTGAAGAATACTCCAAAGGTTTAGTGATTGAGGTATTGAATGAAGCTGGGGTTGGGAATCGAAAAGAACTGACAAAATTTACCAAAGCCTCCCTTACAGCCAAAATGCTAAAAAGTCTGAAAAGCCTCAATCCTCAAAATCACTATCTCCACACCCACTAAAACAACCCTTTACCCTCTAAACCAACCATCCAACCCACAAAACCAAATCCTTTACCCCTAAAACCCATTGCCAGTGATGTACCTAGCCAAAAGAAAAGAAAGGTACTGAGGCCTGATGAAGATGAAGAGGAGGATGAAGACAGACTGCCACTCTCTGCAGTCATTACTTTGCCTAAGGCTAAACCAATGTCCATCACTCCTGCTTCTCAAATGCATGATGTAATGATAAAGATTGAAGAGGAACAGATGCAAAAACATGATGAGGAAATGCTGAAAAGCATTGACAAAGCATATGCTACATCCTCTTCAATGATCAGCATGAAGAAAGAAGTATTAAGATTGTACACCCTTGCTAATACCTTTCAATACCAAGGGAAAGAGTAAGGATATGGCCTGATCCTAGGGTGGCACACCGGATTGTCAAGAAAGAAATTCCTTCAAGATACAAGGGCCAAGTGAAGAGAGTTGTCGACGAAGACATCACTGTGGTGCTTGTAGTGTCCCCTTGGGAAATTGTTGAAGAGTTCAAGAAAGCCTATGAAGCCAAACAACCACCTCAAAAGATGTTAGAGAACAAAATTATAAAGAAGGGATTGGTTTACAAACGACTTGAAAACTTCAAACAAGAAGAGCTCAACCTGCTCTTAGAAGGAACTCATCCAGATGAGTTTGCTTATAGACAAATAACCACGGTTGAGCTCAAGAATGGAAAACAGGCCAAGTACATATCTGAAGTGTATGGCCGAGAAGGATTATTTGATGGTGTGCCCGAGGTGCTGACAATGGATGAGCAAATCATGTTTTTAAGGGCTTACACCAGGGAATCATATAGGCTGATACACGGGAAGTAGATCTCATGGTTGGGGCAACAGCTCGGTGTCCAAGTCCCCAATACAGAGCTCCCAACCATATCATGCCAAACAGATCATCAGAGACTTCTTCCCAGGCCGGTGCTGAAAAAGGGTCACTTCTCATCTGATCAAGAGGATTAAGAGACCAATCTATCTGCCAAAATAAGTGGGACTCTCGTCAATAACTTAGAGGTTTTGGCTGCATTGGTTCAGGGGGAGTTTGTTGGACCAAAAGAACCAATGAGCCTGATCAGAGAAACCTCTAAGTCCCACAAGACATCACAACAGCTGAGAAGACCTGATCAGCTGTTCTACAAAGTCTGAAGAATACAACTGCTGAAGTACGTCTGAAGTACTGAAGACAAAGACTGAGACAACAGCTGAAGATCTAAAGTCTGAAGACTTCAACAAGTACTGAAGACAAAGACTGAAGATCAACAGCTGAAAGACAAAGTCTGATGTTCAAGTACTGAAGACATCAGCTGATGTTAACAGCTGATGACAACAGCTGAAGAGGGCTTCTTCAGTTGTTGTGATGGTTTTTCTTCTTCAGTAGTTTTCTTTTCCTTTCAGTAGTTTGTTATTTTTCTTTTCAGTACTTGTAAACAACTGAAGAGGTTGTTCTTCAGTTGTTGTAGTTTCAGTAGTTTTATGTTTTTCAGTAGTTGTAAATGAGATGTTTAACACTTAGGAACATTTGTAAGAAGATGTCAGTTGTTGACATCTTCAGTAGTTGTTAAACATCAGTAGTTATAAAACGGTTACATGTCACTTTCAGGTGACATCAGTCTACGTCATTCTTTCCTTTATAAGGAAAGATGACTCACCTGTAATCGTGCCTTTGAGGCCGACAATCTTAATGCAATATTCCTTTTGTCGGATATTTCTCTCTCTATAACAAAATTCTTTTATCGTTTTATATCAATTGTTCTTGTTTGAATTTGTCTAATTCTGAGCTATTCCGCTGCTATATCTGTTCAATCGATTAAACAAGGGCTGAGATCCTAACATCATATCTCGCGCGGTACTCGGTATCTTCGTAATAAAATCCAGGTAATTTTCTTCTCCACTTCCCTCCGATATATCGAAAGGTTGGATTCTTTCCATAGGGCTTCTGATGCTCAGCCTTCCTTGCAAGCAAAGTTTGGCACTTACTCACATACTCCAACCACATCACGCTTCATAACCCGCCACCAATAGTCCTTCTTCCATGTCGTGGTACGTCTTTATAGGCAGCGGATGAAATATTATCAAGTCTTATGAGCCTCATTTCCAATGATTTCATGCGTAGAATCCCCACAATGACGAATCCACATTCGTCAAATCGTGTTCAAACACCAATCGTGTTGTCACCCAATTCCGCATCAGCCTCTCATTCTTTGAAGTAAACTTATCTTTTATCAATCCTCATCTTGAAACTCTTTGATTTGCTTCATTCACATCAAGGTCATGATCAACCGGTAGCTTTCACCCGAATTGGTTCGGGTCCTCTCTTTCCGGCTAAGGGCATCCGCCACCACTTGGCTTTTGCCCGATGGTTGTTGATCTTGCAATCATAATCCTTTATGAGCTCCAACCATCGCTCTACCCACTCATGTTCATGTCCTTCTGCTCGAAGAAGTACTTCAGCTCTTGTGGTTAGTAAATATGGTGTAATTTGTCCGTAAAGGTAGTGCCTCCAAATCTTAATGCAAAGACACGGATGCTAGCTCCAAATCATGAGTAGGGTATTAAACTCATGAACCTTTAACTATCGGGATGTATAATCTATAACTTTTCCCCTCTACATTAACACACACCCCAAACCTGAGTAGGATTATCAGAATAAACCATCAGATCTTCACTTCCATCGGGTAATGACAGAATAGGAGCTTGAGTCAACCTCACATTCAATTCCCCGAACGCCTTCTCTTGTGCTTGACCCCACACGAACTTCACATCTTTTCGGGTCAACTTGGTTAGTGGAGAAGCGATCTTGGAGAAGTCTTGAATGAACCTCCTGTAGTAGCCCGCCAAACCCAAGAAACTACAAATCTTGGATGGCGTCTTTGGAGACTTCCATTGCATCACTGCCTCCACCTTTGCCAGGTCCACCACAATCCCATCAGGATTCACCACATGGCCCAAGAATTGGACCTCGCGCAACCAGAATGCACATTTGGAGAATTTAGCATACAACTTCTCCCTTCTCAACGTCTCAATCACCTCTCGAATGTGACCGACATTGTCCTCTTCCCTCTTGGAATAAATCAGGATATCATTGATAAACACAATCACTGACTTATCCAACATTGGCCAGCACACTCGATTAATCAAGTCCATAAAAGCAGCTACCGCGTTGATCAAACCAAATGACATAACGAGGAACTCATAGTGACCATAGCACGTGCGAAAAGCTGTTTTAGGGACATCCTATACTTTCACTTTTAGCTGGTGGTAGCCCGATCGAAGATATATCCTTGAGAACCAACTGGCACCTTGAAGCTGATCAAACAAATCATCAATTCTCGTTAAGGGGTATCGGTTCTTCACCGTCAACTTGTTCATCTCACGGTAGTCTATACATATCCTCATGAAACTGTCTTTCTTCTTCACAAACAGGACCGGAGCACCCCAAGGAGAGATACTTGGTCTAATAAACCCCTTATCAAGCAACTCTTGCAACTGCTCCATCCGCCTTTCATCTCGGTCGAAGCCAGATGATACGATACCTTGGCAACTAGTTGGGCACCCGATATCAAGTCAATCTAGAACTTTATCTCGCGGTGAGGTGGCATTCCTTGTAAGTCTTCTCGGAACACATCTGGAAAGTCACACACAACCGGTACATCAGACAGTTGTGGTGTTGGCGTTTCCACATCCGTCACATAAGCAAAGTAGGCGCTACATCCACGCCTCATACACTTTCCCGCCAGTGCCATTGATATTACTTTCGGGATCGTCGTGACCCGATCCCATAAACGTTACCGAACTCCCGTCAGGCGCTGTTAAGCGAATCATCTTCTTGCAATACACAATGTTCACCGCGTGGTCCACTAACAATCCATCCCAAGAACCACATCGAAACCACCTAAGGTCATCATGAATGGTCTAACAAGAAACTTGTGACATTCTAATTCCACATCACATCCTTCTTTCATCTCAAAAATCCTGGTAGACTTACCTATGACAGTTTCTACATCAAAGGGCGCATCAACACTCCTACTACTAACATGCACTTTAGCACAGAAAACATCAGAAATTAAACTTTTACATGCACCAGAATCAAATAACACGAAGGCTAAAGTTTGGTTTACTAGAAACGTACCTGACACAACATCAGGGTCTGTCCTAGCCTCCTCCTGCGTCTTCGTAAACGCTTTGGCACTCGCCCTCGGTCCTTCACCTCCAGTCTTCTTCACCCCGGAACCCTCAGCCCTCGGCTTCTTATAGTCTCTACTCATGCGGCCCTCCACGCCCTAGTTAAAACACTAAACCATACGACAGTACTTTGCTATATGCCCCCTCTTCCCATATTTGAAGCACAAGTTCGATCCCAACCTACATTCTTCAATATGCTCCTTTCCATATCTACCACACTTCTTTGACACCGCACCAAATGTGACCACACGGTGGTCATCCACCCATGCCTTCTTATTACTTGTCGGGGCACCACCCGACCAAACCTTTTCCCATTCCAATTCCGGTCACTCCTCCACTTGGTGGTGTACTATTGATCTCTCATCGTCCCCGCCTCCAACTGCAGGAACTCCCTCTCAACCTTGTCCATCTCCCTATGAGGACAAACTCCACAATCACCAACTTCTTCAGCTTGGACCATATCATCCTCCTAATAGCCCCGACTACCCTCAGCTTGGACAATATTGTCCCACCAACATAAAGCTGAGTCCACAAAAGAGTGGGCAGCAAACTTTACTTTCTGATCCTCCTGACACTCGCTGATGTTCAAACAACTTCCCTTTCTCTCATCCACTGGTGAGCAGCAACAGCAGTGCTGTTACCATCAAAAGTAGGGGGCTTGCATCGTTGAAACGCCCCGTAGTTACAGCCTCATGCCACCTCCGGCACATGCTCTTCTTCTTCCTCTTCTTCTTGGTCATCAGACAAAACCGTCTCAGTCTCTGGTTGTGTTCTTTCGCCCGTAGGTCTACTTCTTTCCTTCCTCTCCCCATCCCGTATAGCTTTAATCACTTCAGTCATTACAGACGGTAAAATTTTCATCAATACAAGATGCACCTCTTCAACCACAGCCTCTTTCACCGAGGCCCTTTAGTTAGCACTCTCATCACCACCCTCCGGATGAGGGGTCTTTGCTTTTCGGCTCTAGGCCTTCCTTTCGTAACCCGTGGTTCAGCACCACGACCTCCACACCGTGAAGCTTTAGATGATCTACCACTTGCCATCCTCACACACCCGTTGAAAGATTCAAACACCAACACGGTCATTCAAGGGAACAGCTCAGTTTATGTCAGGTATAGTAAGTCCTTAATTAAAATGGCCAGTTGTGATTAGCCACTTACTTTACTCTTCATACCCCAAGCATTACCTGTCCTGACTATATCAGCTTCTAGATCTACCAGCAACACATAACCATATTACATGCGCACGTAATACCAGTTATCATTAGGAAAATACCTGATGGCACGCAGCTACTCGGACTGGCATCCCTTCCCTTTCGTCCTATTCTCAGTTTAAGTTTAGGTTTATTATGGAATTTACCCGTTTCACTTAAACTTTGACTCTGATACCAACTTGTAAGGCCTTGTTCTCGGGACACTTACAGCTGGCCCATCATTGCTCATAAAACAAATAATTATATTTAACTTTCATATAACATCACAGCAGAACATCAAAGCAACTTTTCACTTCATTAAAAATGCTTTTGCAAGTTAATACAATCATTCATTACACGTGTCCATTTGTTCGCATTACAATGCAAAAACAATAACAAAAGAATGCCATCCAAAATGCCAAGTAGCTGCCCCGCGCCATCCTCAGCAATGCTCACCTGCCAACTGGAAAATGCATAAAAGTAAGCGTTGCTGAGTGAGTTCTAGTTTTATAATAAAACATACTTTACTTTCACACATCATACATACACATAGATAATACCACTATTATCTACATCATTCGTTCATTAACTTACGTTCATTCATCGTATGTCATTACCATTCACTTTCATTACTTTCATTCTCATTCAATCATACTTTCTTGCTTTCATTCATACGTTCATCATTAGTTCTTTTCATTCCATGAAAAACCATGAACCTTACCCTACCGTCATGCTTAAAGTTGGTACTGGGCCGAAGTCTATCATAGACCTTCCGTCATGGCACACAGCAGCTTGGCCATAGTACCTAGGGTAAGTTCAGGTGCACCATTGTCATGTGTTATACCCACCTTCATGCATAAAGAAGATACTCGGCCGAAGTCTATCATAGACCTTCCGTCATGGCGTACATCAACCTGGCCACAATTTCTAGGGTAAGCAATAAAGGTTCTATACAAATGGTCAATCACAAAGGAAGACCCCGATGTGCATCCTTCTGGGGTAGCTAACCCACACGCCGTTGGACTAACACCCTACATTGGGGCGTGTTCCGACATACAAGGCTTGCAAGACTTACATTACTTTCCATCGTTCATTAATGCATGCATTCATTCATCATGTTCCTCTTTTCATTATCTTCCACTTTACGTTACATAATACTTTCATTTCATTCATTAACATTCAACGTAAGCCATGGGAAAATAAATATACATAATAAGGAACATCAACATACACAGTCAATATCATCATACAGGGCATCATACATACATCATACATCATACATACCATCATGCATAACATCATACACATCATGCCAAAGCATCAAGCATACATCATAACACCATTCCCATCACGTCATCTATAACCTCAAAAAATCAACTTACATGAACTCCCGGGAACCTCCCAAGTCAAAGCCTATATTTTAGTTTTCCCCATAAAGTCAAAACCTATTCTAAGTGTCATCCTCATTTGCCTTTTTGTTCATTTGCATTTGTTTTAGTTCATCCGCATTTCCCCTAATACTCATCCACATTTCTCATACTTAGCCAATGTTCATTTGCATTTCCCATACTTAGTCAATGTTTATCCGTATTTCCCATACTTAGTCAATGCTCATCCGCATTAACTGTTCATCCGCATTGACTTCCAATACTCATCCACATTGGCTTACTTAGTTGTTAATGCTCATCCGCATTAACTGTTCATCCGCATTGACTTCCAATACTCATCCGCATTGGCTTACTTAGTAGTTAATGCTCATCCGCATTAACTATTCATCCGCATTCACTTCCATTACTCATCCACATTGCCTCGGCATACTTACGCAGATTCTAAAACTTAAACATACGAGCCCTAAACATCAGATCTCAGTTCCCAATCACCATCTATCATGTTCTAAGCTTAAATCTTACATTCTAAGCCTTAGAAACACAACCATAAAATCATCTAGCATGAACATAACCCCAACATCACATCATAATATCATCATTTAGACATATAAAGATACGGGTAAAAACCCAGTTTTATAAAAACATACAATCATGCATTCCCAGCCCGAAAACAGTTAAAAACCGGTAAAAGAAGGGTCCTAGAACTCACCTTTGTAGCTATTGAGTATGGCTTCTGCCAAACTCGTTTGCAATTGAGTTCAACCACCTAGAAACCCACTAAAAACACACACAACTGAACATACAAACACACATAAGCATACACCCAAGGCAAGGCAAGTTAAGAACACTTAAAACCATGAATTCCTTACCTTGAATTCGACTTTTCAGCTTGTTCTTCTTCAAAATTCCAAAACTTCAGCTCTTTCTCTCTCTAGAATCCGTAAGGAGAAAGGTGATGTGCAAGAGTGGGCGGCCATCACCTTTACTCACCCACTTTTCAAAGATTTTGTCCTTTTTGTCACTTTTAACCCCTAGACTTGGGTTTTATTTCTTTTCCTTCTGTTTCTTTACTTTATTCATTCGTTATGGTCTTCAAAAATAACCGGGTGTTACATCTACCAACATTGTCTGTCAAGAAGAAAGACAGGATGGAATGATATTCCTATAATCACATCATCTGCCATATGTGCTTTATGCACCAACAGGCCAGTTAACATGTCTGCCTATGTGTTCAATGGTCTAGTCTCAAACATTCAGGAAGGGAGAAGACACTTGTTTGTAATGTATCGAAGGTTCCTATAATGTCTCTCTAAAAAAAGCATTTCCTAACATTGTACCTGAAGGCCCTGTTATGGATATCCCTCATTATGATGCTAAGTCTTACAAGTACATCAAAAAGAGAGATCCCAAGAACTTTTATAGTGGAACCCATTCTCCTTTGTTACATTAGATTCTTCAACCGATTAATCCCGAAGAACATGTTGAAGAACAAAAGGCTCCTGCTGATGAGCCAAATCAAGAGGAAGAACCAGCTGCTCATGATTAGCAAACTGCTGATGAGCAAAGTGATGAAGGGCAGAGGAAAGTGTCACCCTATGTTGATATAGGGCGTGATCTTCAAACTGGCCATCTGTTCATGAAATGATATAGCCTCACTTTTCATGCCTGCACCTATACCATGACCTCAAAGACTACCAATCCCATCACCACCATTACAACCCGTCGTCTATCCACATACCTCACCTATAAACTCACGTCATACCTCACCAATCCATCACTCACCTAAATCTCATGTTCACTCATCCCCTGCTTCTACTGAGCCTGTTAAGTATGGTGACTCTGCTAGCTCTTCAGAAGAATCCAAATCATCATTTGATGATAAGGATCATCATAGGCAAATGCATGTCAGGCAAGTTGTTTCTAAAGCTCTTCCTTCTGAAAGTGTTGCTGAATCAGAAGTGAATAGATCTGATGAGAAGGATAAGCTGATTTATGAGCTAATGAAGAAAGTAGCAAAGATGGAGAAGCTTTCGAACAAAAGATCCAGTATTATTCAAGATAGACTGCTGGATCTGGATGAAATGGATAAGGAAATAAAATATCTAAAAGAAAAGTATGAGGCTGAAAAGAAAGAAAAAGAAAATGAGACAAAAAGATTATAGGTTGCTCTCCAACAATCAAGGGATGAAATAAGTGGTCATATTGACACTTTTGCCATTCAGACCATTGCAATGGAAGAACAATAAGGATTGATTGAAGAGTAATCTGACATTATCATTGACTTGCAGGACTAGATACAAAGTCTAAACAAGCGAGTATTTGAGCTGGAACTGGTTGCTGTAATCAAAAGAGAAGCTGAAGCTGAAATGGGGAAAGATGATGTGGTTGAGACAAGAGACGAGAAAAGAAAAAGAGATAGCGATAAAGAAGCTATTATTGAAAGCTCATCAGGAAAGAGTAGTGATGACTCACTTCCTGCTAAAAGATGAGATTCTCTAAGGCTGAAAAGGCAGAAGAAACAAGTGAATCAAAACAAGATGAGTCAAGCATGGAAATGGTGGTTTATACAGAGAAAATAGCTGAAATTGACACTAAAGAAGCAGAATTCAGTCAGATGATTAAAGCTTTTGATTAATTCACTGCAGAAGAGTTCATCATTGATGATGACTTTTGGGATTTTATAGTTGATTAGAGGACTGTTGCTGGACCCATTGTAGTGATTCCTTCTGGGGTAGGTAACCCTCACACGGTTAAGCTAACACCCTTCATTGGGTGTGAACCTCCATACATATGCTTGCAAGCCTTTAATACCTTTATTCATTCATTAATGCATGCATTCATTCATTACGTTCCTCTTTTCATTATCTTCCAGTTTACGTTACATAATACTTTCATTTTATTCGTTAACATTCAACGTAAAGCCACGAGAAAATAATCATACATAATAAGGAACATCAACATAGACAGTCAACATCATGATACAGGGCATCATACATACATAACATACATCATACATACCATCATGCATAAAGATCAATCATACATCATAACATGCCCATCATAACATCTATGACCTCAAAAATTCAACTTACATAGCCCCCGGAAACCTCCCAAGTCAAATCCTAAATTTCACCTTGTCCCCAAAAAGTCTGAAAATATTCTAAGTGTTCATCCGCATTTCCCTTTTTGTTCATCCACATTTTTTTAGTTCATCCAGATTTTGCTCATCCACATTTGTTTATCCGCATTGACTTTGTTCATCCGCATTTGTTTAGTCGCATGAACTTGTCCACATTTGTTCATCTGCATTGACTTTCTCATCCGCATTCTCTACTCATCCGCATTTCCTCATCTGCATTTACCAACACTTAAGCAGTGTTCTAAACATAGGCGTATGAACTATTGTTTGGGCTTATGAGCAGCCTTGGGCACACTATTCATCAGATTCAGTCCCCAAATCTCATCTTTGGTGTTCTAAGCTTAAATCTTACGTTCTAAGACTTAGAAATACAACCATAACATCATCAAACATGAACATATTCTAGAATCACACCATAACAGCAACATACACCCATTAAATAAATCGGGTATAAAACCCAGTTTTATAAAATCATAAGTTCATGCATTTCCAGACCCAAAATCAGTTAAAACAAGTAAAAAGAGGGGTTCTAGAACTCACCTTTGCAGCCTCTTGGGTATGAGCTCCTTCAAAACCCGTTTGGTGTAGGTTCAACACCTAAAACTCACTAAAACACACACAACCGAACATACAATTACACATAAGCATACAACTGAGGCAAGGCCAGTTAAGAACACTTATAAACCATGAATTCTTACCTTGAGTTCGAATTTTTAGCTTTCTTCTTCAGACCCGAGAGCTCTGCTTTTTTCTTCCTCTCTCTCTAAAAAAATCACAGATCTGAATGTTGTAAGAGTAGAGTGGGCTGCCATGCCCACTTTACACCTACTTTCAAACCTTTTTGTCCTTTTGACACTTTTTACCCCTCAACTTGGGTAAATATCTTATCTTTATTTTTCTTCATTTTTTTCTTTCTTTCTTTGAATTTTAAAATAACCAGATGTTACAAGTCCACCCCCCCTTATATAGGTTTTGTCCCTGAAACCTGATATTCCTCAAACAATCATGGGTAATGCTATCTCATCTCTTCTACAGTCTCCCACGTAAACTCGGATCCCTTCCTGTGCTTCCAATGTACATGCACAAGAGGAACCACTTTATTCCTCAGCCTCTTCTCTTTTCGATCAATGATCGCCACTGGTTGCTCCACATAATTGAGTCGTTCGTCTACGTCGATATCCTCCAGTGGAACAATCATATCCTCATCTGCTAAACACTTTCTCACATGAGATACATGGAATGTTAGGTGAATTCCACTTAACTCATGTGGTAACTCCAAACTATAGGCCACCACTCCTACTCTAGCAATGATTCGGAAAGGCCCTGTGTATCTCGGGCTCAACTTGCGCTGCTTTCGGAAGCGAATGATGCTCTTCCAAGGTGAGACTTTCAACATGACCCTGTCACCCACCTAGAACTCAATCGGTCTATGTCGTTTATCAGCATATGACTTCTGTCTTTCTTTGGCTTCCTTCATGAAGGCCTTGATCTTTTCAGGCTTCTCAGTCGTAGCCTCGATCATCTCGACGCTACCTAATTCTTTCTGACCAATATCACCCCAACACACGGGTGTTCGGCATCTTCTACCACATAACATCTCATAAGGGGGTATACCGATACTGGCATGATAACTATTGTTATATGAGAACTCAGCTAACGTTAAATGGTCATCCCAACTTCTTCTAAAATCGAGGACACACGCTCGAAGCATATCTTCTAGCGTCTGAATCGTCCGTTCCGACTGACCATCTATTTGAGGATGATAAGCTGTGCTAATATGTAACCTCGTCCCCATTGCATCGTGGAATTTCATTCAAAATGTTGATGTAAACCGGGTGTCACGATCAGACACAATAGACACCGGCACACCATTACGACTTACCATCTCCTAGATGAAAAGATCTGTCAACCTCTTCGATGAATACGTCTCGCGAATCGATAGGAAGTGAGCACTCTTCATCAAATGGTCAACTATCACCCATATGGCATCATACCCTTTCGGGGTACGAGGTAGCTTCATAATAAAGTCCATGGTGATGTGCTCCCACTTCCACTCCGGTATATCCAAAGGTTGGATCTTCCCATATGGCTTCTGATGCTCCGCTTTCACTTGCAAGCAAGTAAGGCACTTACTCACATACTCCACCACATCACGCTTCATACCCGGCTACCAATAGTCTTTCTTCATATATTGGTACATCTTTGTAGCACCGGGATGAATAGAGTACCGAGTCTTGTGAGCTTCATCCCTAATCTTCACGCGTAGATCCCCAAACGAGGAATCCACATTCGTCCAAATTAGGTTCTAACACCAAGTGTGTTTTCACCCAATTCCGCAACCAGACCTCTCATTCTTTTGGAGTTAAGATAATCTTAATTAAATGCCTCATCTTGAAACTCTTTGACTTGCTTCATCACATCCGAGGTCATGATCAACTGATATGCTTTCACCCGAATCGGCTCGGGTCTCTCTTTTTGGCTAAGGGCATCCGCCACCACGTTGGCTTTGCCCAGATGGTAATGGATCTCGCAATCATAATCCTTTATGAGCTCCAACCATCGTCTCTACCTCATATTTAGGTCCTTCTGCTCAAAGAAGTACTTCAGGCTCTTGTGGTCAGTGAATATGGTGCACTTCATCCCGTAAATGTAATGCCTCCAAATCTTTAATGCAAAGACCACGGCTGCTAGCTCCAAGTCATGAGTAGGATAATTGACCTCATGAACCTTCAACTGTTGGGATGCATAGGCTATAACCTTTCTCTCTGTATTAACACACACCCTAACCATGAATAGGAAGCATGAGAATAAACCACCAGATCTTCACTTCCATCGGGTAATGACAAAACTAGAGCTTGAGTCAACCTCGCCTTTAATTCCTCAAACACCTTCTATTCAGCTTGACCCCATACAAACTTACATCTTTCCAGGTCAACTTGGTCACTGGAGAAGCAATCTTAGAGAAGTCTTCAATGAACCTCCTGTAGTAGGCCACCAAACCTAAGCAACTACAAATATCGGATGGCATCTTTGGAGACTTCCATTGCATCACTGCCTCCACCTTTTTCGGGTCCACCATAATCCCGTCAGGATTCACTACATGACCCAAGAATTGAACCTCGCACAACCAGAACATGCACTTAGAGAATTTAGCATACTACTTCCCCCTTCTCAACATCTCCATCACCTCTTGAATGTGATCGACATACTCCTCTTTACTCTTGGAATAAATCAGGATATCATCGATAAACACAATCACTGATTTATCCAACATTGGCCGACACACTTGATTCATCAGATCCGTAAAAGCAACTGGTGCGTTGGTCAAACCAAATGACATTACGAGGAACTCATAGTGATCATAACAAGTGCGAAAAGCATGTTTTAGGAATATCATGTTCTTTCAGTTTTAACTGATGGTAGCCCTATCGAAGATCTATCCTTGAGAACCAACTGGCACCTTGAAGCTGATCAAACAAATCATCAATTCTCGGTAAGGGGTATCAGTTCTTTATCGTAAACTTATTCATCTCATGGTAGTCAATACACATCCTCATACTACTATCTTTCTTCTTCATGAATAAGACCGGAGCACCCCAAGGAGAGATACTCGGCCTAATAACCCCTTGTCAAGCAGCTCTTGCAACTACTCCATCAACTTTTTCATCTCAGTCGGAGACAACCGATACGGTGCCTTGGCAACAGGTTGGGCATCTGGTATCAAATCAATCTAAAACTCGATCTCTTGGTCATATGGTACTCTTGGTCAGGTGGTACTCCTGGTACATCAGACGGTTATGGTGTTGGTGTTTCTACATTCTGCACATAAGCCAAGTAGGCGCTACATCCACACCTCATGCACTTTCCTGCCACCACCATTGAGATTAATTTCGGGATCGTCGTGACCCAATCCCCATAAATCGTCACCATACTCCTGTCAGGCGCTGTTAAACGAATCATCTTCTCGCGACACACAGTGTTCGCCTCGTAGTTCACTAACCAATCCATCCCAAGAACCATATCGAAACCACCTAGGTCATCACGAATGGTCTAGCCGGAAACTTATGACCTTCTAGTTCCACATCACATCCTTCTATAAACTCAGAAATCCCGGTAGACTTACCTATGGCAGTTTCTACATCAAAGGGTGCATCTATATTCTTACTACTAACAAGAAATTTGGCACAGAACGCAGCATAAATGAAACTTTTACTAGCACCAGGTTTAAATGACACATAGGCTAAAGTTTGGTTTACTAGAAACGTACCTGAAAAAACATCAGGGTCCGTCCTAGCCTCCTCCTACATCATCTTAAATGCTCTGGCGCTCGCCCTCATTCCTTCACCTCCAGTCTTCTTCACCCTAGAACCCTCAGCCCTCGGCTTCTTATAGTCCCTACTCATATGGCCCTCAGCACCACAGTTGAAACATCTCCCTGGTTTGCATTCCCTCGCCATATGACCAAACTTCCCATACTTGAAGCACACATTCAATCCCCACTTACACTCGCCATTGTGCTCCTTCCCACATTTGTTGCATCTCTTTACTTCCACACCGGATATGACCACACAGTGGTCAACTATCTGTGCCTTCTTGTTACTCGTTGGGGCACCACCACGACCAAACCTTTTTCCATTCCAATTCTAATCACTACCACCTTTCTTGCCACCTTCGGTCCCCACTACAGTCCTTTCATCATACAATCTTCCTGCCAAATCAACTACCGACCTAAACATGCTCGGTTGGGTTGTAATCATGTGCCTACGGATATCTGTCGCCAAGCCCTAAATACACCTCTTGATTTTTCATGACAAGGGTGTCACTTGTCCGGCACCAGACGTGCAATCTCATTGAACTTGGTGGTGTACTGCTGATTGTCATCGTCCACGCCTCCAATCCTTAGTTTCGATTCTCTACTACAGGCAGTATCGAACAAAAGGTGAAAATCTTTAAATATTGTGACCTATATTGTCGGACTTTTGAACTGATAATGAACATAGAACCCTAGGTCAATAATGGAAACTCAAAATCAGACTTGACTTAAGAAAGGATGATCATTTTCAACTACAATGAACATGCTAACTAAGAAGAAAAGCAGTCAACAAGTGAACTTCAAAATCATGTTCATCGTATGAATAGAGCATAACAAAAGTTGAAATGTTAAAATCAAATCTTGAATCTAAGACTTTAAAAGAGGTTAAAAACAACAAATATGATCTCTCCAAACATGATAAACAAAATAATAGTGACTATTCATGATAACATCAAGCTTTGGAATGATTCCTATGGAACAATACCATCAAACAATCATGTTTGACCATCAAAAGTCAAACTGATAAACTTGCTTGATGTATGCTTTAAATTCTGATAAGTATTTTCAGAATCTAACTCATATGCCTCAAATACAGGGTACATGGCAAATCTAACCTGGAGCAAACTCCACAATGTTTGTGGTTATCTTAACCCTGATGTACCTGAGGTTGAAGATCTTAGAGACATAATCCAGTTCATTTCTACTACCAGAGTGGCTCATGCAATCATAGTTAGACCTATCATTTAAGAGAGATTCATAAGGTTTCTAGAGCACTGCTGTAGTGACAAAGATAGATGGTGAGAGAACTCTATCTAGAACGATAAATGATGATCACACTCTAACTATCGCTAAACAAACTATGAGACAGTGTCTACAGTTGGTAATGATGCCAACACCCTTCTTGAGCTTGAAGATGATGAAATCATTACTTTCTTTGCCAACATTGGTATGGGGAAGATATGAAAGCAAGCAGATTGTGAAAGGCCTAGTTGACTTACAATGGAGATTCCTAATGTAGGGTCTGTTAGAAGATAAAACAAGTTTAACCTCTTAAACTTTCAGAAAAACGCAGCGGAAATATGTTTAGAAACATGATTATATAACTGAAATTTCATGTTCTTATGGTGACAATATATATATTGTAACAAACCCAAAATCAAGGATCATTATATGTGAATAAGCAAGCTATGAAACATATGTAGATGTACATAAAATCACAGCTACATAGAGCTGTGAATAACTACCTTTCAGCAGCATAAAATGGATCAAGAGAGAGATGTAGGATGCTTAAAATCGGCCAAGGCTCCATGGAAAGGACCCCTAAAGCTTGTATACCCCAAGCTCTAACACAAAACACCTTTGATGCTAGGATTGAACACCAAAACGATAGATAACACTTCTGGAACTCTTTTCAGTCGAGGATCCTTCAACAAGAACAAGAAAACCCTTTTCTTGTGTTGTGGTTTTGCATGTGGGAGAGAGAAGGAGATGAAGTGAGTGTGTGTCTAATGTGTGTATGTTTTCAAGACCACTCCACAAAACCAAGAGGAGGCTCTCCCATAAAGGGGCGGCCGAAACCTCTTATTTGTTTTTAGTTTCCCCCCAAAAGTAAGACCAAAATATAACACATTAACAAGTCATTTATAAAAGTTGTTCAAACAATTAACCTTTTATTTGAATAAGTCATACACACTCACTTATTAGTTGATGTTATTTAAATAACTTAAATAACATTACAAACAATATCTATAAACAAAATATCCATATAAATTGTTCAATCTCATATGCAACTTATTTAGAAAACCCATTTTCTAAATTTGGTGTTATTATTTAATTGCATGATCATATCATTAATTGAATAATTGTCGGTAATTGCAAAGCTTGTTATTGGGTATAACCCGACTTGGATCATGACATACTAACCACATCAATGTTCTATGTGTCTAACAACAGTTTACCACCCTTAATACGCATGACTTATAGCCATTCAATAACATCATCCCATTCAGTATCCTACTTGAAATGATTTAGGTAAATTAATCATCTATCCTTTTGTTACAGATGTCATGTTAGATCCAAGGACACAGAGTGATCATTCCTTGTTGATTGAACTTATCCATGCCTTAGACATCTAACTCTCAACGAATAAGAGGAACAAATCCCATCTTGACTACATACGTTTCTCACAATCACCTTATGTCACATCTGAACATAGTCTCATGTACTGTTGGACCAAAAGAACCAATGAGCCAAGATCAGAAAACCTCTAAGTCCCATATGATATCACAACAACTGCTGAAGGCTTCATCAGCAGTTCGACAAGTGCTGAAGACTTCAACAGCTGAAGATCAAGACTGAAGACTTCAACAGCTGAAGACTAAAGTGCTAAAGCTCAACAGCTGAAGAACACAAGTGCTGAAGCTGAACAGCTGAAGAACACAAGTGCTGAAGCTGAAGACCAAGTACTGAAGTACAACAGCTGAAGAGTCTACAAGTGCTGAAGATCAACAACTGGTGTACAAAGTCTGAAGACAAAGACTGAAGACATCAGCTGATGATATCTACTGAAGTCATCAGCTGATGAAAGGTCTGAAGTTCAAGTCTGAAGACCAAGTACTGAAGTTTCAGTAGGTTGTCACAACAGCTGAAGAGTACTTCTTCAGTAGTTGTGATATCAGTAGTTTTATGTTTTTACTTTCAGTAGTTTTGTAAAACGACTGAAGAGCTTGTTCTTCAGTCGTTGTAGTATCAGTAGTTCTATGTTTTTCAGTAGTTGTAGTAACTGATAACACTTAGTATTTTTGTAAGAAGATGTTAGCTGTTTTGACATCTTCAGTAATTGTGTTTCAGTTGGAATAATTCTGTTAGATGTCACTATCAAGTGACATCAGCAGACATCACCTCTCTTATATAAGAGGTGTCGACCTAATTGTAAGTGTGACATTCCGTTACCACGAAAGCAAATATTGAATGAAATTTATTTGCAGAATTCTCTCTATCTATAACCGATTTTTGTTCTTCATTGAGTATCTTTTTGTTCTTGTGAATTGGCTAATTCATTGTTAGAATTCCGCTGCTATACTCTCTAATCAATCAAACGTAGATCACTGATCCTAACATGTACTGTCCATTATTTCAGAACAGCGAATAACCAGATCAAGGTATGACACTTGGTGAATATCAAAACCCAATATGTATATCAGGTCTGAGGATACCAAATGATATTCGCCTTTACTCAAATTTACTTATGATCAATCAATAAGATTCCATGTAGTAAAATTTGAGTTGCGGGTTAGTCCAATATTTGTATCCCACAAATATCTATGAACCTTGGTAGCAACCCATTGCTCTATATTCATCCTTATGAATATCAACCGATCCAAGTTCATAATAATGTTACCCTCACACTTGTTCCCACAAGTCTGAACGACTACGGACATTTAAAGTAAACAATTTACTCATGGATTAAACATGCTAAATTGGAATATTAATTGAAACATTATAACCAAATAATTTTATTCAAATAATAGAAGGTTCCAAATATCCAAATACAAAATTACAGATCAAATTCAATCACTAGAATATCAAAGTCCCATGGCACAAGTATGACCTTCATGCTTTGCCTTTCCAAGGAGCTTTGTGAGAGGATTGCAATGTTTTGATCCGTGTGAACTTTGCGAATACATATCTTTCCTTTTTCAACTTCATCTCGTATGTAGTTGAATCTCCGCTCAATGTGCCTAGTTTTTTTATGAGCACGAGGTTCCTTGATTTGGCAATCGCACCCTCATTATCACAAAAGATCTCTAGGGGTCCTGAATGGAAGGGACAACCCCTAGATCGACAATGAATTTCCTCAACCATGCAGCTTCTTGAGCTACCAATGAGGCGGCGACGTATTCTGATTCTGTAGTTGAAAGAGCCACCTCACCTGTTTGGAGCTCTTCCAAGAGACCGCTCCTCCATTCAGAATAAAAATATATCCCGATTGTGACCGTGATTCATCACGATCGGTTTGGAAACTCGCATCCGTGTAACCTTTTACAACGAGTTCCTCATCACCAGATCCATAGATTGGGAACATATCTTTTGTCCTCTTTGGGTACTTAAGTATGTTCTTAACAACCATCCAATGACTGTTTCCAGGATTTTGCTGGTGTCGGCTTGTCATGCTTAAGGCGCATGACACGTCCGGTGGAGTGTATATCATTGCATACATGATGGATCCAATAGGAGATGCGTATAGGATTGCCTTCATTTTATCTTGCTCATCCTTTGAGCTAGGACATTGAGTCGTACTCAATATCGTTCCTCTTTGAATAGGTACCGTACCTTTCTTAGAGTTCTCCATCTTGAACCTTTTCAAGATTTTATCAATGTATGCACTCTGATTTAAACCAATCAACCGCCTTGATCTATCCCTATAGATCTTTATTCCCAGATATAGGCGGCCTCACCAAGATCCTTGATGGAAAAACAACTTCCAAGCCAGGTTTTTACACCTTCCAAGGTTGGAATATCATTTCCAAATAGTAGTATGTCATCAACATACAATACTAGGAAAGTGATGATGCTCCCACTAGCTTTCTTATATGCACAAGCTTCGTCAGCGTTCTTGATGAATCCGAATTTAATTATTTCTTCATCAAAACGGTGATTCCAACTTCTCGATGCTTGTTTCAATCCATAGATTGATTTCTTTAACTTGCATACTTTATGAGGATGTGTGGATCGACAAAACCTTCAGGCTGAAACATATAGACATCTTCCTCAAGATATCCATTTAGGAAAGCGGTTTTGACATCCATTTGCCAAATCTCATAATCATAATGAGCAGCTATGGCAAAGAATATCCTTATAGACTTTAGCATCGCAACAGGTGAGAAAGTTCATCATAATTAACCCCTTGAGTTTGAGTGAAACCCTTTGCTACAAGTCTAGCCTTATAAGTATCCAAGTTTCCATGCGTATCGGTTTTCTTCTTGAAAACCCACTTGCCTCCAACTACTTTGGAGTTAAGAGGTGGTACAACCAAGTCCCATACTTGATTGTCATGCATTGATTGCATCTCAATGCTCATGGCCTCGAGCCATTTGTCACAATCCGAATTGGACACTGCATCATGGTATGTGGTTGGTTTAGCTGAATCTACCACATAGCATCCATCCATGAAAAATCCGTATCTTTCAGGTGGATTACAAGTTCTACCACTTCTGCGAATGTTTTGTGTGTATTGATCAACCACTTGATCATCTTCAACATCCTCATGTTGAGTGCTAGTTTCAACTAAACGTGCATCGGGTTGTCATTCTTGATCCTCCTCAAGATCCACTGTTCTACTGCTAGTTCCTTCCATAAGGAATTTTGCTTCTAAGAACTCACCCTTTCTAGCAACAAACACCTTTTGTTCCAGTGGATCATAGAAATAATATCCCATAGAATCTCTAGGATATCCAACAAAGATGCACTTGGTGGATCGGACTTCCAATTTGTTTGGGGTGGGAGTCTTAACATAAGCCTCACAACCCCAGACCCTTAAATATGATAGGGATGGAACTCTTCCATGTCATATTTCAAAGGGTGTCTTTTCCACCTTTTTGGTTGGGGCCATATTTAGAATACGGTCCGCGGAGAGCAAAGCGAAACCCCAAAATGATAGAGGTAATGTGCTTCTAGCCATCATAGATCAGACCATATCCAATAAGGTTCGATTCCTCCTCTCAGACACACCATTATGTTGTGGTGTTCCAGGTGGAGTGAGTTGTGAGACAATCCCACAACTCCTAAGATGATCTTGAAAAGCATCACTTAGGTATTCACCTCCTCTATCGGTGCGGATAACTTTAATCGACTTGTTGAGTTGATTTTGTACTTCATTTTGAAAGGTCTTGAACATTTCAAAACCTTCATCTTTGTGTCTTAACAGGTACACATACCCATAGCGACTATAATCGTCGGTAAAGGTAATGAAGTATCTTTCACCATTCCTAGTCATTGGCTTAAAAGGACCATATACATCCGAATGTATGATTCCTAATAAATCTTTTGCCCTTTCATTAGTTCCACTAAAGGGTGCCTTAGTCATCTTTCCTTGTAAACAAGATTCACATACATCAAATGAATTATATTCATTTGTTTTTAAAAGACCATTCTTTTGAAGTGTTTTTATACGTTTCTTGTTTATATGACCAAGACGACAATGCCAAAGATAGGTATCACTCAAGTCCAACTTGAGTTTCTTGGTGTTAGTATGGTACAATGAGCTATTTAGAGTATTTTCATGAGCCAATTCATAAATACCATTAATGGGAATGGCTTTAAAATAGAACATACCATTTAAAGAACATGAATATCATTTTCATAAAGGATAATACATATCCAAATTGTTTTAACAGGGCTACAGAGATAATATCCTAGTCAAACTAGGAGCATACAAAACATTGTTCAAAATCACTTCCAAACCATTTGGAAATTTCAAGATGTAGTCACCACGGGCTTTAACTTGAACTTTAGCCCCATTGCCCATGTAGAGGCTTACATCCCCTTTCTTGAAGTCACTACTTCTTTTGAACCCCTGCAACAAATTGCAAATGTGAATTCCACATCCGGTATCTAATACCCATGTGTTAGAGGATATCATGTTTAAATCAATATGGATCATGTATATTGTACCTGAGGTCTGCCCGGCATCCCTCTTTGCTTTCAACTCTTGGAGATGGACAGGACAATTCCTTTCCCAATGTCCAATCTCCCCACACTTGAAGCATGGGTCGTTAGTAGCAACCTTTTGCTTTTTCTCTTGTGGTTTGGGTGGCACCCTTGCCACCCCTTTCCCCTTTCCCCAAGCGGGTCCCTTGCCCTTGGCAACTTTTGCCTTAGGTGCGGGACGAGGCCTTTTATTGTTCCCACCTTCATGGATGGTGAGAACGGGTAAAACCCTTTTACCCATGGCCGCCTCGGCAGTTTTGAGCATTGAGTGAAGCTCACCAATGCTTTTGTCCCAAGCATTCATGTTGTAATTCATCACGAATGTCTCGAACCTCTTGGTAAGGCCATTCAGGATCAAATCCGTGGCCAATTCCTTCGAGACGGGACAATTAAGCCTCTCGAGGCGGTCAATGTGACTTTTCATCTTAAGTACATAAGATGAAACAGATTGGTTGTCGTCCATACGACATGCATGGAGTGCTCGAACCGTTTCGAAGCGCTCAAACCTTGCTTGCTGTTGGAACGTTTCCTTCAGCTGGGTTATCATGTCGTAAGCTCTGTGGTGTTCATACTCCTTTTGGAGATCCGGAGTCATGCTTGCAAGCATGAGACAAGACACTTGGACGGAGTCCTCAGTGTATTTCAGCCAATCGTTGTAGGCCTCCTCATCATCCTCGCTAGGTTGATCGGGGATAGGGTCGTCTAAAACATACGATCTTCTCTCTTGCTTGAGAACGATTCTCAAGTTTTGATACCAGTCGATAAAGTTGTTATGATTTAGACGTTCCTTTTGGAGGATCGCTCGTAGAGATTGGTTGGACGCGGATGAGTTATCGGAATTATCATTATGTGAGGCCATCTACAAAATTTAACAAAGTTTTATTTTAGTATTTTTGATATAGCCAATTTTAATAATTAATGCCTTTTAAGGCCATTTTACTATTAAAATCTAGAACCCAACATTATATTCAAATTGTGGTTAGGTGACCTTTATTCCACGATTTAAATTAATAAGGTGGTCAACGATTGATGGTTGCAACCATTTGCAACTTCTAGATGTATGGGATCGACCTTTAAACATCATATGTAAAGTCGGCACGTTAATCCCATCAACACCATTTGGAAACCATATTTAGGTGATCCATTTAACATGGTTTGCAAATCAAGTTACCCTACTTGCACACACGTGTGAGTTTACCCACATAAGTGGTTAGGTGACCTTCATCCCACCAATGTGGTATCCCCACCTTAAATCATAAGTTCCCTCTAAATGGTTAGGTGACCTTTATCCCATTAAGAGTTTCCAAATGATTCAAGTGTTGTGCAAAAGGATAGTGTTGAACTTGTTAGTCAAAAGTTTAGAGATTTCATAATTCTAGTTTAGAAAACTCTATGTACTTGTATTTGCATGCTTTCAAATACAAGGTACCCGATGGTCCTTTGATTAAAACCAATTCTAATCTTTAAAACCATTAAATCAATTTAATAACCTTTTATTACCTTTTAATGATTAAGAACCATCATTTTAATAACTTGTTAAGTTTGTTAATAATTTTGTAATGCATGTCAAAATTCCTAACAAATCTTTAAACAAGACTCACACACATTAAATGAATCACATTCACTTGTTTTTAAAAGACCATTCTTTTGTAGTGTTTGAATTCTTTTCTTGTTTATATGACCAAGATGACAATGCCAAAGATAGGTATGACTCAAATCCAACTTGAGTTTCTTGGTGCTAGTTTGGTACAATGAAGTATTTAAAGTATTTTCATGAACCAATTCATAAATACCATTAATGGGAATAGGTTTAACGTAGAACATATCATTCATCGAAACATGAATATCTTTTTCACCAAAGGATAATACCTATCCAAATTGTTTTAATAGGGCTACAGAAATAATATTCCTAGTCAAACTAGGAGCATACAAAATATTGTTCAAAATTACTTCCAAACCATTTGGAAGTTCCAAGATGTAGTCACCACGGGCTTCAACTTGAACTTTAGCCCCATTGCCCATGTAGAGGCTAACATTCCATTGATTGAAGTTACTACTTCTTTTGAACCCCTGCAACAAATTGCAAATGTGAGTTCCACATCCGGTATCTAATACCCATGTGTTAGAGGATGTCATGTTTAAATCAATATGGATCATGTATATTATACATGAGGTTTGCCCAGCATCCCTCTTTGCTTTCAACTCTTGGAGATGGACGGGACAATTTCTTGCCCAATATCCAATCTCCCCACACTTGAAGCATGGGTCATTGTAAGCAACCTTTTGCTTCTTCTCTTGTGGTTTGGGTGGCACCCTTACCACCCCTTTCCCTTTTCCCCATACAAGTCCCTTGCCCTTGGCAACCTTTGCCTTGGGTGTGGGATGAGGCCTTTTCTTGTTCCCACCTTCATTGATGGTGAGAACGGGTAAAACCCTTTTACCCATGGCCGCCTCAGCCGTTTTGAGCATTGAGTGAAGCTCACCAATGCTTTTGTCCCAAGCTTTCATGTTATAGTTCAACATGAATGTCTCGAACTTCTTGGTAAGGCCATTGAGGATCAAATCCATGGCCAATTCTTTCGAGACAGGACAATTAAGCCTTTCGAGGCGGTCAATGTGGCTTTTCATCTTAAGTACATAAGATGAAACTGATTGGTTGTCGTCCATACGACATGCATGGAGTGCTCGAACCGTTTCGAAGCGTTCAACCCTCGCTTGGTGTTGGAACGTTTCCTTCAGCTGGGTTATCATGTCATAAGCTTCGTGATGTTCATAGTCCTTTTGGAGATCTGGAGTCATGCTCTCCAGCATGAGACAAGACACTTGGATGGAGTCCTTAGTGTACTTAAGCCAATCGTTATAGGCCTCCTTATCATCCTCAGAAGGTTGATCGGGGATAGGGTCGTCTAAAATATATGATCATCTCTCTTGCTTGAGAACGATTCTCAAGTTTCGATACCAATCAATGAAATTGTATGATTTAGACGTTCCTTTTGGAGAATCGTTCGTAATGATTGGGTGGACGCGGATGAATTTTCATTGTTATCATGGTTATTGGAGGCCATCTACAAAATTTAACAAAGATCAATTTTAGTATTTTCGATATTGTTATTTTAATGATAAATACCTTTTATGGACATTTTATATTAGAATCTAGAATCCAACATTACATTTAAATTGTGGTTAGGTGACCTTTATCCCACGATTTAAATTAATAAGGTGGTCAACAATTGACGATTGCAACCATTTGCAACTTCTAGAGATATGGGATCGACTTGAAACATCATATGTAAAGTCGGCATGTTAATCCTATCAACACCATTATGAAACCACATCATAGGTGATCCATTTGACATGGTTTGCAAATCAAGATACCCTACTTACACCCACGTGTGTGTTTGCCAAAATAAGTGGTTAGGTGACCTTTATCCCACAAATAAGGCATTCTCACCTCAAATCACAAGTTCCCTTAAAATGGTTAGGTGACTTTTATCCCACTAAGAGTTCCTAAGTGACTCAAGTGTTGTGTAAAAGGACGGCGTTGATCTTGTTTGAAAATATTAGAGATTTCATATTTAAAGTTTTAGAAAACTCTATGTATTTGTATTTGCATGCTTTCAAATACAAGATACCCTATGGTCCTTTGATTAAAACCCATTTTAATCTTTAAATCATGAAATCATTTTAATAACCTTTTATTACCTTTTAATGATTAAGAACCATTTAATTAGATTGTTAAGTTCATAGAAAGGTTTGTTAAAGCAAATATCACATACATGCTATCAACCATAATAATATAAACAAAACAACGTAGCATATGTGCATAACCATAGCATCTTAAGTGGTCCATACTTGTTTGCCATCACAAGTGTGGTCCATAGGCATTCCTAAGGGTTACAACAAAAACACATAGAAAGCTTCCAAAAGCCTCCCACTTGAAACCGCATCCAAAATGCTACATGTTTCTCCTTTGTGCTTCCAATGCATACGTCTTCATATTACAAGATATAAAGTCCTAATACAAGATATCTAGTAAAATGAAAATGCACCTAATCTATTTATTACAACCCAATAATAAATAAACTACATTTTAAACAAAGCACAAATAAATAAATATACAACCCTATTGAATAAATAAATACAACCATTGTAATCATCCAAACAACACAAGGCCAAAGGCTAGGTTATGCAACAATATTAACATTCATCATACCATCCAAGATTTATAATGAATCCCCTCTAAAACCCACAAAATTTCAGCCAACATAAACTGAAATTTCGGGTTTTAAACATTGTCCAAACAACATACATATCAACATACATATCTTTCAAGGTTTAATCACAAGCATGTGTAATATAACCTTAAAAGTTTGGGGATTCAACATACAAGAATATACAGCCCTTAAATGGGTTATGAAGTCTTATAAAAACATTTTTAAAGGACAAGAACAAGCAAACTATCCACATAACCGGCTCTTGATGCCATTGTAGGGTTTGTTAGAAGATAAAACCAAGTTTAACCTCTTAAACTTTCAGAAAAACGCAGCGGAAATATGTTTAGAAACATGATTATATAACTGAAATTTCATGTTCTTATGGTGACAATATATATTGTAACAAACCCAAAATCAAAGGATCATTATATGTAAATGAGCAAGCTATGAAACATATGTAGATGTACATAAAATCACAGCTACATAGAGCTGTGAATAACTACCTTTCAGCAGCATAAAATCGATCAAGAGAGAGATGTAGGATGCTTAAAATCGGCCAAGGCTCCATGGAAAGGACCCCTAAAGCTTGTATACCCCAAGCTCTAACACAAAACACCTTTGATGCTAGGATTGAACACCAAAACGAAAGATAACACTTCTGGAACTCTTTTCAGTCGAGGATCCTTCAACAAGAACAAGAAAACCCTTTTCTTGTGTTGTGGTTTTGCATGTGGGAGAGAGAAGGAGATGAAGTTAGTGTGTGTCTAATGTGTGTATGTTTTCAAGACCACTCCACAAAACCAAGAGGAGGCTCTCCCATAAAGGGGCGGCCGAAACCTCTTATTTGTTTTTAGTTTCCCCCCAAAAGTAAAACCAAAATATAACACCTTAACAAGTCATTTATAAAAGTTGTTCAAACAACTAACCTTTTATTTGAATAACTCATACACACTCGCTTATTATTTGATGTTATTTAAATAACTTAAATAACATTACAAACAATATGTATAAACAAAATATCCATATAAATTGATCAATCTCATATGCAACATATTTAGAAAACCCATTTTCTAAATTTGGTGTTATTATTTAATTGCATGATCATATCATTAATTGAATAATTGTCGGTGATTGCAAAGCTTGTTATTGGGTATAACCCGACTTGGATCATGACATACTAACCGCATCAATGTTCTATGTGTCTTGGGCATATAGAATCCAACACCTAATTCATCTATACTGTAAGGCCCCGTTCCTGGGACGCTTACAGCTAGCCTATCATTTCTCATAAAACATATAATTAAATTTAACTTTCATAAAACATCGCAACAGAACATCAAAGCAACTTTTCATTTCATTAAAAAACATCGCCACCCAAAATGTCAAGTAGCTGCCCCGCGCCATCCTCAGCAATGCTCACCTACAAACTGGAAAATGCATAAAAAGTCAGCGCTGCTGAGTCTGTTCTACTTTTATAATAAAACATACTTTACTTTCATTAAACCATTCTTTACTTTTGCATGTGATCACACATGATACGTACACATAGATAATATCATTATTATCTTCATCATTCGTTCATTAACTTTTGTTCATTCATCGTACGTCATTACCATTCACTTTCATTACTTTCATTCTCATTCATTCACACTTTCTTGCTTTCATTCATACATTCATCATTACTTCTTTTCATTCCATCAAAAAGCATGAACTTTACCCTACCGTCATGCATAAAGTTGGTACTGGGCCGAAGTCTATCATAGACCTACCTTCATGGCGCACAACAGCCTGGCCATAGTTCCTAGGGTAAGTTTAGGTGTACCATTGTTATGTGCTATACCCACCGTCATGCATAAAGCGGATACTGGGCCAAAGTCTATCATAGACCTTTCGTCATGGCGCATAACAGCCTAGCCACAATATCTAGGGTAAGCGACAAAGGTTCTATACAAATAGTCAATCACAAAGAAAGACCCTGATGTGCATCCTTGTGGGGTAGCTAACCCACACACCGTTGGGCTAACACCCTACATTGGGGCGTGTTCCGACATACAAGGCTTGCTAGACTTACATTACTTTCCATCATTCATTAATGCATGCATTCATTCATCATGTTCCTCTTTCATTATCTTCCACTTTACGATACATAATAGTTTTATTTCATTCATTAACATTCAACGTAAAGCCATGGGAAAATAAACATACATAATAAGGAACATCAACATACACAGTCAACATCGTCATATATGGCATCATACATATATCATACATCATACATACCATCATGCATAACATCATACACATCATGCCAAAGCATCAAGCATACATCATAACATCATGCCCATCACGTCATCTATGACCTCAAAAAGTCAACTTACATGAACCCCTGGGAACCTCTCAAGTCAAAGGCTATATTTTACTTTTCCCCCATAAAGTCAAAACCTATTCTAAGTGTCATCCGCATTTGCCTTTCTGTTCATCTGCATTTGTTTTAGTTCATCCACATTGATTTTACTCATCCGTATTTCCCCTAATACTCATCCGCATTTCTCATACTTAGCCAATGTTCATTTGCATTTCCCATACTTAGTCAATGTTTATCCGTATTTCCCATACTTAGTCAATGCTCATCCACATTAACTGTTCACCGCATTGACTTCCAATACTCATCCGCATTGGCTTACTTAGTAGTTAATGCTCATCCGCATTAACTGTTCTTCCGCATTGACTTCCAATACTCATCTGCATTGGCTTACTTAGTAGTTAATGCTCATTGCATTAACTATTCATCCGCATTCACTTCTATTACTCATCCGCATTGCTTATGCATACTTAGGGAGATTCTAAAACATAAACATACGAGCCCTAAACATCAGATCTTAGTTCCCAATCACCATCTATCATGTTCTAAGCTTAAATCTAACATTTTAAGCCTTAAAAACACAACCATCACATCATGAAGCATGAACATAACCCCAACATCACATCATAATATCATCATTTAGACATATAAAGATACAGGTAAAAACCCAGTTTTATAAAAACATACATTCATGCATTCCCAGCCCCAAAACAATTAAAAACCAGTAAAAAAGGGTCCTAGAACTCATATTTTCAGCTCTTGAGTATGGCTTCTTCCAAACTCATTTGCAATTGACTTCAACCACCTAGAAACCCACTAAAAACACACACAACCGAACATACAAACACACATAAGCATACACCCGAGACAAGGCCAGTTAGGAACACTTAAAACCATGAATTCCTTACCTTGAATTCGAATTTTCAGCTTGTTCTTCTTCAAAATTCCAAAACTTCTGCTCTTTCTCTCTCTAGAATCTGTAAGCAGAAAGGTGATGTGCAAGAGTGGGCGGCCATGACCAACTTTTCAAAGATTTTGTCCTTTTTGTCACTTTTGACCCCTAGACTTAGGTTTTATTTCTTTTCCTTCTATTTCATTACTTTATTCATTCGTTTGGGTCTTCAAAAATAACCGGGTGTTACAAGTCCTCCCCCTTATATAGGTTTTGTCCCCAAAACCTGTTATTCCTCGAACAATCATGGGTAATGTTATCTCATCTCTACTTCAGTTTCCCACGTATACTCGGAGCCCTTCCTGTGCTTCCACTGTACGTGCACAAGAGGAACCACTTTGTTACTCAGTCTCTTCTCTTTTCGATCAATGATCACCACTGCTTGGTCCAGATAATTAAGCCGTTCATCTACCTCGATATCGTCCAGTGGTACGATCATATCCTCGCCTACTAAACATTTCCTCAGATGAGATACATGGAATGCCGGGTGATTTCCACTTAACTCATCTGGCAATTCCAATTTATAGGCCACCTCTCCTATTCGAGCCATGATTTGGAAAAGCCTTATCCATCTCAGGCTCAACTTGCCCCCTTTCTGAACCGAATGATACCCTTCCAAGGTGAGACTTTCAACATAACCCTGTCACCCACCTGGAACTCAATCAGTCTACATCGTTTATCAGCATACGACTTCTGTCTATCTTTGGCTCCCTTCATGAAGGCCTTGATATTTTCAAGCTTCTCAGTCATAGCCTCGAGCACCTCGACACTCCCTAACTCCTTCTGTCCAATATCACTGCAATAGACGCATGTTCTATATCTCCTACCATATAGGTGGAGGTGGTGGTGCTGAACCATGGGTTACAAATGGAAGGCCTATAGCCGAAAAAGTAGTTCATGAAGAACCAGAGACCCCTCATCTGGAGGGCGGTAATGAGAGTGCTAACTTAAGGGCCTCAGTGAAAGAGGCCGTGGTTGAAGAGGTGCATCAGGACATGTAGACAAATTTACCGTCTATAATGACTGAAGTGATTAAAGCTGTACGGGCGGGGGAGAGGAAGGAAAGAAGTAGACCTACGGGTGAAAGAAGACAGCCCGAGACTAAGACGGTTTTTTCTGATGACGAAGAAGAAGAGGAAGAAGAAGAGCTTGTGTTGGAGGTGGCATGAGGCTCTAACTAAGGGGCATTTAAACGATGCAAGCCCCCTACTTTTGATGGTAACGGCACTGTTGTTGCTACTCACCAGTGGGTGAGAGAAAGGGAAGCTGTTTTGAACATCAATGAGTGTCAGGAGGATCAAAAATTGAAGTTTGCTGCCCACTCTTTTGTGGACTCAGCTTTATGCTGGTGGGACAATACTGTCCAAGATAAGGGTAGTCGGGGCTATTGGGAGGATAAGATGGTCCAAGATGAAGAAGTTCGTGATTATGGAGTTTGTCCTCATAGGGAGATGGACAAGGTTGAGAGGGAGTTCCTGCATTTGGAGACGGGGACGATGACAAACCAACAGTACACCACCCAGTTCAGTGAGATGGCACGTCTGGTGCCGGACCAAGTGACGCCTTTGTCACGAAAGCCTAAGAGGCACATACAGGGTTTGTTTCATACCCCAAGCATTACCTGTCCTCACTACATCAACATCTAAATCTACCAGCAACACATAACCACATGACATGCGCACATAATACCAGTTATCATTTGGAAAATACCTCATGGCATATAGCTATTCGAACTGGCATCCCTTCCATTCCCTTCCCATTCTCAGTTTAAGTTTAGGTTTATTTTGAAAATTTACCCGTTTCACTTAAACTTTGGCTCTGATACCAACTTGTATGGCTCCATTCCTGGGACACTTATAGCTGGCCCAACATTGCTCATAAAACACATAATTGTATTTAACTTTCCTAAAACATCGAGAACATCGAAGAAAATTTTCACTTCATTGAAAATGCTTTTGCAAGTTAATACAATCATTCATTACACGTTTCCATTTGTTCGCATTACAATGCAAAAACATTAACAAAAGAATTCCACCCAAAATGTCAAGTAGCTGCCCCGCGCCATCCTCAGCAATGCTCACCTACCAACTGGAAAATGCATAAAAACTCAGCGTTACTGAGTGAGTTATAGTTTTATAATAAAACATACTGTACTTTCATTAAACCATTCTTTACTTTTGCATGTGATCACACATCATACGTACACATAGATAATATCATTATTACCTTCATCATTCGTTCATTAACTTACGTTCATTCATCTTAGGTCATTACTATTCACTTTCATTACTTTCATTCTCATTCATTCATACTTTTTTGCTTTCATTCATACGTTCATCATTACTTCTTTTTATTCCATGAAAACCATGAACTTTAACCTACCCTCATGCTTAAGCTAGTATTGGGCCAAAGTCTATCATAGACCTTCCATCACGACACACAACAGCCTGGCCATAGTACCTAGGGTAAGTTCTGGTGTAGCATTATCATGTAATATACCCACTGTCTTGCATAAAGCAGATACTGGGCCGAAGTCTATCATAGACCTTCCGTCATGGCGTACAACAACCTGGCCCCAATATCTAGGGTAAGCGATAAAGGCTCTATACAAATGCCCATAGACCTTCCGATGTGCATCCTTCTGGGGTAGCTAACCCACACACCGTTGGACTAACACCCTACATTGGGGCGTGTTCCGACATACAAGGCTTGCAAGACTTACATTACTTTTCATCATTCATTAATGCATGCATTCATTCATCATGTTCCTTTTTTCATTATCTTGCACTTTACGTTACATAATACTTTAATTTCATTCATTAACATTTAATGTAAAGCCATGGGAAAATAAACATACATAATAAGGAACGTCAACATACACAGTCAACATCATCATACAAGGCATCATACATACATCATACATCATACATACCATCATGCATAACATCATACACATCATGCCAAAGCATCAAGCATATATCATAACATCATGCCCATCACATCATCTATGACCTCAAAAAGTCAACTTACAAGAACCCTCAGGAACCTCCCAAGTTAAAGCCTATATTTCACTTTTTCCCCAGAAAGCCAAAAACTATTCTAAGTGTCATCTGCATTTGCCTTTCTGTTCATCTGCATTTGTTTTAGTTCATCCGCATTGACTTCACTCATCCCCATTTCCCCCAATACTCATCCGCATTTCTCATACTTACTCAATGTTCATCCGCATTTCCCATACTTAGTCAATGTTCATCCGCATTTCCCATACTTAGTCAATGCTCATCCGCAGTAATTGTTCATCCGCATTGACTTCCAATACTCATCCTCATTGGCTTACTTAGTAGTTAATGTTCATCTGCATTAACTGTTCATCTGCATTGACTTCCAATACTGATCCGCATTGGCTTACTTAGTAGTTAACGCTCATCCGCTTTAACTGTTCATCTGCATTGAATTCCATTACTCATCCGCATTGCTTCTGCATACTTAGGCAAATTCTAAAACTTAAACATACAAGCCCTAAACATCATATCTCAGTTCCCAATCACCATCTATCATGTTCTAAGCTTAAATCTTACATTCTAAGCCTTAGAAACACAACCATAACATCATCAAGCATGAACATAACCGAAACATCACATCATAACATCATTATTCACACATTCAAACATACATGTAAACACCCACTTTTATAAAAACATACATTCATGCATTCCTAGCCCCAAAACAGTTAAAAACCAGTAAAAAAGGGTTCCTAAAACTCACCTTTGTAGCTCTTGAGTATGGCTTCTGCCAAACTCATTTGCAATTGAGTTCAACCACCTAGAAACCACTAAAAACACACACAACTGAACATACAAACACACATAAGCATAAACCCAAGGCAAAGCAAGTTAAGAACACTTAAAACCATGAATTCCTTACCTTGAATTCGTTTTTCAGCTTGTTCTTCTTCAAAATTTCGAAACTTCAGCTCTTTCTCTCTCTAGAATCCGTAAGCAGAAAGGTGATGTGCAAGAGTGGCCAACCATCACCTTTATTCACCCACTTTTTAAAGATTTTGTCCTTTTTGTCACTTTTAACCCCTAGACTTGGGTTTTATTTCTTTTCCTTCTGTTTCTTTGCTTTATTCATTCGTTTGGGTCTTCAAAATAACCGGGTGTTACATCTACCAACATTGTCTGTTAAAGAGGAAGACAGGATGGAATGATATTCCTATAATCACATCATGTGCCATATGGCATTTAACATGTCTGCCTATGTGTTCAATGGTCTAATCTCAAACATTCAGGAAGGGAGAAGACACATGTTTGTAATGTATCGAAGGTTCCTACAATGTCTTTTTAAAAAAGCATTTCCTAACATTGTACCTGAATGCCTTGTTATGGATATCCCTCATTATAATGCTAAGTCTTACAAGTACATCAAAAAAGACAGATCCCAAGAACTTTTATAGTGGAACCCATTCTCCTTTATTACCTTGGATGCTTGAACAAATTAATCATGAAGAACATGTTAAAGAACAAAAGGCTCCTGCTAATGAGCCAAATCAAGAGAAAGAACCAACTGCTCATGATTAGCAAACTGCTGATGAGCAAAGTGATGAAGGACAGAGGAAAGTGTCACCCTAGGTTGATGTAGGGGGTGATCTTCATATTGTGCCATCTGTTTATGAAACTGATATAGCCTTACCTTTCATGCCCGCACCTATACAATCATCTCAAAGACTACCAATCCCATCACCACCATTACAACCCATCATCTCTCCACATACCTCACCCATACACTCACCTCATACCTCACCAATCCATCACTCACCTAAATCTCATGTTCACTCATCCCCTGCTTCTACTGAGCCTGTTGAGTATGGTGACTCTGCCAGCTCTTCAGAAGAATCGAAGTCATCATCTCATGATAAGTATCATCATACGCAAATGCATGTCATGCAAGCTGTTTCTAAAGCTCTTCCTTCTAAAAGTGTTGTTGAATCAGAAGTGAATAGACATGATGAGAAGGATAAACTGATTTATGAGCTAATGAAGAAAGTAGCAAAGATGGAGAAGCTTTTGAACAAAGGATCCGGTATTGTTCAAGATAGACTGCTGGATTTGGATGAAATGGATAAGGAAATAAAATATCTAAAAGAAAAGTATGAGGCTGAAAAGATAGAAAAAGAAAATGAGACAAAAATATTAAAGGCTGCTCTCCAACAATCAAGGGATGAAATAAGTGGTCATATTGACACTTCAGCCATTCAGACCATTGCAATGGAAGAACAAGAAGGATTGATTGAAGAGTAACCTGACATTATCATTGACTTGCAGGACTAGATACAAAGTCTAAGCAACCGAGTATCTAAGCTGGAACTGGTTGTTGTAATCAAAAGAGAAGCTAAAGTTGAAATGGGGAAAGATGATGTGGTTGAGACAAGAGAGGAGAAAAGAAAAAGAGATAGCGAAAAAGAAGGTATTGTTGAAAGCTCATTAGGAGAGAGTAGTGATGACTCACCTCCTGCTAAAAAGATGAGATTCTCTGAGGCTGAAAAGGCAGAAGAAACAAGTGAATCAAAACAAGATGAGTCAGGCATGGAAATGGTGGTTTATACGGAGAAAATAGCTGAAATTGACACTAAAGAGGCATAATTTAGTGAGATGATTAAAGCTTTTGATTACTTCACTGCAGAAGAGTTCATCATTAATGATGACTTTTGGGATTTTATAGTTGATCAGAGGATTGTTGCTGGACCCATTATAGTGATTCCTCAATCTCCTGTTCCCGTTAAGAAGGAATTGAGTATGCAATTAGTGCCTACTGTATTAGTGACTAATGAACAAAAGGAACTTATCAGAAGACTATGTGAAGAAGAACAAGAGAATGAAGAATTAGCTGCTGCTATTCATCAAACAGAACAATTAGAAAAGGTTGAAAAAGTGCTTCAAGAAGCTGAAAAGCCTGAAACCTCCTCTTGTCCAAGAATGCAAACATATACCAGGAGGAGGAAGTAATTATCAGAGAAGACTAAAGGGAAAAGACCAATGGTGGAAGAAGAACAAAGTCAGAAAAAGCAAAAGGATGACCCTAGAAGCCTTGCAACCATTGCTGAAGTTTTAGAAGAGCATGAAAAGGCTGAAGCTCAAATGAAAAAGGAGGCTGACTTTGTAGATCTAGAAGAAGGAGAAACTAAAGGTGGCTATGTGGTTGATGAACCAAAAGCTCTTGAAAGCCCTATGAAGGAGGAGAAATCAATACAAGAGATGGTTGAAAAGGCCCAAACTAATGACCTGATGGTGAAATCCATGTATTAATCAATCATGGATATGACCCTGATGAGGTATCTGGGATGACTTATGAGGGAATGAAGGCAGAGGAAGAAAAAATAAACAAGATACTGGACCTCGCCTATGAGACTGAGTATAAAAAGACTCTTTCTCCCAAAGCACCATTGTTCAAATCATCATCAAAGCAAAAGCAGGCCTCCACTCATTCATTATATCCTAATCCCTATAGCATGACAGATAGGGAAATGAAGGACTATCTTTCTGGCCAAGGGTTTACAAAGACAAAGCTAGGCAATATGAAGACTAATTCCTAAGGGCTGCCATCTTTAGGTTGAATAATGAGAAGAAAGAGAGGTTGAATAAAATGGAAGAGGTGATTACCATTAAAAAAACAAGACCCAGAGTATCAACACAAGACATGTAGCTCACCCATAGAGACCATGACTCTTTGGCACCAGTTTCGCACAAATATCCTGAGTGGTTTGCTGAGCCTTCACAATTGAAACTTCAAGAAGGACTAACCACTGCAAAAATGATTAAAGGTGTGTCTACTCCAAAAGGCAAGACTGATAAGAAGATTATCGCTTGGAAGTATGACAGTGACCGGAACATGTTTATGGTGAAAGGATTTCAAGGTTGGTGCAATTCTTAACAGAGTACTCTGCTCTTGTGAATGCCCTAGAGATTCATGATTTGAAGGAAATAGCCAATCTAGAGCAGATAAATCATAAGGCTCTATTTAAGGGATATGAGTTTGAAGAGATTCTAAGAATGCTTAAAAGAATAGACAACTTCAAATCTCTTAAGGTTATCTGCATGAGGAAAGATAGATCCTTTATTGACCCCCTTGAGAAGAAAAGAACTAAACCAACAAAAAAAGTTGTGATTCTTGAGCTGAAAGTGAAAGCAACTAAATCATTAAAAGAAAGATGGTGGCTGGAACTCATTCCTCCACACCATATCTAATGTCTATTATGATGGAAGACATATGAGTTGGTAATTGAATGAATATAGAAAGGAAAGGAAGGTGCTGCGATTAGATTGTTCAGTGGATATGAGGTGAGATTGCTAGATGAATCCTATATCCATTACATATACACCAGACACTTCAGAGAAATAACCAATAAGCTAGGAGAAGAATACATGCACTTCTTTTTAAAATGCATTAAAATTCTCAAGATGGCATATGATCAAATGAATGCCAAGAGAAAACAGAGGATGACAAAGAAGACTCCTCTTCAATTAGGGAACATTGTGAAGCTAGAGGTTGATGTGGATGAAGCTTTATTGATATATAGAGATGGGTTGTGTACTATATCTATATGGGAACCAATTTCTCTTAAGAAACTACCTATAGGAGCCATCTACACTATAAGTCAGATGAAGATTCATGTGTTGAACAGAGAGAAAATGTCTGATGCAAAGGACTTTGTCAACATAATAAAGGCCATTTTGGATCTATCTCAAGCAGAACCTCAAATGCCTCCACAAGACCTAGCAAAATCTTCACAACCTCAACCACCATCAAACTATTAAAGAACAAAGGTTGTATAATCCTTAGGGGGAGTATTATTAGACCCTGAAAGGATCATACATGCCAATTCAATTAGTGGGTTGATGATTGTTCTGCTGGTACTCCCACAAGTCCAAGTGTTAACGCGGATGAAGAATGTGCAAAGAAGAAAAGTGTCGGCTAACCATATTTGTATATGCAGAAAACAGAGAACAAATGCTGACAAGTGTTAGTTCTTATGCATTAACAAATGCAGAAAGGCTAAAGGAAATACTGACAAGCTTTGTACATCCGCATTAACTAATGCGGATGCCCGGCAACAGATGCGCATGTGTTTGTTCATCTGCATTTGCCAATGCTGATGACCAAACACTAATGCAAAAGACAAAAGAAGAAATGTTGATCAAGATCAACACATCCGCATTAGTCAATGCGGATGACCAAAAGAAATGCTGATGAAGACTTAGACTAGCTTTGATGTATAGGTCAGGGGTAGTTTAGTCATTTTGTAAAAGGCATCTTGTCAACTTACAAATAGAATAGAACACCTCGTATGTGAGGTGACTGTTGGTAGACAATCAGAATATTTTTTTAGTCTTATGTTCTCAAGGTGTATTGTTACTATTTAATGCTTAAACCCCATCATTTATTGTAATTAATCACTTTCATTAATACAAAGTGCATTTATGAGTATTTCTTTCATTCAATGTTTCTTGATTGTTTGATTCTGCCGTACAATCATTAACTCAATCATGATATTCGATCCTCGTGAGAATCTCAATCTCACCACACAGTCAAAAGTAATAAAAATAAAAATAACAGTAATAATAACAGTAATAATAACAGTAATAATAAGGATAATAATAATAATAATAATATTAATAATATAATAATAATTAACTGAACTTGTAACACATCTAATAAACCATGTAAGATATTCAATCTTTCTCGGATCGGTTGGGGTTCGACACATAAATTCACTCAAAAGGGTATTTATATATACATATTTATTTATTTATTTGCATTCTTGTTTATAATATATATATCTATTCTTTAGGAGAAGATTAGTCACCTGGCATTGTAAGAAGCAGACCTCGGTTGCTTTGTCAACCTGTGAAGCCGAATATGTTGCTGCTGCAAGTTGTTGTTCACAAATCATATGGATTCAACGGCAAATGGGGACTACCGTTTGAATTCTCTTCTACTCCTATTTTTGTTGATAACTCTGCTGCAATTGCAGTAACTAAAAATCTGGTCCAACGTCCTAAGACCAAACACGTCGGCATAAAATATCACTTTATACGTGATTGCTTTGAAAAGAACCTAATCGATGTGATTAAAATAATACTGATTTTCAACGCGCTGACCTCTATACAAAGGCTTTTGATAAACCACGTTTTCTATATTGTTAGAGGTCAACGGCATTAAAAAGAAAAGGATGTAATTCCTGAAGAGGACCATGTGTAGTCCGATGCGTATAGTCCATTTTTCTTTTAATTTTTATTTCTTTTATTTATTTGTTTAACCTTGTGTAGTTTAATTAAATTGATGTTATTTTGTCGCCAATTAAAATCCTAAAAAGCATAAATCGGTTACGGTTTAAGAATTTTAGGGGGAGAATAGGTCTGTTAGTAACATTAACAAAATAATAATAATAATAATAATAATAATAATATAATAATAATAATAATAATAATAATAGTAATAATAATAATAATAATAATAATAATAATAATAATAGTAATAATAATAATAATAATAACGAGGGAGGAGGAGAGTCTAGCTGATTAAAACTAGATCATATCTGTGATACCGATTCAATAACTTTGGAAAATGATAGTACACAGGAATAAACCACTTGGGACGTTAAAAGTTTTGATAAAATAAGATGTGAAGTTTGAAATATAAGTCTGTGTAGTCTGAGCAATATAAAAAGAAAAATGATAGGACAACTAGCTACTACTAAGGTAACACAAAGAAAGTAGACCTAGAGGTTGTTAGACCACATATGATATGTCGATAGATTCAACACAATAGATGATTAGACCTTGTTGATGATCTCAAGAACAAACTAAATTTTTCAATAAGCTGTGGGTTGACATCTTATCCATGGTTAACACAATTAACAAAATTCCAATAAGGGGTGACGAGCAGAATAAACGCCACAAATGTGCGCGTAAGACCAAAATATGAGCAAAAGCAATCAAACCAATATCTTCTGTTGTTGGTGAGATCTATGCAAAAACATTAAAGATGCTCAAACAAGAAGATAGGTTATGTGCCTCTTTGTTATGCGGTGGCACTGACCTGAGGATAAGCATAACCTATATATTCTAGAATTCATTGTTGTTTGTCGCCTCTCTGCTGTGCGGTGGCACTGACCTGAGGCTTGGCTTCTCTTTGAAAGTTCTAAGAATAGTTTCTTCTTGAAAACTACCCTGAGACTGCTCAAAAATCTCCACCATATAAGTATGGGATCCACAAATGCTTGTTGAAATAAGCAAACCTTAAATTATCACCAATCAGTGTCAAAAGTTTGTGTATGGATTTAAGAGGACAAGTATACTGACAATCATTGTGGCTACAATTTTTGAAAGAATCAATGTGGTGATCTAATAGTACTAGTATGATTTCCTAAAATTGCTAACGACTATAGATGAAAAACAAAAATTGAGCATCAAAAGGTGTTGATAACATGTCCCAAATGATTTGACTTGCCTGTATGATTCCAAATTGAATTGGTCCATTTATGGTCAAAACTAATTGAAGCTGCCTATTCCGGAACCGAATCCATTAGATATCTATCTTAGGATTTACACCTCACACAAAACGTCAAAAACAAGTTTTAGTTTTGTATTTCAGTTTAAGTCTTGCACTTTGTTGGCAAATTCAGTTTGTTTGGTATCAGACTACACCATGGAATTCAATAGGGGATTTAATCATCTAAAAGGGTCACGTCTGAGGTGACTACACGTGTTTTCAAAGGTAAAATCAGTCACGTCTTAGGTGAAAAATTGCTTAAAAGGATCACGTCTGAGGTGATTAGCAGTTTTTCAAGATAAAAAGATCATGTCTGAGATAATCAAATGCTCAAAATGTTCATTCAAAAGTTAAAACGGGATTAAGTGTGGAATGGTCATAAAGTCAAAATCATGAGTATTATCCAATCGCACGACTAGACCATGAGTATGGACCAACCATACGAATGGACCATACTCAGGCACTAAACAGCCGAATGGCACATGAGTATGAACCATTCACCTGACTAGCTTATTAGAATGAGCCAGCCGACCGAATGGAACTATGCGAATTAGTAAGTCGCCCGACTGAAATCCAGTCGTCCGACTGAATGTGATCGACTGAACCAATCGCACCACTGAGCTCCATTCGCCCGAATGAACTGAGCAAATGGGTTCAATCGGCCGATTGAAATGAGATTCAGTATAAATAGGGTCATAGTCCATCACATTCAACTCATCACCCCCAATCGCCCTAAAATCACACAGACTACCGTTACTCTGCCAAAATTTCCTTTAACCCAAATTGCTTGCATATTCTTATATTCTGACGTTCATTGGTGTTTATACAGGTAAAATGCAGTGTGAACATGCCAAAAACTCCGGCGATTAGACTCCAAAATCAAGAAATTGGCCCTAACAAGACCCGAGACTTTAAATGGACTAATAACCTAACTAAACCAAGTAAAATGTTGAAATAAAGGTTATTAGGTTATTAGTATAGTGAATGCGTGGCTAAAGAACCATTACACGACATCAAATTGCAAGATTTGGTTAAAATTTGAATATCAGTCGACCGAACAGTAGGTCATGCGACTGGACACAAGGATGAACTCCAATCGCATGAATGAGCTGGTCGAACGGCTCAATTGGCCAAATGAATTATACCAATGAGCTCAGTCGGCCGACTAAACCAATCGCAGGCTCAGTCAACCGATTGAACTCGGTCGCTTGCTCAGTCACCCGACTGAACCCAGTCGCATGCCAGATCAATCGACTGAATACAGTCGCATGGTTCAATCGCATGATTGAACCAGACTGAATTCAACCAAGTTAATTAGAAATTATTTGTGTTGTGTGGTTATCTAATGTCTACGTGTCTTATTTTACAAATTGATGGCTGACAGGTGGTCCATCAATCCCACGCACAACATCTCTGTTCATTTAGATGCCACGACTTGGAATGGTGCTAAGTTTGCGGGGATCATTGCTTTCCTCAAGCGATCCAGGATCTACAAGGCAATATCTACACCATGCACTCCCTACAGGTCTATTCAGCAGGCCTTCTGGGAGGGGGCATCGGTTGATCGCTCTCATGAGCCTTACAACATTAGGAGTTCTATGTTTGGATGGATATTGAGGTTACTGCTGAGAATATCAGCGTGTACTTGGGTTGGGTGATGATGCAAACCACCGTACGAGACTTCACCCACTGACTGTGAGAGGTGCTTCTTGAGGATGAAGTATGCTAGGGATATTAATGCAGGCGTGCTCAACAAGAGTAACCTATGTCCCCAGTACAAGTACTTGGCACATGTCATTCTCAAGTGCTTGGCTTCGCGAAGGGCTGGATTTGATGATCTTTCAGACCAGATCCAAAATGCCTACATGGCACTGGTACTGAACCACCCTTTCAGCTTCTCAAGCATGATAGAGAATTTGTAGGTTAAGGGCAAAGAGGGTTTCTGCATGTACCCTAGGTTTTTACAGATGATTTTTGATGAGAAGCTGCCCACACTGCCCAAGGAGAGCCACGACGTTATGTCGTTGGAGATCATGGATGATACAACACTGGGTCGTATGAAGGTATGGCGGGGAAAGCAGGTCAAACCCCCGGTGAAAAGACTCATCGGCCATCTATCCAAGGTTGATTACGTGGCGCCAGGAAGGCATAAATGGTGCCACGCAGACAGTGATTCGGATGTCGAGCAACTTGAGCTCCCTGAAGATGACTCCGACGGCAATGACAGTGGTGATGGTGGACATGCAGGGCCCACTCAACTGAGGGCCCCCACTGCTGATATAGCATCACCAGCATCCACCCAAGGTGGAACAGAGGCTGTAGGGTTCCATCAGGACTTTCATCTTGATGAGGAGGATGTGGCAGACGAGGAGCCCTTGACTCGGACTGTGGAGAGCAGGGTGGTTGCCACTGACCGAGGTATTCGGGACGTTGGAGGACGCCCTGGCGAGTCTGGGGAGACTGATACTGATCCTAGTTATGCCCCCGATCAACCCAACAACATTCCAGGGGGAGCATCTACCTCGAGGGGTTCAAGGAAGAAACGGATGGCTCAGCCCCACGGACTGAAGAAGAAGAGGAGGAGGATGACATTTATCACCACCACCATTACTACCACCACTCCACTATTCCACCTACTACCACCATTCACCTACCACCACCACCACCATTCCATTCACCACCATATCTACCACCTCACACATGACTACCACACCCACTCCACCACTTACCCGCATACAATCCACCTCCACTACAGCTCATCCACCACCACCTTCATCTTTACCACCCCCAATCTTCACCACTGCCACCACCACCACCACTAGCCACCAAGCAGGACCGTCATCTTATCCCTCCTTTCTATCTGGATCCTCTTTACCTCCCAGTGGGGTATAGGAACAACTCTCGGCACTGAACCGTATGGTGCTGAAGCTATTGGCAGCCAATGATGAGAAGACTGCCCTGATTTGTCAGCTAGTAGAACTTACTGCTGCACAATCCCTGCAGATATCTCAGCAGGCACAACTGATAGAGCAGCAGGCATAACAGATGGCTGCTCAGAGCATAGAGATGTCCCGACTCCAGGAGCAACATGTTCATTCAGCAAAAAGGATAGAGGAGTTGGAGGCGACGAACAAGACCATCATGCTGAGGCTCAAAGGATCGAAGGATGAGCCACTAAAGGTCAAAGAAGGAGATGGAGATGATGGTGATGATGATGACAATGCTTTATGATGTTGATGATGATGGTGATGATCAAGGGGATGATACTGATGTTGGTGATGATGTTGATGATGATGATGAAGGAGATGATGATACTTCTGCTACGGGTGCCACATCTGCAAGTGAAAGGAGGACGAAGAAAGCTCAAGACCAAGGTGCCTCCACATCAGCCCCGTCAGCAGAGGAGCACATGATACAAGACAAGAGTAATGCTTAGTTGTTTATGTTATTTAAATCATGTGTATTTGAATCTTGTATCATATTAGTGTAATTAATGTTTATATCTATTTGTTGATGTTTATTGCTTTGATTGTTGACTAATGGTTGACGTGTTACATGTTTTAAATCAAGCAGATCCAAATTATCAAAGAGATGAATATAATGTTGCTCCCCTCCAACAGATCAAGACTCAGCTCACGATTATTCTTGATCTGTAGGGAATAGTCAGGAGATCAGTGAATTACACTCTTGAACAAGGAGAGATAATTCATGATCTCACCGACGAGCAACTTGCTGAAATATTCCGACTCAATCAGATGAAAGATCGTGAAAGATGCTCCAATAGTCCATGTGGAAAGTGACGACGAGCTCAACGATGTTGATGAGATCGAGATTTAAGATGTGAGGACCAACACTATCCAGAGTACACTGACATTGAGGGTAATGTCGTTCCCAATCTGGGTGACAATCTTGTCAGTGAAACTTTTGAGACTCTGGATAAAATGGAACAAGATTCTGACAAGAAAGAATAGAAGGCCCAAGCCTTGGAAGCTGAAGTCAATATCAAAAAGGCTGAGTGGGCTGCATGCTTTGAAGAAATAAGGGCCCAACGCAGTGCTTCAATGTCAACTGTCTACACCAAGCTGCACAAAGTGAAGAAACATCACAAGGTGTCGGGCAAAATCATAACATGGGCGTATTTTGAAGATCTCAACGTTTATGCAGTTAAACATGAGAAAAGGATTGAGTACTTATGGTTCCCACACGACCTGAAGACTCTTCCTGGATTTGAGCTTAACCAGTTAGCAAAGTTGAAATTGCTATACGCTGACCCACGCAAAATGTCAGGCTGGTTTGAAGTGGCTCTAAAGAGAGAGTACCACACCAGATGGGTCAACTTCAAACCTCAACAAGCAACGAGGTATATCAGACGGTCTGAGGTTGATGCCATAACTGGAAAACTGAAAATAGTGAGGAAATGGAGTCCTCCGCAAACAATGTCTAACATGCCTCTACGAGAAATGCCACAAGACTTCACTCCACACTTCAAATGGTGGTACTATGATTGAAGGACAGGAGAGGCAGTCATAGTTTTGAACAAGAATGGTATAATGGAAACCATCAGGGTGTTTGATCCAATATGGCTTACAAACTTGTCTGCAGATGATGTCTATACTTTATACAAGTGGCCATTGTTTTATGACTCTCAACATATTGTACAAGATCCATCATTTCAGAACGTAATACGACTCTGTTTTGCTTTTGAGATACATGTCGGAGTCACTAGAGAAGAGAAGTACAAGAAGTTTGAGGAACTCATGAAGGATGTAAGACACTAGACGAAACTAGGTCCAAGGGGGAGTTTCTAGATACATTAGTCCCTAGTTTCTGAACTTAATGTAATATGTCTTTGTTGTCTTACACATATGTAATTGTATGGGTACTTAATGAAATACAATATGTGGTTGTGCTTATAATGTTGAATATTTAATTGGTTGCTATGTAATAACGCTTATTGAACTAACTATATACGTTGTTTTTGTTTGAATAATATCTAAGTCAATTAATGATTATGAAACATATTCAAACTTAATCATGTAAAGTTCTCATGCGATTGGCCATGCTAATGGACCATACGCATGAACAACTTCATGCTAATAAAACAGTCGTACGAATGAACCAGGAGACTGGATCAGTCGCATGAATGTAACATGCGATTGACTCAGTCGCATGACTAAACAGTCAGTCGTGCGAATGGATCAACCGCATGACTCAATCGCACGACTGAACCATACAAATGGTCCAGTCGCACGATTGAGAAATCCTAACCTATAAATACCACTTAAATTGTGTAAAAACGAGACACTTTGAATATTTCGATACCTAGATGTACCCCAGCCGTGCAGAGACCTCTAACAACTTGTTCCAACTTAATAGTTCGCAGTAGATCGATTGCTAATCGTTCTTAATGTTTAGATTCAATCTTTAATTGATTCTACATACGTTCTCACTAATTGGATCACAAATCAAATAGGATTTCGCACTATTTGATTCGGTATACGCGTAAATCTGTTCGTATTCGTCCGGTACACGATCCGAACAAGTTTTTTTAGAGGAGTCTGCCCGGGGCCTAGGGCTGCCGGATGGGAGGGGAGATCATGCTTGATCTCCCCTTGCCAAGAGTCTTGATTCTTATGTTGTAACGAGTTTGTAATTGTTATGTTTTATGAATGAAACCATTTAATTATAATTCGTGTTATTGATTGTCTCTTGGTTTTTGCTGTTGTTTATCCTTCGGTCAAGAATGCGCTCGGATGTTTACCGATCCAGCCAACTTCACATGTTTGCAAGCCTTTAATACCTTCATTCATTCATTAATGCATGCATTCATTCATTACGTTCCTCTTTTCACTATCATCAACTTTACGTTACATATTACTTTCATTTTATTCATTAACATTCAGCGTTAAGCCACGGGAAAATAATCTTACATAATAAAGAACATCAACATACGCAGTCAACATCATCATACAAGGCATCATAAATACATAACATACATCATACATACCATAATGCATAAGCATCAATCATACATTATAACATGCCCATCACAACATCTATGACCCCAAAAAGTCAACTTACATAGCCCCCGGAAACCTCCCAAGTCAAAGCCTAAATTTCACCTTTTCCCCAAAAAGTCAGAAAATATTCTAAGTGTTCATCTGCATTTCCCATTTTGTTCATCCGCATTTCTTTTACTTCATGCACATTTGTCAATGCTCATCCGCATTGACTTTGGTCATCCGCATTTGTTTAGTCGCATGAACTTGTCCACATTTGTTCATTCGCATTGAATTTCTCATCCGCATTCCCTACTACTCCGCATTTCCTCATCCGCATTTACCAACACTTAAGCAATTTTCTAAACATAGGTGTACGAACTATTGTTTGGGCGTATGAGCAGTCTAGGGCACACTATTCATTAGATTTAGTCCCCAAATCTCATCTTTTGTGTTCTAAGCTTAAATCTTACATTCTAAGCCTTAGAAACACAACCATAACATCATCAAACATGAACATATTCTAGAATCACACCATAACAGCAACATACACCCATTAAATCATTCGGGTATAAAACCCAGTTTTATAAAAACATAAGTTCATGTATTTCCAGCCCCAAAATTAGTTAACACAAGTAAAAAGAGGGGTTCTAGAACTAACCTTTGCAGCCACTTGGGTATGACTTCCTTAAAAACCCATTTGCTGCAGGTTCCAAACCTAAAATCCACTAAAAACACACACAACCGAACATACAAACACACATAAGCATACAACCGAGGCAAGGACAATTAAGAACACTTAACACCATGAATTCTTACCTTGAATTAGAATTTTTAGTTTGTTCTTCTTCGGACCCGAGAGCTCTGCTCTTTTCTTCCTCTCTATAAAAACAATCATAGATCTGAATGTTGTAAGAGTAGAGTGGCCTGCCATGCCCACTTTACACCCACTTTCAAACCTTTTTGTCCTTTTGACACTTTTTACCCCTCAACTTTGATAAATATCTTTTCTTTCTATTTATTCACTTTATTCTTTCTTTCTTTGGCTTTAAAAATAACTAGGTGTTATAGAGTGTGTAAGGACTTGCGTGATAATGTTTGCACTATATTAATAGGCGATATACCAATAATACTAAAACCAAATAAATAGAAATAGTTTGCATGCTTCTCCCCTGTAAGGCCCCATTCCCGGTACGCTCACAGTTGGTCAATCATCGCACATAAAACATATATTTAGGTTAACTTTACTAAAACATTGCAGCTGAATCATTCTAAACAACCATTTCATTTTACATAAATAATCTCTTTTGCAAAGTAGTACAACATTCATTACAAAATATCGTTTGTTCGCATTACAATGCAAAAACAGTATCGCAACATAAAATGGATGCCATCCAAAATGAGCAAAGTAGCCGCCCCGTGCCATCCTTAGCAACCATTACCAGCCAACTGGAAACACATAAAAGTGTTGGGGTTCAACAATGGAATAAACTAAAGCTTACCAAATCAATATTAAGCCAACCGAAGATCTCATTGTACAAGTTCAGAGACCAAGTTGATTACAACAAAAACAACAATACAAGACAATTGAACATGACAAAGTCAACATCAAGACAATTAGAAAGTCAAAATTAGGTCATGTTGTAATAATAATATAAATGAAGAAAAATGATCAAAATCGATGTATCATAGTTGAATAGATTTGTTGGTTTCTCTTTAGATTTTGGGTATGAATAGATGGGTTTTTGATGAACAGGGACTTTGTTCTTCATTTGTCTTCTTTTCCTCATTGTTCTTGACATCGTTAAAGATGAAATCAGATCTGAAAACTAGCTAAATCCAGCAACAACAGCTCTGATACCATTTTGCTAAATCAGTATTTTAGATTCATTGAGTTGGGATCTTAGGATTCATCTTGTTCAGATCTAGAAATCAAAATTAAGATAGGTGGACGTGTGTGAATCATAGAACAAAGAGATGAATAGTAATAATGTCATGATTTCATTGATGTTTATAACAAGTTATAATGAGAATCATAGATGGCTATTGAAATCAAACCCAACCAAAGGAGAAGATTTCTCCTTGGGTAGTGACTTACACCATGAGAAACAGACACAAAAAGCCACCACTGCAAAAATGCACTAGTGGGTCTATTTATATTATTATTACAATGACCTAATTTTGACTTTCTAATTGTCTTGATGTTGACTTTGTCAAGTCGAATTGTCTTGTATTGTTGTTTTTGTTGTAATTGAAAGACCTGGTCTGCCCAAGATGCATATTAAGTTGATGTGGCTAGTGTGATATGATCCAAGTCGGGTCATACCCAATAACAAGCTAAACAAACATCAATAGATAATTTATTCGTTCATAAGATCATACAAATAAATAATGACACTAATTTAGAAAATGGGTTTTCTAAATCATTGCTTTTGTAGATGAACATCATTATTTGGATAATTGTTCATGAGATACCATTTGTTTCATTATTTAGTATTACTAAATGATGACAAATAAAAGTATTAAGTTTAGAAAGTTAAAAACAAGTTTCAACTTTATAAAATAAAAGATTAGGGAGTGTTTAATTATAACAATTAAACAAAAGAAAGTGGGAATTCACTTGGTGGATTTCGGCCACCCATAGGGAGAAAATGGTCCCACTTTTGTCTTGTAAACACACAAGATTTAAAGACACACAACTCCCAACTCTAGATTCATCTCTCCTACATGCAAAGGCTTTCTTCTCTCCCAAAACTCTCTCTCTCTCACGTTTTTTGAAGAAAACAAGGAGCAGAATTTTTCAGCTAACAAAAGAGGTTTTGTTGCTGAAAATTTGTGTCAAGAATCCTAGCAATCAAAGGTGTTTGTACAAGCTTGGGGTATCACCTCTTGAGGACTTCTATCTTGAAGTTTCAGCCACAATTTCATCTTCTTTCACCTCTTGAAACTCGACTTTGAACAGCTCCAAAGGTTGTATTCTTTACATCCTATGTTCATTCCATTGTATGTATTTCGTATATTGATCCATGACTTTGGGGTTTGCTTATTAAATGGGTTTAATAATCAACAAATTAACATGTTTTAAAACTATATTCCGCTGCGTTTTTCATATAAAGAAGATTATATGAACTTTGATAAACATGTTGAATCCCAACAGTAATCAACTTGGTCTCTAATTGTATAATATGATCTTTAGTTGGTTGTAATATTGATTTGGTAAGCTTTCGTTTATTCCATGGTTGAACCCCAACAAAAAGTCAGTGTTGCTCAGTGAGTTCTAGTTTTAAAATAACATATACTTTACATTTATTTAAAACCATTCTTTACATTCTTACGCAATCAAGCATCAAACATACATATAGTAACATTATTATTATCTTCATCGTTCATTCGTTAACTTTCGCTCATTTATCGTACATCATTATCATTCACTTTTATTCACTTTTATTCGTAAACTTCCTTACTTATCTATCTGATGTTTGTTACTTCCGATGACATGTACAGTACCCCGAACATTATGCACGAAGCTAGTTACTAGGCCTGAGGTCTATCAAAGACCTTGAAAATTGTGCACGAAGCTGACTCTAATACCTAGGGCAAGTACACTCATCACTATCTTTTCTCTATCATTCCGGACCAATTCCATATGCTATAACCCAAACATTATGCACAAAGCTGGTTACTAGGCCTAAGGTCTTTCATAGACCTCGAACATTATGCACGGAACTAACCTCAGTACCTAGGGAAAGTGGCAAGTATCTCATACGTGTGGTTAATTACAATAATTAGACCCCAGTGTGCATCTTTTCGGGGTAGCTAACCTGCACACAGTTCAACTAACACCCTTCATTGGGTGTGAACTTCCATCCTTTGCTTGCAAGACTTTTTTACTTTCATTCATTAATTATGCATGCATTCTTTCATTATGTTCCTCTTTTCATTATCTTCCACTTTATGTTACATAATACTTTTAATTTCATTCATAAACATTCAACGTAAAGCCATGGAAAATAAATGTACATAATAAGGAACATAAACATAACCATACAAAACATCACCATATAAGGAACCATCATACATGACACAACAATCTTCATACATGCCATAGCAATCATCATACATGCCATAACATACCCCATACATCACCAAAAGTCAACTTACTTCTCCCCCGGGAACATCCCAAGTCAAAGCCTACATTTCACTTTTTCCCTAAAAATCAGAAAAATAATCTAAGTTTTAGGCGCATGGGTACTATGAAGGCGCATGGCCTTTCAGGCACATGGGGAACACTTAGGGGCATGGGGAACTTCTGGGCGCATGGGCAATACTTAGTCATTTTGGGCAAATTTTATGTGCTTGGGTACTATGCAGGCGCATGGGCTTTCTTCGTGTGTAGACACTTAGCCAAATTCAGCCTTTTTCAGCCGTATGGCTACTATTTGGGAGCATGGGGTTTTGGGTGCATGGGACACTTAGGCAGTTTATACCGTTGGGTGCATAGGCCACTATTGGGGCGCATAGGCCACTATTGGGGCACATGGGCAGTCTAAGTCACACTAAATCAACTAAATTCAGTCCCCAATAATCATCTAATATGTTCTAAGCTTAATTCATCACAATCATAAACACAACCAAAATCAAAGTCCACCCGCAAACACATACACATATACAATCGGGTAAAAACCCATTTTTATAAAAATGTTCATACATGCATTTCCAACCCCAAATCAGTTTAAAACAAGTAAAAAAAGGGTTCTAGAACTCACCATAGAGCCTTTGGGTATGACTTCCTTCAAAATCCCATTTGCTACAAGTTCAACACCTAAACCCACCAAAACACACATAACCAAACACACAAACACAAATAAGCATACAACCTAGGCTAAGGCCAGTTAAGAACATCACAAAACCATGAATTCTTACCTTGAATTCAGATTCTTCTTCTTGTTCTTCAAAACCCGAAAGCTTTCTACTCTTTCTTTCTCTCTCTACAAAAATCCAAATGGAAAGGTGTGGTGTGACCATTTAGGCGGCCATACCACCTTTATTCACCAACTTTGAAAGTTTTTGTCCTTTTGACACTTTTCTTTCTTTTTCTTCACTTTTATTCTTTCCTTCATGACTTTAAAAATAACCGGGTGTTACAAGCCCACCCCCGATATAGGTTTTGTCTCCCAAACTTGTTATTCCTCAAACAAATATGGGTAATGTTGTCTTATTTTCTCTTCGGTCTCCCACGTAGACTCAGATCCCTTCCTGTGCTTCCACTGTACACGCACAAGAGGAACTACTTTATTCCTTAATCTTTTCTCCTTTGATCAATGATTGCCACTGGATGCTTCACATATTTGAGTTGTTCATCTACCTCGATATCTTCTAGTGGCACTATCATATCCTCGTTAGCCAAACACTTTTGCAAATGAGATACATGGAATGTCGGGTGAATTCCACTTAATTCATCTGGTAGCTCCAATCTATAGGCCTCCTCCCCTACTCGAGCAATGATTCGGAAAGGACCAATGTACCTTGGGCTCAACTTGCCCTGCTTTCTGAACCAAATGATACCTTTCCAATGTGAGACTTTCAACATAACTCTATCACCCACCTGGAACTCAATCGGTCTTCGCCTCTTATCAGCATACGACTTCTGCCTATCCTTAGCTGATTTCATGAAGGCTTTGATCTTTTCAAGCTTCTCAGTCATAGCCTCGATCACCTCTATACTCCCTAACTCCTTCTGACCAATATTACTCCAATAGACGGGTGTTCTACATCTTCTACCATATAGCATCTCATAAGGGGGCATACTAATGCTGTTGTTATATGAGAACTCGACTAACTGTAAGTGGTCATCCTAACTTCCTCCAAAATCAATGACGCATGACCGAAGCATATGTTCTAGCATCTGAATTGTCCTCTCCGACTGAGGATGATAAACTGTGCTAATATGTAACATCATCCCCATCGCATCATGGAATTTCTTCCAAAATTTAGATGTAAACCGGTGTCACGATCTGACACAATAGACACCGGCACATCTTGACGAGTTACAATCTCTTTAATGAACAGATATGCTAACCTCTCGGACGAATGTCTCTTCGATCGGTAGGAAGTGAGCACTCTTCATCAAATGATCAACTATCACCCATATCACATCATGTCCTTGCGCTGTATGTGGTAGATGTTAGAGGACCATGTACTAGACGGAGTACTAACTGATTCACGTGTATACTGAATCAAATAGTGCAGAATCCAATTTTATTGGTGATCCAATCAGTGAGAACATTAACCGAATTGATATAAGATTAATCTAAACGTTAAGAATGAATAGGAATCAATCAAGAACCATCTATGAACTTGGACTAGCTTTCTTAGATGTTCTTGACAGCTAGGGTACGTGTAGGAGTCAAATTCTTCAAAGTGTTTTGTTTTTTCATGAATTAAGTGGTATTTATAGGTTAGGGTTACTCATTCATGCGACTGAACCATTAGCATGGTTCAGTCGTGCGACTAAGTCATGCGGTTGATCCATTCACACAACTGAGTCAATCTCATGTCACAATTGTGCGACTGATCCAGTCTCTTGATTTAGTCATGTGACTGGTTCATTGGCACGAAGTTGTTCATGCGTATGGTCCATTAGCATGGGCCATTCGCATGAGAACTTCATCTGACTAAGTTTGAATATGTTTCACAATCATTACTTGACTTAGATCTATTCAAACAACCACAAACCTACATAGTTGGTTCAATATGCGTTAATAGATGATAAACATTAAATCATACACTCAAACATTAACATTAAGATCAATAACCACATAATACGTTTCATTCAACTCATATATTTCATTTACATTAAGGACATGACAGACATATTACATTAAGACCATAAACTAGGTACATATGGATCTTTGACAGGATCAGTGATCACAAGTTTGATGTATCAGAATACAAAGCAGCGGAATACAAACTAGAATTAGACAAATTGTAGCAAGCAATCGATACTTGTGAGCATTAAGATCGCATACGGTTATAGGGAGAGAATATGTATTTCTGATTTCTAGGAATGTTTATAGATGTAGAATATTTCTAATCAAATCAATCATTCATTCCATTCATTCACTCATTCCTCACTTTTATTACAATAGGTTGTCACTCCTTATATAGAGTGCAACAGTCACTGCTGTTATCACGGAAAGTGACAACTGGCAGATCCAATACAAAAATAACTAATTCTTAACGAACTACTGAAATGTTCACAACTACTGAGAACATATCAGCATGTTAAGTACAAAATATAAAACTACTGAAACTACAACGACTGAAGAACAAGCTCTTCAGTCGTTTTACAAAACTACTGAAACATAGAAAATAAAACTACTGATATCACAACTACTGAAGAAGTACTCTTCAGCAGTTGTGACAAACTACTGAGGCTTCAGTACTTGATCTTCAGACTTTGACCTTCAGGTGTTTCATCAGCTGATGACTTCAGTAGATATCATCAGCTGATGTCTTCAGTCTTTGTCTTCAGACTTTGTACATCAGTTGTTGATCTTCAGTACTTGTGAACTCTTCAGCTGTTGTACTTCAGTACTTTGGTCTTTCAGCTTCAGTACTTGTGTTCTTCAGCTGTTGTACTTCAGCACTTTGGTTCTTCAGCTGTTAAGGTCTTCAGCACTTGATCTTCAGCTGTTGAAGTCTTCAGCACTTGTCAAACTACTGATGAGTCTTTCAGCAGTTGTTGTGATACCATGTGGGACTTAGAGGTTTTCTGATCTTGGCTCATTGGTTCTTTTGGTCCAACAATCTTGAATAGATTCATAATAAAGTCCATGGTTATATGCTCCCACTTCCACTCTGGTATATCCAACGGTTGGATCTTCCCAGATGGCTTTTGATGCTCGACTTTCACTCGTAAACAAATAAGGCACTTGCTCACATACTCCTCCACATCGTGTTTCATACGCGGCCACCAATATCTTTCTTCATGTCTTTGTACATCTTCGTAGCACCGAGATGAATAGAGTATCGAGTTTTATGAGCTTCATCCGTAATCTTTCCACGTAGATCCCCAAAACGAGAAATCCATATTCATCTGAATCGGGTTCTAACACCAAGTGTGTTTTCACCCAACTCCGTGACCAGACCTCACATTCTTTCAGAGCTAAGATGATCTTATTTCAACGCCTCATCTTGAAACTCCTTGACCTACTTCATCGTATTAGAGGTTATAACCAACTGATAAGCCTTTATCCAAATTGGTTCGGGTCTCTCCTTTTGGCTGAGGGCATCCACCACCACCTTGGCTTTGCCCGGATGGTAATGGATCTCACAATCATAGTCCTTTATGAGCTCCAACCATCTCCTTTGCCTGATGTTCAAGTCCTTCTACTCAATGAAGTACTTCAAGCTCTTGTGGTCGGTGAATATGATGCACTTCGTCACGTATAGGTAGTGCCTCCAAATATTTAATTCAAAGACCATGGCAACTAGCTCCAAGTTGTGAGTAGGATAATTGACCTCATGAACCTTCAGCTATCATGATGCATAGGCTATAACCTTTCCTCTTTGCCTTAACTCACATCCCAACACCGAGTAGGAAGCATGTCAGTAACCACCAAATCCTCGCTCCTTTCAGGTAATGACAAGACAGGAGTTTGAGTCAACCTCGCCTTTATTCCTCAAACGCCTTCTCTTGAGCTTGACCCCATACAAACTTTAGGTCCTTGCACGTCAACTTAGTCAACATATAAGCTATCTTAGAGAAGTCTTGGATGAATCTTCTATAATAGCCCGCCAAATTCAAGAAACTACAAATCTCGGATGGCGTCTTTGGTAACTTCCATTGCATCACCACCTCCACTTTTGCTGGGTCCACCATAATTCCCTTGGGATTCAGCATGTGACCCAAGAACTGAACCTCGTGTAGCCCAAATGCACACTTGGAGAATTTAGCATATAACTGCTCCTTTCTTAACGTCTCCAACACCTCCTGTATGCGACCGGCATGCTCTTTCATGCTCTTAGAATAAATCTAGATATCATCAATGAACACAATCACTGATTTATCTAATATCAGCTGGCACACTCGATTCATCAAGTCCATAAAAGCAGCTGGCATGTTGGTTAAACCAAAAGACATAACGAGAGACTCGTAGTGTCCATAACGCGTGCGAAAAGCGGTTTTAGTAATAGCCTGCTCCTTCACCGTCAACTGATAGTAACCTGATCGAAGGTCTATCCTCGAGAACCAACTGGCACCTTGGAGCTGATCAAATACATCATCAATTCTTGGTAAAGGGTACCTATTCTTCACCGTTAACTTGTTTAGCTCCTGGTAGTCAATACACATCCTCATACTACCGTCTTTCTTCTTAACGAATAAGACCGAGCATCCCAAGGAGAGATACTCGGTCGAATGAACCCCGTATCAAGCAGCTCTTGCAATTGCTCCACCAGTTCTTTCATCTCAGTTGGAGCCTACTGATACGAACCCTTAGATACAGACTGGGCACCGGGTATCAGGTCAATCTGAAAGTCAATCTCATGGTTCGGTGGCACACCTGGTAAGTCTTCTAGGAACACGTCTGGAAAGTCACACACAACTGGTCCATTGGACTGTTATGGTGTTGACGTATCCACATCCTTCACGTAGTCCAAGTAGCACTACATCCGCACCTCATGCATTTTCCCGCCACCGCCATCGAAATCACTTTTGGAATTGTAGTGACCCGATCACCATAAACCGTCACAGAACTCCCGTCAGGCACTGTCAATCGAATCATCTTCTTGCAACACATAATTTTCACCTCGTTGTCCGCCAACCAATCCATTCCTACGACTACATCGAGCCTGCCTAACGTCATTACGAATGGTCTAACACGGAACTTATGACCTTCTAATTCTATGTCACAACCTTCTATCATCTCGGTGATCCTAGTTGTTAGGATCAGTGATTTATGTTTGATTGATTGACGAGTATTGCGGCGGAATTCAAACAATGAATTAGTCGATTCACAAGAACAAAACGATATTCAATGAAGAACAAGACGGTTATAGAGAGAGAGAATATCTGCAAATATATTTCATTCAATATTCGCTTTCGTGGTAACAGAATGTCACAATTATGATTAGGTCGACACCTCTTATATAAGAGATGTGACGTCTGCTGATGTCACTTGATAGTGACATCTAACAGATTTATTACAACTGAAACACACTACTGAAGATGTCAAAAACAACTGACATCTTCTTACAAAAAGTTCTAAGTGTTATCAGTTGTTATAACTACTGAAAAATATAAAACTACTGAAACTACAATGACTGAAGAACAAGCTCTTCCGTCGTTTTACAAAACTACTGAAACTAGAAATATAAAACTACTGATATCACAACTACTGAAGAAGTACTCTTCAGCAGTTATGACAAACTACTGACGCTTCAGTACTTGATCTTCAGACTTTGACCTTCAGACTTTGACCTTCAGATGTTTCATCAGCTGATGACTTTAGTAGATATCATCAGCTGATGTCTTTAGTCTTTGTCTTCAGACTTTGTACATCAGTTGTTGATCTTCAGCACTTGTAAACTCTTCAGCTATTGTACTTCAGTACTTTGGTCTTTCAGCTTCAACACTTGTGTTCTTCAGCTGTTCAGCTTCAGTACTTGTGTTCTTCAGTTGTTCAGCTTCAGTACTTGTGTTCTTCAGCTGTTGTACTTCAACAATTTAGTTCTTCAGCTGTTGAAGTCTCAGCACTTGATCTTCAGCTGTTGAGGTCTTCAGCACTTGTCAAACTGCTGATGAAGCTTTCAGCAGTTGTTGTGATACCATGTGGGACTTAGAGGTTTTCTGATCTTGGCTCATTGGTTCTTTTGGTCCAACAAACTCCCCCTGAACCAATGCAGCCAAAACCTCTAAATTATTTATTATCCCACTTATTGTTGGCAAAAGATTGGTCTTTTTCCTTCTTGATAAGTAGAGAAGATGACCCATGTAAGCTCCGGCCTGGGAAGAAATCTCAGATATTTGTTTGGCAAGGTATGAATGGGAACTCCATTTTGGGGAACTGGACACAGAGTTGTTATCCCATTCATGAGATTTACTTCCCCATAATGAGTCTGTATGACTCTCGAACATAGGTCTCAAGGAGAACAACTTGTTCCTCCTTGGAGAGTTCTTCTACTCCTCCTTCGAAGAAGAACTCTGGACCATAGTACTCAGATAAGTACTTCATGGTCCTCCCGTTTTTCAGCTCCACTGTAGTTACCTCCCTATAGACAAATTCATCAGGATGGGTGCCTTCAAGGAGTAACTGGAGCTCATTCTTCTTGATGTCTTCAAGCTTTTTATATAATAACCCCTTTTTAATTATCTTGTTTTCCAGTAAAGCTTGAGGGGTCATCTTTGCTTGATGAGCTTTCTTGAATTCATCAATTATTTCCCAAGGTGAGACTACAATGGCCAACATGATGGTAGAATCTATTGTTTTTCTAACCTGGCCATTGTATCTGTGTGGAATAGTTCTTTTATGGATTCTAGAACTCACCCTGGGGTCTGGCCATACTCTGACTCTCTCCTTCTGATACTGAAATGTGTGCCTGAGAGTGTACAGCCTCTGAGCATGCCCTTTCATGGCTTGTATAGATGATGACTGAGGAAATTCCTTGTCAACCATCTTCAGTAGTTGCTCATCGTGTTGTTTCTGCTGTTCTTCATCTTCTATCTTGACTCTAACCATTTCCCTTTGAGAGTCAGGTGTGATCATGGGTTGACTTCTGGGTTTTGGTAGCTTTAGAACAGCAGAGAGTGGCAGACTATCATCTTCATCCTCTTCTTCTTCTTTTTCTTCCATCCTCAGCACCCTTCTCCTCCTTCTAGGTGCATCACTGGATGATGGTTGGGTTGGTAAAGGAATTGGTTTTAAAGAATGAGGATGTTTGGATTTTGACTTAGAGATTGGTTTGGAGATTTGAGGGGTAGGCTGTGCTTGAGTGGGTGGAAGGGAAGGTTGATCCAGTATCTTTGTAGTAAGTTTCGCCTTTGTAAGTTTAGCCATTTCCAACCTTTTACCAGCCGCAGCCTCATCAAGGGCTTCAACAATAATCCCCTTGTGGAATTGCTCAGACAGACAGATTCTGGTGGCTATAGCCAGAATACTGTCCCTGGTCCACGCGCGAATCTCCATTAAAGATCTTCCTAAGTATTTTGCAATGAAGCGGATCATGATCTCCAATCTCTCCTTTTCAAGAGCATCATACCCAGCCCATCGGGTTTGAATCTCTTGCACTTCCAACCTTCTGATCTCACTATCCAATGTGGCTGTATCAAACCCTTGCCTGAAGAGTTGTTCAATTATTTTATCCATGGATCGGCTGTGTGTAGTATCAGCTTCTTTTACCAGCTCTTCCAAGGATTTGTCTTCAGCAGTAGGTTGATCATCAGCACTTTTCTTTCGCTTGTAAGTGAGCAGTGGTTGCTTTTCTTTCTCCTCCTCTTGGGCTTGCTTCTCTTCCTTCTCTTCCTCTGTTCTTTTCCTCTTCTTTTCTTTCACTGCAGTACTCTCCCCCTTTTTGGATGCATTGGTGGAAGGGGTTTGTACCGCAGAAAGTGTCTTTTGCACAGCAGCATCAATCAAGGGTTGTAAAGTTGAGGAAAGCCTCTCATCAATGGCTTCAGTCACAATATCAGTGATTATGGGTGTGATGAGAGGGAGGGAATTTTGAAGTACAACACCTATTTGCTCAGGAGGGTTCTGTTCCTGAGAAATAGGGCCTGAAGCAGAGGCAGGTGGTTGAGTTTGGAGTGGCTCAGTGTTTGGGGAACCTTCAACTGAAGGTGCCATCTGTGGGTTGGTGGAGGCAGATGGTCTTTCTCCTTGTGAGAGTTGGTCAAGTAGGTTTTGCAGCCTACGGACTTCTCTTCAAGGATTGTGTTCTGGGCAAGAACATCGTAGAAAAAGCCAGGTCATCATCAGCCGAAGCTGAATCACCTGACCTCCTGCTTAGGAGCAGGATTTACATGCACTGGGTGTAGACCAGTTGTTGCATGTGCCCTTTTGGTTGGTACTGGGGACTTCCAGCCTCAGGACAATGTCCATCATCAGCTGTTGCCTCTAGTGAGGTCTTAGCAATGTTACCAGCCTCATTCTGATCATGTGCTGATTCAGAAGAGGTGGCAGCCTCACTAGATATTCTAATCTCCTTATCTACACCAGGAGATAGAAGTGGTAAACCCCTGTGTTGTGGGTTTCAATTGCACTGTGTTCCTCCCCCTCAATTGTAGAGGTGTTCCCAGTAGTAAGTGGTTTCTGGGGAGGGGGTGAGGAGTGCAGTTGAGTCAGCACTTGTGCAACTATTAAAGTTGGGCTGTGAGGGGCGGTTGTATGGGGTGAAGGGATAGAAGCAGTGTGCACCTGGGGAGGTTGGTGCTCTTCAATGGCAATCCCCTCAAGTGAGGAAGATCCCAGATGTGTAGGTACCCCTTGTGTGGTTGCTGCAGGCTCCTGTTGAGAGGAATCCTGAGCGGCTATGGCTGGAAGAGTCCTTATATCCACTAGGGGGTTTGGACCAGTGGATATCTCCTGCGTTTGTGTTGCAGGGGCATCCTCAGGGGACTCAATTCCCTGAGTAGCCGTTTTGGTTTCTTTTTGGTGGGTTTGGTGGGGACTTTTGATTTGGAGGTGGTGGCTGTGGGTTCCAGCTGCGTGGGTTTGCGCAGCTTGGCAGCCAATTTGAGTGTCTTGTCAGAGTTGTGCCGGAGTATACTTCCGGCAGAACAGCCGTAGCAGGGACTCCCAAGCCAACAAGTCCCCCAGCATGAAGCTGGTTTGTAATGATGGCCATTATGAACCGTGGATATAGTATCCAACGGTTAGCAGTTAGTTTTTGAGCCATCCTTGAGCTCTGAAAATATTATTTCTGAAAAGTTTAACGGTTTTGCTCAAGAATAGAATACATTACCTGCTGCCACTTTGTCGACATTTGATCCCAAGACGAAGTCTTAGGACAAACATACATTCACCATGTGAAAAATTAGGCGTTCGGCGTCATGGAAGTGTTTCTTCATGATAGTGGAGGCACTTAGATTGCCTTGATATCCATGTTGGGCAAAGGATAGATCTGTGGTGCCCTTGGGATATCCAGCAGGAGAATAGCATCATCCAGATGAAGAATTTGGCGGATTATTGCAGGAGTGATGACCACTTCTTTGTTGTTGACGACCGACTGGAGAGATGGTGTGTTGTTCTCCCCAGTGGTAATGGTGACGTTCATCCAAAACTGTTGGAGGGATTCGGCATGTAGATGGGATTCAGAAGAAATGCCGTTTTGTATGGGACTGAATCATAAGATCGATAGCAGTATCGAACTTAGCCCAGACAGGCGATTTAGTAAGGTAGGCAACACAGTTGTGTCGCGGTTTAATTTGCATGGACGCCATTGAGAAGAGAGAAGTTTTGGAGAGGAACGTTAGGTTTGAAGAAGATGAAGCATTGAAGGATTAGGTCGGGATATTTATAGGGTACGGGTAAGAAAACGACTGAAGGATGTGGTGTTAGTCATCAGTAGTTTTAAACGACTGTTGACATGGTATTATCCTTTCAGACGTTGAAACAGCTGAAGTCGTGGTGTTAGGCATCAGAAGTTAGAAAAAACTACTGAAGACCGTGGTTTTGACTTCAGATGATTGAAACAACTGAGGACTGGTGTTTGTCATCAGTAGTTGTGAAACTACTGAAGACAGTGGTTTTGTCATCAGTTGTTGTAAACAACTGAAGACTTGTATTAGTCATCAGTAGTTATAAAACTACTGAAGACATGGTTTTGCTTCAGTTGTTTAGAATGAAACAGCAGTTGTTGAAACAACTGAAGAGAAAGTTCTCTTCAGCAGTTGTTCTGAAGTTCTCTTCAGTAGCGTCAATTCATTGCCTTTCAGCTGTTTCATGCTGTCCTCAACACTTACTCATCAGACTTTGCATCTGATTTTCAGGTGTTATAGGACATCAGTACTTATCTGTTTATACTGATTTCAGTAGTTGTAACTACATCAGTAGTTTTAACTACATCAGTAGTTTTAACTACATCAGTAGTTTGGAACAGATAAAGTACTTCAGTACTTGTGAGAGCATTTAGCCATCAGTAGTTATAAAAACTACTGAAGGGAAAAGGACTCATCAGTACTTATATGTGACATGGGTACCAATGATCACCAGTAATTACTACTGAAATCATCAGTAGTTGTCACTTATTCTAGCTGCAGCATACCAAGCCTTAACACAAGGTTTTGAAAGTAGAACTATCCAAAGGCTTAGTAAAAATATCTGCAAGCTCATCAGCACTAGGCACAAACTTAGGATCAATCAGACCTTTTTCAAAAATCCCGAATAAATGATGTCTGATCTCTATATGTTTGGTCCTAGAGTGCTGGACTGGATTTTTGACAATACACAGAGCTGAAGCACTATCCATTAACAATGGAGTCTTAGTCTCTGTAATGCCATAATCCAGAAGTTGGTTCTGAAGCCAGAGTACCTGAGAGGTGCAACTTGCAGCAGCAATGTACTCGGCCTCAGCAGTTGATGTAGCAACAGATGTTTGTTTCTTACTCTGCCAAGAAATCAAACAGTTGCCTAGGAATTGACAACCACCAAAAGTTGACTTTCTAGTTAACTTGCACCCTGCATAGTCACTATCTGAAAAAACAACTAATTTGCAAGAGTGTCCAGTGGAATACCATAAACCCAGAGATTGTGTACCTTGCAAATATCTAAAGATTCTCTTGACTGCAATCAAATGAGACTCTTTAGGAGCAGCCTGAAATCTAGCACAAACACATGTAGCAAACATAATATCTGGTCTAGAAGCTGTTAGATACATCAAGGACCCAATCATACATCTGTAAAGCGTTTCATCAACAGCTTTACCTTTCTGATCAGCATCCAGTTGTGTGGTGTTGCACATGGGAGTAGAACAGGGCTTACAGTTTTGTAAATCAAACTTATTCAAAAGATCTTTTGTATATTTTGACTGATGAATAAAGTTCCATCAGCCTTTTGTTTGATTTGCAAGCCTAGAAAGAACTGTAATTCTCCCATTGCACTCATTTCAAACCTCCTTTTCATCAATGTTGTAAAATCATCACACAACTGGGGATCAGAGGATGCAAAAATAATATCATCAACATAAATCTGAACAAGTAGCTTATGCTGATCCACCTTCTTAATAAACAAAGTTTTATCAATGGAGCCTCTAGTGAAATTATTCTTAGAAGAAAAGTAGAGAGTGTCTCATACCAGGCTCTAGGAGCTTGTTTCAACCCATAAAGAGCCTTATCAAGTTTGTACACCCATTCAGGATGTTTATTATCCTCAAAGCCTGGTGGTTGACACACATAAACTTCTTCCTTTATTTTACCATATAAAAATGCACTTTTAACATCCATTTGAAAAACTTTAAGATTGTGGAATGCAGCATAGGCTAAAAACAATCTGATTGCCTCTAGTCTGGCTACAGGGGCAAAGGTTTCATCATAGTCAATACCTTCTTCTTGTGAAAACCCCTGTACAACCAGTCTAGCCTTGTTCTTAACAATAAGCCCATTTTCATCGGTTTTATTCCTAACACCCATTTAGTGCCTATTGCACACTTACCTGGGGAAGAGGAACAAGTTCCCACACTTGCTGTTTCTTGAACTGAAGTAGCTCAAGCTGCATAGCTTCAACCATCCATTGTCTCTCAAAGCAACATGGTAGTTCTTTGGCTCTAGCTGACTGATGAAGAGAGCATAGAAGCAGAAATTAGACAATTGACTTCTGGTTGAAACACAGCATTGATATCACCAATAATCTGAGTCATGGGGTGATTCTTCAGTTCTTGATAAACAATGAGATCTGTGCAAGTGTTTGTAGAACCTTCAGCAGCAGCAGATGTTGATGTAGACTCTTGAAACCAAGAATTTGATGGTAACTCAAAAGATGTAGAGGAAACAGAGATCTCATCAGCATTTGTTGTGGATGGAACTGCTGAAGCTACAGGAGCATCAAGTTTAGTAGACACAGGCAGTTGGTCACTAAACTTGAATAGGTGAGTATTGATATTATCATCATCATCATCAATACCACCAGGTGGAAGACATGCTGCAGAAGATGATTGAGCCACAGGATCTGCAACAGCTGGAGGTTGATAAGGAACATATTGCAGTATGTCCAAATCAAACAACTCCACAGGGTTTTGTGGAATCTTGTCCAAAGGAGATTCATTAAACTTCACATGCAGAGTCTCTTCAACTATCTTTGTTCTGCAGTTGAAGACTGTATGCCTTGCAAGTAGATGAATAACCAAAATACCCAGCATCCACCTTAGGATCAAATTTATGGAGTTGATCCTTTGTGTTGAGAATAAAACAGGGACACCCAAATGCTTTGAAAAATGAAATTAGAGGAGCCAATGATGGAGAACTTCATATGGAGTCTTCATCAACCTCTGATTTACTAAAACTCTATTCTGCACATAGCAAGCTGTGTTGACAGCTTCAGCCCAAAAGGTCAGTGGCAAACCAGAGTCAGCCAGCATGGACCTTGCAGCTTCAATGAGGGTCCTGTTCTTTCTCTCCACTACTCCATTTGTTCTGGAGTCCTTGGGGCTAAACTGCCTTTTGATTCCTTTGAGAGATAGAAGTCATCAAGTGTATGATTCCTGAATTCAGTTCCATTATCACTCCTGATACACTTGATTGGAAGGGAATACTGCTTCTCAATATACAACACAAAGTTAATAACCTTCTGAGCAACCTCATCCTTTGAATGTAGAAAGAAAGTCCATACAAATCTGGAGTAATCATCCACAATTACCAGACAATATTTCTTCTTGGCCATGCTCATCACTCTCACAGGACCAAATAGATCCATATGCAGTAATTGCAAGCAGGAAGTGGACTTAGGCTCTTCAATAGGAGGGAATGAGACTTTGTGCTGTTTTCCTTTAAACAAGCAGTGCAGGTTTCATCATCAGTGGAACTCTTTATTGGTAAGCCTCTGACTAAACTATTGTGGATAAGCTCATTCATGTTTTTGAAATTAACATGACCCAGCCTTCTGTGCCACAGTTTAGATTCTTGAGAAGAGGCTTTGGAAAATAGGCAAGGATTGCCTTTGAGATCTATTTTCTTGGAAAGATCTAAGGCATACACTCTTCCTGTCCTGTTGGCTCTCAGGAGAGTGTGATCATCCAACACCTTGTCAATCAAGCAAAACTTTGGATGACAGAATCCTACAGTTCTAACTGGTGAAAAGAGCAACATGGCCTTTATCACACATTTGACTGACACTCAAGAGATTGTACTTGAGATTTTCCACATGATTAACATCATCAAATTTGATTTCTCCATTGGAGACAAAGCCTTTACCAATGATGTAACCCCTAACATCATTGCCAAAAGAAACAAATCCCTTCTTTCCTTGAGAGTAGTCATGAAGAAGAGAACTGTTCCAGTCATGTGCATAGATCCCCCACTGTCTACATACCAGATGCTACTTTGGCATGTTGGAGAACCCTGCAATAATAAACAATCAGTTAGTTTTAGAGACCCAAACCTTTTGGTTTTGGGCCTGGTCTCATCAATAGATGGTAAACTAACAGGTTTATTAGAAACAACACCTGGGAGGAAGAAGATGGTGAAGAAGAGGAATCCTTTGGCTTGGATATCCTTTTCTGTGGTTTCAACATAGGAGCATCTAGTTGGTTAACTCTACCCAACAGATGTTGAACCATCATAACCAGCTGTGTCTGATTTTGTGATAAAGCTTTCAGCTCCTCAGACACATTGCCAGTGGAGTTTGATAAGTTACTATGTTGCACCATCTTCTTCTGAGCACTCTCAGCTGTCACCTGTTTAACCCCTTCCTTTTTGGATTTCTTTGAGGACTTAAGGGTTACAGGATTTGATGTTGCTGATACAAATGTGGTCTCAAACTCAGTTTTCATTTTTACCATTTTCTCTTAATTTCTTCTTTTTGTTTGAGTTTGGAACCTCTTTTGTACGCAATCATCTGTAAGATGATTGAATAAACCACATACTTCACATGGTTTCTTCTTCATCTTAGGTTGATCATCAACTAAAGAGGGTGAAGCAACTGGAGACTTGCTCTTCAATGCTTTGGAAGCATTGTTTGCTTTCTTGACTGCCTCTTTAGTAGTCTTCAAACTTTTCTACTACGGCAGTTTTCTTCTCTTCAGTACTGACAGTAGTTGGAGTTTGAACTTCAGGTGTTAAATCCTGCTCTCTAGTCTTTCAGGACTTTCAGAATTAACTCCTGAGTTGATCAAATCATTAATCATGTGGTGTCAGCATTTGAACCATCAACATCAGCTGATAGGTTCAGAGGGGCTTGATGCTGACTGCTACTTCTGATTGTGCTGTATCAGAAAGTAGATCACATGATGAGATGGACTAGTTATCACTCTCACCATCAGATTCTACCTCTGCTCTTGGAGTAAAATCTGTAGGTGGAGCAGTGTGATTGTAACCAATGCCAACTTCACATTGGAAGCAGATTGCTTACTAAGAAGCATTTCAAAACCTTTGCATGATTGTACCATCTATCACACTCTACCTGGGTAACTGCAAGGTTTCTTTGAGATCTTTATACTTCTCTAGAAGTATCTCTTCCCTAGCCTTATCATCAGTTATTTGGCATTCCAGTTTGTAAATCTCATCATTTTTATCATTAAGCACAGACTCATATTCAGCTTTGTTTTTGGAAATAATTTGTTCTAGCTCAATGTTCTTGTTGATTAAGGCTACATTTGCTTCTCTAATAGATGCAAATGCTGCTATGCATGTGTCAGAACATAATTTGGCTTTTGCCTCAGAGGATACCTGTGATACCTTTGGTGTAGAGGCATTAGAAGATGAAGTATTAGCAGAATCCAAGCCATAAGAGCTAGATTTCCAAATGGACTATCACCACCGTGTTGACAAGCACCTGAGAACGTTGTTCATGACCAGAACATGTCATCTGGTAAACTGCTCCAGTCAACACTCCTGGGGGTGAAGAAGCGTGTGTGTTGAGGTTGAGTTTGTTGATGAGATTGGGAAGGCTCTGGTTCAGGCAATGCTTGTGGTTGTTGTGCAATTGGAGCTTGAACAGAATTTGGTTGAGGCACATAATAGCAGGGATAAGGATATGACATTTGACCCTGGGGAACAAAGTATGCAGGAGATCTAGGATGTGAATAATGACCGAAACCAGCAGGATGTTGCCTCTGTTTTGTGGACTAGTACTAGGAAAAGTCACAAAGGTGCAGAAGAGTTAGATCCAGTGATCTACACTCTCTTGCAAAGTGTCCTAGCCTTTGGCATTTGTGACACCTCAACTTACTCTTGTCAAAACCAACTTTGGTCTTGCCAGAGAGTCCAGGAAATTTCCTGCCAGTTCTCTTGTAGAACTTCTGAGATCTGATATTAATCAGTGCCATCTGGCTCAGAATATCCATCTCTTCTAGATCATCATCAGCTATTCCTTTCAGATCATCCATGATGAAGCATAAATTGTCACTATTACTGCCAGAATGACTCTCAATACCAACAAATGCATGATCAGAACTATTTGAAGAGAAATCTATATGCTCATCATAATTGCTTTCAGATGCAGCATATTCTGACTCATGACCAACCAAGGCAGTATGCTTGGTACAAAGTCAGTCATCAGTGAGCTTTCCTGATGAGGACAATTTCCTCTTCTGCTCTATCTCTCTTTCAAATGTAAGCAGTTCCCATGAAGTTGGGTGAGAGATAGGCCTTCTAGATTTGCACTGGAGCGTAGGACAATAGTGTATGTGTCCCATCTCTTAGGTAGTGATCTGAGGAATCTGTTGTTCATCTGGCTATTGGTGTATTCCTGTTTCACCATTTTCAGCTCAGATATCAAGCAGGAAAAGCGCTCAAACTGTTGAGTCAGTGTCTCACCCTTTCTATGAGAGAACGTCTCATATTGTTGGGCAAGGATCTCTCTATTGTTTGCTAAGACCTCATCTGTGCCACCGAATTGTTCCTTCAGGGCATTCCAGAGATCATGAGCAGTTTCATGATGCATAAGCCCTGAATAGATTTCATTAGGCAGTGCCATGGCCAGAATTCATGGGCTTTAGCATCAATCTCAAATAGTTTCCGATCTTCATCAGAGTATTGTTCCTTCTTCTTCGGAACCATTGATTGGTTTCCGGATTGTTCACCATAGGCTTATGTGGTCCATGTACCACAGATGTCCAACAACCTGAACTGTTAACAGTCAGGTGATGAAGCATTCTTCGTTGCCATATGTTATACTCGGTCCTAACCAGCATCAGAGGCTTGGTTGAGGAACCGGTATTGTGAGGATCATTAGAAGGAGTCGTCATCTCGGATTCAAACAAATTCGGTTAAACTAAAACAGATTTAGAACAAAAACGCAACAACCAATTTGAACCAGAAGATCTCAAAATAAATGAATGAAAGCGGCAGAAATTCAATAATCTATAACCAGTTCTTGCAAATGCGCTAATTCAATCAAACACAGAAATCAATTAGCAGTTTCAATGATCAATTGTTAGATCGATCAATGATTAACCATGCTTTGATACCACTTGTTAGGATCAGTGATTTATGATTGATTGATTCACGAGTATTGCAGCGGAATTCAAACAATGAATTAGTCGATTCACAAGAACAAAACGATATTCAATGAAGAACAAGACGGTTATAGAGAGAGAGAATATCTGCAAATATATTTCATTCAATATTCGCTTTCGTGGTAACAGAATGTCACAATTATGATTAGGTCGACACCTCTTATATAAGAGATGTGACGTCTGCTGATGTCACTTGATAGTGACATCTAACAGATTGTAGTTGAATCATTCTAGACAAAAGTCAAACTCAACACGTTCGAGATGAAGAACCGAGACAAGACGTTGAAGATTTAGATGGCTAGGAGTTTTATTGTAATAAATATATTTTGTGTGAACAGAATATATTTTACTTTGTTTGAGTCATGTTTTAGTCTGGTTATATAGTCTAGGGGGTTATGTGTAAATAGGGAAACTTAGATTGGAATATAATAGCCTAATTGTAATTAGAATTAAGTTAATGGTAGTGTGACCAATAGATTGAGGGGTTATTTGTAAACACATTATTAGCAACTAATTGAAGATCAGAAGGGTTTTTATTGTGTTTATCAATGTTTAAGCCATAATTCTTCATGTTATTTGATTCAAGTGTGTAACCTAGCTTAACAACTACTAACAGCCAGTTTAGCATAGAAAGCAACAGAAATAATACTTTTACTCGCACCAGAATCAAATAACACAGAAGCTAGAGTTTGGTTTACTAGAAAAGTACCTGACACAACATCGGGGGTTCGTCCTAGCCTGCTCATGCGTCAAAGTGAATGCTCTGTCTCTAGCCCTCTACCCCTCTCCTCCAACCTTTTTTGCTCCCGAACTTTCAGCCCTCAACTTCTTACAATCCCTGCTCATATGGCCCTCCCCACTACAGTTGAAACACCTCCCTGTCTTGCATTCTCTCGCCATATGGCCAGGCTTCCCACACTTGAAGAACACATTTAGTCCCCACCTACACTCGCCAGTATGCTCCCTTCCCCTCTTTCCACATCTCTTTACCCCCATACCAGATGTGACAACACATCAGTCATCCACCCATGCACTTTTGTTACTTGAAGTGGCCCCGCCATGTCCAACCCGCTTCCCATTCCAATTACGGTCACCACCACTCTACTTGACGACTTCAGCCACCACCACAGTCCATTCATCATACAACCTTCCGGCCAAGTCAACCGCCGACCTAAACGTGCTCGGCCAGGCAGCGATCATGTGCCTACATATATCCGCTGACAGCCCTTGGATGTATCTCTTGATATTTCATGACAGAGGCGTCACTTGATCTGGCACCAGCTATGCCATCTTGTTGAACTTTGTGGTGTATATAGATGTGTCATGGTTCCTGCCTCCAGCTGTAGGAACTCCCTCTCCACCTTATCTATCTCTTTATGAGGACAGAACTCCTTAATCACCAATTTCTCAGCTCCACCCACTTCATCCTACTAATTGCCTAACTACCCTTGGCTTGGACGAGATTGTCCCACAGCATAAAGCCGAGTCCACAAATGAGTGGGCAACAAACTTCACCTTCTGGTCCTCTCAGCAATAACTTATATCTATTACAGCCTCCATTTCTCTCACCCATCGGTGAGCAGCAGCACAACACCATTACCATTAAAAGTCGGGAGGCCTACATCTTTGAAATTCCCTATAGTTGCAGCCTCGTGCCACCTATGGTGCAGGCTTTTCTTCCTCCTCCTCATCCTTGAAGAAAACCGTATCAGTCTCTGGTCGCTTCCATCCTCCCGAGGACCTGTTCTCTCCCTTCTTTCTCCTTCCCGCACAGCCTCATCACTCCGTCACCACAGAGGGTAGGATCGTCTACATGTCTTGATGCACATCCGCAACAATAGCTTCCTTCACATAGGCTCTCAAGTTAGCACTCTCATCCCCGGTCTTCGAACAAGGGGTCTCGGGTTCTTCATGAACCACCTCTTCGACTGTAGGCCTTCCTTTGGTGGCTTGTGGTTTAGCACCACGTCCACCACGACCTCCACCACATCAAGCCTTTGATGATCTACCATCGGCCATTCTCAAACACGCTATAGGATTAAAACACTAAAATGGTCATTCAAGGGAATAGCCCAATTTATGTCAAGTATAGTAAGTCCCTAATTATAATGGCTAGTTGTGATTAACCATTTACTTTATTCTTCATACCCCAAGCATTTCCTATCCTGACCACATCACTATCTAAATCTACTAAAAGCACACAGATCAGATAACATGCGCACATAATACTGGTTAACATTAAAGAAAATACCTAATGACACGCAACTACTTGGACTGGCATCTCTTCCCTTTCCGTCCCATTTTAAGTTTAAGTTTAGGTTTTTTTGAAAATTTTCCCGTTTCACTTAAACTTTGGCTCTCATACTAACTTCTAATGCCCCGTTCTCGGGATGCTCACAGCTGGTCAATTATCGCACATAAAACATATATTTAGATTAACATTACTAAAACATTGTAGTTGAATCATTCTAGACAACCATTTAATTTCACTTAAAGAATTGCTTTTGCAAAGTAATAGAACATTCATTAAAAAATATCATTTGTTCGCATTACAATGCAAAAACATATCGCAACATAAAATGAATGCCATCCAAAATAAGCCAAGTAACTGCCCCATGCCATCCTCAGCAACCATTACCTGTCAACTGGAAACACATAAAAGTCAGCGTTGCTAAGTGAGTTCTAGTTTTAAAATAAAACATACTTTACTTTCTTTTAAAACCATTCTTTAAATTCTTATGCGATCAAACATCACACGTACACATAGATAATATCATTATTATCTTCATCATTCGTTCATTAACTTTAGTTCATTTATCGTACATCATTCTCATCACTTTCATTCACTTTTATTCGTAAACTTCCTTACTTATCCTTCGTACGTTTGTTACTCCTGATGACATGTACAATAGCCTTCTGACTGGGTTTTAGTAAGAGTGATATTCTTACTGAGAATCGAATATGATAATCAAGTCAATGATTGAGTGGCGGAAACAAACAATCAAAGAATAATCAAGCAAAATAATTACTCATAAATGTTGTTTGTATTGATATATGAATGTTGAAAAATTACAGAGAATAATTACAACAAAAATCCTCTATCTATCAACCGTCACCTCAATACGAGGTTAACTATTTTATTTATAGACAAGACAAGATGCCTTTACAAAATGACTAAACTACCCCTAACCTATTACATCAGAAACTAGTCTAAGTCTTGATCCGCATCTCTGCTTGTTCATCCGCATTGACAAATGCGGATGAGATAATCTAATCAGCATTAGTAAGTTGGTCATCCGCATTGGTTAATGCGGATGAGCAAATACTTGTGCGCATTTGGTTGGTCATCCGCATTTGTCAATGCGGATGATCAAAGTCTTGTCCGCATTTTCTTTTGTTCTTCCGCATTAGTCAATGCGGAAGAGTAACTTGTTCAGCATAAGTATTATGTCTTCCGCATTAGTTAATATGAAAGAGTAAACACTTGTCCGCATCAGATTTTTGTCTTCCGTATTGACTAATGCGAAAGATAACACTTGTTATTTTTTCTTGCAGATCTTCATGTGCATTGCATCTTGGACTTGTGGAATTCTAGCTGAATAATCATCAATTCACCCATTGAGTTGGCATGTATGATCCTTTCAGGGTGCAACAATACTTCCCTAAGGATTATACAGCCTAGTTTTCTTCAATGTTTAGGAGGTGATTGATGTTGTGAAGATTCAGCTGGGTCTTCAGGAGGTAGTATGAAAGCTGCTTTGGTGGGATCCAGAATGGCCTTGATCATATTTACAAAATCAGTTGCTTCTGACATCCTGTCTCTACTCAGCACATGTATTTTCATTCTGCTCATGTTATGGATGACTTCCATAGGTAACTTTTTCAGAGAGATAGGTTCGCATATGGAGATTGTGGAAAGACCATCTCTATGAATCAATAAACTCCCTCCCACATCCACTTCAAGCTTAACAATGTTTCCAAGTTGCAGTGGTGTTTTCTTCTTCTTTCTTTTATCCCTTTTAATCTTTATTCTATCATAGGCCAGTTTCAACAATTTGATGCATTTCAAAAAGAAATGCATGTCTTGTTCACCCAATTTGTTGTTTAACTCCCTGAAGTGCCTGGTATAAATGTAGGGGATGTATGATTCATCAAGTAGTCTTACTTCATATCCACTAAAAAGTCTAATGTCAGCTCTTTCTTTTCCTCCCCACTTTCTTTCTATCACCAGCTCATAGGTTTTCTCATCATAGTACACATTTGAGATAGGAGTGGAAGAATGAGTACCAAACACTAGTTTCCTATTTAAAGACTCAGTTGGCTTTACCTTCAACTTAGGGAATACTATTTCTTCTGCTTCCAACGTTTTGTTCTTATCCAGGGGATTGACAAATGTTTTATCTTTTCTTAAGCAAATTGTCTTTAATGAATTGAAGTTGTTTGTCCTTCTGAACATCTTAAGTATATTCTCAAATTCATATCCCCTGAACATAGCTGCATGATTGATCAATTCAAGTTGAGCTAGCTCCTTCAAATGATGAATCTCAAGGGCATTTACTAGAGCTGAGTACTCTATAAAGAATTGTACTAGCCCTGAGATTCTCTTCACCAGAACATGTTCCAGGTGCTATCATACTTCAATGCTATTATCTTCTAATCTATCTTCCCCTTGGGAGTAGACACCCCTCTGATCAGTTCAGCAGTGGTCAGTCCTTCTTGCAGCTTCAACTGAGATGGTTCTACAAACCATTCAGGATATTTGTGGAGTACCGAGGCAAGTAGTTCTTGGTCTTTTGTATTCAACAACATGTCTTCAGCTAACATTCTGTTTCCGGGTTGGTCATTGTCAATTCTTCTTCCAATTTTTTGAGTTTATCTTTCTTTTCATTGATTAATTGAAGTGTTGCAGCCCTTAATAAATTTGTCTTCATGTTGGCAATCTTTGTTGTTGTGAATCCCTGACTTGAGAGATATTCCTTCATTTCCCTATCAGACATGTTATAAGGATCAAGAAATAATGATTCATGGGATGAGGTTGATTTCTTCAGTTGTGAAAGCATTTGTAGAGGACCCCTTCTTGGTAGTGGAACTTCATACCTTGTGGGTTTCTTCAAGGATGAGTCTTTCTGCTTTGGAGTGTCCTTTGTTGGATCAAGCAGCAACTTCACTTTCTCTTCCTCCTTTTTCGTTTTCTCATAAGTCAATGCAAACACTTCATCAGGATCATAGCCTTGATTGATCAAGAACATGGCTTTAAACATCAAGTCATCAGTTTGAGCTTTGGTTACCATATCTTCTACCGACTGTTCTTCTTTAATAGGACTGTCCATGAGAACATCCTTTTTAACTTCATCTTCGTCAGCAATTTCTCATTGTTCTAAATCAATTGCTCTGGCCAACTGTTTTAACTGAGCTTCTGCCTGTTCATGTTCTTCCAAAAATTCAGCAATTGATGCTAAACTTCTTGGGTCATCTTTTTGTTTCTTTGATGGTTCTTCTTTAGTTATTGGTCGCTTGCCTTTAGCTTTTTCAGCCAGATACTTCCTCTTTCGTGAGTAAGTTTGAAGTTAAGGGCTAGAGCTTTCAGTTTGATCTTCTGGTTCAGGGACCTTTTCAGGTGTAATTGGCTCTTGATCCTTCATTTCACTTTGTTCAGTTACAGTTTCTTCTTTCCTTTCTTGTTCAAATCTTTCTTTTAGTTCCTCTTTTTGTTCTTCAGTTAATGATATGGCAGAGACAATTTGCAGAGACAATTCCTTTTCCAATGGCACTGGTGATTTAGGAATAAATACAATAGGCTCTGCCTCAGTTCTTTGATTGTTTTTACACTCCCAAAAATCATCATCAATGCTGAATTGTTCAGAAGCAAAACTATCCAAAGCACTGAAGAGTTCTTCAAATTCACCCTTTTCTGAGTCTGAATGACCAGTGTTTCCAGAATACACTACCATGTCTAGGCTCTGGTCTTTGATCTTAGTTTCACCATCATCATCCACTTGTTCTTCATTCTCATCTATTAAATTCTTGTCCTCATCATCAACCTTTTGTTCTTCTTTCTCATTATCATCCTTCACAGTTTTGAGATGATATCAGCTTGTTCCTCTATGATGTTTTCTTGATCCTCCATGGCAATAGTTTGTATTTCGAGAGTATCTATATGCCCACTCACTTCTTCTCTTGAGTGTTTCAGTGCAGCTTTTAGATTTTCAATCTCTTTGGCTTGTTCCATTCTTTCAACTGCATATTTTTCTTTAAGATCTTTCAATTCACCTTCTTTCTCATCAAGTTTCAAGATTCTGTCATTTATAATTCCTGCTCTCCTATTTAATGTTCATTCCATCCTTTCTACTTTGAGTAACAACTCAGTTATTAATTCATCTTTTTCATCAGGCCTATTGATGTTTGATTCAGCATAGCTCTCAGAAGGAGCAGCCACAGAAGGTTCATTCACAGCTTTGGTTTGATCATGATGATCCTCCTCATCAGAAGATGATTTGGATGCACTTGTTGATCCTTCTGGTTCAGCAGGGTGATCAATTGATGATGGTAATGGTTGGTAAGCAGGAATAAGGGATTGGTGTGGTGATATAGGAGATTGATGATGTGGTGATATAGGTTGAGTGGTTATTGGTGGTGTTTGTTGTGGTGATGGAAGTGATGGTATTGGTGAAGGTAAAGGTGATGCTATTGGTGGTGGTAAAGGTGATGGTATTGGTGAAGGTAAAGGTGATGGTATTGTTGGTGGTTAAGGTGATGGTATTCGTGAAGGTTGTGGAGTTGGTTGAGCTATTGGTTGTGGTATAGGGGATGGTATTGGTTGTGGTATAGGGGATGGTATTGGTTGTGGTATTTGTTGTGGAGGTGGTTGTGCTTGACCTACTTGGTGTATTTGTTCAAACATCCAAGGAAGAAGGGGTGAAGAAGCACCACCGTAGAAGTTCCTTGGGTCCTTCTTCTTGATGTACTTATAGGATCTTGCATCATAATGAGGAATGTTAAGTACTGGTCCTTCATTAACAATGTCATGAAATGATTCATTGATTAGACATTGAAAAATCTGGGGTACATTAGAAACATGTATCTGAACTCTTCTTGAATGTTGGAGATTAGGCCATTGAATACATATGCTGACATGTTAAATCTTCTATTGGTGCAGAGAGCACAGATTGCAGAAGATGTGAGGACTGGAATGTCATTCCATCCTTTATTCCTTTTGGACAGACAATGTTGGAACATATGAATTAGAAATCTCCAGGGCAGATCCACTAATCCTTTGACTATTTGTTTGGCTTCATAACTCCCTTCATAACCAATTTCAGAGAAAATGTGGTTATCTCCTCAACATCCATTCAAGAGGATCATCTGCATTATCATTGAATTGCAGACATCATCTAACTGATTCTTCTATGATCCTTAGAGTGAGTTCAGTGTTGATCTTGCCAGTTAGAGTTTTCACTCCATTTTCTTCAACCACTTCAGCTGATTCCCAAAAAGACCTGATGGAATTCTCATAGATTGTTGGTCTTACTGTTATGGCATATGCTACCCTTGTGGTAGATAGGAATCTTATCATATCTCTAAGACCTTCAGCTTTAGGCACATCAGGGTTTAGATAACCGCTGATGTTATGGAGCTTGCTCCATGTAAGGTTTGCCATGTAATCTGCACAAGACACATGTGTGTTAGTTCACAATTTTGACTTTAATTTTTCTTTGATTTGTTAATGTGACTTTGATTTGTTTCACACTTTTCTTTTTTACATTGCTCTGTTTTTCTCAGTAAACATGGTATCATGGTTTTCAATATTAGTTGAATTCCTATCAATTTACATGTTTATTGACATCGAAAATGTGTATTACATCACTTAATGAGTTTGATTTTGGTGTTCTTTAATAATTTTCTGGTTCATCGTTCGATTAGGGTAACAGTTCGTGTTAGGATCAGTGATCTACGTTTGATTGATTAGAGAGTATAGCAGCGGAATTCTAACAATGAATTAGCCATTCAGAAAAACAAAAAGATATTCAATGTAAGAACAAAAGCAGTTATAGATAGAGAGAATTCTGCAGATATATTTCATTCAATATTCGCTTTCGTGGTAACGGAATGTCACAATTACAATTAGGTCGACACCTCTTATATAAGAGATGTGACGTCTGCTAATGTCACTTGATAGTGACATCTAACAGAATTTATCACAAACTACTGATAGTTAACACAACTACTGAAGATGTCAAACAGCTGACATCTTCTTACAAAAATGCTAAGTGTCAACTATTATTACAACTACTGAAAAGAAACTACTGAAACAATAACAACTGAAGAACATACTCTTCAGTTGTTTTACAAATACTGAAACAAAGAAACTACTAAAAGGTAAACCATCACAACTACTGAAGAAGACCTCTTCAGATGTTGTGACAACGTCTGATACTTTGGTCTTCAGCACTTGTGTCTTCAGACTTTGTCTTCAGCACTTGTGTCTTCAGACTTTGTCTTCAGCACTTGTGTCTTCAGACTTTGTCTTCAGCACTTGTGTCTTCAGACTTTGTCTTCAGCACTTGTGTCTTCAAACTTTGTCTTCAGCACTTGTGTCTTCAGACTTTCTAATCAGCTGTTGCTTCAGCTGTTGTGGTCTTCAGTAGTTGTTGTGATGTCTGTGGGACTTAAAGGTTTTTCTGATCTGGCTCATTGGTTCTTTTGGTCCAACAAACTCCCCCTGAACCAATGCAGCCAAAACCTTTAACTTTATTGAGGTCCCACTTATTGTTGGCAGAATGGTTGGTCTTTTTCCTTCTTGATCAGTTGAGAAGATGACCCATATAAGCACTGGCCTGGAAATGAGTCCCTGAAGATTTGGTTGGCAATGTATGGATGTGAGCTCTGTATTGGGGAATTGGACACTGAGCTGTTCCCCCATCCATGAGACTCACTTCCCATGTATAAGCCTGTAGGATTCTCTGGTGTATGCTCTGAGAAACATAATTTGTTCTTCCATGGTCAGGTTCTCGGCTTCACCATCAAACAATCCTTCTCGCCCATACAGCTCTGAGATGTACTTGGCCTGTTTACCATTTTTGAGCTCAACTGTTGTAATCTGTCGGTATGCAAACTCATCAGGATGAGTCCCTTCAAGTAACAGACTGAGCTTATTTTGTTTGAAGTTCTCAAGCCTCTTGTAGACTAACCCCTTTTTAATAATTCTGTTCTCTAACATCTTTTGAGGTGGTTGTTTAGTCTCATAGGCCTTCTTGAAGTCTTCGACAATCTCCCAGGGTGATACTACAAGGACCACTGTGATCTCTTCATCTACGATCCTTTTGACTTGGCCCTTGTATCTCGAAGGAATGTCTTTCTTTACAATCCTGTGAGCCACCCTAGGATCAGGCCATACTCTCACCTTTTCCTTCTGATATTGAAATGTGTTGGCAAGAGTGTACAACCTCAGAGCTTCTTTCTTCATACTAATAATTGATGACGAAGCAGCATAAGTTTTGTCAATGCTTTTCAACATTTCATCATCATGAAGCTTTTGCTGTTGTTCTTCTTCAATCTTTACTCTCACAGCTTCCATGTGTGAGGTGGGAGTGATGGGCATGGGTTTGGCTTTCGCCAATGTTAGAACTGCAGACAGAGGCAGCCTATCTTCTTCCACATCATCCTCTTCTTCTTCTTCTTCTTCTAGCCTCAACACCCTTCTCTTCTTCTTCTTAGGTGCATTATCGGCTGTTGGTTTAGATGGTAAGGGAGTTGGTTTTGTGGGTTGTGGTTGTGGTTGTTTTGGAGAGGGAATGTTGACAGGCTGAGTTAGCATTTTGGAGGTGAGTTTTGCTTTTGAGTATTTGGCTAGCTCAGTCCTGCTCCCTGCTCCTGCTTCATTCAAAGCTTCAATAACAAGTCCCTTAGTATATGCTTCAAATGAACAGATCTTGGTGGTGATTGCCAAGATACTGTCCCTAGACCAAGCTTTGATTTCCATCATTGATCTTCCCAGATATTTTACAATAAATCTAATCATGATCTCAAGCCTTTCTCTTTCTAACACTTCATAACTCGCCCATCTATTCTGGATTTCTTCAATCTCTAATCATCGAATCTCAGAGTCAAGTTTATCGGTGTCATGGCCTTGCCTAAACAGCTGATCAATGATGTTGTCCATTGATCTGCTATGTTCGGCATCAGCCTCTTTTATCTGTAGCTCCAAGGCTTTCTCTTTTTCCTTCTCTTTATCAGTCTCCACATTCAACTCTAACTCCTTTTCCACTACTCTCCCTTCTGTTTCTTTCTCCTTTTCTTTCTCCTCTGTACTCCTCTTTCTTTTTCCTTTCACTGACTTAATCTCCCCCTTTTTGGTTGCATTGGTTGCAAGGGGTTGATTGCCAGAAAGGTGTTTGCCCACAACCTCCTCTATCAATGGGTGTATTACTGAGGGAAGCCTCTCATCAATGGCTTTGATCACTATGTCAGTGATTATGGGTGTGATGAGAGGGAGGGAATTTTGAAGGATAGCAACTATTTACTCAGGAGGGTTCTGTTCCTGAGAAATAGTGCCAGAAGCTGAGGCAGGTGGCTTAGTTGTTGGGAGTGGCTCAGTGTTTGGGAGACCTTCAGATGAAGGTTCCATCTGTGAGGTGGTAGAGGCAGATGATCTTTGTTCCTTAGAAGTTTTGGCAAGCAGCTCTTTGAGTCTGCTCACCTCCTCTTCCAGGATGGTGTTTTGGGTGATTACATCGTAAAAGAAGCCCAGGTCATCATCAGTAGATACTGAATCACCTGACCTCCTGATAGGATCAGGATGAACATGCACTGAGTGTAGCTCAGTTGTAGCATGTGCCCCTTTTTCTTGGAACTGGGGACTTCCTGCCTCAGGACTGTGTCCGTCATCAGCAGTTGCCTCTGGTAAGGTCTTAGTAATGGTACCAACTACAACCTAATCATATGCTGACTCAGGAGAAGTGGCAGCCTCACCAGAAGTTCCAATCTCCATTGCTACACTAGGAGAAGGAACATTGTAACCCCTATGCTGTGGGTTCTCAGCTGCACTTTGGTCCTCCCCCTCAATGATAGAAGTGTTCCTACTGGTAATTGGTATGTGGGGAGGGGGTGAGGAGTGCAACTGAGTCAGCACTTGTGCAACAAGAAATGTAGGACTTTAGGGGCGGTTGCATGGGGAGATGGGGTAAAAGCAGTCTGCACCTGGGGAGGATGGTGCCTTTCAATGGCAATCTCCTCAAATGAGGAAGATCCCAGATTGGTGGGTACCCCTTCTGAGGTTGATGCAGGCTCCTTTTGAGAGGAATCCTGAGCGGCTGTGGCTGGAAGAGTCCTTATATCCACTAGGGGGTTATAACCAGTGGATATAGCCTGCGTTTGTGTTGCAGGGGCATCCTCAGGGGACTCATTTCCCTGAGTAGCCTTTTTGGTTTTCTTTTTAGTGGGTTTGGTGGGGACTGTTGATTTGGAGGTGGTGGCTGTGGGTTCCAGCTGCGTGGGTTTGCGCAGCTTGGCAGCCATTTTGAGTGATTGGTCAGAGTTGTGCCGGGAGTATACTTCAGGCAAAACAGCCATAGCAGGGACTCCCAGGCCAACAAGTCCCTCAGCTTGAAGCTGGTTTGTAATTATGGCCATTATGAACCGAGGATATAATATCCAACGGTTAGCAGTTTGTTTTTGAGCCATATCCTTGAGCTCTGAAAATATTATTGCCGAAAAATTTAAAGGTTGTTGCTCAAGGATGGAGTACATTACGTGCTGCCACCTTGTAGACATTTGATCCCAAGACGAAGTCTTAGGAGCCAAACAGACATTTACCATGTGAAATATGAGACGTTCAGCATCATGGAAATGTTTCTTCAGTATGGTTGAGGCACTAAGGTTTCCCTGATATCCATTGTAGGCAAAGGATAAATCAGTTGTGCCCTTTGGATATCCAGCAGGAGAAGTGGCATCATCCAGGTGTAGAGTTTGACGAAGTATATCGGGAGTGCTGACCACTTTGTGGTTGTTGATGACCGACCGGAGAGACGCTGTGTTGTTCTCCCCAGTGCTGAGGGTGACGTTCATCCAAAACTGGTTAAGGGATTCGGCATGAAGGATTGGATTGAGAAGAAAGGCCGTTTCGTAGGGTGACTGAACCATAAGATCAATAGCATTATCGAACATAGCCCAGAATGGCGATTTGGTGAGGTAAGCTACACAGTTGTGTCGCGGTTTGAGCTGCATGGACGCCATTTATGAGAGAGAAGTTTTGGAGAGATGAACGTTAGGTTTGAAGAAGATGAGGTTCTGAAGGATTAGGTCATGGATATTTATAGGGTACGGGTTAGAAAACGACTGAAGGGTTTGGTGTTAGTCATCAGTAGTTTTAAACGACTATTGACATGGTATTACCCTTTCAGACGTTGAAACAGCTGAAGGCGTGGTTTTAGGCATCAGCAGTTAGAAAACTACTGAAGACCATGGTTTTGACTTCAGATGATGAAACAACTGAAGACTTGGTATCAGTCATCAGTAGTTGTGAAACTACTGAAGACATTGGTTTTGTCAGCAGTTGTTGTAAACAGCTGAAGACTTGGTGTTAGTCTTCAGTAGTTGTGAAACTACTGAAGACATGGTTTTGTCATCAGTTGTTGTAAACAGCTGATCAGTTGGTATTAGTCATCAGTAGTTGAAGACATGGTTTTGTCATCAGTTGTTTAGGATGAAACATCAGTTGTAGAAACAACTGAAGAGAAAGTTCTCTTCAGTAGTTTTCGTCAATTCATAGCCTTTCAGCTGTTTCATACTGTCCTCAACACTTACTCATCAGACTTTGCATCTGCTTTTCAGGTGTTTCATAGGACGTCAGTACTTATCTGTTTGTACTGATTTGAGTAGTTGTAACTACATCAGTAGTTGTAACTACATCAGTAGTTGTAACTACATCAGTAGTTGTAACTACATCAGTGGTTTAGAACAGATAAAGTACTTCAGTACTTGTGAGGCATTTAGCCGTCAGTAGTTATAAAAACTACTGAAGGTGAAAGAACTCATCAGTACTTATATGTGACATGGTTACCAATGATCACCAGTACTTTTTACTGAAATCATCAGTAGTTGTCACTTATTCTAGCTGCAGCATACCAAGCCTTAACACAAGGTTTTGGAAAGTAGAACTATCCAAAGGCTTAGTAAAAATATCTGCAAGCTCATCAGCACTAGGCATAAACTTAGGATCAATCAGACCTTTTTCAAAACAATCTCGAATAAAGTGATGTCTGATCTCTATATGTTTGGTCCTAGAGTGCTGGACTGGATTTTTGACAATACACAGAGCTGAAGCACTATCCATTAATAATGGAGTCTTAGTCTCTGTAATGTCATAATCCAGAAGTTGGTTCTGAAGCCAGAGTACCTGAGAAGTGCAACTTACAGCAGCAATGTACTCGGCTTCAGCAGTTGATGTAGCAACACATGTTTGTTTCTTACTCTGCCAAGAAATCAAACAGTTGCCTAGGAATTGACAACCACCAGAAGTTTACTTTCTAGTTAACTTGCACCCTGCATAGTCACTATCTGAAAAAACAACTAATTTGCAAGAGTGTCTAGTGGAATACCATAAACCCAGAGATTGTGTACCTTGGAAATATCTAAAGATTCTCTTGACTGCAATCAAATGAGACTCTTTAGGAGCAGCCTGGAATCTAGCACAAACACATGTAGCAAACATAATATCTGGTCTAGAAGCTGTTAAATACATCAAGGACCCAATCATACATCTGTAAAGTGTTTCATCAACAGCTTTACCTTTCTGATCTGCATCCAGTTGTGTGGTGTTGCACATGGGAGTAGAACAGGGCTTACAGTTTTGTAAATCAAACTTATACAAAAGATCTTTTGTATATTTTGACTTATGAATAAAGGTTCCATCAGCCTTTTGTTTAATTTGCAAGCCTAGAAAGAACTGTAATTCTCCCATTGCACTCATTTCAAACTTCTTTTTCATTAATGTTGTAAAATCATCACACAACTGGGGATCAGAGGATGCAAAAATGATATCATCAACATAAATCTGAACAAGTAGCTTATGCTGATCCACCTTCTTAATAAACAAAGTTTTATCAATGGAGCCTCTAGTGAAATTGTTCTTAAGAAGAAAAGTGGAAAGTGTCTCATACCAGGCTCTAGGAGCTTGTTTCAACCCATAAAGAGCCTTATCAAGTTTATACACCCATTCAGGATGTTTATTATCCTCAAAACCTGGTGGTTGACACACATAAACTTCTTCCTTTATTTTACCATATAGAAATGCACTTTTGACATCCATTTGAAAAACTTTAAGATTGTGGAATGCAGCATAGGCTAAAAACAATCTGATTGCCTCTAGTCTGGCTACAGGGGCAAAGGTTTCATCATAGTCAATACCTTCTTCTTGTGAAAACCCCTCTACAACCAATCTAGCCTTGTTCTTAACAATAAGCCCATTTTCATTAGTTTTATTCCTAAACACCCATTTAGTGCCTATTGCACACTTACCTGGGGGAAGAGGAACAAGTTCCCACACTTGCTGTTTCTTGAATTGAAGTAGCTCAAGCTGCATGGCTTCAACCCATCCATTGTCTCTCAAAGCAACATGGTAGTTCTTTGGCTCTAGCTGACTGATGAAGAGAGCATAGAAGCAGAAGTTAGACAATTGACTTCTTGTTGAAACACCAGCATTGATATCACCAATAATCTGAGACATTGGGTGATTCTTTAGTTCTTGATAAACAATGAGATCTGTGCAAGTGTTTGTAGGACCTTCAGCAGCAGCAGATGTTGATGCAGACTCTTGAAACCAAGAATTAGATGGTAACTCAAAAGAGGTAGAGGGATCAAAGATCTCATCAGCATTTGTTGTGGGTGGAACTGCTGAAGCTACAGGAATATCAAATTTAGCAGACACAGGCAGTTGGTCACTAAACTTTAATAGGTGAGTATTGATATTATCATCATCATCATGAATACCACCAGGTGGAAGACATGCTGCAGAAGATGATTTATCCACATGATCTGCAACAGCTGGAGGTTGATAAGGAACATATTGCAGTATGTCCAAATCAAACAACTCCACAGGGTTTTGTGGAATCTTGTCCATAGGAGATTCATTAAACGTCTACTCAGGATTCAGATGATAATGAAATCGTTGGTTCTTTATTTCTTTGTAAAAATTTAGCCTGAGTTTCATTATCAAAAGTTGGTTTTTGCTTCGGAAGGTCAAGTTTGTGTTTCATTGTGAGATGATTTCTTTGACCCTTCCTTAAGTCCTTTGACTTATTTCTGTCATTTGTAGATCTAGGAGACCTAGATTGAGTATTATGAAGATGAGGTTTGACAAAATGCATCACAGTAGATGTTTTTGAGATTGGTTTGTGTTGTGGAATTCTCAACCCCTTCTGATTGAAGTAACAATCAGATGTATTGTGATTGTTCATGTCACAGATTGAACAATACTTGTTGAAATAGCAATTTTTGGTGGAGTGATTGTCCATATCACAGATAGAACAATATTGGTTGAAGAAGCATTTATCTGTCTTGTGATTGAACATGTCACAAATATCACAATACATTTGTTTGTTTCTTGAATCAGATTTTTCTTTGAGTGACTCAACTTATACTTTCTTTTGATGAGTCACTTTCTTTTCTTTAGGTGATGAATCAGAATCAGGCTTTTTTGTAGATTGTTTCACAATACTACTCTTGTTCAGTTGTCTGGGTTGTTTCTGTTTCTTCAACCTACTTCTCACCTCTTTCTCAAACTGGTCAAGATGTTCTTTGTTACAGATATCAAACCCAACTCCCTACCTTAATTTGGATGACTAAGGGTCTGATGAAGTTTTATGTGTTGAACTCAGTTTTATAGTTGGTTCTTTTTTAGTGAAACCTTTTCTGATTTGCTTAAATTTTATGGAGATACAATCTCATTATCAGAACTACTCTCAGTAGTGGGTTCACTATTTTTGACATATTTATTTTTCCCTTGTAAAACAGATGGTATGAATTTTATAAAAGGTACAATTGCTTTTACAGGGCTTGATGGTTTTTTTGACAATCACTGTCTTGTCAGAACACTCTTTGATTTTGATTGGGTGTCCTAACTTGATTTTGTCCTCATTGGTTTCAAAATAAACATCAGGTTTGTTTTGAGGATTTGTCACTTGTTTCACTTCTCATTTAGGTTCCACAATTTTAGGTTCAATTGATTCAGAGAGTGATACAGAGTCAGGCATGACAGTGTAATTGTCATTGTATGGTGGAGGACATGAATTGTACCAATCCCTGACATGTCCTTTGGATTCTTTTGTGAATCCAACATTTCTTGCAGCTTGACTGAAGACATTTGAAACTCTTCAAGTTTCACTTCAGTCATAGATTGTTGAGCTTTAGCTTGAGCTAACTTTTCAGTAAGTAGCTCATTTTTAGCTGCAAGATTGTATTTCTCACCATGCAATTTTTCTATGTCAGAAATGAGAGATTTGATTTTGATTTCAAAACTTTTTAGTTCTCTCTTCATCATTTCTGTCTTCACCTTTTCTTCTTTAATTTTATCTGCCAGTTTATGATTATGTTCTCTATACTCTTGTAATTCATTTATGCATTTCTCACTACAAAGGTTAGTTTTTACCTCAGTAGGCATTGCAGATGGTCCATCATTGATATGAGCCATGAGAGCATATTTCTGGAATTGAGGCTTGACTTCCTCAGCATACACACTCCAGTCACATATCCCATCTTGTTTGATCACAAGGGCACTGGCAAAAGGCTGACTGCTTGCATGGCCTTGATTCGTCAGCTGTGGTTGATTCTGATATGTTTGTTGATGATGACAATGATGGTACTGTTGTTGTTGATTGTTTGAGTGATAGCTTGAATTGGGCTGTGAGGATGATTGACCAGGAGAGTTCCTTGAATGGTTGGTTCTTTTAGGAGCATTGCACTCTCCTGAGAAATGGCCAGTCATGCCACAGTTGAAGCATTTTACCTTGAATTTGTCAGATCCAAGCTTGTGTTCTCATTCAGGCTCAATTTTCTTCCTTTTCTGAAGAATTTCTTTGCTCTCATGGCAATCATTGCCATTTGCCACTATAGATCCATCTCCTCAACATCATCAGGATATAATTCTTCTAAATCTTCCTATATTAAACGAGCAGAAGCGAGTCTTCCCCTAAGATATGCTTCAAAACTTGCAACAAAGGCATTGTAGGTTGCCTTTTGCTCTTCTGATTTTAAGTCTTCTCGAGAGATTGTAGGTGCCGTGGAGACTTTTGGTGCTTGTGCTGAAGTTGAATGGTGATTGAATGATGGAGATGCAATGAACCCAGTATTGTTCATTTGATCTCTTGATGAGATGAAGTCATCTTTGTTTGTGATGAAAGCATTTTCAATAGAATGTGATTTTGAAGGGAATTTGTAGGCTTCAGTCACTCTTGGCCCACTCAAATTTTTGCTTCGTTCATCAAGTTCTAAAGCTTCAATCTTGGCTCTCATAATGTCTAGAGTGGTACTCTCAAGATCAAGAGTATTTTTCAACATTGTGACATTTTGCTTCCAGCTTTCAGGCAGATTGTGAAGCATTTCTTGTTGAGTTCTTTAATGTTGTATGAAACACCCATAATTTCCAGGTCATTGACCAACTGTACAAATCTGTGCAGTTGTTTTGATATGGATTCTCCTTTGGTGTGATGGAAGGTTTCATACTGATTGACCAGCTTGTCTTTGTTACTTTCAGCAACTTCACTGCTACCTTCACACATAATTTTGAGAGCATCCCAAATAGCTTTAGCAGTTCCATATTTTTCAAATCTTTTCAGCACATCCATTTTCAGTGTTTGAGTCAAAATAGAGTATGCTTTAAGATCATTTTGATTTTCTTATAGTCATCTTCATCCAGAATTAAGTCTTCAATTGGTATTCTTGCAGTCTTGTACAGTGCAACTTGATCTGTTGATAAAGTAACAGGAATATGTGGACCCTTACATATTGAGATCCAAAAGTCAGGATCTACACCTGTGATATAAATTCTAAACCGTATTCTCCATTGTTTAAACTCAGATTTGTGTTTAAGCATGGGAGGTTTAGGTGTATGACCTAATTCAGAGTAACTGTTAGAATCCATGTTGATTTGTGTAAATATAGATTTAGTTGATTTTAAGATTGATTAAGTTTGATGAGTCTGACTTGTTCAAGCAGTTTTGTTGAGCTTCAGAATGAGTGTTCTTGCTGTTTGACAGGAGTATTCTTGTTGTTTGCTAAGTAGAGATGGTGATATCCACTACTAGCAACTTGATTATGAGATCAATCGAGTTCTATTCCGTCTGTGCGCAGATCTGAAAGAGAATCGAGAGCCAATGCTCTAATACCAATTGACTGGGTTTTAGTAAGAGTGATATTCTTACTGAGAATCGAATATGACAATCAAGTCAATGATAGTGTGGCGGAAACAAACAATCAAAGAACAATCAAGCAAGATAATTACTCATAAATGTTGTTTGTATTGATATATGAATGTTGAAATATTACAGAGAATAATTACAACAAAAATCCTCTATCTATCAACCGTCACCTTAATACGAGGTTAACTATTCTATTTATAGACAAGACAAGATGCCTTTCCAAAATGACTAAACTACCTCTGACCTATTACATCACAAACTAGTCTATGTCTTGATCTGCATCTCTGCTTGTTCATCGCATTGACAAATGCGGATGAGATAATCCGGATCAACATTAGTAAGTTGGTCATCCGCATTGGTTAATGCGGATGAGCAAATACTTGTGCGCATTTGGTTGGTCATCCGCATTGATGATCAAAGTCTTGTCTGCATTTCTTTTGTTCTTCTGCATTAGTCAATGCGGAAGAGTAACTTGTTCAGCATATGTATTATGTCTTCCGCATTAGTTAATGCGGAAGAGTAAACAGTTGTCCGCATCAGATTTTTGTCTTCCGCATTGACTAATACGGAAGATAACACTTGTTATTTTTTCTTGCAGATCTTCATCCGCATTACATCTTGGACTTGTGGGATTCCAGCTGAACAATCATCAATTCACCCATTGAGTTGGCATGTATGATCCTTTCAGGGTGCAACACGAACATTGTGCACGAAGCTGGTTACTGGGCATGAGGTCTCTCTTAGAACTCAGACATTATGCACAAAGCTGACTCCAGTACCTAGAGCAAGCGACAAGGATCCTATACGTATGGTCAATCACAAAGATTAGACCCTAGTGTGCATCCTTCCTGGGTAGCTAAGCCGCACAGAGTTGAGCTAACACCCTTCATTGGGTGTGAACCTCCATACTTTGCTTGCAAGACTTTCTTACTTTCATTTATTCATTATTCATGCCTTCTTTCATTACATTCCTCTTTTTATTATCATCCACTTTACAATACATTATATTTCTCATTTCAATCATAAATATTCAACGTAAAGCCATAACATACCGCATACATCATCAAAAGTAAACTTAATTCTCCCCTGGGAACATCCCAAATCAAAGCCTACATTTCTCCTTTTCACCAAAAATTAGAAAAATAATCTAAGTCTTAGGCGCATGGGCATTATGCGAGCGCATGGCCTTTCAGGCACATGGGGAACACTTAGGCACATGGGGAACTTCTGGGCGCATGGGCACTATTGGGGCGCATGGGCAACACTTAGTCATTCTGGGGAAATTCTAAGCGCATGGGCTCTATGCACGCGCATGAGTGCTTAGGCGCATGAGTGCTTAGGCGCATGAGTGCTTAGGCGCATGAGTGCTTAGGCGCATGAGTGCTTAGGCGCATGAGTGCTTAGGCGCATGAGTGCTTAGGCGCATGACTGCTTAGGCGCATGACTACTTGTAGGCGTGTGGACATGGGGTTTTGGGCTCATGGGCACACTTATTACGTAACAAATGTAGGTCCATAAGTATGTGTACATAATGGTCAAGATGAACCCCGCTGCATCCAAAGAATGTAATTGTTAATGTGTTCGAGAACTGTTTAACAAGTTTAACCAAGTTGACTTGTGTTGACCAAAGTAAACTGGATCGACCCGACGACCTGTTGGTGCCTCAAATAAGTAAAAATATGTTTATTCATGCTCAAATATCTTATATAATGATTCATATAAAGTTTCATATCGAAAATCTGTTTTGGAAAGTTTCTGTTTTGGAAAGTTTCTATTTTTGGAAAGTTTCTATTTTTGGAAAGTATGACGTTGTTACACATGTGCAATCCATTTAAAGATTACGATGTATAGCACAACAAACATCTTAATATACATGTAACACATCCAAAAATAATCATCCACAACATGTTATCATAACCTTAAAATTTCATCATGCCCAAACTTTCCTAAATTAAAAACGTAACACAAGTTGTACGAATTTCATCAAAATTTCCTAGCATGTTCCTATGTCCATTTCAGCATCAATCATATCACTCTAAAATGTTCTACACATATCATACTCATCATACAACATATCGGAACACAAAAGTTTCCATAAATAGCAAGCATGTTCATACGAAGCGTTTTTCACAATTCGATTATTCCCAATTCATTCTTGTCTTCTAAACAAGATATAACAATCATCAAACTAATCAAATATGCATAAATTGCCATATATATACCAAAGTTGCCAGAAATTTTCCTTAATGGAAAGTATCCAAAAACCAAACCAAAATCAAAAGTTCAAAACATGACTTTTCATCCATTAGCATCAACTAACATCATAGAACCATAAATTCAATCCAATTTAATCAAAATAATACAACTTATACAAAAGCCCCAAATTAAAGTTTCCATTATAAGTAAGTCTTGGGTTTTGACCAAACAACACAATTTCACAAAACTAATCCGTACAAACATCATTATATCGAATACTAACACAAAATCAATTATCAATTTCAATCAACTTCGAGTTTTGATTTGTGTTTAGATATCTAGGGTTCATGTTCATCATGATGATCAAAGAACATGAAATCAAACATAAAAACTTACTTGAAATTCTTAGATGATGATCCCTATTATGCGTTGGATGGAAGAAACAATGAATATCACCAACATTATGCAAGAACAAGATCAAAGAAATTGTGATTTGTATGTGGGTGATTTTTTTGTCAAAAATCTGAAGGGGAATGTGAAAAGACGGCCATAAGGTGATTAGGGTTGGGGGATTGGATTTTATACTTTTTATTTTACGTGAAAGGCCCCCGTCTTTTATAAAAATTGTTTTAAAGCTACGCCATTGAACTTTTTCTACACCGAAACCCCCAAATACTCACATAACATCAAAAAAACATTAATAAAATGAAAATATATTTATTTTGCTATTTCAAAGGTTTTTTTTATAATAACTAGGCATTAAAGGCCAAAAATGCATGAAAACATGTAAATGCCAGAAAATTCTCAATTTTCACATCAAAGCTATATAATTAATCACATAATTATATAACATACAATTTAACACCAAATAATATTATTTAAAAACCATTTTGACAAATCACCAACGTTCGGGGATAGACGCACGCACGATTCAGCAATTCTTTGAATTACCGTTACGTGAAAGGTTTGTGAATGTTTGTGCACTAAGTGACACATTTAAATAAACAACATTAAATGCATGAATATACGATCAGAAAACGATGTTTTTGTTGATCAAAAAGTCACCGGAAAATGTCATATCATCCCCTTATTGAAAGAAATTTCATCCCGAAATTTAGCTGACTCTGGTAAAAGACAGATAGAAATTCATGGTTTTCACATCATCCCCTTGTTAAAAGAATTTCGTCTCGAAATTATCAACTGGTAATCTAGGTGCTTAATGGTGCATCTTTGAAAAACTATGAGTATTTGACATTTATATGATTCTTGCAATTTTAGGTAAACTCTAATCCATGTTTAGAGTTCAAGTAAACTTTGAAAAACATGGTCCATTATTTCAATTGGTTCCTTAACCAGACAAAGTTCTCATTCATATTAATCTCGTCTAATGGAGCGGCGAGTGTCTTAATAGACAGACGTTTCTTTGGCTTGAAACCTGTAATACGTTATATACCCCAGTGAGTTCTCTAGGAAATCTGAGTTGTTAATCTACTGGACCAACCCTTTCGACAATCTCAAAAGATCCAACAGTGTGGGTTTAAATTTCATTGTTTTTCCAAAATTAATTAAGTTTTTCCATGGTGACACTTTTAGAAGTACATTGTTGTCGATTAGATATTCAATGGGTTTTTGGCATTAGCCCATTTAAATCCTTTGTCAGTCAGTCGCTGCTGCCCTACGGTAATGAATTTGTACGGGCTTCTTAGGAAAAGTAAGTTAACTTTCCTTCAACTTCTTCCCAACAAATAAGTGATCGACACTTACTTCCATACTGTGTCTTGAGCAGTGCGGCCTTGATCATTGTGTGGTAACTGTTATCGTAGGAAACCCTAATCAAAGGTAGGTGGGTTTCTAACCTACTACCAAAATCAATAACACATGCTCAAAACATGTCTTCTATAGTCTGATTCGTACGCTCACTCTAACCATTAGTTTGTGGATAATACATTATGCACCTATCTAACCGTGTTACAAATAAGCTTTGCAATGACCCTATAAATAGGAAATGAATCAAGTGTCATGATCAAAGATGATGGAAGGATTGACACCTCATGCTAAGAGACCTTTTCTTTTAGATGGGTGCGAGTTAACTTCTTAATTCAATCGGTCATTCTAATATCTAGAAAGTGTGCGGATTTTTCCAAGTGATCTACTATTACCCATAAGGTATCGCATTAGTTGAGAGTTTGAGGTAACTTTATAATGAAATCCATTAAGATCTACACCCACTTCTATTCAAGAATTTATGGCTGTTGGAGTAAGCTAGACGGTCCTTGATATTCCACTTTAACTTTAGAACGAGATAAACACATGCTTACATGCATAACAATATCACCTTTCATAATCTACCACCGGTAAAGAACTTTCAAATCATGGAACATCTTACCTGAACCTTGATGGATAGGATATCGAGTCTTATGAGTTTCATCCATTACAAGCTCATAAATTCACTTATAGAAAAATCCATATTCATTCCTGAACGAATAAATTCCTTTGGATTTTCTCACTAATTGCTTTTCCATGCCTCACATGGACTATGCCTTCATATTCACGTCCTTTAAAACCTCAAGTTGAGCATTATGGATTTTATCAGGTACTATGTTCTGAATGGTAAGCTCTAATGCTCGTACACACTTTGGTTTAGATGTTTCCTTTCGACTTAGGGCATCGGCTACACATTTGCCTTACCAAATAGTACATCATCACATTGTCATAGTCGTTTATTAGGTCGACCCAACAATATTATCTTATGTTCAGCTCCTTCTTTTCAAAGATATACCAAAGACTCTTGTGATCAGTGTAATGATGCATTTGGTACTGTACAAGGAATACCTTTATATCTTATGTGCAAATCAATGACTCTTAACTTTGAGTCATGCTTCATGCAATTCTTCTTATGAACTTTCAACTGCGAGGAAGTCTATTCAATAATCCTCTCGCATTTCGTCAACAAACAACCAAGACCTTTAATGGAAGCACTGAAATATACAATGAAATCATGTATATTCCTCTTGTAGGAATAGTATTGGTACAACAAAAATTTTTTGTTTCATAACATGAAATGTAGGCTCTCGCTTGTCACCCTAATCATATGTGGTACCTTTATGAGTTAATTTCGTAACATATTGAGCGATCTTCATAAACCTCCAATGACTCATCTGTAATAACCAGCCAATCCAAGAAACTATTTTACCTTAGTCAGAGTCCTAGGCATAGCCCATTCCTTAGTGGCTTCTATTCATGTGGATAAATAGGCATTCCTTGTTCGTTAACCACATGACCTAAAATTTGGAGTTCATCCAGAAGTCACACTCCAAAAGCTTGACACACATTTATCCTTGTTTTAGTAATTCTAAACTCATGTTACTCATGCTCCCCTTTATTCTTTGTATATACTGGATTGTCTTAAAAAACATTACGAAATTTGTCCAGGTGGGGTTTACACACTCGATTCATGACATCCATGAAAACAACTGGTGTGTTGGTAAACCACTTGGCATACCAAAAGAAGACTGAAGCTCCCCATAGTAATGACCTCAGTCGAATGAATCCTTTATTTGACAGCTTATGTAGTTACCTATATTGTTCTTGTAGTTCATTCGGAGCTAATATGTAAGGTGCTCTAGCAAAAGGTGAGACTTCATGTGTCAAATTGTTTATGTAGGAAAACCAAATATGATTCGAAGACTGATATCTTAGTGATCGTAGCTAAAAGGGTATTATGACCTTGGTGTAAGTACTTTTTGCCCGTCATATAAGATATGGTGTCTAAGACTGCAACATTCTTCTCGCACTTAACAAATAAGACTTCACCACTACGAAGTGGTATGTGAATGGTCTTTTCATGACATACAATCTCATCTTGGTTCTTAGGCAACCAAACCATTTTAGCATTGTATAGAACTATAAGCGTAATAGGCATAAGATCTATATCTATTTTTTCCGGGCAATCACAATGTACATCCCTTCACAATCTGAGTTGCTTCAATTCGCTTACCATGAGCTAATTATATGATGTTACTAGGTTCCATCCAATTTGAAGCTACATCTAGAAGTTTGCTAAACGGTTACCACGTTTTGGTCATTTTTAGCCTTACCGGGCCTAGTCACGAAGGCTCCACCTTTGGCATTCTATCCATTTCTTTTTTCCATTGTTACTATCCTTATTGCCATTTTTTAGTTGAGGGTAATCTCTCTTGATTTGCCTATATTTGTTCCATTCAAAACAACCTTATGATATTTTAACTTGTCATTGCTATTGGGATTTGTTGTTTCTTAATCATTGAACCTCCCTTCTTTGGCTATATGGTCCATCCTGCCACATCTTTGGCAACAATAATGATCATTGTAGCCATGATGGTGAATGACTTACTCAACATGCCATCCTATTCCTACTTTCTATCAGCTAAGTCATCAACAATATGATGCTAAGCCAGAGTGCTCCAGAAGCACGACCAAGTCAATGAGCTTGTGATATAACCTCATAGTGTGTTGAATTGTTATACGATCAATGACTACAAGCCTTGATTAAATATGAGGTGTTATCCCCTCAATTGACTTCTCATTACACTTGTAGGTTGGAGTTACCATTACATAAAGCAGTCAACTAATGGAAATGGTATTATATTCCTCAATCTCTGACCCTATCATTTTAGCGTTCCAAAATTCCTTTTTTAGCTTCTAGTCTTCATTCCGAGTAAAGTACTCCTCCTCTAGAATTTCTTCACATGTAGTACCAATTATAGTTTAGGCTTCTAGCCCAACTACTCTCTATTCTAATAATACAAGTCTCTATTGTATATCCTGTAGTGTAGCCTTGAGGTTTTTCATCTTATACAATACTCCTTGACTATGCCATCTAATGAATTGTGCCTGTGCATATTTTCCTCGAGTACATCAACCAAAGTTGTGTTTCTTCCCGGTCTCCACCAATCCTTTATTGAGTGCTTCCACATATTCGCTAATGGTGGTTTGATGCTCTGGTATCTCAGTGATCTCACGGGTGCTTCACATACATTGTGAATCTTTCAATCTAACATTGCAATAAGGGTGGCGAATGACTGCTCAATGGGATGAGGTACAAGTGATGATGCAAGATTACAATCAGTTATGTTAGCAGCAAGGGGAAGTGTACGCGCTCCTTCTGAATTCAGCTGCCAGTTTATCGTGTAAACACTTCGAGTGTTGTGTATCTCCCCTAACTCGAATAATGCAGAATATTCCATGTTGTTTAAAGTTATCAGTAGGCTCCATCCGATGCTTATTCGCTTTGATAGGGAGCCTATAAGTGTAGATGAAGAAGGTATGAGTGCAAGATCCTCAACATCTTATTGATTAATGGTGATGCTAGTGACATGGGTGGGGTAGATGATAATGTGGACATCCAATATTGTTACACGTCCATGAAATGATGTGTATGCTTCAAAAATAGTAAACAAATAAGAGTATGTGAAATGGTAGTGTGTGTCTAAGGCTATAGTCTAGATGCAAATGCAATCCTAGTTCTCTATAACCTATGGCTCTGCTACGAATCTATAACACCTCACCCCTCACACCAAAAGTATTGTACGCTTTGCTCATAGGGAGCTCACGGATTTGCTTTTGTTTTCCGGGTGTAAAATTCCCAAGGAGGTCACCCATCCCTGGATTGCTCCCACCTAAGCATGCTTAACTGTTGAGTTCTCATCTCTTCCACAGTCAATATGCCCAAAACACGTTGCTGCTGTTAGAGGCCAAACATTCTTTATGAATATGGATTCTCTCCTGTCAATGGCTGATGTTGGATATGTGTAGGGTGTCACAAGTACCCCTTGTTGGACTCATCATGCTCGATGAGCCCGAGAAGTCACCATCGTTGGTGAGGTATGTCCCACACCCCGAACGACACAAAATGGCTTTGATACCAATGTGTGACACCCTCAAAATCCACCAGCGAGGTTCTATCATGAGGTGTGTGACAAACCTGGACTCAGACACAGTCATATCAAATGGCACTATATGTGTTTTAAAATAAGCATTTGATCTTAATCGAAGTAAAACACATATGTATATGTATCATTACGGAAGCGTAAATGTTTGAAAAACCATAAGTAATAAATGCTTAAAACAAAGCGCCTACTGGAAAAGTAGTAAATGTAAATGAAGTTTCATTTAAATGAAAAAGATGATGCATGAACCTCATATATGAAACCCTAGCCTTAAGCGTGGCTGCAACCGAAGAAAACATGATAAACTGTGTCAACACAAGGTTGGTGAGTTCACACGTTTAAATAAGTAAACATGTTTGAACATTTGCTTGGTAAAAGTAAATAAAGGTATACCATAGGTAGCTAGCCTATGTATCGAGTTACATAGCGTTTCGAACCGAATTGACTATTTGTGAGTTGTTTGCCTTCCACCATGTCTTTTCACAAAAAAATGGCATGTCTTTAGGTCAATTAAACACCCATTTGACCTTCGATCAAGTTAGCGTGACTAACATGGGTGGGGTTTGTCAAACCCAGTAGTACTACTCAAAATTAACTTGCTAATCCGTTATTAACGGTTCGAGTGTGTAAAGACTTGTGTGATAATGTGTGCACTATTTTAGCAGGCAATATACCAATAATACTAAAACCAGACAAATAGAATAGTTTGCATGTTTCTCCTCCAAAAAGGAAAGTAAGTAAAAGTGGGGCCTTGAAGACTCACCTTAGATGTGTAAGAAAAATATGAAGTGAAAGAGCCAAATATAAACACCCGATTATTTTTAAAAGTTATCAAAGAATGAATAAAAGTGAAGGAAAAGAAAGAGAAGCTACAAAACCCAAGTTCAGGGGTTAAAAGTGTCAAAAGGACAAAAACTTTCAAAATTTGTGAATAAAGGTGGTAAGGCCGCCTAAATAGTAACACCGCACCTTTTCATTCAGATTTTGTAGAGATATAAAGAAAGAGTAGAAATTCTTGGGTTTTTGATGAACAAGAAGAAGGAATCCGAATTCAAGATAAGAATTTGGTGTTTTTGATTGTTCTTAACCGGCTTTCCCTCGGTTGTATGCTTATGTGTGTTTGTGAGTTCGGGTGTGTGTGTTTTTGTTGGGTTTTAGGTGTTGAACTTGTAGCAAATGGGTTCTGAAGGAAGTCATACCCAAAGAGCTGCTAAGGTGAGTTCCAAAACCCCTTTTTACTTGTTTTAAACTGATTTGGGGTTGGAAATGCATGTATGAACATTTTTATAACATGGGTTTTCATCTATATGTATGTGTGTGAATGTGTTTGTGGGTGGGGTTTGATTTGGATGTTTTTATGATGATGATGATGTTATGAATGTGTTTCTATGGCTTAGAATGTAAGATTTAAGCCTAAAACATGTTAGATGATGATTGGGGACTGAATTTAGTTGTTCAAGTGTGACATAGACTGCCCATGTGCCAAAATAGTGGCCCATGCGCCCAACGGTAAAAACTGCCTAAGTATCCACATGCGCCCAAAACCCCATTCGCCCAAATAGTAGCCATGCGCCAGGAAAAGCATGAATTTGGCTAAGTTTCTAGACGCCTAGAAAGCCCATGAGCCAAGGCACTCATGCGACTACACAGTGCCCATGCGCCTAGAATTTGCCCAGAATGACTAAGTGTTGCCCACGCACCCAATAGCGCCCATAAGTTCCCCATGGGCCTGAAAGGCCATGCGCCTGCATTGTGCCCATGTGTCTAAGACTTAATTTATTTTTTGATTTTTAGGAAAAAAAGTGAAATGTAGGCTTTGACTTGGGATGTTCCCGGGGGTGAAGTAAATTGACTTTTGATGATGCATAGGGTATGTTATGGCATGTATGATGATTGCTATGTCATGAATGATCGTGCCTTTTATGGTGATGTTTTGTATGGTTATGTTTATGTTCCTTGTTATGGAAGATAATGAAAAAGAACGTAATGAAAGAGTTCATGCATTATGAATGAATGAAAGTACGAGTCTTGCAAGCAAAGTATGGATGTTCACGCCAATAAAGGGTGTTAGCTCAATTGTGTGCAGGTTTCCTACCCCGGAAGGATGCACACTGGGGTCTAATCGTTGTGATTTACCATACGTATGGGATCCATGCGCTTGTCCTAGGTACTGGAGTTAGCATTATGCACAATGTTCGAGGTCTATGATAGACCTCAGGCCCAGTAACCAACTTTGTTCACAATGTTTAGGGTATAGCATATGGCATTGGTCCGAAATGAAAGAGAAAAGATAGTGATGAGTTTACTTGCCCTAGGTACTGGAGTCAGCTTCGTACACAATGTTTGGGGTACTGTACATGTCATCAGAAGTAACAAACGTACGAAAGAAAAGTAAGGAAGTTTACGAATGAAAGTGAATGAAAGTGAATGATAATGATGTAGGATGAATGAACGAAAGTTAACGAACGAATGATGAAGACAATAATGATATTATCTATGTCTATGTATGACGCTTGATAGCGTAAGAATGTAAATAATGGTTTAAACGAAAGTAAAGTATGTCTTATTTTAAAGCTAGAACTCAACTAGCAACGCTGCCTTTTATTTGTTTCCATTTGGCAGGTGATGGTTGCTGAGGAGGGCACGGGGCGGCTACTTGGATCATTTTGGATGGCATTCTTCTTGTATAATGTTTTTCATTGTAATGTGAACGATATTTTGTAATGAATGTTGTATTATTTTGCCAAAGAAATTATAATGAAATGAAATGAAATGGTTGTTTAAATGTTTCTGCTGTAATGTTTTATTAAAGTTAATGTAAATATATGTTTTATGTGTGATGATTGACCAGTTATGAGCGTCTCAGGAACGGGGCCTCAAGAGTTGGTATCAGAGCCAAATTTTAAGTGACACGGGTAAAATTTCAAAAGAAACCTAAACTTAAACTGAAAACTGGACGAAAGGGAAGGGATGTTAGTCCGAGTAGCTACATGCCATTAGGTATTTTCTTTAATGTTAACCGGTATTATGTGCATATGTTATGTGGTTATATGCCTTTAGTAGATTTAGATACTGATGTAGTGAGGATAGAAAATGCTTGGGGTATGAAAATGAAGGGATCGAGATCTAGTTTGATCAATTAGATTAGGATTTGCAGCAGAATAACACACGAATTAGACGAAATTATAGCAAGAATGATATGAATATTCAATCAAACAGTAACGGTTATAGAGAGAGAGTTTTCTACAAAGAGAATGTTTTCATTCATGCACAAGCTTCCCATGAAAAGGAAATTAGGTCAACATTCCTTTTATAAGGAATGTGACATCAACTGACATCACTTAATAGTGACATCTAACTGATTTATACAAACAACTGAAAGTAAACTAAACTATTGGAGATGTCCAAAACAGCTGAGGACACCTTCACTAAAAGCTAAGTATAAGCTAACATTACAACTACTGAAGTTATAACATCTCAAGGGTAAGAACTTCAGATGTTTTACATAATATAAAACTACTGATTACAAACTACTAAAATGTAAACCATCACAACTACTGAAGAGAACTACTTCAGCTGTTGTGACAACTTCTGAGAACTTGGTCTTCAGACTTTGTCTTCAGCAGTTGTCTTCAGACTTTGTCTTCAGACTTTGTCTTCAGTCTTTGTCTTCAGACTTTGTCTTCAGACTTTGTCTTCAGCTGTTGTCTTCAGACTTTGTCTTCAGTTGTTCTAGACCACTTCAGTTGTTTTGATGTGTGTGGGACTTAAATGTTTTTCTTATCTGGCTCATTGGTTCTTTTGGTCCAACAAACTCCCCGTGAACCAATGCAGCCAAAACCTTTAAAATTATTGAGGTCCCACTTATTGGCAGAAAAATTATCTGGATCAGCTTAGAAATCTTCAATATAAGCTCAGGCCAGGAAGAGATTTCATAAGGTTTGATTGGCAAAGGATGAATGGGAACTCTGTCTTGGGGAATTGGACACAGAGCTATTACCCCATGCATGAAATCTACTTCCCAATGATAAGTCTGTAAAACTCTCTAACATAGGCCTCAAGGAAAACAACTTGTTCTTCCATTGTGAGTTCTTCAGCTCCACTTTCAAAGAAGAACTCAGGCCCATAGTACTGAGATAAGTACTTAATATGCTTTCCATTTTTCAGCTCCACAGTTGTTATTTCTCTGTATGCAAACTCATCAGGATGAGTGCCTTCAAGCAATAACTGGAGCTCATTTCTTCTTATTTCTTCAAGCTTCTTGTAGATTAACCCTTCTTTACCATTTTGTTTTCTAGTAAAGTTTGTGGAGTCATCTTAGACTTGTAAGCTCTCTTGAAGTCATCAAGGATTTCCCAGGGTGACCCTACAATAGCCAGCATTATCATAACATCTACAATCTTCTTTACTTGGCCATTGTATCTGCTTGGAATCTTCTTTTATGAATTCTGTCACTTACTCTGGCGTCGGCCAAATTCTCACTCTCTTTTTCTGATATTGAAATGTAAATCTGAGAGCATACAAGCTCTGAGTATGTTTCTTGATAGCTTGTATGGATGAAGACTTGGGAAACTCTTCATTAATCATCCTTAACAGCTGCACATCATGTTGTTTGTGTTGTTTTATTCTTCAAGTTTAACTTTTACCATTTGCCTTTTGAAGTCAGGTGTGATTGTTGTTTGTTGACTCCTGGGCTCAGGCATCTTTATTTTAAGAACAGCAGAGATTGGCAGACTATCATCCTCATCATCTTCTTCTTCTTCTTCCATCCTCAACACCCTTCTCTTCCTCTTAGGTGCATCATTGGTAGTGGGTGACTAGGTTTCTTGGGTAAAGGATTTGGTTTTGAGGGTTGTGAAGTTGGTTGTTTTGGTTTGGGTGATTGTGCAGGCTGCTCTAGCATCTTGGATATGAGTGAAGCTTTGGATAATTTTGCCATATCAGTCCTTTTCCCAGCACCAGCTTCATCAAGAGCTTCTATGATCAATCCTTTGTTAAATACTTTAGAAGAACAGATTCTGGTGGTTATCTCCAAAATAATGTCTTTGGACCATGACTTCACTTCAATGATTGATCTGCCCAAATGTTTTGATATAAATCTTGCCATAGCTTCCAGCCTTTCCCTTTCTTTCTCACTCTAACTTGCCCATCTTTGTTCAATCTCTTGAATATCTAAGCTTCTGATTTCAGAGTCAAGTTTGGCAGTGTCAAATCCTTGTCTGAAGAGTTGATCAATAATCTTATCCATAGATCTGCTATGTTGCTCATCAGCTTCTTTGATCAATTCTTCTAATTGTTTCTCACCTTCATTCTTTTCAGAGCTTTTCTTCCTCTTGTAGGTGATCATTTCCTTTTCTTTCTTCTCTTTTTCTTCTTCCTCTTCAGCTCTCTTTCTTTTGTCTACTTTCACTGACTTAGACTCCCCGTTTTTGGTTGCATTCGGTTCAGGGGTGTGAATGTTAGAAAGTCTCTTAGAAACAGCACATCAACTAAGGATTGAAGATTTGAGGAAAGCCTCTTATCAATGGCTTGATGTACAGTGTTTGTGATTATGGAAGTGATGAGAGGTAAGGATGATTGAAAGGTAGCAACCATTAGCTCAGAAGGGTTCTGTCCCTGAGACATGGTGCCTGAATAAGAGGCTGGTGGGAAATTTGTTGGGAGTGGCTCAGTGTTTGGGATAGTTTCAGGAGAAACTGCCATCTGTGGGTGAATGTAGGCAGATGGACTTGATTCTTGTGACATTTTGGCAAGCAGTTCTTGTAGTCTACATACCGCAGTCTCAAGAATGGTGTTATGGGCGAGAACATCAAAGAAAAAGCCCAGGTCATCATCAGTCTTTGCTGAATCATCTGACCTCCTGATGAAATCAGGATGAAGTTGTGCTGAGTGTAGATCAGTATTCACATGTGCCCCTATTTCTTGGAACTGTGGACTTCCTGCCTCAAGATTATATCCTTCATTGGCAGTTTCCTCTGGTGAGGACTTAGAGATGATACCATCTTCATCCTCATCATGTGCCGAAACAGGAGAAGAGGCAACCTCACCAGATGTTCTAATCTCCTCCTCTACACAGGGAGATTGAAATCTGTAATCCCTATGCCGTGGGTTATCAGCCACATTATAATCCTCTCCCTCGACTGTTGAGGTTATCCTGTGGTAATAGGCTTCTGGGGAGGGGTAGAGGAATGTAGTTGAGTCAGCACTTGTGCAATAACCACAGTTGGGCTTGTAGGGGTGGCTTTAGTGGGAGATAGGTGTGAAGAGGATTGCACCTGGGGTGAATGGTGCTCTTCAATGGCAATCCTCAAGTGAGAGAGATTCCAGTAATGTGGTTTCCCCATTTTTGGTTGCATCAGGATCCTGTTGAGAGGATACCTGAGTGGTTTCAACTGGTAGAGTCCTGGAAACTACAGGGGGATTACTACCCATAGTTTCATCCTGCCTTTGTGTTGCAAGGGCATCATCAGGGGACTCAACTCCCTGAGTAGCCTTTTTGGTTTGTTTGGAATGTGGTTTGGAGGATGAGGCTGTGGGTACCTTCTGGTTGGGTTTTAGCAGTTTGGCAGCCTCTTTATGGTGTGGGTCAGAGTTGTGCCTGGAGTATACCTTTGCCAAAACGACCACAGCAGGGACTCCAAGGCCACAGGGCCATCAATTGTAACTGATTCATGATTATGGCCATAAGAACCTTGGATATAATAGCCATCTGTTAGCCTAGGTTTCATTGCCAGATCTTTTAATTCAAAAATATAATTTCAGAAAAATTTAAGCTTTGGCGTTCAAGGATAGAATACAATACCTGCCGCCACCTGGATGACATTGATCCATGAAGAGGTTTTGGGGGCAAGGAAACAATGATCATGTGGAAGATTAGGCGTTCAGCATCATAGAAGTGCTTCTTTAGAATGGTTGTAGCACTTAGGTCGCCCGCATATCTATGGCTGATGAATGATAGATCAATGGTGCCCTTCGGGTATTTGGTGACAAAAGTGGCATCATTCAGATCTAGCATTTGGCAAATGATAGCAGGAGTGATTACCACCTTCTTCTGGTTTACAAATGACTAGAGAGTGATCGCGACATCATTCTGACCGGTATGGATAGTGACATTTGTCTAGAATTGGCGAAGAGTATCGGGATAGATGGTTGGATTCAGAAGAAAAGCAGTTCGATACGGGGAATCAACCATCAGATCAATGGCCTCATCAAACTTAGTCCAAAAGGCTGATTTTGTGAAGTAGGCAACACAGTTGTGTCGTGGTTTGATTTGCATGGTCGCCATTAATGGAAGATGAACATTCAGAAATCGATTTATGAAAAGTTTTAAGTTAGGGTTAGGTAGTTATAGGATATGAAACGGCTGAAAGAAAACAACTGAAAGTGTTGGTGTTAGTCATCAGTTGTTAGAAAACGACTAAAGACATGGTTTTAACTTTCAAATGTTGTAAACAACTGAAGACTTGGTGTTTGTCATCAGTAGTTGAAAACTACTGAAGACTTGGTTTTGGCTTCAGTTGTTTTGAAATGAAACAGCAGTTGTTTGAAACAATTGAAGAATAAAATTACTCATCAGTTGTTGTCGTCAATTCACATATCTCAGTTGTTTCATTGACCTTAACACTTACTCAGCAGATTATCTGATCTTCACATGTTTCATTGGTCATCAGTACTTATCTGTTAGAACAAACTTCAGTAGTTGTAACCACATAAGTACTATGCAACAAATAAAGTACTTCAGTACTTTTTAGTAATTTAGTCTTCGGTAGTAATAAAAACTGTTGAAGATAAAATAACTTCATACCTATTTTTCACAGCTGTATACTCATGCTCATCAGTACTTATGAGCTGAGATCATCAGTAGTTGTCAAATCATTCAAGCTGCAGCATACCAAGCCTTAGCACTAGATTTTGGAAAGTTGCACTGTCCAAAGGCTTAGTAAATATATCTGCAAGCTCATCAGCACTAGGAACAAACTTTGGATCAATCAGACCTTTTTCATAACAATCCTCATAAAATGATGTCTGATCTCAATATGTTTGGTCTTAGAATGCTGGACAGGATTCTTAACAATACAACGAGCTGAAGCACTGTCCATCAGTAAAGGAGTCTTAGTCTCTGTAATATCATAATCCAGTAATTGATTTTGAAGCTAGCGTATTTGAGATGTACAACTTGCAGCAGCAATGTACTCTACTTCGGCAGTGGATGTAGCAACAGAAGTTTGTTTCTTACTCTGCCAAGAAACTAAACAGTTTCCTAGAAATTGGCATCCACCAGAGGTTGATTTTCTTGTTAATTTACACCCTGCATAGTCACTATCAGAGAAAGCAACTAATTTACAAGAGTGCCCAGTGGAATACCAAAGTCTTAGAGATTGAGTTCCTTGCAAATATCTAAAGATCCTTTTGACTGCAATCATATGAGATACTTTAGGTGCAGCCTGAAATCTAGCATAGACATAAGTTGCAAACATAATGTCTGGTCTAGAAGCTGTAAGGTACATCAAGGAACCAATCATACATCTGTAAAGAGTTTCATGAACTGCTTTACCTTTCTAATCAGCATCCAGTTGTGTGGTGCTGCACATGGGAGTAGAACAGGGCTTATAATTTTATAAATCAAAGTTTTTCAATAAATCCTTTGTATATTTTGACTGATGAATGAAAGTTCCATCAGCCTTTTGTTTGATTTGCAACCCCAGAAAGAACTGTAATTCTCCCATGGCACTTATTTCAAACTTTTGTTGCATCAACTTAGTAAAGGCTTCACATAACTGTGGATCAGAGGATGCAAAAATGATATCATCTACATAAATTTGAACAAGGAGATTATGCATGCCTACTTTCTTAATGAACAAAGTTTTATCTATGGAGCCTCTAGTGAAATTATTTTGAAGAGAAAGTTAGACAGTGTTTCATACCAGGCTCTGGGAGCTTGTTTTAGCCCATAAAGAGCCTTATCAAGCTTATACACCTAATCTAGATGTTTATGATCTTCAAAACCTGGTGGTTGACACACATAAACTTCTTCTTTTATTTTACCATATAAGAATGCACTTTTGACATCCATTTGAAAAACTTTAAGATTATCGAAAGCAGCATAAGCTAAGAACAATCTGATTGCCTCCAGTCTGGCTACAGGGGCAAAGGTTTCATCATAATCAATACCTTCTTCTTGTGAAAATCCCTATACAACCAGTCTGGCCTTGTTCTTGACAATTTGACCTTTTTCATCAATTGTATTCCTAAACACCCATTTAGTGCCTATTGCACACTTACCTTGGGGTAGAGGAACCAGTTCCCACACTTGCTGCTTTTGAAACTAAAGAAGCTCAAGTTGCATAGATTCGACCCATCCATTGTCTCTTAATGCAATATAATAGTTCTTTGGCTCTTGCTGACTCATGAAGAGAGCATAGAAGCAAAATTAGACAATGACTTCTAGTTGAAACACCAGCATTGATGTCACCAATGATCTAAGACATGGGGTGATTCTTCAATTCTTGATACTCAATAAGATCTATGCAAGTGTTTGTAGGTGATTTAGCAGCAACAGATGGTGATCCAGACTCTTCAAACCTAGAATGAGATGACAATTCAAAAGAAGTAGAGGATCCAGAGATCTCATCAGCATTTGTTGTGGATGGAGCTGCTGAAGCTACAGGAACATCAAGTTTAGTAGACTCAGGCACTTGATCACTAAAACTTGCATTTATACCAACAGATGGATAACTAGTGGCAGAGGATGATGGATTCACAGAATCTGCAACAGCTGGAGACTGGTAAGGAACATATTGAAGTATGTCCAAATCAAATAACTCCACAGGGTTTTGTGGGATTTTCTCCTTTGGAGATTCATTAACCTTTACATGCAATGTTTCTTCAACAATCTTTGTTCTACAATTAAAAACTCTGTATGCTTTGCAAGTAGATGAATACCAACAAAGTACCCTGCATCCACCTTTGCTTCAAACTTCTGAAGTGGATCCTTTGTGTTGAGAATAAAACAAGGACACCCAAATGCTCTAAAGAAGGAAATAAGAGGAGCCAAATGATGTAACACTTCATAAGGAGTCTTCATCAACCTTTGATTTACTAACACTCTATTTTGCCCATAGCAAGCTATGTTAACAGCTTCAGCCAAAAGGTTAGTGGCAAACCAGAATCAGCCAACACTAACCTTGCAGCTTCAATAAAGGTCTTGTTCTTCTCTCTACCACTCCATTTTGTTCAGGACTCTTGAAATGCTAAACTGCCACTTGATTCCCTTAGAGGAATAGAATTCATCAAGTGTGTGATTTTTAAATTTTGTGCCATTATCACTCCTCACACACTTGACAGAAAGAGAGTACTGCTTTTCCACATGCAACACAAAGTAGATGATGATTTGACCAGCCTCATATTTTGAATGTAAGAAGAAAGTCCATACAAATCTGGAATAATCATCCACAATTACCAAACAGTATTTTTTCTTTGCCATGCTCATCACTCTTACTGGACCAAAAAGATCGATATGCAGTAATTGCAAGCAGGCAGTTGACTTTGGTTCTTCTATTGGAGGGAATTACACTTTATGTTGCTTTCCTTTTAAACAAGCAGAGTAGTTGCCATCACATTTGAACTCCTTTGATGGCAGACCTCTCACTAAACCATGATGGATGAGATGGTTCATGTTTTTAAGATTCACATGACCAAGCTTTCTGTGCCATAGTTTAGATTCCTGAGGAGAGGCCTTGGAGAACAGACATGGATGGCCTTTTAGATCAATTTTCTTTGATAAATCTAAGGCATATACTCTTCCAATCCTGTTGGCCTTCAGGAGAGTATATTCATTTAATATCTTGTCAATTATTCTCAAAACATTGGAAGACAGAATCCGACAATTCTGACTGGTGAAAAGTGCAACATGCCCTTTATCACACATTTGACTGACACTCAACAAATTGTACTTGAGATTCTCCACATGATTAATATCATCAAACCTTATTTCACCATTTGAAACAAAGCCTTTGCCGATGATGTAACCTTTAGCATCATTACCAAAAGATACAAATCCCTTCTTTCCTTGAGAGTAGTCGTGAAGAAGAGAACTGCTCCCTGTCATATGCATAGATCCTCCACTGTCCACATACCAGATGCTTCTATGGCATGCTGAAGAACCCTGCATTTGTCATAACAAACTAATTAGCTTTTTAGACCCAAACCATTTTGGTATTGGGTCTGTTCTCATCAACAGATTTAATACTAACTGATTTGTCATGATTAACAGCCTTTGAAGATGGAGATGGTGCTGAAAAGGATTCCTTTGATTTGGCTTAGTTTTCCTTTTCAGTGGTTTAATCATAGGTACATCTATTTGGTTAACTCTCCCCAATAGATGTTGAACCATGATAACAAGTTGTGTTTGATTGGTTGTTAAAGCCTTCAGTTCAGCAGACACATCAGTACTTGTTTTTGATTGGTTCCTGTGACTCACCATGTCCTCCTTTTTGAAAGACACAGCCGTAGTCTGTTGTTTTGATACTCCTTGAGGAATATTTTTAGCTGTTTTATGATAAACCACTTCCTTCTGTTTAGATTTTTGTGAAGACTTTGGTTTATCAGTTTAAGATGTTTGTGGCACAAACTTGGTTTCAAATTCATCTTTCATTTTATTAATTTTCTTTTTAATGATTTTATCTTTGTTAAATTTGGAACCCTTTCTGTACCAACATTCATCAGTGAGATGATTGAATAGACCACATAATCCACATGGCTTTTTCTTCATCTTTTGTTGTTCAACTACTGAAGAAGATGAAACTACTGAAGGTGTGTTCTTTAGTACTTTCTCCTTTCAGTACTTATGTGAAGTACTGAAGGATTTGTAACAACTAAAGACTTGTTCTTCAGAAGTTTTCGATCAGTACATTTGGATATCCTGATAGACTCTTAGTAGTTGTCAAACATGTTTGTTTTCATTTGGTTTGAAATGTTCTTCACGTGTTGTTACTTGCTCTTCAATACTTTGAATACCTTGTGAAACAACACCTAAAGTGCTCAGCTTTTCTTTGATCATGTGTTCATCAGCAGTAAGACCATCAGCAGATTGATTAGCTACGATACTATTATTGACTTCATCCTCTGATTTTGCATTATCACTTGAGGATGAGACACATGATGATGTGGTTTAGGAATTGATTTCACCTTCAGATTTTACTTCTGTCTTGGGAGTAAAATCTGTAGGAGGTTCAGTATGATTATATCCAATCCCAAACTTCACATTTGAAGCTGTTTGTGTTGGATTCTATGTGCCCAAGACACTTAGAATATTGATGTGGTTAGTACGTGATGATCCAAGTCGGGTTATACCCAATAACAAGCTTAGCAAACACCAATTAATGTTTAATTGATGATATGATCATGCAATTAAATGTTTAAACCAATTCAGAAAATGGGTTTTCTAAACAAATTGCATAAGAGGTGGAACAATTTATAAGGATAATTTGTTGATGAATTATTGTTATTCTTGTCATTTAAAAGGAGTTTAAATAACACTAATAATATATGAGTGTACTTTAATTAAAGTGTTTAATTAAAGAATACATATGTCACATTTATAAATCAATTCTAGAAGGTGACTTTTTATTGTGTGACATGTGACTAGTTCATTTTGTGTTGTGATCATTTTAAAGGAGGGAAAAACTCTTTTATTTTAAACTTTTGGCCGCCCCTTAAGGTCATTGGACCAACTTTGTGTCTTGAAAACACACACACTCTTAACTAGTCATACACTCAATTCATTCATCTATTCCAATACATGCAAAACACAAAAATCTCTCCTCTCTCTCCCTTTCAAGTTACGGAACAAAGCAGCAGTATTGAAGCTCTTGGAGAACGATTTTTGTGTTCTTTTTGGTGGTGTTCTTCCTAACAAGAAGGTGTCTTGCAAGGAGCTTGGGGGTAAACACACTTGAGGGCTTTTTCCTTGGAGTCTTGGCCAAGATTTGAGCATCCAAATCTTTCTTCCTTGGTCGTTTTTGCTGCTGGAAGAAGGTAGTTATCACAGCTCATTGAAGCTGTGATTTTATGTTGTTTTACATATGCTAATAGCTTGTTCATTCACATATTAAAGATCCTATTGATTTGGGTTTTTGTTTTCATCTCAAAACAGCTTTTAGAACATGAACTTTTCAGATTATAAACATGTTATAATCCTAAACCTTCGCTGCGTTTTCTGAAAGTATAAAAGGTTAAACTATGTTTTAGTGTTCTAACAAACCCTTCAATGGCATCAAGAGCCGGTTATGTGGATGACTTGCTTGTTTTGTCTTTAAAATTGGTTTTAAGGAATGATTATAAGCTTAGTATAGGCTGATTTTGGGCTGCTAAGTTCATATGATATGAAACCCCAATCTTTCAATGTCATATCACACATGCTTGTGATTAAACTTCGAAAGATATACATGTTTGTTATTTGTTTTGTTTGGACAAAATAAAACCCGAAATTTCAGTTTATGTTGGCTGAAATTTCGTGGTTTTAAGTGGGGTTTTCATTATATTTTGGATGATATGATAGATGCTTGTTTTAGTGCATAACCTAGCCATTGACCTTGTGATTGTTTGGATGTTTGTAATGGTTGTATTCATTCATTCAATTGGGTTGTATTATTTGTTGTTTGTGCTTTGTTTCAAATGTAATTTATTATTATTGGGTTGTAATAAATAGATTAGGTGTATTTTCATTTTACTAGATATCTTGTATTAGGACTTTATATCTTGTAATATGAAGACTTACACATTGGAAGCACAGAGGAAGGTCATGAAAGAAACATGGAGCATTTTGGATGCGGTTTCAAGTGGGAGGCTTTTGGATGTTTTCTATTTGCTTTGTTTGTGACCCTTAGGAATGTCCTATGGACCACACTTGTGATGGAAAACAAGTGTGGACCACTTTAGATGCTATGGTTATGCACATATACACATATGGTTGTTTATGTTTATGCTTGGTTGATTGTTTGTTGTTTGATTGTTTGGTTGATATTTGGATATTCATAACAAACTCATTAACAAACTTAACAAGCTGAAAATTGATGGTTCGTAAAAGTTTATATAAAGTTAATAAAATGGTTTAATGATTTTAAAGATTAAAATAGGTTTTAATCAAAGAACCATAGGGTACCTTGTATTTGAAAGCATGCAAATACAAGTACATAGAGTTTTCTAAACTAGAATTATGAAACCTCTAAACATTTCAAAAACAAGATCAACACCGTCCTTTTACACAACACTTGAGTCACTTGGGAACTCTTAGTGGGATAAAGGTCACCTAACCATTTTGAGGGAACTTGTGACTTGAGATGAGAATGCCTTATTTATGGGATAAAGGTCACCTAACCACTTGTTTTGGCAAACTTACACGTAGGTGTAAGTAGGGTATCTTGATTGCAAATCATGTCAAATGGATCACCTACGATGTGGTTTCCAAATGGTGTTGATGGGATTAACATGCCGACTTTACATATGATGTTTTAAGTCGATCCCATATTTCTAGAAGTTGCAAATGGTTGCAATCGTCAAACGTTGACCACCTTATTAATTAAAACGTGGGATAAAGGTCACCTAACCACAATTTAAATGTAATGTTGGGTTCTAGATTTTAATATGAAAAGACCTTGAAAGGCATTTATTATTAAAATTACAATATCGAAAATACTAAAATAAAACTTTGTTAAAATTTTGTAGATGGCCTCAAACAATGATAATTCCGATAACTCATCCGCGTCCAACCAGTCTCTACGAGCGATCCTCCAAAAGGAATGTCTAAATCATAACAACTTCATCGATTGGTATCGAAACTTGAGAATCATTCTCAAGCAAGAGAGAAGATCGTATGTTTTAGACGACCCTATCCCCGATCAACCTAGCGAGGATGATGAGGAGGCCTATAACGATTGGCTGAAATACACTGAGGACTCCGTCCAAGTGTCTTGTCTCATGCTAGCGAGCATGACTCCAGATCTCCAAAAGGAGTATGAACACCACGGAGCTTACGACATGATAACCCAATGAAGGAAACGTTCCAATAGCAAGCAAGGGTTGAGCGCTTCGAAACGGTTCGAGCACTCCATGCATGTCGTATGGACGACAACCAATCTGTTTCATCTTATGTACTTAAGATGAAAAGTCACATTGACCGCCTCGAGAGGCTAAATTGTCCCGTCTCGAAGGAATTGGCCACGGATTTGATCCTAAATGGCCTTACTAAGAAGTTCGAGACATTCGTGTTGAACTACAACATGAATGCATGGGACAAAAGCATTGGTGAGCTTCACTCAATGCTCAAAACGGCCGAGGCGGCCATGGGTAAAAGGGTTTTACCCGTTCTCACCATCAATGAAGTTGGGAACAATAAAAGGCCTCGTCCCGCACCCAAGGCAAAGGTTGCAAAGGGTAAGGGACCCGCTTGGGGAAAAGGGAAAGGGGTGGCAAGGGTGTCACCCAAACCACAAGAGAAAAAGCAAAAGGTTGCTACTAACAACCATGGTTCAAGTGTGGGGAGATTGGACATTGGGCAAGGAATTGTCCTGTCCATCTCCAAGAGTTGAAAGCAAAGAGGGATGCTGGGTAGACCTCAGGTACAATATACATGATCCATATTGATTTAAACATGATATCCTCTAACACATGGGTATTAGATACCGGATGTGGAACTCACATTTGCAATTTGTTGTAGGGGTTCAAAAGAAGTAGTGACTTCAAGAAAGGGGATGTAAGCCACTACATGGGCAATGGGGCTAAAGTTCAAGTTGAAGCCCATGTGACTACATCTTGAAACTTCCAAATGGTTTGGAAGTGATTTTGAACAATGTTTTGTATGCTCCTAGTTTGACTAGGAATATTATCTCTGTAGCCCTGTTAAAACAATTTGGATATGTATTATCATTTGTTGAAAAAGATATTCATGTTTCTTTTAATGGTATATTCCATTTTAAAGCTATTCCCATTAATGGTATTTATGAATTGGTTCATGAAAATACTTTAAATAGCTCATTGTACCAAACTAACACCAAGAAACTCAAGTTGGACTTGAGTGATACCTATCTTTGGCATTATGGTCTTGGCCATATATACAAGAAACGTTTACAAACCCTTCAAAAGAATGGTCTTTTAAAAACAAATGAATGTGATTCATTTGATGTTTGTGAATCTTGTTTACAAGGTAAAATGACTAAGCACCCTTTAGCGGAACTAACGAAAGGGCAAAAGATTTATTAGGAATCATACATTCGGATGTATGTGGTTTTTAAGCCAATGACTAGGAATGGTGAAAGATACTTCATTACCTTTACCGACGATTATAGTCGCTATGGGTATGTGTACTTATTAAGACACAAAGATGAAGCTTTTGAAATGTTCAAAATCTTCAAGAATGAGGTGGAAAATCAACTCAACAAGTCAATTAAAGTTCTCCGTACCGATAGAGGAGGTGAATACCTAAGTGATGCTTTCCAAGATCATCTTAAGAGTTGTGGGATTGTCTCACAACTTACTCCACCTGGAACACCACAACACAATGGTGTGTCTGAGAGGAGGAATCGAACCTTATTGGATATGGTCCGATATATGATGGCTAGAAGCACATTACCTCTATCATTTTGGGGTTTCGCTTTGCTCTCCGCGGCTCGTATTCTAAATATGGCCCCAACCAAAAAGGTGGAAAGGACACCCTTTGAGATATGGCATGGAAGAGTTCCATCCCTGTCATACTTAAGGGTTTGGGGATGTGAGGCTTATGTTAAGACTCCCACCCCAAACAAATTGGAAGTCCGATCCACCAAGTGTATCTTTGTTAGATATCCTAGAGATTCTATGGGATATTATTTCTATGATCCACTGGAACAAAAGGTGTTTGTTGCCAGAAAGGGTGAGTTCTTAGAAGCAAAGTTCCTTATGGAAGGAGCTGGCAGTAGAACAGTGGACCTTGAAGAGGATCAAGAACCACAACCCAATGCACGTTTGGTTGAAACTAGCACTCAACATGAGGATGTTGAGGATGATCAAGGGGTGATCAATACACACAAAACGTTCGTAGAAGTGGTAGAATGAGTAATCCACCTGAAAGATACGATTTTTCATGGATGGATGCTATGTGGTAGATTCAGATGAGCCAACCACATACATGATGCAGTGTCCAATTTGGATTGTGACAAATGGCTTGAGGCCATGAACGTTGAGATGCAATCCATGTATGACAATCAAGTTTGGGAACTTGTTGTACCACCTCTTAATTCCAAGGTAGTTGGAAGTAAGTGCGTTTTCAAGAAGAAAACCGATATGCATGGAAATTGGATACTTATAAAGCTAGACTTGTAGCGAAGGGTTTCACTCAAACTCAAGGGGTTGATTATGATGAAACCTTCTCACCTGTTGCGATGCTAAAGTCTATAAGGATATTGTTTGCCATAGCTGCTCATCATGATTATGAGATTTGGCAAATGGATGTCAAAACCGCCTTCCTAAATGGATATCTTGAGGAAGATGTTTATATGGTTCAGCCTGAAGGTTTTGTCGATCCAAAACATCCTAATAAAGTATGCAAGTTAAAGAAATCAATCTATGGATTGAAACAAGCATCAAGAAGCTGGAATCATCGTTTTGATGAGGAGGTAAAGAAATTTGGCTTCATCAAAAATGCTGATGAGGCTTGTGTGTATAAGAAGGCTAGTGGGAGCACAATAACTTCCTAGTATTGTATGTTGATGACATACTACTATTTGGAAATGACATTCCAACCCTGGAAGGTGTAAAAACCTGGGTTGGAAGTTGTTTTTCCATTAAGGATCTTGGTGAAGCCGCCTACATTCTGGGAATAAAGATCTATAGGGATAGATCAAGGCGGTTGATTGGTTGAATCAAAGTGCATACATGATAAAATCTTGAAAAGGTTCAAGATGGAAAACTCTAAGAAAGGTACCGTACCTATTCAAAGAGGAACGACATTGAGTACGACTCAATGTCCAAGCTCAAAGGATGAGCAAGATAAAATGAAGACAATCCCATATGCATCTGCTATTGGATCCATCATGTATGCAATGATATGCACTCGACCGGACGTGTCATGCGCCTTGAGCATGACAAGCCGTTACCAGCAAAATCCTGGAAGCAGTCATTGGATGGCTGTTAAGAACATATTTAAGTACCTAAGGAGGACAAGAGATATGTTCCTGATCTATGGATCTGGTGACGAGGAGCTCGTTGTAAAAGGTTACACGGATGCAAGTTTCCAAACCGATCGTGACGATTCACGGTCACAATCGGGATACATTTTCATTCTGAATGGAGGAGCTGTCTCTTGGAAGAGCTCCAAGCAGGATGTGGTGGCTCTATCAACTACATAATCAGAATACGTCGCCGCCTCATTGGCAGCTCAAGAAGCTGCATGGTTGAAGAAATTCATTGCGATCTAGGGGTTATCCTTCCATTCAGGACCCCTAGAGATCTTTTGTGACAACGAGGGCGCAATTGCTCTAATCAAGGAACCTCGTGCTCATCAAAAGACTAGGCACATTGAGCGGAGATTCAACTACATACGAGATGAAGTTGAAAAAGGAAAGATATGTATTCGCAAAGTTCACACGGATCAAAACATTGCGGATCCTCTCACGAAGCTCCTTGAAAAGGCAAAGCATGAAGGTCATACTTGTGCCATGGGACTTCGATATTCTAGTGATTGGATTTGATCTTGTAAATTTTGTATTTGGATATGTGGAACTCTATATTATTTGAATAAAATTATTTGGTTATAGTGTTTCAACTAATGTTCCTATTTAGCAGTTTTATCCATGAGTAAAATGTTTACTCTAAAATGTCCGTAGTCGTTCATACTTGTGGGAACAAGTGTGAGAGTAAGATTATTATGAACTTGGATTGGTTGATATTCATAAGGATGATATAGAGCAATGGGTTGCTACCAAGGTTCGTAGATATTTGTGGGACACAAATATGGACTAATCCGCATCTCAAATTTTACTACATGGAATCTAATGGTTGATCATAAGTAAATTTGAGTAAAGGCGAATATTCATTTGGTATCCTCCGACCTGTGATACATATTGAGTTTTGATATTCAATAAGTATTACACCTTGAGCTAATTCTTCACTGTCCTGAAATAGTGGACAGTACATAAGGGTATGTTCAGATATAACACGAGGTGTTTGTGAGAAACGTATGTAGTCAAGATGGAATTTGTTCCTCTTATTCGTTGAGAGTTAGATGTCTATGGCCTGACAAGTTAAATCAACAAGAAATGATCATTGTGTGTTCTTGGATTTAACATGACATCTATAACAAAAGGATAGATGATTGATTCACCTAAATCATTTCAAGTAGGGTACTTGAAAGGGATGATGTTATTGAATGGCTATAAGTCATGCGTATTAAGGGTAGTAAACCGTTGTTAGGCGGTATTTACTGCTTGCATCAATCTTCTATGAATCTGGGCAAGTGGGAGATTGTTGGATTCTATATGCCAAGACACTTAGAATATTGATGTGGTTAGTACGTGATGATCCAAGTCGGGTTATACCCAATAACAAGTTAGCAAACCAATTATGTTTAATTGATGATATGATCATGCAATTAAATATTTACACCAATTTAGAAAATGGGTTTTCTAAACAAATTGCATAAGAGGTGGAACAAATTATAAGGATAATTTGTTGATGAATTATTGTTATTCTTGTCATTTAAAAGGGTTTAAATAACACTAATAATATATGAGTGTACTTTAATTAAAGTGTTTAATTAAAGAATACATATGTCACATTTATAAATCAAGTCTAGAAGGTGACTTTTTATTGTGTGACATGTGACTAGTTCATTTTGTGTTGTGATCATTTTAAAGGAGGGAAAACTCTTTTATTTTAAACTTTTGGCCGCCCCTTAAGGTCATTGGACCAACTTGTGTCTTGAAAACACACACTATCTTAACTAGTCATACACTCAATTCATTCATCTATTCCAATACATGCAAAACACAAAAATCTCTCCTCTCTCTCCCTTTCAAGTTACGGAACAAAGCAGCAGTATTGAAGCTCTTGGAGAACGATTTTTGTGTTCTTTTTGGTGGTGTTCTTCTAGCAAGAAGGTGTCTTGCAAGGAGCTTGGGGTAAACACACTTGAGGGCTTCTTCCTTGGAGTCTTGGCCAAGATTTGAGGCATCCAACCTTTCTTCCTTGGTCGTTTTGCTGCTGGAAGAAGGTAGTTATCACAGCTCATTGAAGCTGTGATTTTATGTTGTTTTACATATGCTAATAGCTTGTTTATTCACATATTAAAGATCCTATTGATTTGGGTTTTTGTTTTCATCTCAAAACAGCTTTTAGAACACGAACTTTTCAGATTATAAACATGTTATAATCCTAAACCTCCGCTGCGTTTTCTGAAAGTATAAAAGGTTAAACTGTGTTTTAGTGTTCTAACAAACCCTTCAGTTTGCTTACTGAGAAGCAATTCAAACCCCTTGCAAGATGTTACACAGCGTTCACACTCAACTGAGTAGCTGCAAGTGTTTCTTTGAGATTCTTATGATTTTCTAAAATGACCTCTACCTTAGCCTTTTCATCAGTGATTTGGCATTTTAATTTGTAAATCTCATCAACTTTTTCTTTTAAAACAGACTAAAACTCAGCTTTTCTTTTGAAAATCACTTTCTCTAGGTCAAGATTTTGATTAATTAAAGCTATATTTGCTTCTCTAATTGAGGCAAAAGCAGCTATGCATGACCCAGAACACAACTTGGCCTTAGCCTCAAAAGATACATATGGTACCTGTGATGATGAAGCATTTGAGCATGAACCATCAGTAGACTCCAAGGCCATAAGAGCAAGATTTCCAAAAGGATTTTCACCACCATGTTGACCAGCACCAGAAAACACTTGTTCAGAATAACCAGAAAGATCATATGGTAAACTACTCCAGTCAACAACTCCAGGAGTGAAAAAGCTTTGATGTGATTGAGATTGAGATTGAGATTGCTGACTTGATTGAGATGGTTGAGGCTCAAGTAGGGCATGTGGTTGTTGAGCTTTGGGTACTGGAACCTGATTGGACTGACGCATGTAAAAACAGGGATAAGGATATGGCATTTGACCTTGAGGGACAAAATATGCAGGAGATGATTGACTTTGTGAATGATGACCAGAACTGGTAGAATGTTGCCCTTGTTTTGTGAATTATTGCCTGGAAAGGTCACAAAGGGTGCAGAAGAGTTAGATCCAGATTATCTACACTCTCTTGCAAAATTTCCAAGTCTATGGCACTTGTGACATCTCAACTTGCTCTTGTCAAAACCAACTTTGGTCTTTCCAGAGAGACCAGGGAATTTTCTACCTGTCCTTTTGTAAATATTTTTAGATCTGATATTAACTAATGCCATTTGGCTCAACATATCCATCTCTTCCAAATCATCATCAGCAATTCCTTTCAATTCATCCATCAAAAAGCACAGATTGTTACTATTACATCCTAAATTACTATCAATACCAGCAAAAGCATGATCTCCACTGTTTGAAGAGAAATCTATATGCTCATCATAAGAACTTTTTGATGTAGCATATTCTAACTCATGACCAACCAGAGAAGTATTCCCTGGTACAAAATTATCAGTGAGCTTCACAAATGAAGTCATTTTTCTTTTCTGTTCTATCTCTCTTTCAAATGTTAACAGTTTCCCATGAAGTTCGGTGAGAGATAGATTGTCTAGATTTGCACTGGAGCATAGGACAATAGTATATGTGTCCCATCTCTCAGGCAGGGCTGACTGTTTGTATATTCATGTTTAACCATTTTCAACTCAGATATCAAACAGGAGAATCGCTCAAACTGTTGAGTCAGTGACTCACCCTTTCTATGAGAGAATGTCTCATGTTGCTGGGCAAGGATTTCTCTATTGTTTGCTAAGACCTCATCAGTTCCTCCAAATTGTTCTTTCATAGCAATCCAGAGGTCATGAGCAGAATCATGATGCATAAGTCCAGAATAGATTTCATTAGGCAGTGCCATGGCCAGAATTCCATGGGCTTTAGCATCAATTTCAAACAGTTTCAGATCTTCATCTGAGTATTGCTCTTTCTTCTTCGGAATCATTTCATTGGTTTCCAGATTACTCACCATAGGCTTATATGGTCCATGAACCACAGATTTCCAACAACCTGAACTGTTGACAGACAAGTGATGGAGCATTCATCGTTGCCATATGTTGTACTCACTCCTAACAAGCATCGGAGGCTTTGTTGAGGAGCCAGTATTGTGAGGATCATTAATTGATGTAGCCATATTCACTAATTCAAACAGGTTCAATGAGATTTTAACAGATCTAGCTCAAAAACTCAACAACACAGTTTAAAACAAGAAGAATCTCAAATTAATTCACAGGAAGCAACAGAAAAACTAACTCTATAACCAATTCTTGCAAATTTGCTAATTCGATCAAACTTAGATATCAAAAGAATAGTTTCAATGATCAATTGTTAAATCGATCAATGATTAACCTGCTCTGATATTTGAGGTCATGTAGACGATCTTACCGTTTGTGGTGACCAAAGTGATAAAGGATGTGCGGGAAGGAGAAAGAAGGGAGAGGAACAGGTCCTTGGGAGGATGGGTGTGATCAGAGACCGAGACGGTTTTCTCAGAGGATGAGGAGGAGAAGGAAGAGCTTGCACCGGAGGCGGCACGAGGCTGCAATTACGAGGCATTTTAAAGATGCAAGCCCCCTACCATTGATGGTAATGGCACTGCCACTATTACTCACCGGTAGGTGAGAGAAATGGAGGTTGTACTGGATATCAGCGAGTGCCGAGAGGACCAGAAGGTGAAGTTTGCTCCCTACTCATTTGTGGACTCGGCTTGGTGCTGATGGGACAATATTGTCCAAGCTGAGGGTAGTCGGGCAATTGGTAGGATGAAGTGGGCAGAGTTGAAGAAATTGGTGATTAAGGAGTTCTGTCCTCATAAAGAGATGGATAGGGTGGAGAGGGAGTTCTTGCAACTGGAAGCGGGGACCAGGACACATCAGCAGTACACCACGAAGTTCAATGAGATGGCATGGCTAGTGCCAGATCAAGTGACGTATTTGTCACAAAAAATCAAGAGATATATCCAAGGGATGCCGGCGAATATCCATAGGCACATGATCACCACCCGGCTGAGCACGTGTATGTGGGTCGTTGATTTGGCGGGGAGGTTGTATGATGAACGGACTGTGATGGTGGATGAAGTCAGTAAGAAGAGTGTTGGTGACCAGAATTGGAATGGGAAGCGGGTTAGACGTGGCGGGGCCAATCCAAGCAACAAAGGTGCATGGGTGGATGACCGACGTGTGGTCACATCTAGTGCGGGAATAAAGTGATGTAGCAAGTGTGGAAGGGAGGACACTCGAGAGTGTAGGTAGGGACTTAACATGTGCTTCAAGTGTCAGAAGCCTCGTCTTATGGCGAGAGAGTGCACGGTGGGGAAGTGTTTTAACTGTGGCGGGGAGGGTCACATAAGCAAGGATTGTAAGAAGTCGAGGGCTGAAAGTTGAGGAGCGAAGAAGGTTGGAGGAGAAGGGCAGAGGGCGAGTGCTAGAGCATTCACGATGATGCACGAGGAGGCTAGGATGGACTCCGATGTTGTTTCAAGTACGTTTCTAGTAAACCAAAGTGTAGCTTTTGTGTTACTAGATTTTGGTGCTAGTAAAAGTTTTATTTCTGCTACATTCCGTGCTAAATTGCCTATTAGTAGTGGGAGTATACATACACCCTTTGATGTAGAAACTACCATACGTAAGTCTACGAGTATCTCTGAGATAATAGAAGGTTGTAACATAGAATTAGAAGGTCACAAGTTTCGAGTTAGACTATTCGTGATGACCTTAGGCGGGTTCAATGTAGTCCTATGAATGGATTGGTTGGCGGACTACAAGGCAAACATTGTGTGTCGCAAGAAGATGCTTCAGTTGACAGCGCTTGATGGGAGTTTGGTGACGGTTTATGGTGATGGAGTCACAACGATCCCCAAAGTGATTTGGATGGTGGTGGCGGGAAGGTGCATGAGGCATGGATGTAGTGCCTGCTTGGCCTATGTAAAGGATGTGGATACGCCAATACCACAGCTGTCCGAGGTACTAATTGTGTGTGACTTTCCAGATGTGATTCCCGAAGACTTGCTAGGAGTGCCATCGGACCGCGAGATCGAGTTCCAAATTGACTTAATACCGGGTGCCCAACCAGTAGCTAAGGCACCATATCGGTTGGCTCCGACTGAGATGAAGGAGTTGATGGAGCAATTGTAGGAGCTGCTTCATAAAGGGTTCAATAGACCGAGTATCTCTCCCTGATGGAGCAATTGATACCAATGCTCCAACTACTTTTATGGATTTGATGAATCGAGTGTGTCAGCCGATATTGGATAAATCAATAATTGTGTTTATTGATGATATCCTAATTTATTCGAAGAGCGAGGGGGAGCATGCCGGTCATATTTGTGAAGTGTTGGAGACATTGAGAGAGGAGAAGTGGTATGCTAAATTCTCCAAGTGCGCGTTCTAGTCGTTAGAGATTTAGTTTTTGGGTCACGTGGTGAATCCTGAAGAAATTATGGTGGACTTGGCAAAGGTGGAGGTGGTGATGCAATGGAAGTCTCCGAAGACGCCATCCAAGATTTGTAGCTTCTTAGGTTTGGCGAGCTATTATAGGAGATTTATTCAATACTTCTCTAAGATCGCTTCTCCACTAACCAAGCTGACCGGAAAGATGTGAAGTTATTATGGGGTCAAGATCAGGAGAAGGCTTCTGAGGAGTTAAAGGCGAGGTTGACTCAAGCTCCAGTCTTGTCATTACCCGGAGGAAGCAAGGATTTGGTGGTTTATTCAAATGCTTCTTACTCAGGTTGGGATGTGTGTTGATGCAGAGAGGAAAGGTTATAGCCTATGCATCCTGACAGTTGAAAGTTCATGAGGTTAACTATCCTACTCATGACTTAGAGTTTGCAGCTGTGGTCTTTGCGTTATAGATTTTGAGGCACTACCTATATAGGACGAAGTGCATCATATTCACCAATCACAAGAGCTTGAAGTACTTCTTCGAGCAGAAAGACTTGAACATGAGGCAAAGGCGATGGTTGGAGCTCATAAAAGATTGTGCTTGCGAGACCCATTACCATCCAGCATAGCCAAGGTGATGGCAGATGCCCTTATCCAAAAGGAGAGACCCAAGCTGATGTAGGTGAAGGATTACTAGTTAATTATGACCTCTGATGTGATGACTCGGGTCAAAGAGTTTCAAGATGAGGCGTTGAAAGAATATCATCTTAACTCTGATAGAATGAGAGGTCTAGTTGTGGATTTGGGTGAAAACACACTTGGTGTTAGGACCCGATTTGGAAGAATATGGATTCCTTGTTATGGGGATTTACAAGGGAGGATTATGGATGAAGCACATAAAACTCGATACTCTATTCATCCGGGTACTATGAAGATGTACCATGACATGAGGAATGATTATTGGTGGGCGGGTATGAAACACGATGTAGCGGAGTATGTGAGTAACTGCCTTACTTGTTTACAAGTGAAGGCTCAGCATCAGAAGCTGTATGGGAAGATCCTAACTTTGGATATACCAGAGTGGATGTGGGAGCGCATCATCATGCACATTATTACGAAGCTACCGCGTACCGTGCGAGGGTATGATGCTATATGGGTGATAGTTAATCGCCTGATGAAGAGTGCTCACTTCCTACCGACCCGTGAGACATATTCATCCGAAGGTTGGTGGATCTATTCATCAAGTAGGTTGTGACTCATCATGGTGTGGCAGTGTCTATTGTGTCTGATCATGATGCCCGGTTTACATCTAAAATTTGGAAGAAATTTCATGATGCAATGTGGATGAGGTTACATATTAGCATGGCTTATCATCCTTAGATGGATGGTCAGTCAGAAAGGATGATTTAGTTGCTAGAAGATATGCTTCGAGCATGCATCATTGATTTTGGAGGAAGTTGGCATGACCACTTACCATTAGCTGAGTTCTCATATAACAATAGTTATCATGCCAGCATTGGTATGCCCCGTTATGAGATGCTATATGGTAGGAGACGTAAAACACCCGTTTGTTGGGGTGATATTGGTCAGAAAGAGCTGTGAAATATTGAGGTGATCGAGGCTACGACTGGGGGGATAGGTAGAAGTCATATGCCGATAAGAGGCGAAGACCGATTGATTTCCAGGTGGGTGATAGAGTTATGTGGAAAGTCTTACCTTTGAAGGGTATCATTCAGTTCAAAAAGTGGGGCAAGTTGAGCCCAACGTACATATGGCCTTTCTGAATCATTACTCGAGTAGGATAGGTGGGCTATAGATTGAAGCTTCAAGATGTGTTAAGTGGAATTCACCCGACATTCCATGTATCGCATTTGTGAAAGTGTTTGGCTAATAAGGATATGATTGTACCATTGGGAGATATCAACGTGGATGAATAGCTCAATTATGTGGATCAACCGGTGGCAATCATTGATCGTAAGGAGAAGAGGTTAAGGAATAGAGTGGTTCCTCTTGTGCATGTACAGTGGAAGCACTGGAAGGGATCAGAGTCGATGTGGGAGACTAAAGAGAAGATGAGTCAGTATTACCCATGTTTGCTCGAGGAATATCCAGTTTCGGGGATGAAACCTATATAAGGGGGCTGGACTTGTAAACGCAGTTATTTTAAAATTTTATGAAAGAAAGAATAAAAGTGAAAGAAAGAATAAAAGTGAAGGAAAAGAAAGAGAAGCTATAAAACCTAAGTTGAGGGGTTAAAAGTGTCAGAAGGACAAAAACTTTCAAAGTCGATGAATAAAGTTAGTATGGCCACCTAAATGGTCACACCACACCTTTTCATTTAGATTATTGTTGAGAGAGAAAGAAAGATAAAAAACTCTCGGGTTTTTGAAGAGCAAGAAGAAGGAGTCCGAATTCAATGTAAGAATTTGGTGTGTTTGAGTGTTCTTAGCCGGCTTTGCCTCGGTTGTATGCTTATGTGTGTTTGTGTGTTCGAGTGTGTGTGTTTTGGGTGGGTTTTAGGTGTTGAAATTGTAGCAAACGGGTTTTGAAGGATGTCATACCCAAAGAGCTGCTAAGGTGAGTTTTAGAACCCCCTTTTTACCTGTTTTAAACTGATTTGGGTCTGGAAATGCATGTATGAACATTTTTATAAACTGGGTTTTCACTCGTATGTATGTGTGTGAATGTGTTTACGGGTGGGGTTTGATTTGGATGTTTTTGTAATTATGATTATGTTATGAATGTGTTTCTATGGCTTAGAATGTAAGATTTAAGCTTAGAACATGTTAGATGATGATTGGGGACTAAATTTAATTTATAAGTGTGACATAGACTACCCATGCGCCTAAATAGTGGCCCATGCGCCCAACGGTAAAAACTGCCTAAGTGTCCCCATGCGCCCAAAACCCCATCCGCCCAAAACCCGATCCGCCCAAATAGTAGCCATGTGCCTGGAAAAGGCTGAATTTGGCTATGTCTCCAGATGCCTAGAAAGCCCATGCACTTAGGCGCTCATGCGCCTGCATGGTGCCCATGCGCCTAGATTTGCCAAGAATGACTAAGTGTTGCCCATGCGCCCCAATAGTGCCCATGCGCCTCAAAGTTCCCGTGCGCCTAAGTGTTCCCTATGTGCCTGAAAGGCCATGTGCCTGTATAGTGCCTATGCGCCTAAGAATTAGATTTATTTCTTGATTTTTGGGTAGAAAGTGAAATGTAGGCTTTGACGTGGGATGTTCTCGGGGGTTAAGTAAGTTCATTTTTGATGATGTATGGGGTATGTTATGGGATGTATTATGATTGCTATTTCATGAATGATGGTGCCTTGTATGGTGATGTTTTATATGGTAATGTTTATGTTCCTTGTTGCGTATGTTTATTTTCCATGGCTTTACCTTGAATGTTTATGAATGAAATGAAAAGTATTATGTAAAGTAAAGTAGAAGATAGTGAATAGAGGAACCTAATGAAAGAATGCATACATTAATAAATGAATGAAAGTAAGAAAGTCTTGCAAGCAAAGTATGCAGGTTCATACCCAAGAAAGGGTGTTAGCTCAACTGCGTGCGGCTTAGCTACCCCAAAAGGATGCACACTGGGGTCTAATATTTATGATTGACCACATGTATGGAATCCTTGTCGCTTACCCTAGGTACTGGAGTCAGCTTCGAGGATAATGTTTAAGGTCTATGATAGACCTCAGGCTCAGTAACCAGCTTCGTGTACAAAGTTCAGGGTAATGCATGACGTTGATCCGGAATGAAAGAGAAAAAATAGTGATGACTGTACTTTCCCTAGGTACTAGAGTCACCTTCATGCATAATGTTCAAGGTCTATGATAGTCCTCAGGCCCAGTAACCAGCTTCGGACACAATGTTCGGGGTACTGTACATGTCATCGGCAGTAACGAACGTACAAAAGAAATGTAAAGAAGTTTATGAATGAAAGTGAATGAAACTGAATGATAATGATGTACGATGAATGAACGAAAGTTAACGAACAAATGATTAAGATAATAATGATATTATCTATGTGTACGTAAGATGCTGATCGCAAATTAATGTAAAGAATGGTTTAAGCGAAAGTAAAGTATGTTTTATTTAAAACTTTAACTCATTCAGAGATGCTGACTTTTATGTGTTTCCAGTTGGCAGGTGATGGTAGCTGAGGATGGCATGGGATAGCTACTTGGCTCATTTTGGATGGCATTCTTCTTGTATAATGTTTTTTCATTGTAATGCGAACAAATGATATTTTGTAATGAATGTTGTATATTTTTCAAAATAAATTATAATGAAATGAAATGAAATGGTTGTTAAATGTTTTCACTACAATGTTTTATTAAAGTTAATGTAAATATAAGTTTTATGTGTGATGATTGACCAGTAGTGAACGTCCCGGGAACGGGGCCTCACATCAAATGTTAATTGTTACCTAACAAATGTAGGTCCATAAGAATATGTACATAATGGTCAATATGAACCCCGTTGCATCCAAACAATGTAATTTTTAACGTGTTCGAGAAATGTTTAACAAGTTTAACCAAGTTGACTTTTGTTGACCAAAGTTGATCGGATTGACCCGACGACCCGTTGGTGACTCAAGTAAGTAAGAATATGTTTATTCATGCTTAAATATCCCAAATAATTATTCATCTAAAGTTTCATGTCGGAAATCTATTTTTGGAAAGTATCTATTTTTGGAAGGTATGACATTGTTACACACGTGCAATCCGTTAAAGATTATGATGTATAGCAGAACAATCATCTTAAATATACATGTAACACATCCGACAATAATCATCCACAACAACTTAACATAACCTCAAAACTTCGTCATGCCCAAATATTCCTAAATTAAAAACGTAAAAACACAAGTTGTACGAATTTCATCCAAATTTCCTAGCATGTTCCTATGAATATTTCAACAACAGTCACATCACCGTAAAATGTTCTAGACATATCATACTCATCATACAGCACATCGGGACAAAAAATTTTCCATAAATAGCAGGCATGTTCATACAAAGCGTTTTTAACAATTCGATTATTCCCAATTTATTCTTGTGTTCTAAACATGATATAACAATCATCACAACTGATGAAACATGCATAAATCACCATATATATACAAAAGTAGCCAAAAATTCATTTATTGGAAAGTAACCCAAAATAGAGCCAAAATCAAAAGTTCAAAACATGACTTTTCATCCATTAGCATCATCTAACATCCTGGAACCATAAATTAATCCAATTTCATCAAAATATACAATTTCTACAAAAGCCCCATATTAAAGTTTCCATTATAAGTCTTGGGTTTTGACCAAAACAACACAATTTCACAAAACCAATCCGTACAAATATCATTATATCGAATACTAACACAAAAAGAAATTATCAATTTCAATCGTTAGATGCAAGAACATGAAATCAAACATAAAAACTTACTTGAAATTATTAGATGATGATCCCTAGTATGCGTTAGATGCAAGAAACAATGAATATCACCACCATTATGCGAGAACAAGATCAAAGAAGGTGTGATTTGTATGTGTGTGTGTTTTTTTGTGACAAATCTGAAGGGTAATGAGAAAATATGGCCATAAGGTGATTAGGGTTAGGGGATTGGGTTTTGAACTTTTTATTTTACAAGAAAGGCCCACGTCTTTTATAAAAATCGTTTTGTAGCTACACCATTGAACTTTTTCTACACCGAGACCACCAAATGCTCACATAACATCAAAAAAACATTAGTAACATGAAATTATATCTATTTTTTATTTCAAATGTATTTTTATAATAATTAGGCGTTAAAAGCCGAAAATGCGCGAAAACACGTAAATGCTAGAAAATTCTCAATTTTTACATCAAATCTACATAATTAATCACATAATCATATAACATGTAATTTCACACCACGTATGATTTTTTGAAATCGATTTTGACAAATCACCAATGTTCGGGGACATACACGAGTACTATTTGCTAATTCTTTGAATTACCGCTACGTGAAAGGTTCGTGATTGTTTGTGCACTAAATGACTCATTTAAATAAACAACATTAAATTCATGATTGTATGATTGGAAAACCATGTTTTTGTTGATAAAAAAGTAACTGGAAAATGTCGGGTGTCACAAAAGGACTGTACATCCTTACGTCATTAAAGGCTGATCAAGCTGCACAATACAAGACAGTTAGAATACCCATTAAGGATGTCAACTTGAATCTTGATGATGATGAATTTAAGAAAATCAAGATTGATATTAAAGCTTACTCCATCCTCATACAATCATTAAAAATGGATGCATTAAAAAGGCTTGAAAATATGGAACTGCAAAAGCGATATGGGATGCTCTTTAAATAATGTGTGAAGGCAATAATGAAGTAACTTAAATCAACAAAGACAAATTGTTGAATCATTATGAAACCTTCCACCACACCAAGGGTGAATCAATATCAAAACAACTGCATTAGTTTGTGTAGTTGGTAAATGATCTGGAAATTATAGGGGTTACTTACAAGGAAAAAGGAGATGAACAAAAGGATGTTACATAGTCTACGTGAATGTTGGAAGCAAAATGTAACCATGCTGAAGAACACACTTGATTTGGAGAGCACAAGTTTGGATATCATTATTGCAAAAATTTAAACTTGAACTTGATGAGAGGAGTAGGAACCTCAATGGACCTTAAGTCATGGAGGCCTACATAATTCTATCAGAAACTCATCAGGTTAAAAAATGCATTTGTTACTAAAGCAGATGACTTTCTCTCCTTAAGAGATCAAGTAAGGTCAACTGGATTTATTGCCACTCCACCACAAAGAAAACCCTCAATCCAATCAATCAACTTCCACTCAATCAAGCATTCCTACTGACTCAAGATCTGATGAGCAAAAGGAAACTTATAATGGCTTTGTTGCAAGTTTTGAAGCATACGTGGATGAAGACTCACTTCAGCTCATCTAATTGAAGTAGATTTAGAATAATTGGATACATATGATATGGATGAAATGGATTTATAGTGGCAAATGGCCATGATAGTTATGAGAGCTAAAAAGTTCTTCCAGAAGGGAGAGAAGCTGAGTGTGAATGAAAATACTAAACTTTGATATAACAAGTCCAAGGTTAAGTGTTTCAACTTTGGTATGATAGGCCACTTTCAAGAGAATTTAATGCACCAAGAAGAAGAAACAACAACTTTCAAAGAAATTCTCATGCTCAATCATTCTCACAACCCAGTTTAAGCTTCGAGTCAACAATCAACAATAGTTACATCATCAAAGTCAACATCAGTGATCAGATCAAAGTCAGCCTCAACTGACTAATCAAGCACATAGAAGTAGACAAACTACTTTGAATTCACTTTTCATCATAGAAGATAGCGTATGTGATTGGAAAAGTAAAGTCTGAAATGCTAAAACATGAATTGAAGTGTCACACCCCAACCTTAATGGCGGAAACATCGAGATGTGAGGGTTAAGATTTTTCATAGCCACATAATGCTTCTATTAGATATAAATATGATTATCATAAGTTTAAATAAACATTACATCCAAATTTCTCAACAAAATAAATTAAAAAGTCCACATCCAAGTTTCAAGATATTTTATTATTTCCTAGGTCCAAGTCCTACATGTAAGCATGCTTCAAAGATAATCATCAACCTTGTGCATTTCCTAAAGCATCCTAAAAATAAAGGGTCAACTTTGAAATTTGGTGAGTTTACATGGGTTAAGCACATATATATATATATATATATATATAATATTATATATATATATATATATATATATATATATATATATATATATATGTATGTATACAAATAGAAATTCATGTTAATGGTTACGAATAAAGTAAGTTTATAGATAACATATAGCTAAATGTACTTGGTTCCATGATAAAAAAGAATACGTCATCAGGAGCCAACAATAACCTCGAGTTTAGCACCAAATAGGCTTTTTAGGCTCATAGATCTATGACGTCGCCAAACTAACAATAGTTAATGCTTGTCACACATAATATCGATCATATAAAACTCCCAATAATACAAACAACCATGACCAAAAGTAAAGTTGAATTACATGTGCATTTACAAGTATCAAAATTTTTACATGTGTAAGTTTATATTTTAACATGTTTCACCCCAAAAAGGTGTGAAATATAAAAAGGGGCATGGAAACTCCCATGATGTGTATATATAGGGTGATAATAAGAAATAAACGATACTCCAACGAATTCCTTTACAAGATAACTAAACGTATATATTACATGATTAAGTTTAATAATATGATTAACGATTAAATGTGAACTAGGGTTTCGATAATAAGTTAGGGGGTTTTTATATATAAATAAGGCTAGCTGTTGAAATCATATATATATATTTTAATCCAATGAAAAAATACCATTTAAGAAATTTTAAAGGATTTAAATCCTTTATATGATTTGTGACTTTTAATTATAAAATGTCAAAAAAATTTATAATTATCATAATCAATCTGTAATTAAAGATAACGTAATGACCAATAATGGTTTAGTGATTTCAACTATTTAAAGTTTATTTTTATAAACATAAACTTAGTATAACATTTGTTAATACTATTTTACAAAAAAAAGTTAGAGTATTCAAAGTAATAAATTTACAAAAAATAATTAGATCATTTTAAAAATAATTAACGTTAGGATCGTGTACTGGACGTATACTAACAGATTTACGCGTATACCGATCAAGTTGTGCGGATCCTATTTGATTGCGATCCAATCAGTGAGAACGTACGTAGAATCAATTAAAGATTGAATCTAAAAGTTAAGAACGATTAGCAATCGATCCACTGTGATCTATGAAGTTGGAACAAGTTGCTAGAGGTCTCTGGACGGCTAAGGTACGTGTAGGTATCAAATTATTCAAAGTGTCTCTTTTTCCCCGATTTAAGTGGTATTTATAGGTTAGGGTTTCACAATCCTGTGACTGGACCATTTGATGGTTCAGTCGTGCGATTGAGTCATGCGGTTGATCCATTCGCACGACTGAGTGTTTAGTCGTGCGATTGAGTTAATCTCATGTTACAATCATGCGACTCATCCAGACTCCTGGAACATTCGTACGACTGGTTCATTAGCATAAAGTTCTTCATGTGTATGGTCCATTAGCATGGGGCAATCGCATGAAATCTTCACACCATTAAGTTTAACATATTTCTTAATTATCATTTAACAAGATCTATGCAAACAACCCCAAACCTATATAATTAGTTCAATAAGCATTATTACATGCCAAGCAATGAAATAATAAACATTATAAGCACAATCTCATATTGTATTTCATTAAGTGCCCAATCAATTACATTTGCATAAGACAATAAAGACATTTACATTAAGTTCAGAAACTAGGGACACATGTATCTACGAACTCCCCCTTGGACCTAGTTTCATCTATTGTCTTACATCCTTCATAAGCTCTTCAAACTTCTTGTACTTCTATTCTCTTGTGACTCCTGCGTGTATCTGAAAAGCAAAACAGAGTCTTATCACATTCTGAAATTGTAGAGCTTGTAAAATATCTTGTGAGTCATAGAACAGTGGCCACTTGTATAATGTATAGACATCATCGGCAGACAAGTTAGTAAGCCACATCGGGTTAGACACCCTGATGGTTTCCATAACACCATTCTTGTTCAATACTATGACTGCCTCTCCTGTTCTCTAATTATAGTACGACCATTTGATGTGTGGAGTGAAGTCCTGTGGCATTTCCTGTAGAGGGATCTTAGACATTGTGCACGGAAGACTCCACTTTAGTACTATTATCGTTTTCCAGTTATGGCATCAACCTGAGACGGTTTGATATACCTCGTTGGTTGTTGAGTTTTGAAGTTGACCCATCTGGTGTGGTACTTTCTCTTTAGAGCTGCTTCAAACCAGCCTGACATTTTATGTGGGCCAGCGTATAGCAATTTCAACTTTGCTAATTGGTTAAGCTCAAATCCAGGAAAAGTCTTCACATCGTGCGGGAATCTGAAGTACTCAATCCCCTTGTCATGTTTAACTGCATAAACGTTAAGATCTTCAAAATGTGCCCATGCTATGATTTTGCCCGACACCTTGTGATGTTTCTTCACTTTGTATAGTTTGGTGTAGACAGTTGACATGGAAGCACTGCGTTGGGCTCTTATTTCTTCAAAGCATGCAGCCCACTCAGCCTTTCTGATGTTGAGTTCAGCTTCTGAGGCTTGGGCCTTATCATCTTTCTTTTCAGACTCTTGTTCCATTTTATCCAGAGTCTCAAAAGTTTCACTGACAAGATTATCGCCTAGATTAGGAATGACAGTCACTTCATTGTCAGTGTACCCTGGATAATGTTGACCAGTGACATCTTCAATCTCGATCTCATCAACATCGTTGAGCTCGTTGTCTCTTTAAACATGGACTGTTGCAGCATCTTTCACGATCTCATCAGGAGTGAGTCGGAACATTTGAGCAAGTTACTCATCAGTGATATCATGAATTATCTCTCCTTCTTCAGGAGTGTAATTCACAGATGTCCTAACAATACCCTGCAGATCAAGAATCATCATCAGTTGAGTCTTGATCTGTTCAAGTAAACATCAATAATCAATATATAAACATATATATATTAGTTTGATACAATATTTAGTTACACATGATTTTAATAACATAAACAACTAAGCATTACTAATGTCTTGTATCATATGCTCCTCTGTTGATGGGGCTGATGTGGAGGCACCTTGATCTTGAGCTTTCTTGGTACTCCTTTCACTTGCAAATGTGGCACCCACAGCAAAATTATCATCATCTCCTTCATCATCATCATCTCCTTCATCATCATCATCAACATCATCACCAGCATCAGTATCATCCCCTTGATCATCACCATCATCATCATCATCATCACTGTCATCATCATCACTATCATCTCCATCTTCTTCTCTGATCTTTAGTGGTTTATCCTTTGGTCCTTTGAGCCTCACCATGATGGTTTTGTTGGTCGCCTCCAACTCCTCTATTCGTTTTACTGAATGGAAATGTTGCTCCCGGAGTTGGGACATCTTTGAGCTCTGAGTAGCCATCTGCTATGCTTGCTGCTCAATCAGCTGAGCCTGCTGAGATATCTGCTGAGATTGTGCAGCAGCAAGCTCTACTAGCTGACGAATCTTGACAGTCTTCTCATCATCGGCTGCCAACAGCTTCAGCATCATACGGTTTAGTGCCGTGAGCTGTTCCTCTACTCCACTCGGAGGTAGAGAGGATGCAGATAAAAAGGAGGGTAAGATGACAGTCCTGCTGGTGGCTAGTGGTGGTGGTGGTGGCAGTGGTGAAGATTGGGGGTGGTATGGATGAAGGTGGTGGTGGATGAGCTGTAGTGAAGGTGGATTGTATGTGGGTAGATGGTGGAGTGGGTGTGGTAGTGGTGTGTGAGGTGGTAGATATGGCAGTGGTGGTAGGTGGAGTGGTGGTAGTGGTGGTAGTAGGTGGGGTGGTGGAAGTGGTTGTAGTAGTGGTGGTGGTGATAAATGTCATCCTCCTCCTCCTCTCTTCATCCCGTGGGGCTGAGCCATCCATTTCTTCCTCGAGCCCTTGAGGTGGATGCTCCCCCTGGGACGCTGGGCTGATCTGGGGTGTAGGTTGGATGAGTCATAGTCTCCCTAGACCCTCCTGGGCATTCACCAGCCGCTCTAATCCCTCGCTCGATGGCAACCACCTTGCTGCCCACCATTCGAGTCTACGGTTCTTCTTCCTCCTCCTCCTCCTCATCAGGTTGGAAGTCCTGATGGAAGCCTGCTGCCTCCGTCCCACGTTAGGGGGATGCTGGAGATGCTATATCAGTAGTGGTGGCCCTCAATTGAGTGGGCCCTGTATCTCCACCATCACCATTATCATCATCATCGGAATCATCGTCCGGGAGCACAAGTTGCTCAACATCCGAATCACTGTCTGCGTGGCACCATTTACGCCTGCCTGGCGCCACGTAATCAACCTTGGCTAGGTGGCCGAAGAGTCTCTTCACCGGGGGTTTGACCTGCTTTCCCCGGTAGACCTTCATACGACCCAGTGTGGTATCATCCGTGAACTCCAACGACACAGCGTCGTGGCTCTCCTTGGGAAGTGTGGGCAGCTTCTCATCGAAAATCATCTGAAGAAACCTAGGGTACAAGCAGAAACCCTGCTTGCCCTTAGCCTCCAGATTCTCTATCAAGTAAGAGAATATCATTCTCGAGAAGCTGAAAGGGTGGTTCAGTACCAGTGCCACGTAGGCATTTTGAATCTGGTCTGAAAGATCATCAAACCCACCCCTTCGTGAAGCCAAGCACTTAAGGATGACATGTGCTAAGTACTTGTACTGGGGACACATGTTTCTCTTGTTGAGCAACCTGTATTGATATCCCCAGCATACTTCATCCTTAAGAAGCACCCTCTCATAGTCAGCGGGTGAAGTCTAGTAGGGTGGTCTGCATCGTCACCCAAACCAAGTACCCATCGGATATCCTCAGCTATGATCTCTATGTGTATCTCAAAAATAGAACTCTTGATGTTGTATGGCTCGTGTGAGTGGTCAACCGATGCCCCCTCCCAGAAGGCCTGTTGATTAGACCTATAGGGAGTGCACTGTGTAGATATAGCCTTGTAGATCCTGGACCGCTTGAGGAAGGCAATGATCCCCGCAAACTTGGCACCGTTTCGAGTGGTGGCATCTAAGTGAGCACATATGTTGTGCTTAGGGTTGATGGACCACCTGTCAGCTATCAATCTGTAACACAAGACACATAGACGTTAAATAACCACACAACACGAATCAGTTCTAATTAACTTGGTTGAATTCATTCTGGTTCATTCATGCGATTGAACCATGCGACAATGTTCAGTCGGTTGACCTGGCATGCGACTGGATTCAGTCGGGTGACTGAGCAGGCGACTGAGTTCAATCGGTTGACTAGCTACGATTGGTTCAGTCGGCCAACTGAGCTCATTCGTATTATCCATTCGACCGATTGAGCCATTCGACCAGCTTAATCGTGCGATTTGAGTTCATCCTAGTGTCCAGTTGCATGACTCACTCTTCGATCGACTGAAATTCGAATTTGACCCAAATCTTGACATTTGTCGTTGTGTAATGGTTCCTTAGACTCGCAATCATTATACTAATAACCAAGTAGCCTTGATTTTAACATGTTGCATGGCTTAATTAGGTTATTAGTCCATTTACAGTCTCGGGTCTAGCTAGGGTCGAAATTCATAAATTAATGCACCATTCAAATAGAAGTCAAAAATTTTGTTTTGATGAAATTTGGGCAGAGTAACGGTAAGGTGTGCTATATTAGGGTGATTGGGGGTGATGAGTTGAATGCGATCGACTATGGCCCTATTTATACTGAATCTGATTTCAAACGGGCGACTAGACCCATTCTCTCTGTTCATTCGGGTGATTGGACCTCAGTCATGTGATTGGTTCAGTCGATCACATTCAGTCGGCTGACTGGGGTTCAGTCAGGCGACTGACTCATTCGCACAGCTCCATTCGGTCGACTAGCTCAATCTGATAGTCCATTCGGTTGAATGGTTCATACTCATGTGCGATTCGGCTGTCTAGTGCATGAGTATGGTCCATTCGTACGGTTGGTCCACACTCATGGTCAGTCATGCGATTTGATCATCATAGGATTAGTGATCTAAGTTGATTAATTAGAGAGTATTGCAGTGGAATTCGAACAACAAATTAAAAAAATTCACAAGAACATAATTGATATTCAAGTAACAGTAAATGGTTATAGAAAAAGAGAATTCTGCAAAAGAGATATTTCATTCATATGCTTTCGTGGTGGCTCAATGTCACACTTTACAACTAGGTCAACATTCCTTATATAGGATATGTGACGTCTGCTCATGTCACTTGATAGTGACATCTAACAGAATTATTCAAACTACTGAAACTATGCAGACTACTGAGAATGTTCTCAATTACTGATTACATCTCAGAGAATGCTAAGTACAAGAAACATAAAACTACTGAAACTAAACTACTGAAACAATAACTACCGAAAAGAATTACAAGTACTAAAAGGAAACCATCACAACTACTGAAGTTGATAACTTTAGCTGTTGTAACAACTACTGATCACTTTGTCTTCAGTCTTTGTTCTTCAGACTTTGTTTTTTAGACTTTTACTTTCAGACTGTCTTCAGCTGATAGCTTTAGATTTTGTCTTCAGTACTTTACTTTCAGACTTTGTCTTCAGCTGATAGCTTCAGACTTTGTCTTTAGTTCTTTACTTTCAGACTTTGTCTTTAGTAGTAGTCTTCAGTTCTTGTCTTCAGACCTTGTAAGCAGCTGATGTCTTCAGCTGTTGTGATCTTCTTCAGCAGTTTTAATGTTTGTGGGACTTAGAGGTTTTTCTGATCAGGCTCATTGGTTCTTTTGGTCCAACAAACTCCCCCTGAACCAATGCAGCCAAAACCTCTAAACTTATTGATGATCCCACTTATTCTTGGCAGAAACACCCTCTTGATCAGTTTCAGAGGTAATCAGTTAAGCACAATCCGGGAAAAGTTTCTAATCTTTTGATTGGCTGAGTATGGAAGGGAACTCTGTCTAGGGAAACTGGACATAGAGTCTTGTCCCAACCATGAAACCTAATTCCATTAATGAGTCTATAAGACTCACTAGCATAGGCCTCAAGGAGGACAACTTGTTCCTCTTGGTGAGTTCTTCTGCTTCTCCCTCGAAGAAGAACTCTAGGCCATAATACTCAGACAGGTATCTCACTTTCTATCCATTTTTCAACTCCACAGTGTTTCTCTTATAAGCAAATTCATCAAGGTGAGAGCCTTCAAGCAACAACTGGAGTTCACTCTTGTGAAGATCTTCAAGTCTTTTGTATAAAAACCCTTCTTGATCATTTTGTTCTCAAGAATAGATTGAGGGGTTGTCTGGATTTGTGAGCTCTCTTGAATTCTTCAATGATTTCCCAGGGTGAGACTACCATGGCTAATGTAATTGCAACATTCAAGGTCTTCTTCACTTGGCCATATTATCTTGGTATATTCTTCTTATGAATTCTAGAACTTACCCTGGGGTCTGGCCAGATCGCACTCTTGTTGAAAAGTATGTCTAAGAGTGTACAGCTCAGAGCCTGTTTCTTCATTTCTTGAATGGATGAGGACTGAGGGAAATCCTTATTAACCATCTTGAGAAACTTCTCATCATGCTGTTTTCTGTTGTTCTGCTTCTTCAATCTTTACCTTCACCATGCATTTGCAAGTCAGGAGTAATCACTTGTTGACTTCTATGCTCAGGTGATTTGAGTTTGAGAGCAGCAGAGATTGGTAGACTATCATCATCATCATCCTCTTCTTCATCTTCTTCTACCTCAACCCTTCTCCTCCTTCTAGGTGCATCACTGGGTAAGGTTTGAGGTGGTTTTGGGGTATAGGGATTGGTTTGTGGGTGAGTTGTGGGTGGCTTGGTTTAGGAATAGATTTGGGAGATTTTAGAGATAAGGGTTGTGTTTGAGTGGGAGTGGAGTGTGAGAAGACTGACTTAGCATTTTGGTGGTGAGTGGCTTTGGAGAGCTTTGCCATTTCAGTTCTCTTCCCTGCACCTGCTTCATCCGGCGCTTCATTTATCAACCCCTTATTATAGCCTCCAGCAGAGCAGATCTTCTTGGTTATCTCTAAGATACTGTCTCTGGACCAGGCCTTTATCTCTATCAATGATCTTCCAAGGTACTTGGCAATGAATCTGATCATTATCTCCAATCTTTCCCTTTCCAACACACTATAACCACCCATCTAGCTTGAATCTTCTATTTCTAGCCTTCTGATCTCAGTGTCTAGTGTGGTTGGTCATGACCTTGTCAAAAGAGCTGATCTATAATTTTTCCACAGATCTGCTGTGAGCTTCATCAGCATCTTTGAAAAGATCTTCTAAGGATTTATCTTCATCAGCTTTTGACTCAGCACTTTTCTTTCTTTTATATGTGATGAGCTGATCTTCCATCTCTTTATCTGTGATCAACTGTTCTGAGATCAGTTCTTTCTCCATCTCCTTCTCTTTTGCAAGTTCTTTCTCATAATCAACTCTTTTTCTTTTCTTTTCTTTCACTGCCTTAGACTTGGAAGTCTCCCCTTTTTTGGTTGCATTAGGATCTGGGGCTTAAAAGGCAGAAAGAGATTTGTGAACAACATCATCAATGAGGGTTTGTAGATTTGAGGATATCCTCTCATCAATGGCTTTATGCACTATGTCAGCGATGATGGGAGTGATTAGAGGTAAGGAGTTTTGATAGATAGCAACCATCTACTCAGAGGGGTTCTATCCCTGAGAGGTGGTGCCAAAAGTAGTGGCTGGTGGCTCAGCTAAGTGTGTAGGCTCAGTGTTTGGGGAACCTTCAATGGAAGGTGCCATCTGTGGGGTTTGTGGGGTAGATGGACTTTGATCATGAGACATTTCGGCTAACAACTCTTTGAGTCTGTTCACCTCTTTCTCAAGGATGGTATTATGGGCTAATACATCATAGAAAAAGCCAGGTCATCATCAGTCTGTGCTGAATCACCTGACCTCCTGATTGAATCATGATGTACATACACTAAGTGTAGATCAGTAGAAGCATGTGCCCCTTGTTCTTGGTACTGGGGACTTCCTCCTCAGGACTGTGTCCTTCATTGGCAGTTGCCTCTGGTAAGGTCTTATGGATGCTGCCAACTTCATCCTGATCATTGCTGAATCAGTAGAAGTGGCAGCCTTACTAGATATTCTAACCTCCATTTCTACACTTGGAGATTGAACATTGTAACCCCTATGCTGTGGGTTATCAGAAGCATTTTGATCATCCCCCTCAATAATTGAGGTATTCCCAGTGGTAAGTGGTTTCTGGGGAGGGGGTGAGGAATGCAACTGACTCAGCACTTTAGCAACTATCAGTGTTGGGCTTTAAGGGGCGCTTGCATGTGGAGATTGGTCTGAAGCAAGTTGCACCCGGGGTGAGAGGTGCTCTTCAATGGTAACCCTCTCAATTTGGAGAGGTTCCAGAGATGTGGGATCCCCAATTGTGGTTGCAACAGGATCCTGTTGAGAGGATAGCTGTGCGGCTTCAGTAGGTTGAGTCTTGGACATAACTAGTGGGTTATAACCAGTATGTATTTCCTGTGTTTGTGGTACAGGGGCATCCTCAGGGGACTCATCTCCCTGAGCAGCCTTTTTGGGTTTTTGGGTATTTGGGTTTTGGGTTTGGTGGGGACTTTGGATCTGGAAGTGGAGGCTGTGGGTTCCTTCTGCTTGGGTTTTAGCATCCGCGCAGCCCCTTTAAGAGTAGGGTCTGAGTTATGTCTTGAGTATATCTCAGCTAAAACAGCTGGAGCAGGGACTCCAAGACCAACAAGGCCATCAGATTTTAATTGATTTAAAATTATGGCCATCAGAAACCTGGGATAAAGTAGCCATCTATTTGCCACAGGTTTCTGAGCAAGATCCTTTAGTTCCATGAACACTATCTCAGAAAAATTTAAATTTTGGCATTCAAGGATATAGTACAATACCTGTTGCCATAGGGAAGACATCTGATCCCAAGAAGATGTCTTTGATGCAAGGAAGACATTCACCATATGAAAGATAAGTCATTCAGCATCATGAAAGTGCTTTTTAAGTATGGTTGTAGCACTTATGTCGCCTTCATACCCGTTATGGAGAAAAGACATGTCAGTGGTGCCTTTCGGGTATTCTTTAGGATAGGTGCCATCATGCAAATTTAGGTTTGTGAATGATATCGGGGGTGATGAGCACCTGTTTCTAGTTCACCAATGATTGGAGAGTGATTTGTCTATCATTATCACCAGTTATTACAGAGATGTTGGTCCAGAACTGGGATAAGGAGTTAGGATATATGGTAGGATTCAGAAGAAAGGCTGTTCTGTATGGGGAATCCACTATAAGATCGATGGCAGTGTCAAACTTGTTCCAGAAGGCAATTTCGAAAGGTAGGCAACACAGTTGTGTCGGGGTTTGAGTTTCATGGTCGCCATTATTGAGAGAGAAAGGTTTGAAAATGGCTAATCAAACGTTTGGCTATAAGTCCATGTATTTATAGGTTAAGAAAAGGCTGAAAAGAAAACGACTAAAAGTGTTGGTGTTGGCATCAGTTGTTATGAAAACAACTGAAGACTTGTTTTAATTATCAGACGTTTGAAAACAAATGAAGACTGGTTTTAGTTATCAGTAGTTGTGAAATACTGAAAACTTGGTTTTGTCTTCAGCTGTTGTAAACAACTGAGGACTTGGTATTAGTCATCAATAGTTATGAAACTACTAAAGACATGGTTTTGTCATCAGCTGTTTAGAGTGAAACAACAGTTTGTGGAAACGACTGAAGTGAAACAGCGTTCGTCAATTCTTAGCATTTCAGCTGTTTCATACTGTCCTTAACGCTTACTCATCAGAACTTTTTAGCTGATTTCAGTGTTTCATAGGACATCAGTACTTATCTGTTTTTACTGACATCAGGAGTTATAACGACATCAGTAGTTGTAACTGCATCAGTTTTTTAACAGAATAGTACATATTTGTGACATGTTTACTAATGATCATCAGTACTTGTTTACTGAGATCATCAGTAGTTATCACTTATTCTAGCTGCAGCATACCAAGCCTAACACAAGGTTTTGGAAAGTTGAACTATCCAACGGCTTAGTAAATAATCTGCAAGCATTATTAGCACTAGGCACAAACTTTGGATCAATCAGACCATTTCAAAACAATCCCTAATAAAATGGTGTCTGGTTCTATATGTTTGGTCCTAGAGTGCTGGACTGGATTCTTGACAATGCACAGAGCTGAAGCACTTTCCATTAATAATGGAGTCTTAGTCTCTGTAATGCCATAATCCAATAGTTGGTTTTGAAGCCAGAGTACCTGAGATGTACAACTTGCAGTAGCAATGTACTCTGCTTTAGCAGTGGATGTAGCAACAGATGTTGGTTTCATACTCTGCGAAGAAATCAAATAGTTGCCTAGGAATTGACATCCACCAGAAGTGACTTTCTGGTTAACTTACACCCTGCATAGTCACTATCAGAAAAAGCAACTAATTTGCATGAGTGTCCAGTGGAATACCAAAGACCTAGAGATTGTGTACCTTACAGATATCTAAAGCCTCTTGACTGCAATCAAATGAGACTCTTTAGGAGCAGCCTAAAATCTAGCACAACAGAAGTTGCAAACATGATATTGGTCTAGAAGCTATTAAGTACATCAAGGACCAATCAGACATCTGTAACGTGTTTCATCAACAGCTTTACCTCTTGCATCTCATGCAGTGTGTGGTGTTGCCACATGGGAGTAGAAAGGGCTTACAATTTTGTAAATCAAACTTATTCAAAAGTTCTTTTGTAAATTTTGATTGATGAATAAGGTTCCATCAGCCTTTGTTTGATTTGGAAGCCTAGAAAGAACTGTTATTCTCCCATGCACTCATTCAAACTTTTGTTTCATTAAACTTGTAAAATCATCACACAACTGGGGATCAAAGGATGAAAAATAATATCAAACATAAATTGAACAAGTAGCTTATGCTGCACTTTCTTTATAAACAAAGTTTTATCTATGGAGCCTCTAGTGAATTTATTTTTAAGAAGAAAATTTGAAAGTGGTTCATACCAGGCTCTACGAGCTTGCTTCAACCCATAAAGAGCCTTATCAAGTTGATACACCCAATCAGGATGTTTATTGTCCTCAAAACCTGGTGGTTGACACACATAAACCTCTTCTTTTATTTTACCATATAAAAATGCACTTTTGACATCCATTTGAAAAACATTAAGATTGTGGAATGCAGCATAGGCTAAGAACAATCTAATTGCCTCTAGTCTGGCTACAGGGGCAAAGGTTTCATCATAATCAATACCTTCTTCTTGTGAAAACCCTTGTACAACCAGTCTAGCCTTGTTCTTGACAATAAGCCCATTTCATCAGTTTTATTCCTAAACACCCATTTAGTGCCTATTGCCCACTACCTGGGGGTAGAGGAACTAGTTCCCACACTTGTGCTTTTTGAACTGAAGTAGCTCAAGCTGCATGGCTTCAACCCATCCATTGTCTCTCAAAGAAACATGATAGTTCTTGGCTCTAGCTGACTGATGAAGAGAGCATAGAAGCAGAAGTTAGACAATTAACTTCTGGTTGAGACACAACATTGATATCACAATGATTTGAGACATGGGGTGATGCTTCAGCTCTTGGTATACTATAAGATCAGTGCAAGTGTTTGTAGCCGGTTCAGCAGCAGCAGATGGTGATCCAGATTCTTGAAACCAAGTATTAGATGGCAAGTCAAATGATGTAGAGGAGACAGAAATCTCATCAGCATTTGTTGTGGATGGAGCTACAGAAGCTACAGGAACATCAAGTTTAGCAGACTCAGGCAGTTGGTCACTAAACTTGAAAAGGTGAGTATGATATCATCATCATCTTCAGTAGCACCAGGTGGAAGACTTGCTGCAGAAGATGATTTATCCACATGATGTGCAACAACTAGAGATTGATAAGGAACATATTGTAGTATGTCCAGATCAAACAACTCCACAGGGTTTTGTGGAATTTTATCCTTAGGAGATTCATTGAATTTCACATGCAAGGTTTCTTCAACTAATTTTGTTCTGCAGTTGAAGACCCTGTAAGCCTTGCATGTGGATGAATAACTACAAAATACCCTGCATCCACCTTAGGATCAAATATGTGGAGTTGATCCTTTGTGTTTAGAATGAAACAAGGACACCCAAAGGTTTTGAAGAATGAAATTAGAGGAGTCAAATGATGTAGAACTTCATATGGAGTCTTCATCACCTCTGATTTACTAATACTCTATTCAGATAGCAAGCTGTGTTAACAGCTTCAGCCCAAAAGGTCAATGGCAAACAGAGTCAGCCAACATAGACCTTGCAGCTTCAATTAGGGTCCTGTTCTTTCTCTCCACTACTCCATTTTGTTCTGGAGTCCTTGGGATGCTAAACTGCCTCTTGATTCCTTTTGCTAGATAAAAATCATCAAGTGTATGGTTTCTGAATTCAGTTCCATTATCACTCCTTATACACTTGACGGATAGGGAATACTGCTTCTCAACATACAACACAAAGTTTATAATCGTCTGAGCAACCTCATCCTTGAATGCAAGAAGAAAGTCCATACAAATCTAGAGTAATCATCCACAATTACCAGACAGTATTTCTTCTTTGCCATGCTCATCACTCTCACAGGACCAAATAGATCCATGTGCAGTAACTGCAAGCAGGCAGTAGACTTGGGTTCTTCAATAGGAGGGAATGAGACTTTGTGCTGTTTTCCTTTCAAACAAGCAGTGCAGGTTTCATCACAGTGGAAATCCTTTATTGGTAGACCTCTCACTAAACTATTATGGAAGCTGATTCATGTTTTTGAGATTAACATGACCCAGCCTTCTATGCCATAGTTTAGATCCTGAGGAAAGGCTTTGGAGAACAGGCAAGGATGACCCTCCAATCAATCTTCTTTGACAAATCCAAGGCATACGCTATTCCAATCCTGTTGGCCTTCATGAGAGTATGTTCATCCAATACCTGTCAATCAGCCTCAGAACTTGGGAAGACAAAATCCTGCAGTTCTGGCTTGTGAAAAGTGCAACATGCCTTTATCACACATTGACTGACACTCAGCAGATTATACTTGAGATTCTCCACATGGTTAACATCATCAAACCTGATTTGTCCATTAGACACATATCCTTTCCCGATGATGTAACCCTTGGCATCATTACCAAATAAACAAATCCCTTCTTTCCTTGAGAGTAGTCATTAAAAAAAAACTGCTCCCAGTCATATGCATAGATCCTCCACTGTCTACAAACTAGATGCTCCTTTGCATGCTGAAGAACCCTACGTTCATCATAAAGAACTAGTTAGGTTTTGAGACCCAAACCTTTTTGGTTTTGGTGTCTGTTTTCATCAACAGATTGAACCATAACTTGTTTCTTATGATTAACATCTGATGAAGAAGGAGATGGTGCGTAATGGATTCCTTGGATTTGGGCTTGGAATGCCTTTTCAGTGTTTTGATCATAGGTGCATCTAGTTGTTAACTCTCCCCAACAAATGTTGAACCATCATAACAAGTGTGTCTGATTTGTAGCTAAGCTTTAAATTCTTGTGACATATCAGTACTTGTGTTTGATGAGTTCCTGTGACCCACCATTTCCTCCTTAAAATTCACAGACTTAGTCTGATGTTTATCATTAGGAGCACTATTAGCTGTTTTATGACAAACCCTCCTTCTTTTTGGATTTGGATGAAGGCTTGGTTCATCACATTGGGATGACTGTGGTACAAACTTGGTCTCAAACTCATTTTTCTTTCATCCATCGGATTTTAATGAGCTTATCTCTGTTGAGTTTGGAACCCTTTCTGTACCAACATTCATCAGAAAGATGATTGAATTTACCACATATTTCACATGGCTTATTCTTCATCTTGAATTGATCAACTTCTGATGTGGAAACTACTGAAGGTGTGCTCTTCAGTACTTTCCTCCTTTCAATACTTTTGTTTAGTATTGAAGGATCTGTAACAACTGAAGACTTGTTCTTCAGCTATTTTCTATGAGTAGTTGTTAATCCTTTTATTTCAGCTGATTTGAAATCTTTTCAGATGTTGTGACTTGCCCTCAGTACTTGAGGTACTTTGGGGACAACATCTGAAGTACTCATCTTCATGTGCTTATTAGTAGTTAACCTATCAGCCATTGATTTGCTGAGGTATCAACACTGATTTCAACTCGTGATTTTGGGTGATCACTTGAGGATGATGCACATGATGAGTGGTTTGGAAATTACTTTCACCTTCAGATTTTACTATTGGTTTTGGAGTAAAATCTGTAGGTGGTGCAATGTGGTTGTAACCTATTCCAAACTTCACATTCGAAGCAGATTGCTTGCTGAGCAGCATTTCAAATCCCTTGCAGGATGATACCCAGCGGTCACACTCAACTTGGGCAACTGCAAGTTTTCTTTGAGATCTCTATGGTTCTCAAGAATGACTCTAGCTTAGCCTTTTCATAATTAATTGGCATTTAAGCTTATAAATCTCATCATCTTTATCCTTAAGGACAGACTCATATTCAGCTTTTCTTTGGAAAGGGTTTGCTCAAGCTCTAGATTTTGATTTAATAAGCTACATTTGCCTCTCTAATAGAGATAAATGTAGCTATGCAAGATTCAGAACATAGCTTGGCCTTAGCCTCAGAGGATACCTGGGTTACCGTGATGAAGATGCATTGGAGCATGAACTATCAGTAGTTTCCAGGGCCATGAGAGCTAGATTCCCAAAAGGATGTTCACCATCATGTTGACCATCACCAGCAAATAATTGCTCATTACCAGGAGAGATCATCTGGTAAACTGCTCCAGTCAACAATACCAGGGTGAAGAAGCTGTGACGAGGTGGTGATTAAGATGATTGAGATGGTAGAGGTCAGGTAGGGCTTGAGTTGTTGTGCAATAGGAACTTGAACCGGATTTGGGTGTGGCATGTAATAGCAGGGATATGGATATGACATTGGACCCTGAGGGACAAAATATGCAGGAGATATAGGTTGTGAATGATGACCAGAACTAGCAGGATGTTGCCCTCTGTTTTGTGGACTATTGCTTGTAAAAGTCACAAGGGTGCAGAGGAGTTAGATCCAGATGATCTACACTCTCTTGCAAAGTGTCCAGCCTGTGGCATTTGTGACACCTCAACTTACTCTTGTCAAAACCAACTTTGGTTTGCCAGAGAGTCCTGGAAATTTCCTACCAGTTCTCTTGTAGAACTTTTGAGATCTGATATTAATCAAGGCCATGTGGCTCAGAATATCCATCTCTTCTAAGTCATCATCAGCAATACCCTTTAAATCATCCATAATGAAACACAAATTGTCACTATTACAGCCTGACTGATTTTCAACACTAACAAATGCATGATCTGAACCGTTTGAGGAGAATCTATATGCTCATCATAATTGCTTTCTGATGCAGCATATTCTGACTCATGACCAACCAAGGCAGTGTTCCCTGGTACAAAGTCATCAGTGAGCTTTCCTCATGATGCCAGTTTCCTTTTCTGCTTTATCTTTCTTTCAAATGTAGCAGTTTCCCTGGAGTTGGGTGAGAGATAGACTATCCAGATTTGCACTGGAGCGTAGGACATGGTATATGTGTCCCATCTCTCAGGCAGTGATCTGAGGAATCTGTTGTTCATTTGACTATTAGTGTATTCATGTTTGACCATTTTCAGCTCACAGATCAACAGGAAAAAGCTCAAACTGTTGAGTGAGTGACTCACCCTTCAATGAGAGAATGTCTCATATTGTTTGGGCAAGGATTTCTCTATTATTTGCTAAGACCTCATATATCCACCAAATTGTTCCTTCAATGCATTGCAGAGGTCATGAGCAGTTTCATGATCATAAGCCCAGAAGATCATTCGGCAGTGCCATGGCCAGAATTCCATGCGCTTTAGCATCAATCTCAAACAGTTTTCGATCCTCATCTGAGTGTTGTTCCTTCTTCTTCGGAACCATTTGGTTGGTTTCCAGATTGTTCACCATAGGCTTGGTGGACCATGTACCACAGATTTCCAACAACCTGAACTGTTAACAGACAGGTGATGAAGCATTCTTCGTTGCCATATGTTATACTCAGTCCTGACCAGCATCGGAGATTTAGTTAAGGAACCGGTATTATGAGGGTCATTAGAAGGAGTAGTCATTCTCAGATTCAACCAAATTCAATTAATGTTTAACTGATTTAGTGCAAAACACAACAAACTCAATATGAACCAAGAGAAAACTCAAAGCAGATAAACGAAAGCAGCAGAAATTCAATGATCTATAACCAATTCTTGCAAATATGCTAATTCAATCAAACTTAGATATCGAATAGTAGTGTCAATGATCAATTGTTAGATCGATCAATGATTAACCTTGCTCTGATACCAATGATAGGATCAGTGATCTAAGTTTGATTAATTAGAGAATATTGCAGCGGAATTCGACAACGAATTAAACAATTCACAAGAACATAATTGATATTCAATGTAACAGTAAATGGTTATTGAAAAAGAGAATTCTGCAAAAGAGATATTTCATTCATATGCTTTCGTGGTGGCTTAATGTCACACTTTACAACTAGGTCAACATTCCTTATATAGGATATGTGACGTCTGCTCATGTCACTTGATAGTGACATCTAACAGAATTATTCAAACTACTGAAACTATGCAAACTACTGAGAATGTTCTCAACTACCGATTACATCTCAGAGATGCTAAGTACCAAAAACATAAAACTACTAAAACTAAACTACTAAAACTATAACTACTAAAAAGTAAATTACAAGTACTGAAAAAACCATCACAACTACTGAAGTTGATAACTTCAGCTGTTGTGACAACTACTGATCACTTTGTCTTCAGTCTTTGTTCTTCAGACTTTGTTCTTCAGACTTTACTTTCAGACTTTGTCTTCAGCTGATAGCTTTAGATTTGTCTTCAGTACTTTACTTTCAAACTTTGTCTTCAGCTGATAGCTTCAGACTTTGTCTTCAGTTCTTTGCTATCATACTTTGTCTTCAGTAGTAGTCTTCAGTTTTGTCTTCAGACTATGTCTTTAGACCATGTAATCAGCTGATGTCCTCAGCTGTTGTGATCTTCTCTAGCAGTTGTAATGTCTGTGGGACTTAAAGGTTTTTTGATCAGGCTCATTGGTTCTTTTGGTCTAACAGATCATACTCATGATTTTGACTTTATGACCATTCCACACTTAATCCCTTTTAACTTTTGATTAAACATTATGAGTATTTTATCATCTCAGACTTGATCATTTTAACCTGGAAATCTTGTGATCACCTCAGACGTGATCCTTTTGAACAATTTGTCAGCTCAGACGTGACTGCTTTTACATTTGAAGACACGTGTGGTCACCTCAGACGTGACCCTTTTAGGTGATTAAATCCCCTATTGAATTCCGTGGCGTAGACTGATATTTAACAAACTAAAATACAAAACTAAAACTTGTTTTTGAGGTTTTTGTTGAGATGTAAATCCTAAGATAGAAATCTAATGGATTCGGGTCCGGAAAAGGCAGCTTAAATTTATTTTGACCATAAATGGACAAATTCAATTTGGAATCATACAGGCAAGTCAAATTATTTGGTACATATTATCAACACTTTTTGATGCTTAATTCTTATTTTTCATCTATAGTCGTTAGCAAATTTAGGAAATCATACTAGTACTATTAGATCCTCACATTGATTTGGACTTTCAAGAATTGTAGCCATAATGATTGTCAGTATATTGGTCCTCTTAAATCCATACACAGACTTTTAACACAGACTGGTGATAGTTTAAGGTTTGATTATTTCAACAAGCATTTGTGGATCTCACACTTATATGGGAATCAACATTCCTCAGGAGATTTTTGAGCGGTCTCAGGGTAGATTACAAGAAGAAACTATTCTTAGAACTTTCAAAGAGAAGCCAAACCTTAGGCTAGTGCCACATCACAACAGAGAGGCGGCAAACAAGAACGAATTGTAAAATATATAGGTTATGCTTATCCTCAGGTCAGTGACACCGCACAGCAGAGATGCACATAACCTATCTTCTTGTTTGAGCATTTTTTTAATCTTTTTGCACAGATCTCACCAACAACAGAAGTTATTAGTTTGATTGCTTTTGCTCATATTTTGGTCTTACACTCACATTTGTGGCGTTTATTCTGCTCATCACCCCTTATTGGAATTTTTTTGATTGCGTTAACCAGGGATAAGATGATAGCCCACAGCTTGTTGAATAACTTCGCTTAATCTTGAGATCACCAACAAGGTCTAATCATCTATTGTGTTGCATCTACCGACATAACATCTGTGGTCTAGCAACCTCTAGGTCTACTTTCTTTGTGTTACCTTAGTAGTACCTAGTTTTACTATCATTTTTCCTTTTATATTGCTCAGAGTACACAGTTATACTTTGAACTTCGCATCTTATTCAATTTAAACTTTTAAAGTCCAAGTGGTTTATTCTTGTTAGGATCGTCTACTGGACGAATACTAATAGATTTACGCGCATACCGAATCAAGTAGTACGGAATCCTATTTGATTGGCGATCCATCAGTGAGAACGCATGTAGAATCAATTAAAGATTGAATCTAAACGTTAAGAATGATTATTAATCGATCTACTGTGATCTATGAAGTTGGAACAGGTTGCTAGAGGTCTTTGGATGGCTAGGGTACGTGTAGGTATCGAATTGTTCAAAGTGTCTCTTTTTTCCACGATTTAAGTAGTATTTATAGGTTAGGGTTTCTCAATCGTGCGACTGGACCATTTGCATGGTTAAGTCGTGCGATTGAGTCATGCGGTTGATCTATTCGCACGACTGAGTGTTGAGTCGTGCGACTGTGTCAATCTCGTGTTACAATCATGCGACAAATCTAGTCTCTTGGTTAATTCGTACAACTGGTTCATTAGCATGAAGTTGTTCATGCGTATGGTCCATTAGCATGGGCCAATCGCATGAAAACTTCACACGATTATTTTAACATATTTCTTAATTATCATTTAACAAGATCTATGCAAACAGCCACAAACCTATATAATTAGTTCAATAAGCATTATTACATACCAGGTAATGAAATAATAAACATTATAACCATAGCCACACATTGTATATCATTAAGTACCCAATCATTACATATGCGTAAGACAACAAAGACATTTACATTAAGTTTAGAAGCTAGGGACACATGTATCTACAATTAATGTTTACAAAACTGAGTTTTTCTAATTTTTAGAAATTTTCTATAATTTTTTAAAGGCTTTTGCCCTAAAAATGTTTGAGGTTGCCCGCGTTTGAACCGAGACCTCTAGATGGACATGAGTGTGGTTTACCATTAAGCTAGGGTCGTGGTGTGCTAAAAGATGGCTTTTAGATCTTAAATACACAGTTACAAAGAATACCCCAAATCACAATGAACCCTAATTCGAAATCAACCAAATTAATCACCAATTTGTTCATGATAATGAAATCAACATTGGTGCTTTTAATCCCCATGTGATTTCGAGTCTGTGGACTAAATTAATTACTCGAATTGATGCTAAGCAAGTGAGAACAAATATAAATGAACCGCGATCGAGGCTTGTATTTGTTTGAAGCGAAATTGTTGATGATAATGAAATTAACTCCGGGTGAAGCATCGGATGATGTTCTTGATTCTAATCCCTCACTCAATTGAAGTTCAAAATACCCGGATGGTGATGAGCCCTTGGTTGCAGGTCACGATGAAAGTGGGGTTCGAATGTAGTGTTTGTGTGTGTTTCAGATGAAATTGCAAGTAGTCACGATGAAAGTGGGGTTCGAATGTAGTGTTTGTGTGTGTTTCAGATGAAATTACAAGTAATGATAGATTAGGAATGGTTAGACAATCTTTTAAGTTTAATCAATTGGATTATTATTGAGTCTTAATTGCCGAACCATTTGTGTTCGAGAGTAATCGATTACTCAAACTCATTAACATCATAATCGTCACTTATGCTAAATCAATATTTTAGATTCATTGATCTTGGATCTTAGGATTCATCTCGTTTAGATCTAGAAATCAAAATTAAGATGGGTGGACATGTGTGAATCAAAGAACAAAGAGATGGATAATAATAATGTTTTGATTTCATTGATGTTGATAAAAAAATTACAATGAGAATCATGAATCACTAATGAAATCAAATCCACCCAAAGGAGAGGATTTCTCCTTGGGTGGTGACTTACACCATAAGAAACACACACACAAAAGATCCACACCATCAAAAAAGCACTAGTGGGTCTATTTATATTATTATTACAACATGACCTAATTTTGATTTTCTAATTGTATTGATGTTGACCTTGTCATGTTGAATTGTCTTGTATTGTTGTGATCAACTTTGTTTCTGAACTTGTACAATGAGATCTTCAGTTGGCTATAATTATGATTTAATAAGCATCAATTTATTCAATTCTTGAACTCCAACAATACTCCCCCTAATCTGATGCTTGTCAAACCTTGCATTTGAAGATCTTCTCTATCATATGTCTTCTTGATGAACTGATGTCCTGGCACAATTCACTGATATTCTCCCCTCAGATTAAGCTCCTCCTAATATATTCTAACAAAGCTAAGAATCTCTTGAGAATACTTCTTGGAATTGGATATGGGTTGTATCACTTTGGATTACAGTTCATATCACAACTCAATGATTAGAATGTATTGGGCATATGGTGAGGCTTTGAACTTCAATAAACTGCATGAGGAACATGAATAAATGTTGAACAAACTTCTACTCTTTTGAAATAACTTAATAAATGAAATTCTTGAGATAATGAGTACTCCTTTGATTAAAGTCCAGCTAACTGTCCGCTCAGTAGTCTGACACGGGTTCAAAACATCATAAAAAAATGTGAGCCCAATACTTCAAAAAGGGCATATGATGGTTGTACAAGTCCCTGGATAAATCTGTGAAAAAGTGACCAAACTTGATTTCTATACTCTTTTTTTGTCTTTGGTTTCATGATCAAAATAGATGTTCTTGTTAGTTGTTGTCATCCATATTTATGTTTATCTTTTCTTTTCCAAGTACTGTTCATAAGCATTTCCTACAACACATCCGTATTTCTATGCTAAGTCATCCACATTTGTTTGCAAAGAATCCACATTTTTTTGCAAGGCATCCGCATATGATTTCAATGCATCCACATTTGATTTCGATGCATATGCATTTGTGCTTAAAGTTCCCACATTTGTTTACAAGTCAACCGCATTTAGTGACAAGGCATCCGCATTTGTTGCCAAGTCATCCGCATTTGGTGACAAGTAATCCGCATTGGTGTATAACACATCCGGATTTGTGGATGACACGTCCGTATTTTTGTATAACACATCCACATTTTATCAATCTTCATCTGCACTTGTTTTTGTTCATCCGCATTTGTTTTCAGACTTGAACAAATTCGAGTTCACACTACAGTGCACGTCAGGAAATCAGCAGTACCTTCTATTTCTTCATCTTTTCTTTATTTTTTAATGATAATAGTGTTCAATTGCATCGAATTTTGAAGGAATAACCCCGGGAGTGATTATATTTCTTCAAATCCTACCATATTAGAACAAATCTCATGATTTTTCTTCTTGATTTTGAGATGAACGAATGGGTTTTTGATGAACAGGGACTTTGTTCTTCATTTTTCTTCTTTTCATTATTGTTCTTGACATCATAAAGTTGAAAATGGATCCGAAAACTAGATGAATCCCATGACCAACAGCTCTAATACCATTTTGCTAAATAAATATTTGTAAGGCCTCGTTCCTGGGACGCTCACAACTGCTCAATCATCGCGCATAAAACAAATATTTAATTGTTTTTTGCAAAACAATACATCATTGATTGATTACAAAATAACTTGTTGCATTACATCACAAAAACATTATACAAAATGGATGCCATCCAGAATGAGCCAAGTAGCCGCCCCGTGCCTTCCTCAGCAACCATTACCTGCCAACTGGAATATACATAAAGTCAGCATTGCTGAGTGAGTTTTAGTTTTAAAATAAAATATACTTTACTTTCATTTAAACCATTCTTACGCGACCAAGCATCATACGTACACATAGATAATATAACTATTATCTTCATCATTCATTCGTTATCTTCCATTCATTCATCATACATCATTATCATCAATATCATTCATAAAATTACTTATCTTTCATAGGTTCATTACTTCCGATGACATGTACAGTACCCCGAACATTGTGCACAAAGCGGTTACTAGGCCTGAGGTCTTTCATAGACCTCGAACATTATGCACGAAGCTGACACTAGTACCTAGGACAAGTACACTCATCACTATCTTTTCTCTTTCATTCTGGATCAATGCCATACACTATACCCCGAATGTTGTCCACGAAGACGGTTACTAGGCCAGAGGTCTTTCATAGGCCTTGAACATTATGCATGAAGCTGACTCCATTACCTAGGGCAAGCAGCAAGGATCCCATACGTATGGTCAATCACAAAGATTAGACCCTAGTTTGCATCCTTGCAGGGTAGCTAACCATCTCATTGTTGAGCTAACACCCTTCATTGGGCATGAACCTCCTTACTGTGTTTGCAAGACTTTCTTACTTATTTCATTCATTAATGCATGCATCCTCTCATTATATTTCTCTTTCCATTATGTTCCACTTCACGTTACATAATACGTTTCATTTCTTGTGTAATCATTCAACATAAAGCCATGGAAAATAAACATACATAACAACGAACATAAACATAACCATAGAAAACATCATCATACAAGGCACCACATTCATGACATAACAATCATCATGCATGGCATAACACACCACATACATCATCAAAAGTAAACTTACTTCACCCTAGGGAACATCCCAAGTCGAAGCCTACATTTCATTTTTTTCCCAAAAATCAGAAAATAATCTACGTCTTAGGTGCATGGGCACTATTGGGGCGCATAGAATTTCAAGTGCATGGGGAACACTTAGGCGCATGGGGAACATTTGGGCGCATGGGCACTATTGGGGCTCATGGGCAACACTTAATCAATTCTGTGCAAATTCTAGGTGCATGGGCACTATGCAGGTGCATGAGTGCCTAGGCGCATGGGTTGTCTGGGCGTTTGGACACTTAGTCAGTTTTAGCCTTTTCAAGGCACATGGCTACTATTTGCGCGCATGGGGCTTTGGCCGCATGCGAACACTTATATAGTTTATACCGTTGGGCGCATAGGCCACCATTTGGGAGCATGGGCAGCCTAAGTCACACTTAAACAACTAAAAGACATATGATGCACTTCATCCCGTAGAGGTAGTACCTCCAAATCTTTAATGCAAAGACCATGGCTGCTAGCTCCAAGTCATGAGTAGGATAATTGTCCTCATGAACCTTCAGTTATCAGGATGCATAAGCTATAACCATTCCTCTTTGCATCAACACACATCCCAACCCCGGGTAGGAAGCATCTGAGTAAACCACCAAATCCTCGCTCCCTTCAGGTAATGACAAGACAGGAGCTCGAGTCAACCTCGCCTTTAACTCCACATACGCCTTCTCTTAAGCTTGACCCCATACAAACTTTACATCCTTATGGGTCAACTTAGCCAACAAAGAAGCTATCTTAGAGAAGTCTTAGATGAATCTCCTATAATAGCCCACCAAAAACAAGAACTACGAATCTTGGATGGCGTCTTTAGTGACTTCCATTGCATCACCGCCTCTACCTTTGCAGGGTCCACCATAATCCCCTCGGGAGTCATACACGACCCAAAAATTGGGGTTCGCGCAACCAGAATGCACACTTTGAGAACTTATCATATAACATCTCCCTTCTTAATCTCTCCAAAACCTCCCGAATATGACCGACATGCTCTTTCTTGCTCTTCGAATAAATCAGGATATCATCAATAAACACGATCACTGATTTATCCAACATCGGCCGACACACTCGATTCATCAAGTCAACAAAAGTTACTGTTGTGTTGGTTAAACCAAAAGACATAACAAGAAACTCATAGTGTCCATAACATGTGCGGAAAGCTGTTTTAGGAATATCCTACTCCTTCACCTTCAACTGATGGTAACCAGTTTGAAGTTCTATCCTCGAGAACCAACTGGTCTCTGGACCTGATCAAACAGATCGTGAATCCTCAGTAAGGGTACCGATTCTTTATTATCAAATTATTTAGCTCTCGGTAGTCTATACACATCCTCATACTACCATCCTACTTCTTCACAAATAGGACCAGAGCACCCCAAGGAGAGATACTCGGTCAAATGAGCCCCTTATCAAGCAACTCCTGCAGTTTTTACATCAATTCCTTCATCTTGGTTGCGGCCAACCGATACCGTGCGTTAGCAACTGGGTTGGGCACCCGGTATCAAGTCAATCTGGAACTTGATCTCTCGGTCGGTGGCACACCTGGAAAGTGTTCAAGAAACACGTTCAGAAAGTCACACACAACCGGTACCTCAAACAGTTTTTGGGTTAGCATATCCACATCCATTATGTAGGCCAAGTAGGCACTACATCCACGCCTCATGCTCTTTCCCGCCACCGCGATCAAAATCACTTTCGGAATCGTAGTGACCCAATCACCATAGACCGTCACCGAACTCTCGTCAGGCCCTGTCGATCGAATCATCTTCTTGTGACACACAATGTTCATCTCATAGTCTGCCAACCAATCCATTCCTAGGACTACATTGAACTTGCCTATGGTCATCACGAATGGTCTAGCAGGAAACTTGTGACGATCAAAGTTCTACATCACAACCTTGTATCATCTCAGAAATCCTGATAGACTTTCCTATGGTAGTTTCTACTTCGAAGGGCTTATCTACACTCCTACTACTAACAGGCAATATAGCATAGAAAGTAGTAGAAATAAAACTTTTACTAGCATCAAAATCAAAAAACACAGAAGCTAGAGTTTGATTACTAGAAACATACCTCACACAACATTGGGGTCCGTCCTAGCCTCCTCGTGCGTCATAGTGAATGCTCTAGAGCTTGCCTTCAACCATTCTCCTCCAGCCTTCTTCAATCCTGAACTTTCACCCCTCGGCTTCTTACAAACCCTACTCATGTGGCCCTACCCGCCACAGCTGAAACACCTCCCTGCCTTACATTCTCTCACCATATGGTGAGGCTTCCCACACTTGAAGCACACATTCAGTCCCCATCAACACTTTTTGGTGTGCTACTTTCCACACTTGCCACACCTCTTCATCCCCGCACACGATATGACCACACGTCGTTCATCCACCCTTGCACCTTGGTTGCTTGGAGTGGCCCCGCCACGTCCAACCCGCTTCCCATTCCAATTCCAGTCACCACCACTCTTCCTGCTGATTTCAACCACCACCATAGTCTGTTCATCATACAACCTCTCCACCAAATCAACCGTCGACCTAAACATGCTCGGCCGGCCAATGATCATGTGCCTACGGATAACCACTAGAATCTCTAGGATATATCAGCTGATCTTTCATGACAAAGGTGTCACTTGATCCGGCACCACCAATGCCATCTTGTTGTATTTCATGGTGTATTGCTGATGTGTCGTGGTCCTCGCCTCCAATTTCAGGAACTCCCTCTCCACCTTATCCATCTCTCTATGAGGACATAACTCCTCAATCACCAATTTCTTCAACTCAGGCCCCTCATTCTTCCTATAGACCTACTACCCTTAGATTGGATAATATTGTCCTACTAACAAAGAGTCGAGTCCACAAATGAGTAGGCAGCAAACTTCACCTTTCAGTCCTCTCGGCATTCATTGATATCCAATACAACCTCCATTTCTATCACCCATCGGTGAGCAGCTAAAGTAGTGCCATTACATCAAAGGTGGGGGGCTTGCATCTTTAAAAATGTCTAGTAGTTGCAGCCTCATGCCGCCTCTGGTGCAGGATTTTCTTCCTCCTCCTTATTATCAGAGAGAACCGTCTCAGTTTCAAGTTGCTCACGTCCTCCCGAGGACATATTCCTCTCCATTCTTTCTCTTTCCCGCACAGCCTTTATTACTTCTATCACCACAAACGGTACGATCGTCTACCTAACCTGAGGCACCTCCTCAACAACAACCTCCTTTACTGAAGCTCTTTACTTAGCACTGTCATCACTAGCCTCTATACGACGAGTCTTAGGTTCTAAGTGAACCACCTCTTTTGCTCTAGGCCTTCCTCTTGTGGCCTGTGGTTCAGGACCACATCCACTATGACCTCCATCACGTGAAGCTTTTAACGATCTACCACCGGCCATCCACGAAACTCACTATAAGATTCAAACACTAACATGGTCATTCAAGGGAATAGCTTAGTTGATGTTAAGTATAGTAAGTCCCTATATAAAGTGGCTAGTTGTGATTAGCCAATTACTTTACTCTTCATACCCAAGCATTACATGCTAACTGGTAAATACATAAAGCCAGCGTTGCTGAGTGAGTTCTAGTTTAAAAATATATATTTTACTTACGTTTATACCATTCTTACGCGACCAAGCATCATACATAGACATAAATAATATCGTTATTATCTTTAGCATTGTTCGTAACATTCGTTCATTCATCGTACATCATTATCATTCACTTACAATGACATGTATAGTACCCGAACATTGTGCACGAAGTTGGTTACTAGGCCTGAGGTCTTTCATAGACCTCAAACATTGTGCACGAAGCTGACTACAGTACTTAGGGCAAGAACACTCATCACTATCTTTCTCTTCATTCCGAATCAATGCCATATGCTATACCCCAACAATGTGCATGGAGCTGCTCGCTGGGCCTTAGGTCTTTCATAGACCTGAAATTTTGTGCATGAAGCTGACTCTAGTACCTAGGGCAAGCAACAAGGATCCCATACGTATTATCAATCAGAATGAGTAGACCCAGTGTGCATCCTTTCGGGGTAGCTAACCCGCACACGTTAAGCTAACACCTTCATTGGGTGTGAACCTCCTTACTGTACTTGCAAGACTTTCTTACTTATCTTTCATTCATTAATGCATGCATCCTTTCATTACATTCCTCTTTTCATTATCTTCCACTTTACATTACATAATACTTTTCACTTCTTCTATAAACATTCAACGTAAAGCCATGGAAATTAAACATATATAACAACGAACATACACATAACCATACAAAACATTACCATACAAGGCACCACATTCATGACATAAAAGTCGTCATACATAACACCCCCCATACATCATCAAAAGTCAACTTACTTCACCCTCGGGAACATCCCAAGTCGAAGCCTACATTACACTTTTTCCCCAAAAATCAGAAAATAATCTAAGTCTTAGGCACATGGGGAACTTCTTACACGCATGGGGAACATTTATGCGCATGGGGAACATTTATGCGTATGGGGAACTATTGGTGTGCATGGGCACTATTGGTGCGCATGGGCACTATTGGGGCGCATGGACAACACTTAACCAATTCTGGATTCTAGGCGCATGGGCACTATGCAGGCGTGTGAGTGCCTATAGGCATAGGCTGTCTGGGCGTTTGGACACTTCATCAATTTCAGCCTTTTCCAGGCGCATGGCTACTATTTGGGCATATGGGAACGTTATGAAGTTTATACCATTGGGTGCATGGGCCACCATTTGGCCGCATGGGCAGTCTAAGTCACACTTAAACAACTAAATTCAGTCAGCAATCATCATCTACATGTTCTAAGCTTAAATCTTACATTCTAAGCCATGGAAACACATTCATAACATCATCATAACCATAGTCACACCCAAATCAAACCCTAGCCGAGACCACATTCACACATATATGAACTGGTGAAAACCCAATTTTTATAAAAAGTTTTGTACATGAATTTCCAGCCACAAATTAGTTTAAAACAAGGAAAAAGGGATTCTAGCCGTAACCATATCAGCTCTTTAGGTATTACTTCCTTCAAAACCTATTTGCTACAAGTTCAACACCTAAAATCCACCAAAAACACACACACCCGAACACACAAACACACAAACACACATAAGCATATAACCGAGGCAAAGGCCAGTTAAGAACATCAGCAAACCAAGAATTCTTACCTTGAATTTGTATTCTTCTTCTTGTTCCTCCAAGACCAAAAGTTTCTACTCTTTCTTTCTCTCTCTACAAAAATTTGAATTAAAAGGTATGGTGTGACCATTTAGGCGGCCATACCACCTTGATTCTCCAACTTTGAATGTTTTTTTTCTTTTTGACACTTTTAACCCCTCACTTGGGTTTTATAGCCTTTCTTTCTTTTCCTTCACTTTTATCTTCCTTTCATGCCTATAAAAATATTTTGGTGTTATAATATTTCAGATTCATTGAGCTTAGATCAGGAAATCAAAATTAAGATAGGTGGACGTATGTGAATCAAAGAGCAAAAAGATGGATAATAATAATGTTATGATTTCATTGATGTTGATAAACAAGTTACAATGAGAATCATAGATGGTTGGTGAAATCAAACCCACCCAAAGGAGAGGATATCTCCTTGGGTGATGACTTACACTAGGATAAACACACACATAAAAGAGTCACACCTGCAAAAAAGCACTAGTGGTCTGTTTATATTATTATTACAACATGACCTAATTTTTACATTCTAATTGTCTTGTTGTTGACTTTGTCATGTTAATTTTCTTGTATTGATGTGATCAACTTGGTCTCTGAACTTGTATGATGAGATCTTCAGTTGGCTGTAACTATGATTTGGTAAGCTTTAGTTTATTCAATTGTTGAACCATAACAATACTCCCCCTAAACTGACGCTTGCCAAACCTTGAATTTGAAGATCTTCTTTATCACATGTCTTATTGATCAACTGATGTCCTGGCACAATTTACTAATATTCTCCACCTCAGATTAAGCTCCTCCTAATATATTTTTAACAAAGGTTAGAATCTCTTGAGAATACCCTTGGTATTGGATATGGGTTGTATCAGTTTGGATTACACTTCATATCACAACTCAAGTATTAGAATGTCTTAAGCATATTTTGAGGCTTTGAAATTTGTAGATACATGTGTCCCTAGTTTCTGATCTTAATGTAATATGTTTGTATTGTGTTACACATATGTAATTGTACGGGTACTTAATGAAATACAATATGTGGTTGTGCTTAATGATATATATTTCATTAGTTGATATGTAATAACGCTTATTGACTTAACTATATATGTTGTGGTTGTTTGAATAATATCTAAATCAACTAATGACTATGACACATATTCAAATTTAATTATGTGAAGTTCTCATGCGATTGGCCCATGTTAATAGACCATACGCATGACCAACTCCATTCTATTAAACAAATTATACGAATGAACAAGGAGATTGGATTAGTCGCATGATTGAAAAATGAGATTGACTCAGTCGAACGACCGAACACTCAATCGTGGGAATGGATCAACTTCTTGACTCAATCGCATGACTAAACCATGCAAATGGTCGAGTTGCACGATTGAGAAACCTTAACCTATAAATTCCACTTAAATCTATATAAAACTAGACACTTCGAATATTTTGATACCCAGACGTACCCTAGCCATCCAGAGACCTCTAGCAAGCTGTTCCAACTTCAAAGATCGCAATAGATCGATTGCTAATCGTTCTTAACATTTAGATTCAATATTTAATTGATTCTACGTGACTTCTCACTGATTGAATCACCAATCAAATAGGATTCCACACTATTTGATTTGGTACACGCATAAATTTGTTCGTATTCATCGAGTACGCGATCCCTAACAAGTGGTATCAGAGGTTTGGCTCTAGATTTACATGTTATTCAATCGTTTTGATATAAAAATTGGGTTTTTACTCTAAAAAATGCAATCTTTTGTGTCAAATCTGGATTTAGACGTCTCCTGATCGTAAAGTTAAGTTTTTTCCAGCATACGGCAATTAGGGTTAGCAAAAATTCGTGTTTTGCGTTCAACACCCTAACCCAAGAAATTTTCGAAATCCAACAGGTTCAGTTGCACGATTGATTCAATCGCATGACTTAGGTCATACGCATTCCCCATACGCACGATTGGGCTCAGTTGCACTTCCATTCATCTGACAGAGAAGACTATTCGTATAGTTCATCCGTATTAGTTCATTCGGCCGACTGAGTCATCTACATTTGTTCAGTCGCACGATTGAACCATCCACATAGTTCAATCGCCCAATAGACCAATCGCACATCTTCATTCGCACTAATACAAAATTTTGGTTTAAAGTTAAAGTAAATAGCAATGGAAGACCAATATTCAGCAATCACAGCAGGGAGAGACTCACGTATACAAAACTTACTGCTACTGGAGAATGAAGTAGGCACTCACAACAAACCCCCAAAGCTAATCACATTAGACGAATATCCACAATGGAAACAACATTTCGAGATCTACTTAAATGGAGTAGATCCCAATCTGTGGGAGTCTATAGAGACGGGGTACAACATGCCTGTAGGAGCTGATGGTGTCAAACTCACACTTGGTGGCATGACTGATGGAGAAAAGGTGAAATACAATGCAGAGAAGAAGGTTTATGCTTTTCTTACCAAGTCAATTCCGAAGGATATTTTCTATCAATTCTTGGAATATACACAAGCAAAGAAGCTATGGGATGCATTGGAGAAAATGTATGACAGAAATGCATCATTGAAGGCCATAAAGGCTAAGGCTTTAAAGAAGGAGTTTGACAACTTCTCCTTGATGGGAAAAGAAAGCCTAGATTATGTTATTGATAGGTTCTACCACTTGATGAGTGAGATGCAGACACATGGAGTATCGACGTCAATGGAGGACAAAGTGTCCAACTTTGCAGACGGGCTGCCAGAGAAATGGGTGTTGTTTGTCTCCAGTCTTAGACAGAATGGTATGCTAATGAAGTTAGATATTAATGACTTCATTCTGAAGCTGAGAGAGGAAGAACTAAGAATGAAGTACAGAGCTCAAAAGGCTTCTTATGATCAGAATCCTGCACTGTACAACACGACTCCTCAAGCCAAAACATCTAGAGCTCCTCTTCAGACAGCTTTTGTATTAAGCTCGTCTGGTCCTTCACCAGCCTCTACTTCAGGTTCAGAAACGTCAGGGTCGTTTGGTACCCAATACATTGCACCTGAAGCAAATGCAGCAAAGCTGAAGACCGAGAACTTCGGCAATGTGACAGTTAAGGTTGCTAAAGAGCACATGGATCTATTAGTTGTGGTAGTCCACTCTTATAATGGACTAATTGCTGGTAAGATTGGGAACTGCCATCTGGCAGATGAGGATTATGAGCAGGTGGATGAGACAGAGCTGGAGCGGATGAATATAATGTGGGCCTTAGCTCGCAGTCCGGAGAGCTAAGAAGTTTGTGAAAAAGACCGGACAAAATTTGATTGCGACTAAGGACACTACCTTCAGCTTTGACAAATATAAGGTAACTCGCTTCAACTTTGGTGAGAAAGGGCACTTCAAAAGGGAGTGCGTGAAGCCAAAGAAAGCTGGCAATGGGAATCCTTTCTCTACCTTCAATCGTCAGGAGAAATTCACTAGCAATCCTACTTCATCAAGCAAGGATCCCAAAGCCTTGACTGCTCATGATGATGAAGGATAGGACTAGAGCTTTCGGTTTGTCTCACTGGGAGAAACTAACATAGCTAGCGTTGAGGATATAGATGATGACTCTGCTAGTGAAGGAGATATTGCAGTGGAACTTGCGATGTCAACATGAGAAGAAACTAAACGAGAGTTCACCTACCTGCCTCAAGATGGGAAAACTGTAACAACGTCAGAATCACCAGCTCAAGAAACATCAGATTCTGCATTGATGGTTGATTCTTCAGAAAACGCTCACGTAAGTACTACTGACCAACTCTTTAATAATCATGCTTATTCTGATTGTAATAAATTTAGGGAAAGCATTGATTTAAAATTTGCGAGGTTATTAGATCATAATGATAACTTAGTAAAGGACTTGGAACTATGCACTAAAGCGAACAGAGTTTTAAAACAAAATGAGCAGAGTTACAAAGAAAAGATAGACCTTTTCAAGAAACAACTTAGGGAAACAAAAGTTGTATCCTTTAACCAAGATAATGACATTAGGTACTATCTTAACTCCCTAGAGGACACTAAGAAACAAAAGACAGTTTTAGAAGTAGAAGTTAATTCCCTAAAACAAAACTGTATAGTTGGACTAGTTCTTCACACATAGTCCAAAACTTAGTGAGGGAGAGAAACAATGGGAGGGATTGGGCTATAAAGTGGTTCCACCACCACATGAGATCTTGATGAACACAAAATGTAAACAATAAAGATAATCCAATCAAAGATCATGTGGTGTCCACTCCTCTTGTAAGTGATCCAGATTCCATATGTTCATCAAATGAATCTGGCACTAATCAAAAGGTGGCCACTTTGAAGGCCAAAGGTAAAATGCCTTGCATTAATCTCGACAAAGAGTTTGAAAAGGTTAGTATTAACTCTGGTTCAAAAACTGTCAAATCGGAACATAAAAAGACGAGTGATGTTAACCAATCACGTGCATCATGTCAAAGTCCAGAAAATAGAAAAGAAAAAGATGTTAAAAATGTTAAAGCAATTCACTTTGTTAAACCCGACAAAACATCTAAACAATTAGAGTAAAAAACCAAACAGAGTAAGGTCACCCGGGTGTCACATACATCTCCACGAAAACATTAAATCGTAAAGTCAAAAACAAAGCTTGCTACAGTTGTGGAGATTATGGACACATTGCATGTCATTGTCCTTACTATCAAACACCAAGAAGAAAAGTTGAACTTCCTTAACAAAAACCTAGCTCTTTTAAGAGGAACTCAGTGATGCCACCTAAAAGAGATAGTGAATCTAAAGTTCAACACGTTCGCAATCGTCTGTTTATCATAAACAGGCCTTACACAAGCTGGCTTATGGAAGGAGAAATCAACCTCATTCTCTAATAATGGAACAAGAAGACATCTGAACTTCCCTCACCCTCGAATGGTCAATGGGTAACATTTATGATGTGTGATGCCTCTGGGAAACCCAAGACAATGAAGGCTTGGGTCCCTAAGCTGAACTAATGTTTTCAAATTGAATGTGCATGGTGTTCGATATAGTGCTAAAACCAACACGTGGATTATAGACAGCGGAGCATCCAGGCAAATTAAAGGGAACAATGATCTCTTATCAAACGTCAAACAAATAAAAGGAGGTCACGTTTCGTTTGCTGGAAACAAAGGTCAGTACATCACAACACAAGGGGAAGTAGGTAATCAGAAGTGAAGTTTGAAAAGGTAAACTATGTTCAACAACTTCAGAATAACTTGCTTTTGTTTCTAAAATTTGTGTTAAAGACTTTAAGTTAGTGTTTGACAACAAGAAGTGTTGTATCTCAAAAAGGACTATGTCATCCCGGAGGATCAAGTATTAATGTCTGCCTCAAGATATAAGGACCTTTATGTCTTGGATCTATCAAAGGCCTCCACAACAGATCATGAAGTTCAATGCTTCCTGTCAAAAGCTACTAAGAAGGAATCCATCTCCTGGCATAGGAGAATAGGACACATTAATCCACAAAAGATGAATCACTTGATCCAGAATGATCTAGTGAGAGGAGTAAACATCAAAAACTTCCAACTTCTAGATTTCTGTGTTGCGTTCAAGAAGGGCAAACAGACGAAGAAGTCTCATAAGGAAAAGAAAGTTCACTCTGTCGAACTTCCTCTTGAAATTCTTCACATGGATCTGTTTGGTCCAGTCAGTACAATAAGCATCGCAGGCGACTTGTACTGCTATGTATTTGTTGATGACTACTCAAGATTCACTTGGGTGATGTTTCTGAAATCCAAATCAGAAATATTTGAGTCATTCAAGGAGTTAGTAACAATTCTGGAGTCCCTATACAAGTTGAAGGTACGTCAAGTGCGCTCAGACAACGGAACCAAGTTCAAGAATCAATGGATGGATGCTTACTGCAAGGAAAAAGGAATTGTGCATTAGTTCACTTCTGCCTAAACTCCTCAGATGAACGGCGTTGCTGAAAGGAAGAATCGCAGCTTGATAAAGACGGCACGGATAATGCTAGCAGATTGAAGACTGCCTATCCAATTCTGGAATGAAGCAGTTGCAAATGCATGTTATACGCTAAATTGGGTTCTGGTAGTTAAACGCCATAGAAAGACGTGTTACGAGTTACGAGTTACTACAACAACGTAAGCCCAATCTAGAGTATCTCGAGCCGTTTGGCGCTTCATGCACCCTACTAAAGAAGAATCATGAGGGAAAATTCAGCTAGAAGGCTTATGAACGTATCTTTCTTGGATACAACATACCGAACAAGAGGGTTTACAACTCAACAGGTCAGGTAGAAGTGTGGTGTAATGTCGACTATGATGGATTCTTCAAGTCCTTCAACATACCACTCTCCACTTATGACGATGAGTTAGCTACAAAGATGATGTATGATGTTCTAAACACACCAGCTGAGGAATCTACATCATTGGACTACAAGGCAATTCATCTAACGACTCAGGGGGAACACTTGAAGATAGTGCCTCTTCCTCTGATGAAGAAGCCGTGAAGATTGATCAGAAAAACTAGGAGCAAAAGGTTCCCCGTACCATTAGTCCACAAGCATCTGACATTGATGCCACTACGTCTTCGGAACCTCAGACTCCTACTGCCTCAGATACTGAACCAAATGTTCATAATCTTGACTCTGAGGTAGTTGTTCCAACCACTCATGGTTCACGATTAAATGTGTATCATCCTTTAGATAATTTCATTGGAGATGTGAGATCAGGAGTTCAGACCAGAATTAGTTGTATTCCGCTTATTATGCCTTGGTGATGGAAAATGACTATCTTCATGATGGTGCATATCGTTGCTTTGTGTCTTAGTTCGAGCCAAAGTATGTTAGTGAAGCCTTGAATGATGAGGCATGGGTGAGTGCCATGCAAGAAGAACTTCTTCAGTTCAAGAAGTTAGGTGTATGGACTTTGGTGGATAGACCTAAAGGTGCTAAGGTCATTGACACAAAATGGGTATTGAAATTCAAGAGAGATGGTCAAGGCGTGATCATCATAAACAAGGCTCAACTTGTTGTCCAAGGATTTCGACAAGTCGAGGGCATTGACTACAATGAAGTGTTTGCACCCGTGGCAAGAATGGAAGCAATCCATATCTTCCATGCGTACGCATCGTATATGAAGATTAAAGTTTATCAACTTGATGTGATAAGTGCATGCTTCATGGTGAAATCAGAGAGACATGTACGTTAGTCAACCCAAGGGATTTGAGGATCCATATCATCGGGACAGAGTTTACAAACTCGACAAGGCTCTATATGGGCTTTATCAAGCTCCTAAAGCCTGGTATGAGAAACTCTCGATTCACCTTGTGAAACACGGTTTTCGTAGAGGTGTCATTGATTGTACACTGTTCATAAAAAAAAGGATGGGGATTTACTGCTTGTCCAAATCTATGTCGATGACATAATCTTCGGTTCAAAGAATGAAGATGTATGTAAATAGTTTGAAGTAGTAATGAAGGCTGAGTTTGAGATGAGTGCCATGGGAGAGATGAAATTCTTTCTTGGGTTACACGTGGATTAGACACCAAAAGGGATTTTCTTACATCAGACCCTGTATGTAGGAGATATCTTCAGTCGGTTTGACATGGAGAATGCTTCCGCAGCAGGGACTCCACTTGCTACAAACCATGATGTAGCACCTGACGAAAATGGTGATCTAGTCGATGCCACCATGTACCAAGGTATGATTGGATCTCTTATGTACCTCACTGTCTCAAGACCTGATATCATGTACGCGACATGTTTATGTTCAAGATATCAAGCAAAGCCAAAAGTTAACCATCTGATAGGGGTCAAAAGGATCTTTCGTTATCTGAAGGGTACTCCAACACTTGGGTTGTGGTATCCTCATGACGATGACTTCAAGCTTACAGCGTATAGTGACTCAGATTACGGTGGCTGCAAGATGAACTACAAGTCTACATCAGCGGGATGTCAATTGTTCAGGAGGAGATTAGTGACCTGACAGTGTAAGAAGCAGACCTTGGTTGCTTTGTCAACTTGTGAAGTCGAATACGTTGCTGCTGGAAGATGTTGTTCACAAATCATATGGATTCAACAACAAATGCGGGACTATGGTTTGAAATTCTATTCTACTCCTATTTTTGTTGAAAACTCTACTGCGATTGCAGTAACAAAAATCCGGTCGAACATCCTAAGACAAACATATCAGCATAAAATATCACTTTTTACATGATTGTTTTGAAAAGAACCTAATCGATGTGATTAAAATAAATACTGATATTCAACGTGCTGACCTCTATACAAAGGCTTTTGATAAACCACGTTTTTTATATCTATTAGAGGTCAACGACGTTAAAAAGAAAAGTCATCTAATTCCCGATGATGACCATGTGTAGTCCGATACTTATTGTCCATTTTGGTTTTAATTTTATTTTTTATTTTTATTTGGTTTAAGTAGCTTAATTACGATTAATGTTATTTGGTCGCATATTAAAATCCTAAATGCATAAATCGGTTACGGTTTTAGAAATTTAGGGGGAGAAAAGGTCAGTTAGTAACATTAACAAAAAAAACGAGGAGGAGAGGCTAGCTGAAAGAAAGTAGATCGTATCTAGGATACCGATTCAATGACTTTGGAAAATGATGGTACACAGGTACAAATCACTTGGGACTTTAAAAGTTTAAATAAAATAAGATGCGAAGTGTCAAAGTATATGTCTATGTAGTCTAAGCAATATACAAGGAAAAATAATAGTAAAACTAGCTACTACTAAGGTAACACAAAGAAAGTAGACCTAGAGGTTGTTCGACCACAGATGATATGTAGGTAGATTTAACAAAATAAATGATTAGACCTTATTGGTGATCTCAATAACAAACTAAGTTATTCAACAAGTTGTGGGTTAACATCTTATCCCTGGTTAACACAATCAGCAAAATTCCAACAAGGGGTGACGAGCATAATAAGCGCCACAAATGTGAGCGTAAGACCAATATATGAGCAAAAGCAATAAAACTTATAACTTATGTTGTTGGTGAGAACTGTGCAAAAGATTAAAATTGCTCAAACAAAAAGACAGGTTATGTGCCTCTCTACTATGCGGTGGCACTGACTAGAAGATAAGCATAACCTATATATTCTAGACTTCATTGTTGTTTGCCGCCTCTCTACTGTGCGGTGGAACTGACCTGAGGCTTGGCTTCTATTTGAAAGTTCTAAGAATAGTTTCTTCTTGAAAACTACCCTTAGACCGCTCAAAAATCTCCTGTGGAATGTTGATTACCATATAAGTGTGGGATCCACAAATACTTGTGAAATAATCAAACCTTAAACTATCACAAATCTGTGTCAAAAGTCCATGTATGGATTTAAGAGGACCAGTATACTGACAATCATCATGGCTTCAATTCTTGAAAGTCCAAATCAAGGTGGAATCTAATAATACTAGTGTGATTTCCTAAAGTTGCTAACGACTCTAGATGAAAAACAAGAACTGAGCATCAAAAGGTGCTGATAACATGTCCCAAATGATTTAACTTGCCTGTATGATTTTAAATTGAATTGGTCCAGTTATGGACAAAATTAATTGAAACTGCCTATTCCGGAACTGAATCCATTAGATTTCTATGTTAGGATTTAGACCTCACGCAAAAAGTCAAAAAACAAGTTTAGTTTTGTATTTATGTTTAAGTCTTTTACTTTGTTTAAATTTAGTCAAGTTCAGTTTGATTGATATCAAACTACATCATGGAATTCAATAAGGGATTTAATCATCTAAAAGGGTCACGTCTGAGGTGACCACACGTGTTTTCGAAGGTAAAATCAGTCACGTCTGAGGTGACAAATTTTGTTTAAAAGGATCATGTCTGATGTGGTCAAAAGTTTTTCAAGTTAAAATGATCATGTTTAAGATGATCAAATGCTCATAAAGTTAATCAAAAGTCAAAAAGTGTTAAGTGAGAAATGGTCATAAAGTCAAAATCATGAGTTTGATCCAATTACACGACTGGACCATCAGTATGGACCAACCATGCGAATGGACCATACTCATGCACTAAATAGCTGAATGGCACATGAGTATGAACCTTTCACCCGAATGGCTTATCGGAATGAGCCATTTGACCGAATGGAAACGTGTGAATGAGTTGTTCGGCCGACTAAAATACAGTCGGCCGACTGAAAGTGATTGACTGAGCCAATCGCACGACTAAGGTCCATTCGCCCGAATGAACCGAGCGAATGGGTCCAGTCAGCCGATTGAAATCAGATTCAGTATAAATAGGGCCACAGTCAATCGCATTCAACTCATCACCCCCTAATCGCCCTCATATCGCACAGCCTACCGTTACTCTGCGGAATTTTCTTCTGACCCAAATTGCTTGATTATTTGCAAATTTTGACCTTCGTTGTTGATTATATAAGTAAAATGCGGTGTGATGATGCCAAAAACTCACTTGATTAGACTTAAAAATCAAGAAATTGGCCCTAACAAGGCCCGTCACTCTAAATGGACTAATAACCTAACTAAACTAAGTAAAATGTTAAAATAAAGGTTATTAGGTTATTAGTATATTCAATGCAAGTCTAAAGAACCATTACACGACGTCTAATTTCAAGAATTGGTTAAAAATGAAATCACAGTCGTCCAAATAGTGGGTCATGTGACTGGACGCCAAGATGAACTCCAATCGCACGATTGAGTTGGTCGAATGGCTCAATCGGCCGAATGGATCATACGAATAAGCTCAGTCGACTGACTGTATCAATCACATGCTTAGTCAACCGATTGAACTCAGTCGCCTGCTCAGTCACCCCATTGAATCCAGTCGTATGCCATGACAACCGACTGAACACAATCGCATGGTTCAATCACATGAATGAACCAGAGTGAATTAAACCAAGTTAATTAGAACTGATTTGTGTTGTATGGTTATCTAATGTCTATATGTTTTGTGCTACAGATTGGTGGCGGACAGATGGTCCATCAACCCCAAGCACAAATATGTACTTACTTAGACTCTATGACATGGAATGGCACGAGTTTGTGGGGATCATCTCTTTTCTTAAGCGATCCAAGATCCACAAGGCGATATCAACATCATGCACGCCTTACAGGTCTATTCGGCCGGCCTTCTGGGAGGGAGCATCGGTTGACTGCTCTCGTGAGCTCTACAACATCAGGAGCACCATTTTTGGGATGGATATTGAGGTTACAGCTGAGGATATCAGGAGAGTACTAGGTTTGGGTGATGATGCAGACCACCCCACTAGACTTCACCCACTGATGGTGAGAGGGTGCTTCATGAGGATGAAGTACACTGGGGATATCAATGCACGGGTGCTAAACAAGAGCAACCTGTGTCCCCAGTACAAGTACTTGGCACACATCATCCTCAAGTGTTTGGCGTTGCGAAGGGGTGGGTTCGATGACCTTTCAGACCAGATACAAAATGCCTACATGGCACTGGTTTTGAACCACCCTTTTAGCTTTTCTAGCATGATCTTCTCTTACTTGATAGAGAACTTGGAAGCGAAGGGCAAAGAGGGTTTCTGGATGTACCTTAGGTTTCTACAGATGATCTTTGATGAGAAGCTGCCCACATTGCCTAAGGAGAGCCACGACGCTATGGAGATTATGAATGATACGACACTGGGTCGTATGAAGGTATACCGGGGAAAGCAGGTTAAGCCCCCGATAAAGAGACTCACAGGCCATCTGGCCCACGTGGATTACGTGGCGCCGGGGAGGCGTAAATGGCGTCACATAGACAGGGATTCGGATGTCTAGCAGCTAGAGCTACCTGAAGATGACTCCAACGATGACAACAACGGTGATGGTGGAGATGCTCGGCCCAATCAACTTAGGGCCCCCACTGCTGATATAGCATCTCCAGCATCCACCCAAGGTGGAGTAGAGGTTGCAGGGTTCCATCAAGACTTTCATCTTGATGAGGAGGAGGATACGGATGAGGAGCCGCTAACACGTACTGTGAGGAGTCGGGTGGTTCCACCGACCGAGGTATTCAGGAGGTTGGAGGACGCCCAAGCGAGTCGGGGAAGGCTGACACTAATCCTACTTATGCTCTCGATCAGTCCAGAAGTGTTCTAGGGGGAGCATCCACCTTGAGGGGCTCGAGGATGAAAAGGATGGCTCTGCCCCACGACATGAAGAAAAAAGGAGGAGTATGACCTTCATAACCACCCCCACTACTACCACCACTTCCACCACTCCACCTGCTACCACCACTCCACCTACCACCACTACCACCATACCATCCACCTTATCTACCACCTAACACACCTCTACCACAACCAAACCACCACCATCTTCATCTATATCACCCCTAATTTTCACCATTCAACCACCACCTTCATCTATACCACCCCCAATCTACACCACTACCACCACCACCACCACTAGCCGCCATGCAAGACCGTCATCTTACCCATCCTATACATCTGAATCCTCTCTACCTCCTAGTGGGGTAGAGGAACAAATCTCGGCACTTAACCAAATGGTGCTGAAGCTGTTGGCAGCTGATGACGAGAAGACTGTCGAGGTTCTTCAGCTAGTAGATCTTACTGCTGCACAATATCAGCAGATATCTCAGGAGTGTCAGCTGATTGAGTAGCACGCACAACAGATTGCTGAACAGAGCTCAGAGATGTCCCAACTCTAGGAGCAACGTGTCCGATCAGGCAAAATGATAGAGGAGTTGGAGACTACCAACAAGACCATCATGTTGAGGCTTAAAGGATCAAAACAGGAGCCACTAAAGATCAAAGAGGGAGATGGAGATGATGGTGATGATGATGATAGTGATGATGATGATAGTGATGACCATGGGGATGATACTGATGCTGGTTATGATGCTGATGATGATGTTGATGATGATGATGATGATGATCATGATGAGGATACATCTACTGCGTGTGCCACATCTGCAAGTGAAAGGAGGACAAAAAGAGCTCAAGACCAAGGTGCCTCCACTTCAGCCCCGTTAGCAGAGGAGCACATGATACAAGACAAGAGTAATACTTAGTTGTTTATGTTATTTAAATCATATGTATTTGAATCTTGTATCAAATTAATGTAATGAATTTTTATATTTAATGTTGATGTTTACTTCTTTGATTGTTGACTAATGGTTGATGTGTTACATGTTTTAAATCAAGCAGACCCAAACTACCAGAGAGATGAATATGATGTTGCTACCCTCCAACAGATCAATACTCGGCTCATGATGATTCTTGATCTCCAAGGTATAGTCAGGAGATCAGTGAATTACACTCCTGAAGAAGGAGAGATAATTCATGATCTCACAAACAGAACTTGCTGAAATATTCAGACTTAATCCACATGAGAGCGTGAAAGACGCTCCAACAGTCCAAGTGGAAAGTGATGACGAGCTCCATGATGTTGATGAGATTGAGATAGAAGATGTCACGGACCAACACTATCCAGAGTACATTGACATCGAGGGTAATGTCCTTCCCAATCTGGAGACAACCTTGTCAGTGAAACTTTTGAGACTCTGGATAGAATGGAAGAAGAGTCTGATAAGAAAGAAGATACAGCCCAAGCCTCGAAATCTGAAGTTAATATCAGAAAGGCTGAGTGGGTTGCATGCTTTGTAGAAATACAAGCCCAACATAGTGCTTCAACGTCAACTGTCTACACCAAGCTATACAAAGTTAAGAAACATCAACGGGTGTCGGGTAAAATCATAGCATGGGCGTACTTTGAAGATCTCAACGTTTATGCAGTTAAATGTGAGAAGGGATTGAGTACTTCAGGTTCCCACATGACCTGAAGACTCATCCTAGATTTTAGCTAAACCAGTTAGCAAAGTTAAAATTGCTATATGCTGACCCACAGAAAATGTCAGGCTCGTTTGAAACTGCTCTTAAAAGAGAGTACCACACCAGATGGGTCAACTACAAACCTCAATAGCCAACGAGGTATATCAGATGGTCTGAGGTTGAACCCATTACTGGAAAACCGAAAATAGTGTTGAAGTGGAGTCCTCCGTGCACAATGTCAAAGATCCCTCTACGGGAAATGCCATAGGACTTCGCTCCACACTTCAATGGTGGTACTATGATTGGAGGACAGGAGAGGCAGTCATAGTTTTGAATAAAAATGGTGTTATGGAAACCATAAGGGTGTTTGACCCAATATGGCTTACAAACTTGTCTGTAGATGATGTTTATACATTATATAAGTGGCCATTATTCTATGACTCTCAAGATATTGTACAAGCTCTATAATTTCAGAACGTTATAAGACTCTGTTTTGCTTTTAGATACATGTCGGAGTCACTAGAGAAGAGAAGTACAAGAAGTTTGAGGAACTTAAGAAGGATGTAAGACATTAGACGAAACTAGGTCCAAGGGGGAGTTTGTAGATACATGTGTCCCTAGTTTTTTATCTTAATGTAATATGTTTGTATTCTCTTACACATATGTAATTGTACATGTACTTAATGAAATACAATATGTGGTTGTGCTTAATGTTAAATATTTCATTAGTTGGAAAGTAATAATGCTTATTGACTATATAGTTGGTTGTGCGAACGGCTCAACCGCAAGACTCAATCGCACGACTGAACCATGCAAATGGTCGAGTCGCATGATTGAGAAACCTTAACCTATAAATACCCTTAAATTGTGGAAAAACTAGACACTTTGAATATTTTGATACCCAGACGTACCCTAGCCGTCCAGAGACCTCTAGCAACCTGTTCCAACTTCAAAGATCGTAGTAGATGGATTGCTAATCGTTCTTAACGTTTAGAATCAATCTTTAATTGATTCTACGTGCATTCTCAATGATTGGATCGCCAATCAAATAGGATTCCACACTATTTGATTCGGTACACGCATAAATCTGTTAGTATTCATCGAGTACGCGATCCCTAACAAACTTCAATAAACTCCATGGGGAACATGAATCAATGTTGAACACACTTCAAATCTTTTGAAATAACTTGATAAACGACATTCTTCACATAATGAGTACTCCCTTTATTAAAGTCCGGCTAACTATCCGCTCAGTAGTCAGACACGGGTGCAAAAATCATCAAAAAAATATGAGCCCATGTGCTTCAAAATAGGCATCTGATAGTTGTATAGGTCCCTGGATGAATCGGTGAAAAAGTGATCAAAGTTGATTTCTGTACTATTTCTTTGTTTCATGATCAAAATGGATGTGCTTGTTGGTTGCTAGCATCCATATTTATGTTTTTCTTTTTTTTTTCAAGTCCTGTTCATCAGCTGTTCATAAGCATTTTTTGCAACACATCTGCATTTCTTTGCTAACTCATTCGCATTTGTGCTTAAAGTATTGCCATTTGTTTACAAGGCATCCGCATTTGATTTCAATGCATCCGCATTTGTGCCTAAAGTAGCCGCATTTGTTTACAAGTCAACTGCATATGGTGACAAGGCGCCTGCATTTGTTGCCAAGTCATCCACATTTGGTGACAAGTCATCCGCATTTGTGTATAACACATCCGAATTTATGGATAACACATCTGCATTTGCGTATAACACAACCACATTTGATCAGGCTTCATCCACATTTTTTTTTTTCATCTGCATTTGTTTTCAGACTTGAACAAATTCGATTTCACAGTACAATGCGGGTTGGTAAATTAGCAGTAGCTTCCATTTCTTCATCTTTTCTTTCTTTTTAATGATAATTGTGTTCAATTGCATCTATGTTTTAAGTAATAATCCAGGGAATTATTATATTTCTTCAAATTGTACCATAGTGGAATAGATTTGTTGGTTTTTCTTCTGATTTTGGCTATGAACACATATGTTTTTGATGAATAGGGACGTTGTTCTTAATTTTTCTTCTTTTCTTTATTGTTCTTGACATCATAAAGTTGAAATCGGATATGAAAACTAGAAGAATCCAGCAACCAACAACTCTGATACCATTATTCTAAATCAATATTTCAGATTCACTGAGCGTGGATCTTAGGATTCATTTTGTTCAGATCTAGAAATCAAAATTAAGATGGGTGGACGTGTGTGAATCAAAGAACAAAGCAATGGATAATAATAATGTTATGATTTCATTGATGTTGATAAACAAATTACAATGATAATCATAGATGGTTGATAAAATCAAACCCACCTGAAGGAGAGGAATTCTCCTTGGGTGGTGATTTACACCATGAGAAACACACACACAAAATATGCACCTACAAAAAAGCACTAGTGGGTCTATTTATATTATTATTACAACATGACCTAATTTTAAGTTTCTAATTGTCTTGATGTTGATTTTTTCATGTTGAATTGTCTTGTATTGTTTTTTTTTTGTTATTATCAACTTGGTTTATGAACTTGTACAACGAGATATTTAGTTTTTTGTAATTATGATTTGGTAAGCTTCAATTTATTCGATTATTGAACCCCAACATCCTTTCTTTCTCAATCTACCTACTTTACTGTTCTAACTATGAACCCCATTATTTACTTGAATCACATGGAAGAATTTTGGGATAACAGTCAGATAGCACTCCTAAATGGAGTTGGGTTTATTAGGTCAAGCATTTCTGGATAGGAGTTAATCATTACTGAACAAGTCATCCGGGAGCATGTGGTGCTCGATGATGTAGGCGTTCCTACTAAGTTCCCAAAATCAGACCTTGACAACACCTATATTCAAATGGGATGCGGTGGAGATGTGAATAGTTCAACATTTTATAAGTTCAATTGTTCTTATAACTAGAAGTTTCTACTTCATGTTGTTCTTCATTTTTTGTCGAATAAGTCTGGGGGATGGGATCAAATCCCATATGAAATGGGCTTCCTAGTTCATCGATTTGAAGAGTCTTCGCTTCAACTACTCAAGGTTTGTACTGACTAACCTTATGGGAAACCTTCAAAAGGACCCATTCTTCATGTATCCAAGGTTCATCCACCAGATAATCAACTATGAGATGGACTAGAGTAAGCTTCTCTGTTTAGCTACTCTACATGTGCACAAATGAGGCCGACTTTCTTCAACATCTTGAAGAGAGTATTAACCAAGTTCACTGGAAGACAGACTGGACTTCTTCCACATATGATTTAGCCAATGGCTCCTTGTGACATTTCTGTTCACCCCGCAGGTGATGAACCCACACCAGAAACTACCCTTACTTCGCCCGATTTTCTTGCTCATACCATGAAACACACATATCAGAGATGCAAACAAACCCTTGCTCAGTCTACTCTGATTGAGAAAGCCCCTCCTGTTCAAACCAAAAAGACTAGAGTGGAACCATGGGCTCCCACTCAGTCAAAGGTCTTCCCATCCTTCTCATTTAACTTCAGTATGGAATTTGAGTCTCCTCAGTCTCAATTCCCTGAGTCCTAAATCCAGACCACAAGCCCTCAGGATGAGTCCCATCACTTTCTTAAGAAACGAATAATGGACAACCCCGCCAAAGGCTTAATGCCAATAGACTTTGACCAACGTCTTGGGTTAGTAAGCTTTACTTCCCTATCCTAAACTGACCTTTTAAATAGAATTGATGAGAATATTACGTCTATTCATGGCAATGAAGTTGATCCACAACACTTTATATCTGATCAACAGAGCCTAGAGGGACCTCTTATCTCTACCATACACAGTTCAAATCAACTGAGGTGAGTCCTATAGATGTGGAAGGACTCATGTAGATTCAACTACCAATACCCAAGGAAACTCATTAGATCCTCAGGCCAGTGGTACCATCTCTAAGACTGAATCTACGACAATCGTGCCTTTTGATGACTCTGAAAGAGACATCATTAGGTAAGGGAAACCAAGGTGCCAAGAAACGACATCTGGTGGTGAGGATGAACATACAAGGTATGTTACCTCATCTCCCCATGATTCTTCATAAGAAGACAAGGGAAGTATGCAAGTAACCATTCAAGACCTACTTTCTCAAATCTCAAACCTTGAATCAAAGGTTAAGACTATAAAGGATAGGTTTGCCACTCAGCAACTTGAGATTGAACATCTCAAGGCTCAACTAGCTGAGAAACAGATTGAGATATATGTTAGGCACTTACCTATTCAAGTCTCATTGACCTCTTCCTCTAGCGTTACGTATCTCTCAAGATGATGCTACCAAAAAAGGGGAAAATGTTTAGAGACAAACAACAGAGGAACCATAGAGCGAAGCTTTAACTTCTCTATCTGCTAGATACCCTGCTCCCACAACAATAGTATTTCTTGGGCCTCCTCAAGTTCTCCTATAAATGGACCCAAGGATGCTTAGAGATCTCAACAGGATCTTCTCCAAGTTTCTATTGAGATCTTCTTCTGATCAGCCTAGCCCTCATACGAATATGATGTACTTTGGATCCAAGAGCTTTAGAGGTTAAGTGCACCTTTTACCACTATCAAAGAAGTTGGTCAACCTAAGGTTCAAATGGAACCTAAGATGAAGACTGGTGGGCCAACAATTGAAACAACTGGGAGAGAGTGCATTCCCATAAACTTTTGAAGCTGAACTCAAATCCTCGGAAGAACAATTTAAATCTTCCAAAGCTGAGATGGAAGCTATGGAAAGTTTGTTTTCCTTGTCCGAGGATCTAATCATCACAAATGCAATTCTAGAGCTGGCATATAAGGTGAATAGTGAGGACTTTCTTAACCGAATCGTAGCATAAACAACTTCATTATCTCCATTCACCATGTCTCAACTTGAACCCTCCATCCAAGAACCATCAAAGTCTAGCACTTAGGAGGATGTAAAACGCAAAAATAAGATGACTGCGGAAGCGCTTCATGAGGAGGAGAGGATTGAGAAACTTAAAAGAAAAGGTAGACTTACAACTGGGAAGTTGCTAGCTACCAGTACCAAAGCACCTGCAACCAACCAAGAGGTAGTAAACAACAAAAAGACGGTGAAGATCATTGACAGACTCATCAAGCTTGGAGCTGTCACTGAAGATATACTCTTGCTACCACTTGAGGAGTTAGTAGAGCTAGAAAAGGCAACCATGATGCGGATTGAAAGAAAGGAGGAAGCAGCAAGGGTGGCCTTAGAGGAAGAAAGAGAAAGGATAAAAAAGGAAGCTGATCTATAGCTTAGGAGGGAATGGATAAATTTGTTAACCTCCAGGGGTTTTTCACTTCAAGAACTATCTGCACACAACAATGATATGATCCTATGGCTCTTCAACAAAGAGTGGGATCAACTACAGAAAGATAGAAAGAAAGATGGAAAAGAGAAGATGAGGGAGAAGAAGAGAAAGGAAGAAGAAGATGGGGTCATTACTGCCAAGAAGATAGGTGAGAAGGAATGGATGAAGGACTATCTCCAAGCTCATGGCTTCTTTGGTATGCATGTAGGACCCATGTCTGAAAATACACTCCAGTTACATGTTAGTGACATCAAAGCTGATATTTGCTTAGGAAAAAGGAAAGATATGTAGAGAAGGGGACAGGGGATGATCTTCAAAGCCGCACCTCAACCTCAACCTGAACCTTTCCTACTTCCTTTCCCTATCAAAACTGAGCCTATTTCCGAACCTTACACCCTTGAATCTACACCAACCACCATACCTACCTCATCACAACAGCCACATCAGGTTATCACCCTTCAACCAAAAACACTACCCAGAACCCAAGCAGCTCCACCTACTCAACAACCATCCAGACTATCTCCTCAGCCTTCTAAACATCTCTCCTTAGAGGAGTTTAAGGAGATCAACATGAAGCTCAACAAATGCACAACTTTGAGTGACATCTCTTGTGAAGAGGATTCTATCAAGCTGACTTATACTGATGGATCCTCATGTTCCCTCATAAGGGATCAATTCCCTGATCTGCCAAGAGGAACATTGGACTAGGCTATTAAACTGCTTGGCCTCAACTCTGATTCACTAAATGATGAAGAGAAGAAGCTAAGAAGGAAGCTGGTGACTCTACTGGATACCAAGAAAGGGGACAAAGTACCTAGCAAACCCTCGTACCAAGAAAGATATTCTAGTGGAGGTTTGAAGACTCTTCTCACAACTTTGTTGTTAAGAGAGAGAATGGCAAGCTGAACAGACTTAATGCCTCATCTGAGGTAGCTGCTCACATCAGAAATCACCTGCGTTCACCTGGCCGAGCTAACAGCTAGAACTAGGATTGAAGTGGAGTTAAAACTGAAAGAGGAGGAGGAGAGGAAGGAATCAACAACCAAAGGCAAAGCCATTCTTTAAATGGTTGTAGATCCTAAACTTTAATCCATTGTTAGATAGGAGTATGACTATAACTCTCATCAACCTCATCAGGGGGGCACAATAAAGGGTGCATGTCATTAGGAGTGATAGACTGCATCTCCTATCCACTAATGACCTGCATAGACTTCTCAACATAACTTCCAGATAGAACAGACAAATATTTCTTGTGTCTTGTGTAGAAAGTCTTGAGAAGTAGAAGTAAGTGAGGTTTTGGTAGCATCAGCCTAGGGGGAGTTTGTTGGATCTAGAAAAGCTGAGGCAACCAAATCCAAACACTTAGACTATTTTTGGTGCAACTTATAAAGGACATCCGAAGCTAAGTGTGGAACTTCCAAAGGAAATGGAGTTCTTACGAAGACAAAGTGCAATATCAACTTCCCAGAGAAAATCTCCAACTTCCGAAGACAAAGTCTTCTTTTCGAAGTTCAAGACTTGGAAGAATTCAAAGACAATGATTTCCGAAGTAGACGTCCTCAAGCCACAGAAGAAGCAACCTCTTTTGAAGTATAAAAGGCTTCGGAAGAACTTGTTCTTCTGAAGCCAATTAACCTTCGGAAGATGCTACTATGAACCAGTGGACATAAGTATGGTCTCTGACACTCCGCTGCAGACCTTTGATACTACATGGCGTTTTCCTAAAAGGCCATGCAGTTGACCATAATTTATTCCACTGTTTACCCTTATTTGGTACTACAGTTGCCAACTTTAGTTGGTGACAAAAGGTAAGTCATGGACATGTCATGACTACCATTTCATAGATAAGACATTATCTAAGATACCTTAACTATAGTTTTGTAGTATCTACTTTCGTTATAGGATTCTAGCTGGTATCAAAGTATGTTAGGATCATTCTCTTATGGAGTACTAGTGGATTCTCCATGAGGCCAGATCAAATAATGCAGAATCCTCTTTGATAGGCGATCCAATCAGTGAGAACGACAACCCGATCGATCTAACGATGAAACAAACAGTAAGAATTGAGTAGAAATCGATGAGGAACAAACTATGAAATTGGATAGGCTACTGAGGCCGCTCTAGATGGCTAGGTTTGTGAATATTCGAAGTCCCATTTTTCCATGAATTATGTGGTATTTATAGGTTTTCAGTTTCATTAATACCACTAAACCATTAGAATGGTTTAGTTATGCGACTGACTCATGCGGTTGATTCATACGCATGATTGAAGGTTCAGTCGTGCGACTGAATCAATCTGATGTCTTAGTCATACGGCTAATGAAGTCTCCTTATTTAGTCACGTGACTGGTCCATAAGTATGATTCATTTGTGCGTATGGTCCATAAGTATGGTATATTAGCATAAATAACCACTGACTAAGTTGAACACATTTCTAAATCATTATTGACTAAGAACTATGTACAACAACTTCAAAAGTATATATGATGTTCATACACATGAACTATACTAAATACAATAATAATATGAAATACTCAAAGACAAATAAACATCAAGATGCATATCATATTTCATTAGGAGGTCACATTACATATGTGTAAGAAATGAAAGACTTTTTCATATAAGAACACAAACTAGGAACATGATGTATCAACAAACTCCCCCTTGGACCTAGTTTATCCTATTTTCTAACCTTCTTCACATGCTTTTGGAATTTATTTTACTTCTCTTCTTTGGTGACTCCCACGTGGATCTCGAACGTGAAGCAGAGCTGTATAACATGTTGGAATTATAGAGCTTGTACCATGTATTGCATGTCATAGAACAGTGGCCACTTGTATAGAGTGTAAACATCTTTAGCAAACATGTTTGTAAGCCACATTAGGTCAAATACGCTGATAGTCTCAATCTTTCCTTTTTTTCAGAACTATGACTGCTTCCCCCATCCTCCAGTCGTAATACCACTATTTGAAGTGTGGAGTGAAGTCTTGAGGCATCTCCTCTAAAGGAATCTTAGACATTATGCTTGGGGGACTCCAGTTCAACACCACTTTAGGCCTTCTAAATATACGATCATCTTTAGTCTTATGAATGAACCTATTAGGTTGTTGAGGTTTGAAGTTGACCCATCTGGTGTGGTATTCTTTCTTTAATGATGCCTCAAACCATCCCGACATCTTCCTCAGGTTTGCATACTAAAGATCTATATAGGCCAATTTGTTTAGCTCAAAACCAGGCAGAGTCTTCAGATCATGTGGATACCCAAAGTACTCAATCCCTTTCTCTCTTTTAACAACATTTACATCCAGATCTTCAAAATGGACCTAATTGAGGATCTTGCCTGACACTTTCTCATGCTTCTTTTCTCGGTAAAGTTTTGTGTAGGCATTCAGCTGTGGAGGTGCATGTTGTTCCTTCATTTTTGAAAAACAAGTTGCACATTCAGCCTTCTTTAGATCAACATTAGCATTTGTATCTTAGGCTATACTTCAAACCTTTCCTTTCACTTTCTCTATCTCATCCAACTTTTCAAAAGTATCACTACAAAATTGTTCACCCAAGTCGGGGATAACGTTGCCCTCAGGGTCAATGTACTAAGGATAGTAGTCAGACGTGACATCCTCATCCACACCTTGTAGCTCCTCGTGACTTAAGACATCTACTTCCGGAGCATCTTTGACAAGCTCATTTGGATTTAGTCGAAACATATCTACGAGCTACTCGTTGGTCAGGTCGTGGATGATTTATCCTTCCTCTGTGGTGTAACTCACAGACCTTGTCACAATCCCTTGCAAATCAAGAATCATAGTAAGTTGAGTCTTGACTTGCTGAAAGGGAACGACATCATAATCCTCAGTCTGTGGAGCTCATTTTTTCCTTGATCATGTGTCTCTCAGTTGGAGCTGCGGAGGATGAGGCTCTTTTGGTGCGCCTCTCCTTTGCTGCTTGACTTGAGGCTGATGCAGATGCATCACCCTCTTGATTATCCTCCTCTTCATCATCATCTCTTTTTCCCTTTCCAGTTCCACTAGCTTCCTCACCATTATCATCTTCTTCTGATTCATCATTCGTTGAATCATCATCATCATCATCTCCACCATAATCTCCATCATCCTTAATCTATAGGGGCTCGCCTTTTGTTCCCTTCAACCTCAACATAAGCTTTTTGTTCTTTTTATCTAACCCCTCGATCCTCTTGCCGGATGCCATCACAAGCTCATTTTGCGCCTTGAGGGCATGGTGAGCTCGAACTAAAGCTCTCTCATGAGTAGTGTTCTTCTCTGTAAGCTGAGCTATCTGCTTGCCTTGTGCGGTATTGACTGCCATCAGCTTATTCATCTAGTTTGCTTTCAGATCATCTGTCACTAGCTGTTTGAGCACCAGTCTGTTTAGGCTCGCTAACTGTTCCTCTAACCCAAAAGTGGGTAGATAGAGCCCTATGTAGGTGGGAATTGGGTGGATATGCCAGCTTGGGGAGTAGTGGGTCTAGTGGTGGATGTGGTGTAGATGGGAGTAGAAATGGAAGGGGATTGTGGTGAAACTGATTAGGGTATTATGGGTGAGGTAGGTGTGAATGTATGAGTGGCGGTGGGAGTGTCAGTGGCAGTAGAGGTGGTAGTAGTGATGTTAGTATGGGGAATAGTGGTGGTGGTGTGGGGAACTATGGTGCTGGCAGTGGCTCTAGTGGTGGTAGTCGCTGTGGTGGTGGAAGAATTGATCAAAGCAATCCTCTGTCTCTTACCCTTCTTGCCATGGGGTTGGGCCATCCTCTTCCTCCGGAGCCCTTGGCTATCGGGGCTCCCGCTAAGCTAATCGGTTGGTCGGGTGTGTATGTTGGATCTGTGACATTAGTGTCACCACCCTTAGTACTAGCTTGGCATCCACTAACCGCCTCTTTCCCATTCTTGGTAGCCACAACCCGGCTCACGACTATCCTGGTGGGAGTCTCATCATCAAACTCATCCCCTTCATCTACCAAGAAGTCGTGGTGGAAAGCAGCTTGCTTAGATCCCTCATGAGCAGATGCAGTACTGTGTGGAGGTGGTAGAGATATGGTAGAAGTGTCTATGGACCATGATTGACTGGGGCCAGCATCTCCACCACCTTGACCATTATCATGGTCGTCATCATCGTCGTCATCTTCATCAGTAGGAACCACTATGGGCTCATTGTGTGAGTCACTGTCATCATGACGCCACTTCTTATGTGACTGCGCCACATAATCCTCGTTGGCCAGATGCCCAAAGAGTCTCCTGACCGACGACTTCACCAGCTTTCCCCGGTACACCTTCATCCTACCCAGGGTGGTGTGATCCATCACCTCTAATAACACTGCATCGTTCTTCTCCTTCAGCAGCAGAGGAAGCTTCTCGTCTATGTTCATTCGCAAGAACCTTGGATACATGCAGAAACCTTCCTTTCCTTTGGCCTCTATGTCCTCTATCAAGTACAAAAAGAGCATACATGAGAAACTAAATGGGTGGTTCAGTACCAGTGCAACGTATGCATTCTGGATTTGGTTGGACATCTCATCGAATCCTCCATGTCTGGAGGCTATACACTAGAGGATCACATATGATAGATACTTGAACTGGGGGCACATTTTGCTATTGTTCAGTATGTCGTCATTAATGTCACTGGCGTACTTGATCCTCAGAAAACATCGCCGAACTGTTAGGGGAAGCAGCTTGGTTGGATAGGCTTCGTCCTCACCTAAATCCAAGACTCTCCTCAGGTCGTCTTCCCTGATCTCAATCTATTATCTGAATATAGAGCTCTGGATATTGTGGGGCTCAACGGACCTGTCAACTATCATAGTTTCCTAGAAAGCCTACTCAATCGACCGGTATGGTGTGCATGGGGTAGAAATGGCTTGTAGATCCTCGATTTACACAAGAAGGCTATAATCCTGATGAATTCATAAGCATTCCGAGATTTAGCATCTTGATGAGCACAAATGTTGTGCTTGGTGGTCATTGTCCATCTCTCAGCCATATTGTTGCAACACAAGAAACATATACATTAGATCTGTTCGTAAGAGATGACAATTGAATTTTAGCTGATCTGATCAACTGGTTCAATTGTGCGATTGAACCATACGACTGAGTTCAGATGTACAACTAAGCCTGCGACTGAACTTAGTCATATGCTATGCCATGCGATTGAGTTAGTCTTGCGACTGAGTCACCGATTGATTCACTTGTGCGATTGAATCATGCGCCTGGCTCAATCGTGCGACTGAGGTTCATATGCGTGTCTATTCGCATCTTTTCTCCACACCATACATTTGAATCTTTGTCAAAACTGTTAGGATTGTTAGACCATTATCAAAGTTGATTAACCATTTAAACATGAAAAACACAGCGGAATAAAACCTTAATATTATGTTTTGTAAAATGAAAATTAAGGCATAATACTTAGCAATAACAAACCGAAGAACACAGGATCAAATATATGTGAATCAACTAGCTATCAGGAAGAGATAACAACTAAAAAGAACACCCATAAAACTACCTTTGTTGAGCTGCCAAAATGAGTGATTCAGGAAGAGAATGAGGTTCTTGAACGACCAAAACACAAGAAAAGGTGACCTCAAGCTTCCATACCCACAAGCATCAAGCAAAGACTTTGGTTGCTAGGATTTCTACACCAAAAAATAACCAAGAGGGGCTGCTGGAACCCTATTCCAGGAGTGAGTTTTCTTCAAAATGGAGAGAATTTTCACCTTTTGGTTCTTGCATGTGAGAGAGAGAAGGAAGTGGAGTGTGTGACTAGTTAATGAATTGTAGTTTCAAGAAAACAAAAATGAACCAACCCCTTTGAAAGGGGCGGCCGAAATGCTCTTCAAATTGGTGTCCCCCCCATTTTATCTACATTTTATTTTTAACTAGTCAGTAGTATAAGTTATGTAATTAATCTTTTAATTATATAACTTATACACACTTTTTTACTTGATGTTATTTAACCAATTTAAATAACATTACAAATAATACCCATGAATAAATATCCTTATAACTTGTTCTATCTCATATATATTTATTTAGAAAACCCACTTTTCTAAATTGGTGTAATTATTTAATTGCATGATCATATCATCAATTAAATATTTATTAGTGTTTGCTAAGCTTGTTATTGGGTATGACCCGACTTGGATCATAACGTACTAACCACAAACAATATTCTATGTGTCTTGGGCATAAAGAATCCAACAATCTCCCACTTGCACAAGATTCATAGAAGTTGATACAAGCAGTAAATACCGCCTAACAACGGTTTACTACCCTTATATGCATGACATTCAATAACATCATCCCCTTCAAGTATCCAACTTGAAATGATTTAGGTGAATCAATTATTATCTTTTTGTTACACATCTTATGTTAAATCCAAGGACACAAAATAATCATTCCTTGTTGATTTAACCTAATGAGTCCTTAGACATCTTGCTGTCAACGAATAAGAGGAACAAATTCCATCTTGACTACATACGTTTCTCAAAATCACCTCGTGTCACACCTGAACATAGCCTTATGTACTATCAATTATTTTAGAGCTATGAAGAACTAGCTCAAGGTATAACTCATTGGTGAATATCAAAACCCAATATGTATCTCACGTTGGAGGATACCAAATGATATTCGCCTTTACTCAAATTCACTTATTATCAATCTAGAAGATTCCATGTACTAAAATTTGAGATGTGGGTTAGTCCAATATTCGTATCCCACAAATATTTATGAACTTTGGCAGCAACCAATTGCTCTATATTCATACCTTATGAATATCCACCAATCCATGTTCATAATAGTCTTACGTTCATATTTGTTCCCACAAGCATAACCGACTACGGACATTTAGAATAATAAACATATTCATGGATGTATACATGCTGTAAGGTATATAACTCAGAATATGACAAATATATGAAAGAGTTAAATATTACATTGCTCCAAACTCTTAAATACTAAACAGATCAATTCCAATCACCAGAATATCAAATTCCTAAGGCACAAGTATGACTTTCATGCTTTGCCCTTTCAAGGAGCTTCGTGAGTGGGTCTGTAAGGATCAAATCCAGTCACTAGAATATTGAAGTCCCATGGCACAAGTATGACCTTCATGCTTTGTCTTTTCAAGAAGCTTCGTGAGTGGATCCGGAATGTTTTGATCTGTTTGAACTTTGCGAATACATATCTTTCCCTTTTCAACTTTATCCCTTATGTAGTTGAATCTGCGTTCAATGTGCCTAGTCTTTTGATGTGCACGGGGTTCCTTGATTTGAGCAATCGCACCCTGATTATCACAAAGATTTTCTAGGGGGTCCTAAATAGATGGGACTACCCCTAGATGGGCAATGAATTTCTTTAACCATGTAGCTTCATGAGCTGCTAATGAAGCGGTGATGTATTCTGACTCTGTAGTTGATAATTCCACCATATCTTTCTTAGAGCTCTTCTAAGAGATTGCTCCTCCATTCAAGATAAAAATGTACCCCGATTGTGATCGTGAATTATCCCAATCAGTTTGGAAACTCGCATTTGTGTAACCCTTTACTACGAGTTCCTCCTCACCAGATCCTTAGATTTGGAACATATCTTTGGTCCTCCTTAGGTACTTAAGTATGTTCTTAACACCCATACAATGACTGTTTGCAGGATTTTTTTGGTATCGCCTTGTCATGCTTAAGGCGCATGACACGTCTAGCCTAATGCATATCATTGCATACATAATGGATACTATAGCAGACGCATACGAGATTCCTTTCATTTTGTCTTGCTCATCCTTTGAACTTGGACATTGAGTCTTACTCAATATCAATCCTCTTTGGATAGGTACGGTACCATTCGTAGAGTTTTCCATCTTGAACCTTTTCAAGATCTTATCACTGTATGCACTTTTATTCAAACATATCAACCGCCTTGATCTATCCGTATAGATCTTTATTTCTAAAATATAGGTGGCTTCACCAAGATCCTTAATGGAAAAATAGCTTCCAATCTATGATTTTACACCTTCCAACGTTGGAATGTCATTTCCAAATAGTAAAATGTCATCGCCATACAATACTTGGAAAGTGATGATGCTCCGACTAGCTTTCTTATATACACATGCTTCATTAGCATTTTTGATGAACCCAATTTGATTATCTCTTCATCAAAATGGTGATTCCAACTTCTTGATGCTTGCTTCAATCCATAGATTGATTTCTTTAACTTGCATACTTCGTTAGGATATTTGTGATTGACAAAACCTTCAGGCTGAACCACATAGACATCTTCCTCAAGATATCCATTTAGAAAAGCAGTTTTGACATCCATTTTCCAAAATCTCATAATCATAATGAGCAGGTATGGCAAATAATATCCTAATACACTTTAGCATTGCAACTGCGTAACACCCGGTTATTTTTAAAAGCCAAGATAAAAAGAATAAAAGCAAGAAAGGAAATAAGGTCCAAGTGGAGGGACCAAAAGTGTCGAAAAGGAAAAAACTTTAGAAAAGTTGGTGATAAATGTGGCATGGCCGCCCATCACCTTTTCTACACCCAATTTTCGGTAATTTTAGAGAGAGAAACACGGGAAGAAGAGCAAAACTCGGTTTTGAAGAAGAAGAGAAGAAGAAACCGAATTCAAAGTAAGAATTCGTGGTTTTTATGTGTTTATGATGGGTTTTAGCCCGGTTATGTGATTATGTGCTTATGTGTTGTGTTTATGCTCGTGTGTATGTGTTTGGATGTTATTTCTAGGTGTTTTGAACTCTTTGTAAGCAGGTTAAAAGGAAGAACACCCAAGCTGCACCAGGTGAGTTCTAGACCCTGGTTTTCACATGTTTTAAACTATCTTTGGGGCTAAAAATGTATTAAAATGATTTTTACGAGTTTGTGTGTGAATACCCGTATGTATGGTGTATGTTGATGTTATTTCTGTATGGTTTATAGGCTACTCATGTTTAGAATAGCCACATTATGCTTAGAACAGATGGATTTGATGATTAGGATTGAAAATATCCTAGAAACATGTTACAGAATGCTCATGCGCCTAGATAAGTGTTCATACGTCTGAAATTGCCTTAAAAAGAATTAAGTGTAAGTCATGCGCCTAAACAGTAGCTCATGCGCCCAAATATTACCTTAAAAATGTTTAAGTTCTGCCCATGCGCCTGAACAGTGGCCCATGCGCCTAGAAATGTTAGTCGGATGACTAAGGATAGGGCCATGCACCCCAATAGTGCCCATGCGCCCAAATGGCCCATGCGCCCAAGTGGCCCATGTGCCTAAGTGTTCATGCGTCTAAATAGTACCTATGCGCCTAGATTGGGCTGGAATTTACTAAGTGTTCGGACGCCCAGATGTCCCCATGCGCCTGAAAGTGGCCCATGCGCCTGAAAGTGGCCCATGCGCCTAAGTGTTCCCCATGCGTTTGACTAGTGTCCATGCGCCTGCATAGTTTCCATGCGCCTAGGACTTAGAATATTTTTCTGATTTTTGGGGAAAATGTGTAAAGGAGGTTTGACTTGGGAAATTCCCGGGGGACTATAAGTTGACTTTTGGGGTCATAAACAGTATGATGGGCATGTTGTGATGATGATGATGACGACGTTGCATGACTATGGATCATGTATGTTATGTATGTATGATGCCCTGTGATGATGTATGTATGGTATGTTATGTTACGTTCCTATGATGATGAATGTTTATCTTTCCATGGCTTTACGTGTTATGTTAATGAATGAACCGAAAGTATTATGCAACGTAAATTGAAAGATAAATAAACAAGAACATGAAGAATGAATGCATGCATTAAGGAATGAATGAACGTAAAAAGTCTTGCAAGCAAATGTATGGAGGTTCACACCCAATGAAGAGTGTTAGCTCAACTATGTGTGGGTTAGCTACCCCAGAAGGATGCACACTGGGGTCCAATCCTTGTGATTGACCACATGTATGGGATCCTTGCCGCTTCCCCCAGGTACTGGAGTCAGCTTCGTGCGCAATGTTCAGGGTCGATGAAAAACCTCAGGCCCAGTAACCAGCTTCGTGCACAATATTCGGGGTATATCATATGGCATTGATCGAGAATGAAACGAAAAAGATGAACGGTGAATGTACTTGCCTCAGGTACTGGAGTCAGCTTCGTGCATAATGTTCGGGGTCTATGATAGACCTCAGGCCTAGTAACCAGCTTCGTGCACAACGTTCGGGGTAATGTACATGTCACAAGATGTAATGAATGAACGATGGTTAATGAACGTAATGAAAGATAATAACGATGTTATTTATGTGTACGTATGATGTATGATCACGAACGAACAAAACGTATAGTATGGACTCTGTAAAGGAATAAACAACGCTTTTATGTATGTTTTATTATAAAGCTAGAACTCACTTAGCGACGCTGACTTTTATACGTTTTTTGTTGGCAGGTAAACGTTGATGAGGATTGCACGAGGTGGCTACTCAGCTCTTTTGGACGGCATCTATTTAACTAAGGCTTTTGTGATGTAATACAATGATATATATTGTAACCAACAAACAATGCATTATTTTGCAATAGTTTTAGAATCAAATGAAATGCCATTTGTTTTATGTTTTCCGTTGCGATGTTTTGACGAGTAAGTGTAATGTATATGTTTTACGTGCGATGAATTACCAGCTATAAGCGTCTTGGGAACGGGGCCTTAGAAGTTGGTATCAGAGCCAAAGTTTTAGTGAAATGGGTAAATTTTCAAAATAAACATTAACTTAAACTGAAAATGGATGGAATGGGAATGGGATGCCAATCTGAGTAGTTGCGTGCCATCAGGTATTTTCGTAATGTTAACCGGTTTGTGTGTGCATGGTATGTGGTTATGTGTTGTATGTAGATTTAGATACTAATGTAGTCAGGATAGGTAATGCTCGGGGTATGAAGAGTAAAGTAAGTGCCTAATCACAACTAGCCACCGTAATTAGGGACTTACTATACTTGACGTAAATGAGCCGTTCCCTTGAATGACCATGTTGGTGTTTGAATCTTTCAGTGTGTTAGGTGATGGCTAGTGGTAGATCTTCGAAGGCCTCTCATGGTCGAGGTCACGGTGTCGAACCGCGACCCAAGAGGGGGAGACCCAGAGTCGAGAAAGTGGTTCATGAAGAACTAGAAACTCCTCATCCGGAGGCCGAAGATGAGAGTGCTAACCTGAGAGCCTCAGTGAAGGAGGCGGTTGTGGAAGAAGTGCACCAAGTCATGCAGACGATCCTAACGTCCGTGGTGACTGATGGGATAAAGGCAATTATAGAGGGAGAGAGAAAGGAAAGGAGTGGACCTACAGGCGAAAGAAGACAGCCCGAGACTGAGATAGTTCCATCCGATGATGAGGACGAGGAAGTAGAGCCTGCGCCAGAGGCCACCCGAGGTTGCAACTACGGAGTGTTTATGAGATGCAAACCCCCTACTTTCGATGGAAATGGCACTGCCGCTGCTGCTCACCGGTGGGTGAGGGAGATGGAGGCGGTACTTGATATCAGTGAGTGTCGAGAAGACCAGAAGGTTAAGTTCGCTACCCACTCATTCGTAGACTCGGCTCTATGCTGGTGGGACAACATAGTCCAAGTTGAGGGTAGTCGGGTGATCGGGAGAATGAGATGGTCGGAGTTGAAAAAGTTGGTGATGGAGGAGTTTTGTCCTCATCGGGAAATGGACAAGGTCGAGAGAGAGTTTCTACAACTAGAGGCGGGAACTATGACACACCAAGAGTACACCACAAAATTCAATGAAATGGCACGACTGGAGCCCAATCAGGTGACGCCACTATCACGAAAGATTAAGAGATATATTCAGGGACTACCGGCGGATATCCGTAGGCATATGATCGCTGCCCGGCCAAGCACTTTTAGGTCGGCGGTTGATTTGGCAGGTAGACTATATGATGAGCGTGAGGTGGTAGTGGCTAAGGAGAAGAAGACGAGTAGGGATGGGAGAAGCTGGAATCGGAAACGGTTTGGCATGGTAGAGCCGCTCCAAACAATAAGGCGGCGAGGGTAGGTGACCGACGTGTGGTCACAGCTAGTGCTGGGTTGGAGAAGTGTGGCAAGTGCGGGAAGGAGCACGGTGGTGAGTGTAGATGGGGGTCGAATGTTTGTTTCAAGTGTGGGAAGTCTGGCCATATGGCTAGAGATTGTGGAGGCATGAAGTGTTTCAACTGCGGGGGAAGTGGTCACATGAGCAAGGAGTGTAAGAAGCCAAGGGCCGAGAGTTTTGGGGTGAAGAAGGCCGAAGGAGAAGAGCAGAAGGCAAGCGCCCGAGCTTTCACGATGACTCGGGAGGAGGCTAGGACAGATCCTGACATGGTGTCAGGTATGTTTCTAGTAAACCAAACTCTTGTATCTGTGTTGTCTGATTCTGGTGCTAGTAGGAGTTTCATTTCAGCAGCCTTTGGTGCTAAGTTTCCTAACAAGAGTAGATTATTGGTGAACCATTCGATGTAGAAACTGCTATTGGTAAGTCCACTAGAATTACGGAGGTGATAGAGGACCGTGCCATAGAACTAGAAGGCCATAGGTTTGCTGCTAGGTTACATGTGATACCCCTGGTGGATTTGATGTAGTACTAGGGATGGACTGGTTAGCAACCTATGAGGCAAACATTGTGTATCGTAAGAGGATGATCCGATTGACAACGCCTGACGGAAATGAGGTGACGGTTTATGGTGATCGTGTCACGACAATCCCGAGGGTGATTTCGATGGCAGTGGCGGGAAAGTGCATGAGACGCGGATGTAGTGCCTACTTGGCATACATAAAAGATGCGGATGCGTCAGTACAGTATTATCTGAAGTACCAGTGGCGCGCGACTTTCCGGACATATTCCGGAAGACTTACCCGGTGTGCCACCAGATCGTGAGGTTGAGTTCCAAATTGACTTGATACCCAGTGCTCAACCCGTTGCCAAGGCACCATACCGGTTGGCTCTGACTGAGATGAAAGAGTTAATGGAGCAGTTGCAAGAACTGCTGGATAAGGGGTTCATTAGACCGAGTATCTCTTAATGGGGTGCTCCAGTATTATTTGTGAAGAAGAAAGACGGTAGTATGAGGATGTGTATTGACTACCGAGAGTTGAACAAGTTGACGGTGAAGAACCGATACCCCCTACCAAGAATAGACGATCTGTTTGATCAGCTCCAAGGTGCCAGTTGGTTTTCGAGGATAGATCTCCGATCTGGCTACCATCAACTAAAACTGAAGGAGCAGGACATTCCTAAAATAGCTTTTCGCACACACTACGGTCACTATGAGTTCCTCGTTATGTCATTTGGATTGACCAATGCGCCAGCTGCTTTTATGGATGTGATGAATTGAGTGTGTCGGCCAGTGTTAGATAAATCGATGATTGTGTTCATTGACGATATCCTGATTTATTCGAAGAATGAGATTGAGCATGCCGGTCACATTCGGGAGGTTCTGGAGACGTTAAGAAGGGAGAAGTTGTATGCAAAATTCTCCAAGTGCGCGTTTTGGTTACGCGAAGTTCAGTTCTTGGGTCACGTGGTGAATCCCGATAGGATTATGGTGGACCCGGCTAAGGTAGAGGCAGCGACGCAATGGATGTCTCCAAAGAAGCCATCCAAGATTCGTAGTTTCTTGGGTTTGGCAGGCTACTATAGGAGATTTATCCAAGACTTCTCTAAGATTTCTTCTCCACTAACTAAGTTGACCCGGAAGGATGTAAAGTATGTATGGGGTCAGGCTCAGGAGAAGGCATTCGAGGAGTCGAAGGAGAGATTGACTCAAGCTCCTGTCTTGTCGTTACCCGATGGAAGCGAAGATTTTGTGGTGTATTCAGACGCTTCTTACTCGGAGTTGGGGTGTGTGTTAATGCAAAGAGGAAAAGTTATAGCCTACGCATCCCGACAGCTGAAGGTTCATGAGGTCAACTACGCTACTCATGACTTGGAACTAGCGGCCGTGGTCTTTGCACTAAAGATTTGCAGGCACTATCTGTATGGAACGAAGTGCACCATCTTCACCGACCACAAGAGCTTAAGGTACTTTTTTGAGCAGAAGGACCTATTATGAGGCAGAGACGATGGTTGGAGCTCATAAAGGATTATGATTGTGAGATCCATTACCATCCGAGCAAAGCTAACGTGGTGGTTGATGCTCTTAGCCGGAAGGAGAGGCCCGAGCCGATTCGGGTGAAAGCATACCAACTAATCAGAACCTTTGACCTAATGAAGCAAGTCAAGGAGTTTCAGGATGAGACATTAAAAGAAGACCATCTAAACTCTCAAAGAATGAGAGGTCTGGTTGGGGAATTGAGTGAAAACACACCTGGTGTTAATACTAAATTTGGACGGGTGTGGATTCCTCATTTCGGGAATCTACGTGTGAAGATTATGGATGAAGCTCACAAGACCCGATACTCTATCCATCCCGGTGCCATGAAGATGTACCAAGACATGAAGAAGGATTATTGGTGGCCGGGTATGAAGCGTGACGTGGTGGAGTATGTGAGCGAATGCCTTACTTGTTTGCAAGTGAAGGCGGAACATCAAATGCCGTATGAGAAGATCCAAGCTTTGGGTATACCGGAATGGAAGTGGGAGCACATCACCATGGATTTCATTACGAAGCTGCCGCGTACTCCGAAAGGATATGATGCCATATGGGTGATTGTTGACCGCTTGACGAAGAGTGCTCACTTCCTACCGATCCGCGAGACATATTCATCCGAGAGGTTCGCTGACTTGTTCATCAAGGAGGTGAAACTCGTCATGGAGTGCCGGTGTCTATCGTGTCTGATCCCGACACTTGGTTTACATCTAAATTCTAGAAGAAATTCCACGATGCCACGGGGACGAGGTTACATATTAGCACAATTTATCATCCCCAAACTAATGGTCAGTCAGAAAGGACCATTCAAACGTTGGAAGACATGCTTCGGGCATGTGTGATTGACTTTGGAGGACGTTGGGACGACCACTTACCGTTAGCTGAATTCTCGTACAACAATAGTTATCATGCCAACATTGGTATGCCACCATACGAGATGCTATACGGTAGGCGATGCAGAACACCGTTTGTTGGTGTGATATTGGTCAAAAGGAATTGGGGAGCATCGAAGTAATCGAGGCTACGACGGAGAAGCTTGAGAAGATTAAAGCCTTCATGAAGGCAGCTAAAGATAGACAAAAGTCGTATGCCGATAAACGACGCAGACCGATGGAGTTCCAGGTGGGTGACCGGGTTATGTTGAAGGTCTCACCTTGGAAGGGAATTATCAGATTCAGGAAGCGGGGCAAGTTGAGCCCAAGACATATAGGCCCTTTCCGAATCATTGCTCGAGTAGGAGAGGTCGCCTATAGGTTGGAATTACTAGATGAGTTAAGTGGGATTCATCCGACATTCCACATGTCTCATCTGAGGAAGTGAATAGCTGATGAAGACATGATTGTTCCACTAGAGGATATCAAAGTAGATGAGAGGCTCAATTATGTGTAGCAACCAGTGGCAGTCGTCGATCATAAAGAAAAAAGGCTGCAAAATAAAGTGGTTCCTCTTGTGCGTGTACAGTGGAAGCACAGGAAGTGATCCGAGTCTACATGGGAGACTGAGGAGGAGATAAGGCAGCATTATCCTCATTTGTTCGAGGAATAACAAGTTTCGGGGAGGAAACCTATATAAGGGGGGTGGACTTGTAACACCCGGTTATTTTTAAAAGCCAAGAAAAAAAAGAATAAAAGCAAGAAAGGCAATAAGGTCCAAGTGGAGGGACCAAAAGTGTCGAAAAGGAAAAAACTATAGAAAAGTTGGTGATAAATGTGGCATGGCCGCCCATCACCTTTTCTACACCCAATTTTTGCTAATTATAGAGAGAGCAATAAGGGAAGAAGAGTAGAACTCGGTTTTGAAGAAGAAGAGAAGAAGAAATCGAATTCAAAGTAAGAATTCGCAGTTGTTATCTGTTTATGACGGGTTTTAGCCCGGTTATGTGATTATGTGCTTATGTGTTGTGTTTGTGCTCGTGTGTATGTGTTTGGATGTTATTTCTAGGTGTTTTGAAGTCTTTGCAAGCGGGTTAAAAGGAAGAACACCCAAGTTGCACTAGGTGAGTTCTAGACCCCGGTTTTTACATGTTTTAAACTACCTTTGGGGCTGAAAACGTATTAAAATGATTTTTACGAGTTTATGTGTGAATACCCGTATGTATGGTGTATGTTGGATGTTAGTTCTGGATGGTTTATAGGCTACTCATGTTTAGAATAGCCATATTATGCTTAGAACAGATGGATTCGATGATTAGGATTGAAAATATCCTAGAAACATGTTTACACAATGCTCATGCGCCTAGATAAGTGTTCATACGTCTGAAATTGCCTTAGAAAGAATTAAGTGTAAGTCATGCGCCTAAACAGTAGCTCATGCGCCCAAAATTTACCTTAGAAATGTTTAAGTTCTGCCCATGTGCCTGAACAGTGGCCCATGCGCCCAAAAATGTTAGTCGGATGACTAAGGGTAGGGCCATGCGCCCCAATAGTGCCCATGCTCCCAAGTGGCCCATGCCCCTAAGTGTTCATGCATCTAAATAGTACCCATGTCCCTAGATTGGGCTGCAATTTACTATGTGTTCGGACGTCCAGAAGTCCCCATGCACCTGAAAGTGGCCTATGCGCCTAAGTGTTCTCCATGCGCCTGAAAGTGGCCTATGCGCCTAAGTGTTCTCCATGTGCTTGAATAGTGTCCATGCGCCTGCATAGTGTCCATGCGCCTAGGACTTAGAATATTTTTCTGATTTTTGGGGAAAATGTGTAAAGGAGGCTTTGACTTGGGAAATTCCCGGGGGACTATAAGTTGACTTTTTGGGTCATAAACAGTATGATGGGCATCTTATGGTGATGATGATGATGATGATGATGATGTTGCATGACTATGCATGATGTATGTTATGTATGTATGATGCCTGTGATGATGTATGTATGGTATGTTATGTTATTTTCCTAAGATGATGAATGTTTATCTTTCCATGGCTTTACGTGTTATGTTAATGAATGAACCGAAAGTATTATGTAACGTAAAGTGAAAGATAAAGAAAGAGGAACATGATGAATGAATGCATGCATTAACGAATGAATGAACGTAAAAACTCTTGCAAGCAAATGTATGGAGGTTCACACCCAATGAAGGTGTTAGCTCAACTATGTGTGGGTTAGCTACCCCAGAAGGATGCACACTAGGGTCCAATCCTTGTGATTGACCACACGTATGGGATCCTTGCCGCTTGCCCCGGGTACTAGAGTCAGCTTCGTGCACAATGTTTGGGGTCTATGAAAGACCTCAGGCCCAGTAACCAGCTTTGTGCACAATGTTTGGGGTATAGCATATGGCATTGATCCAGAATGAAACAAAAAGATGAACGGTGAATGTACTTGTCTCAGGTACTGGAGTCCGCTTCATGCATAATGTTCGGGGTCTATGATAGACCTTAGGCCCAGTAACCAGCTTCGTGCACAATGTTCGGGGTAATGTACATGTCACAAGATGTAATGAATGAACAATGGTTAACGAACGTAATGAAAGATAATAACGATGTTATATGTATGTACGTATGATGTATGATCACGAACGAATGAAACATATAGTATGGACTCTGTAAACGAATAAACAACGATTTTATGTATGTTTTATTATAAAACTAGAACTCGCTCAGCGACGCTGACTTTTATACGTTTTTAGTTGGCAGGTAAACATTGCTGAGGATGGCGCGAGGCGGCTACTCAGCTCTTTTGGATGGCATCTATTTAATATTGGCTTTTGTGATGTAATACAACAATATATTTTGTAACCAACAAACGATGCATTATTGTGCAAAAGTTTTAGAAACAAATGAAATGCCATTTGTTTTATGTTTTCTGTTGTGATGTTTTGACGAGTAAATGTAATGTATATGTTTTACGTGCGATAAATTACCAGCTGTAAGCGTCCCGGGAACAGGGCCTTACAAACTGGCAAGAAGGTCTCATTATAATCAACCCCTTGAGTTTGAGTGAAACCTTTTGCTACAAGTCTAGCTTTATAAGTATCCAAGTTTCCAGGCATATCGGTTTTCTTCTTCAAAGCCCACTTACTTCCAAATATCTTGGAGTTAAGAGGTGGTTCAACCAAGTCACATACTTGGTTGTCATACATGGATTGCATCTCAACGTTCATGGCTTCACGCCATTTGTCACAATCCAAATTGGACATTGCATCACGATAAGTGGTTGGTTATTCGGAATCTACCACATAGCATCCATCTAGGAAAAATCCATATCTTTGAGGTGGATTACTAATTCTACTAGATCTGCGAACATTTTGTGTGTGTTGATCAACGATTTGATCATCCTAAACATCCTCATGTTGAGTGCTAGTGTCAACCAAACGTGTATCGGTTTGTGGTTCTTGATCCTCCTCAAGATCCATGGTTCTACTGGAAGTTCCTTCCGTAAGGAATTTAGCTTCTAAGAACTCAGCCTTCTTGACAACAAACTCCTTTTGTTCCGATGGATCATAGAAATAATATCCCATAGAATCTCTAGGAGATCCAATGAAGATACACTTAGTGGAACGGCTTTCTAGCTTGTTCGAGGTACGATTCTTAACATAAGCCTCACAACCCCATACATTTAAATATGATAGTGATTGAAACCTTCCATGCCATATTTCTAATGGTATCATTTCCAATTTCTTGGTTGGGGCCATATTCAAGGTACGGGCCGCAGAGAGCAAACAGAAACCCCAAAATGATAGAGGCAATGAGCGTCTAGCCATCATATATCGAAGCATATCCAATAGAATTCGATTTCTCCACTCGGACACACTATTATGTTGTGGTGTTCCAGGCGGAGATAGTTATGAGACAATACCACTACTTCTAAGATGATATCTAAAAGCATCACTTAGTACTCACCTCCTCTATCGGTGTGGAGAATTATTATTCTCTTGTTGAGTTGATTTTCTACTTCATTTTTGAAGATTTTGAACATTTCAAAAGCTTCATCTTAATGTCTTAAGAAGTACATATAACCATATCGACTATAGTTGTTGGTAAAGGTGATGAAGTATCTTTCATTTTACCTAGTCATTGGTATAAAAGGATCACATACATCCGAATGTATGACTCCTAATAAATCTTTTTCCTTTTCGGTTTTGCTACTAAAAGGTGCCTTAGTCTTTTTACCTTTTAAACAAGATTCACATACATCAAATGAATCATATTCACTTTCTTTTAAAAGACCATTCTTTTGAAGTGTTTGTATCCACTTATTGTTTGTGTGACCAAGATGGCAATGCGAAATATAGGTATCACTCAAATCCAATTTGAGTTTCTTGGTGGTGGTTTAGTACAATGAGCTATCATATAATGTGTTTTCACGAACCAATTCATAAATACCATTGATATGAATAGCTTTAAAATAAAATATGTCATTTAAAGAAACATGAATTTCATTTTCAATAAATGTCAAAACATAACCATATTGTCTTAATTGGACAATAGAATTTATGTTCCTATTCAAACTAGGAGCATACAAACTATTGTTCAAAATTACTTCCAAACCATTTGGAAGCTTCAAGATGTAGTCCCCTTGGCCTTCAACTAGAACTTTTGCCCCATTCCCCATGTAGAGGCTAACATCCCCTTTCTTGAACTCCTTACATCTTTTGAACCCCTGCAATAAGTTGCAAATATGAGTTCGACATCATGTATCCAATACCCAAGTGTTAAAGGATATTAAACTTAGATCAATATGAATCATGAAATTTGTAGCTGAGGTTTGCTCGACATCCCTCTTAGCTTGCAACACTTTGAGATGGACTTGACAATTTCTTGCCCAATGTCCAATCTCCCCACACTTAAAGCATGGGTCATTCGAAGCAACCTTTTGCTTCTTCTCCGCTGGTGTTGCTCGTGGCGCTCTTACCACTCCCTTTCCCTTTCCCATAACATACCCTTTGCCCTTGGCAACAATTGCTTTGGGTGCGGGGTGAGGCCTCTTCTTTTTCCCACCTTCATTGATGGTGGGAACGGGTAAAACCCTTTTACCCATGGCCGCCTCGGCAGTTTTGAGCATAGAGTGAAGCTCACTTATGTTCTTGTCCCACCCGTTCATGTTATAATTCATGATAAAGTTATCAAACCTTTTTGACAAAGAGTTGAGGATCAAATCCGTACCCAACTCTTTCGAGACAGGACAATTCAGCCTTTCGATGCGGTCGATGTGGCTTTTCATCTTAAGTACATAAGAAGAAACAGACTGGGTGTCATCCATACGACAAGAATGGAGTGCTCGAACCATTTCGAAGTGCTTTACCCTTGCCTATTGTTGGACCATTTCATTCAACTAGGTAATCATGTCGTATGCTCCATGATGTTCATACTCCTTTTGGATATCCGGAGTCATACATGCCAACATGAGGGAAGACACTTGGACCGAGTCCTTACTGTATTTCACCCATTATTATAGGCCTCCTCATCATCCTCATTAGGTTGATCGGGAATTGGATCGTCTAGAATATACGATCCTTTCTCTTGCTTGAGAACAATTCTTATGTTTGGAAACCATACTATAAAGTTGTTATGGTTTAGATGTTCCTTTTCGAGAATGGTCCTTAGTGATTGTCAGTGAGCGGACGGGATTTCATTATTCTCATTGTTGTTGGTGGCCATTTATAAAATTTAACAAAGTTCAATTATAGTATTTCCGATATTATTCATATTTTAATAATTAACGCCGTTCTATGTGTCCACAATTTTAAATTTCTAGAATCCAGCGTCACATTTAAATAGTGGATAGGTGACCTTATCCCATCATTTAAATTAACAAGGTGGTCAACATTTTGACAATTGCAACCCTTTGCAACTTCTAGTGGTCTGGGATCGACTTTAAAACATCATATGTATAGTCGGCATTTTTATCCCATCAACACCTTTGTACACCATATTGTAGACGATCCATTTAACAAGGTTTGCAAATCAAGTCACCCTACTTGCACACACATGTGAGTCTTCCAACATAAGTGGTTAGGTGACCTTTATCCCACAAATATGGTATCCCCACCTCAAATCACAAGTTCCCTCAAAATGGTTAGGTGACCTTTATCTCGTTAAGAGTTTCCAAGTGACTCAAGTGTTGTGCAAAAGGATGGTGTTAAACTTGTTTATAAAAGAAATTTTAAGGTTTCATAATCTTAGTTTAGAAAACTCTATGTACCTTGTATTTGCATGCTTTCAAATACATGGTACCATATGGTTCACCTTTTAATAAAACCCCTTTTATTAAAATCATTAATCCTTTTAATAACCTTTTATTAACCACTTAATGATAAAGAACCATCAATTTTCAGCTTGTTAAGTTTTTTAATAAGTTTGTATTGCATATCCAAATAACAAACAACAACCATACAACAAACAACCAAACAAGCATAATCATACAAACATAAGTGCATACCATAGCCACTAAGTTTACTACACTTGTTTGCCATCACAAGTGTTGTCATAAGGTCTTTTCTAAAGGTTAACAATGACACATTAAAATGTGTCCATGAACTCCCACTTGAATCCACATCCAAATGCTTGAAGTCTCCATGTCTTTTGTGTCTTTCTTTGGGTCTTCATCTTGTGCATCTTCTTTTACAAAATCATACCTAATAAAAATTTTCTAATAAAAGAAATGTACCGAATCTATGTTTTACATAATCAATGAATAAATAAATTACAACCGAAAATACAAACACAAATATTACAACCCTTTCAAGAATCAAAAAAACATGAGAAAACACAATCAACCAAATCCAAAACACATAAGGTCAAGGCTATGTTATGCACCATAATATCTAACATATACAAGATTCAAGAACAACTATGAACCCCTTTTTAACGTTAATGATTTGCCCAATGTAAACCAAAACTTTAGAGTCTTGTCCAAACAATATAATCAACCATTTGATGTTAATCGTTCAAGGTTTATACTAAGGCATGTAAGATTAAACCTTGAAACATAAGGGATTCATTCATCCACAATAAAACAACCCCTAATGGGTTGAAAAAGTCCTGAAAACTAACTTTTCAAGAACTTTTGAAGCACATATTCCACATAACCGGCTCTAGATGCCATTGTTGGGTTTTGTTACAAGGTTATCAAAGCAAGTTTAACCGTTTAAACCTCAAAAACGCAGCGGATATAGGTGGTTAAAATGTGTTTAACCATCTGAAACTTTTAACCTTTTTTAACCAAAGACAAAACCCATAAACAAGGATCACTTAGATATGTGAAATGACATGCTATCAAAACAAAGAACAACCATGGGTGTTCTTCAAACTACCTTTCAAGAAAAAGATGTTGTAGTGAGGCTGAGAAGAAGAAGATGATGCTTCTTGAATATTTAGCCTTCAAAGGAGAAGTCCTCAAGCTTGTATGCCCACAAGCTCTTGCAAACACCTAACTTCTTAGGAAGAAGAACACCAAATCTATCCTCCTTGCAAACTCGAATTTCAGCTAAGGTAAAACCGAATTTCAGCCAAGGTAAACTCGATTTTCAGCCAACAAAAGATGAGTTTTTTTCAGCCAACGAAGAAGAAAGAGAGAGAGAGCTTTGCTTCTATGTGTTAGAGAGTGTGTTGAAGGGAGAGTGCAAGTAAGTGAAAGGTCATGTAAAAACAAGACTTAGGAGGAATTCCTAGGCCAAAAGGGGCGGCCGAATGCCCCTTTAAAATTGGGTTCCCTCCCAAGTTTTATTATATAAAACTTGCATTCTTTTAACCCTTAGTTTATAAAATTAAAACCCCTTTTAATTTTATAACATTAACACACTATTATTTCTTGTTATTTAACTCACTTAAATAATAAAACAAATAATATCTCATGAACAAATTATCCCTTTAATGTTGTTCTATTACAAAAGCAATGTTTTAGAAAACCCATTTTTTTCTAAATTGGTGTCAATATTTATTTATATGATCTCATCAACGAATAAATATTTATTGGTGTTTGTTAAGCTTGTTATTGGGTATGACCCGACTTGGATCATACTGTACTAACCACATCAATCTTGTGTGTCTTTTGGGCATACAGGATCCAACACCTCCCTTAACAACAAAATGAAATCATTTATGTCTAAAGTAGCAAGAGTGTCGTTTTGTCTCAGATTAGAAACAAATGGAACCCATTTGTCTGGCAGACCATCAACAAAACTAGAGACTTTATCTTCCATGGATGTGGTCACACCATGTGTGTGCAACTCACTCATCAGATGATAGAATCGATCAATAAAATCATCCAAGCTCTCATTCCTAATCGGAGAGAAATTATCAAATTCCTTGTTAAGAGCTTTTGCCTTCAGTGCTTTCAAAGTTGCATTTCCTTCGTATCTCTTTTCCAAGGCCTCCTATAATTTCTTAGACTGCTTGTTCTTGGAGAATTGATGAAATATGTCCTTAGGTATTGACTGAGTCAACAAGGCGTATACTTTCTTTTTCAGCATTATGTAGAGTCTTCTTGTATTCACTCATTCCTCCCAAATTCAATTTAACTCCATTAGCACTGACTGATACCGTGTACCTAGTCTCAATGGATGTCCAAACGTTTCGGTCAACTCCATTCAAGTAGATTTCAAACCCCTGTTTCCACTGTGGGTATTCATCCAAAGTTAACACCTTTGGCGGTTTGTTGTGATTTCCAATCTCATTCTCCAGAAGCAGAAGGTTCTGGATACGCAAGTCCTTTCCAATAGTGAATGCAGCAAATAGGTCTTCCATTGCTTTAAACTTGGTAAACATAGAACATGACAAATTCAATCGTGCGAATCAGCTATGTGAATGGATCACTCGTGCAAATCAAAGATACGAATGAATTCAATCGGGCGATTGGATTCAGTCGTGCGAATGAGCAGGGAGATTATAATCAACCGACTGGAGTTGCTTAACCATGCAAATGGAAGATACGACTAAGTACAATCGTACGAATGAGAGTGTACGAATGGGTTCAGTCGTATGAATGGACCAATGGTGCGACTGAACGCTGCTGTGTTTGAAAAATCGAATATTTGAACACTTTAACACAAAATATGAATTGAAACCCAAATCTACCGTTTGATGAACAATCGAAAATTTAACACATGCAATTGTCAAAAACACTTTTTGAAGAAAACGGTGACTATTTTGATTGAAAACGTTGGTTTTTAACACCAAAACAATTAAATCCACGCAAAATCATGAGTCAAAGCTCTTATACCACTTGTTAGGAGCATTTTTGTGCGGAGTACTAACAGATTCTACGTGAGACCAGATCAATAGTGCGGGATCCTATTTGATAGGCGATCCAATCAGTGAGAATGACAACCTGATCGATCTCACAATGAAACAAACGTTACGAATTGAGTAGAAATCGATCAGGAATGAACTATGAAATAGTATAGGCTGCTTAGGGCGGTCTGGACGGCTCGGGTTTGTGAATATTCAAAGTCTTTTTTTCCACGAATTATGTGGTATTTATAAGTTTTCAGTTTCATTCGTACGATTGAACCATTAGCATGGTTCAGTTGTGCAACTAACTCATGCGGTTGATTCATACGACGACTGAAGGTTCAGTCGTCCGACTGAAGGTTCAGTCGTCCGACTGAATCAATCTTATGTCTCAGTCATACGATTGATCCAGACTGGTTTAGTCATGCGACTGGTCGATAAGTATGATTCATTCATGCGTATGGTCCATTAGAATAAATAACCAGCCGACTAAGTTGAACAAATTTCTCAATCATTATTGACTAAGAACTATGTACAACAACCTTAAACCTATATATGATGTTCATACACATGAATTATTCTATATACAATAATAATATGAAATACTCAAAGACAAATAAACATCAAGATCCATATCATATTTCATTAAGAAGTCACATTACATATGTGTAAGATATGAAAGACTTTTAAATTTAAGAACATAAACGAGGAACATGATGTATCAAGAAAGTATAATTGGTTATAGGTGATAGTATATATAGTTTCTCATTGTAACTCTCGGATCATGCTTGTAAGAGTCTTGTAAACTTAGAGTTGAGATGTAACATATTCAAGCACCTTGAAAATTATTTTTTTGTGTTCTTGAGTTACTTAGTATATTATAATCAACTCTTTGAGTTTCTGCTTCATCATAACCATGTGAGCATAAGTGAGTTTGAGAGAAAACCAAGTGTTTAGTGACATACATCGATCCTGCATTAGAATCTTTTGTTAGTCATATCTTTCAAAAGGTGTATTGTTATTGTTTATTGCTAAAACCCTAGCATTCATTGTAACTTTTCACCATATTAATACAAGATCATTTATGAGTATTTCATGCATTCAATGTTCTGTGTTTGTATGATTCCACCATATAATCTCTAACTCAATCATCATATTCAATCCTAGTTGACTCATATCAACTGAGAAATTGATTCTCACCATCGAGTCAATTGGTCTCAGAGCTTCGGCTCTAGGTTCATCTTTAGATCTGTTCAGATCTAAACTGAAAACTGATTGATCTGGTGATTGAGTTGTTGTTAGAGAGTTCGTCTACCACTAATTAGTATTCATGTTAAAACTCATCTGAAACATTGACAAATCATTTTTCATCCAAACCAAGTCTCAAGAACACATGTATGAACTACTTGCACTACCATAAAATCAGAATAAAAACATCATTAACATCATAACCTTCACACATCAAAAACAACATAATAGTTATAGAAGGACACTCATGAAATTAGTATTACTATTCATCATATCTAAACATATTGAATGTTTTGGACGAGTTGGACATAAAAAATTAATCTACTCTCCAACAAGATAAAACATGTTTATTACAATGCACTCTCATAATTTTTCTAAATTGGTCATACTCCTAAACCACCTATGCTAAAACACAAATCTATGTTTAAGCAATGGAAAATTGAGTTTATGAATTATATTACAAGTGTAAATCTTGATTATTGGATATCCATATGCGAAGGACCTCCCATCCTTATGACACTCTTAGCAGACCAAGCTGCTTTATACAAAACATCAAGAATACCCATTGAAGATTGTTAGATCTAGGACTTATAGGTCTAGATCAATTTGTATAAGCTTAGAACTTTAATCAATTCTTGTAATAAATATTGGTAATTGTCATTTATTATGCATGCATTAATTATATATGCTAACTCATATATGTGTGTTATGGATAATTGCATGTACAAACATAATACTTGGTCAAATTCTAAAATTGACCAAGAAACATCTACTAATGAACATTTCGTTCTTCCGTAGATATGTTTCTTACAAGTAACCGTACATCCGAAGAGCCTCTGCAGATGAACAACCAGAACTGAAGAAGAAGTTTCCTTCGGAAGAACAAATCATCTACGGAAGAACAAGATTCCTATGGAAGAACAAATCATCTACGGAAGAACAAATTCCTACTAAAGACACTATTTCTGCGGAGTCCAAACACTCGTATAATACAAGTGTTACAAGTCAACAAGGCAGTATGCGAATCCCTAGAAATCCGATTATTCCTTAACTGAAACAAATCAAATCCCAAGAGATCCGGTGCTTCCTATAACAGAAACATCATTGTCTATATATATGGATCCTAGGTTTCGATTCAAAGACGATTCTTTAGACGATTGATTGAACAGCAACAACAATAGCAATACGACAATCACTGTCATTCAATCAAACCCTAGCAGCCGTCACATCATAACAAACTTTGATATCATTCATTCATTATATTTTTAATCATTAACATATTATAATCAAATACTTATTATTCATTAATTGTGTTTTGTTGAGTATGTTCTTGAATATTTTATTGATATTTACAGTGTTTACAAACAATTAAACCAAATTAGCGTTGATTCCGCAAACGTTAACTTGCCATCAACCGACACTGATAATTCCTAATTGCAATCCTTGGATTCACAGTTGGTATCAGAACCAAGTGCTCATTGATTTAGATCAATTGGTCTATCAGTGTTAGTTATGTTTAATTGCTTTGAATTCTGTAGATTTGTCAGTTTTTGCTATATTAGATCTACTATTTTTTTAAAAGAATTTTGTGTGAAACTTGTTTGTCGTTCAACGACATTCGATTAGATTAACTTGTATATACATTCAAATCAATTGAATAGCAGATCTTGTTGATCATTCTCATCAATTAACATCATGAGCAACTTCAGTGGATCATCTTACCAACCACCGAAGTTGGAAACAAAAGCAAACTTCAAGTCATGGAAAATCAAGTTTAGGAATCATGTAAACTATATTGATTGTTACTTATGGGTCTCCATCACTAAAGATCCTTATATTCCACCAACCCTTGGGCCGGATAATAACAACCAAAATCAACTAGTCAGTACCAAAGATCTATCACCTGATGATGTTAAAAAGGTCAAAGTTGATATCAAAGCATACAGTTTGCTTAGTATGGCTTTACCTGAAGAGATATTGATCAGGTGTGAGAACAACAAAATAGCAAACTCCTTGTGGAAGACACTTCATACTCTCTGCGAAGAGAGTGATGAGATCAGAAGCATAAGGAGAGACACCCTCAGGTCACAATATGAAACATTTCATCATATTATGGGTGAATCGATTCCTCAACAACTTCATAGATTAATGCAGTTGGTAACTGATATGAATATTTTGGAGTTGAAATATACCAATGAGGAATTAAACAAGAAAATGCTCCACACTTTGCAAGAAAGTTGGAAGAAAACAGTATCCATGTTCATCCTTTGAGCTTGGACATTAAGATATACTCAATATTGTCCTTGTTTGAATAGGTACCATACCTTTCTTAGAGTTTTTCCATCTTGAACCTTTTCAAGACTTTATTATATATGCACTTTGATTTAAACCTATCAACCCCGTCGATCTATCCCTATAGATCTTTATTCCAAAATATATAGGCGACTTCACCAAGATTTTATGGAAAAACAACTTCCAAGCCAGGTTTTGACACCATCCATGGTTGGAATATCATTTCCAAAAGGTAGTATATCATTAACATACAATACTAAGAAGGTTATTATGCTCCCACTAGCCTTCGTATATACACAATCCTCATCAGCGTTCTTGATGAAACCAAATTTTTGATCTCTTCATTAAAACGTTGATTCCATCTTCTCGATGCTAGATTCAATCCATAGATTGACTTCTTTAACTTGCATGCTTTTAGGATGTTGTGGATCGACAAAACCATCTGGCTGAACCATATGGACAGTCTTTCGAGATGTCCATTAAGACAAGAGGTTTTGACATCCATTTGCCAAATCTCATATTCATAATATGCAGCTATGGCAAATAATATCCTTAGTGACTTTAGCATTGCCACAGGCGAGAAAGTTTCATCATATTCAACCCTTTGAGTTTGATTGAAACCTTTTGCTAGAGGTCTTGCTTTGTAAGTATCCAAGTTTCCATGTATATCCATTTTCATCCAAACGGTTTAGAGTTAAGTGGAGGGTCAACCAATTTCCAAACTTGATTGTCATACATGGATTGCATCTTAACGTTCATGGCATCCAGCCATTTGTCACAATCCGAATTGGACAATGCTTCATGGTATGTGGTTGGCTCATTGGAGTCAACCACATAGCATCCATTCATGAAAAATCCATATCTTTCAGTTGAATGCTAACTTTACCAGATCAGTGAACGTTTTTGTGTATATTGATCAACCTCTTGCTCATCATCAACAACCTCTTGTTGATTCCTAGTGTCAACCAAACGTGTATTGGCTTGTAGATTTTGATCCTCATCAAATTCCACTAATCTATACATTATTCCTTCCATAAGGAACTTAGTTTCCAAGAATTCAGCCTTTTGAGCAATAATTACTCTTGCTCTGTTAGATCAAAGAAGTAGTATCCTATACAATCTTTGGGATATCCAACAAAAATACACTTAGTCAATCGACTATCTTGGTCATGGCCATATTCAAAATACGAGCCTCGGAGAGCATTGCGAATACCCAAGATGATAGAGGTAGTGAGCTTATAGCCATCATAGATTGAACCATATACAATAGGGTTCGAGTTCTCCTTTCAGACACACCATTATGTTGTGGTGTTCTAGTTGGAGTAAGTTGTGAGACGATCCCACAACTTCTTAGATGTTACTAAAACCATCACTAAGGTATTCACCTCATCTGAACGAAGAACTTTAAGAGTTTTATTGAGTTGATTTTCTACTTCATTCTTGAAGATTTCGAACATTTCAAAAGCTTCATGTTTGTGTGTCATCATGTACACATAACCATAGCGACTATAATCGTCGGTAAAGGTAATGAAGTATCTATCACCATTTCTAGTCATTGTCTTTAAAAGGGCCACGTACATCCGAATGTATGATTCCCAATAAGTCTTTTGCCCTCTTCTTAGTGCCACTAAAGGGCAACTTGGCCATCTAGTTTGTAAACAAGATTCACACTTATGGAATGAAACATTTTCATTTGCTCTTCAAAAGACCATTCTTTTGAGGTGTTTGAATCCGATTCTTGTTTATGTGACCAAGACGACAATGCCAAATATAAGAATCACTTAAACCTATTTTAAGTTTCTTGGTGCTTGTTTGGTATAATGAGCTATTATAGGATGAATCATTATGAACCAATTCATAGATTCCATTAAAAGGCATAGCCTTGAAATAAAATACATCATCCACACAAACATAAATACCATTGTGAGCAAACTTTAATTCATAACCACATTGTTCTAAAAGGGAAATCAAAATTATGTTCCTATTCAAACTAGGAGCATACAAAATGTCCTTAATGACAACTTCCAAACTATTTGAAAGCTTCAAAATATTGTCTCCTTGGGCTTCGACATCAACTTTTGCTCTATTGCCATGTAGAGACTTGTGTCTCCCTTCTTGAAGTGCTTATTTCCTATGAACCCCTGCAATAAATTACAAAAAGAGTTCCACATCCAGTATCCAATACCCATGTGTTTGAAGAAATAACATTTCAACCAAAGTGAATTATGAAAGTTGTACATGAGGTTTGCCGAGCATCCCTCTTGTTTCTCAACTCTTTGAGATAGGTTGGACAGTTCCCTTTCAATGTCCTATCTCTCCATACTCAAAGCATGGATCATTCTCCGTTACCTTAGGCTTCTCAAGCTTAGGCTTTGGAGGTTCCGTTTTAGCCTTTCCTTTCCCCTTTCCTTTGATGTGCCCCTTTCCTTTGGCAACATTTTCCTTGGGATCAGGGAATGGCCTTTTCTTATTGCCTTCCTCATTGATCAAGAGAACAGGTAGAACCTTTCTACCCATCCCTGCCTTGGCTGTTTTGAGAATTGCATGAAGCTCACGAATACTCTTGTCCCATCCGTTCATATTGTAATTCATTATGAACGTCTCAAACCTTTTGATTAGGCCATTAAGGATCATATCCGTGGCTACCTCTTTTGAGATGGGACAATTAAGCCTCTCGAGGTGATCAACTTGGCATTTCATCTTAAGAACATAAGATGATACCAATTGGGTTTCTTCCATATGACACGCATGAAGTGCTCGAACCGTTTCGAAGCATTCTACCCTAGCTTGTTGAAGGAACATTTCCTTCAATTGGGTAATTATGTCATATGCCCCATGTCGCTCCAAGTCCTTTTTGAGTCCGGGAATCATAGTTCCCAACATAAGGCAGGAAACCTGCATGGAATCCTCAGTGTATGAAGCCAATCGTCATAGGCCTCAACAATTTTACGGTCGGGTTGGTCAGGAATAGGATCGTCAAGGACATAGGCCCTTTTTCTTGCTTGAGAACAATTCTCAAGTTTCGATACTAGTCAATAAAGTTATTATGGTTAAGACGATCCCATTTTAAGATTGTTCTCAGTGATAGGGCAGGGATGGTCAGGGTTGTAGCATTGTGGTTGCGGTCATTACTACAAAATTACAAAGTTCATTTTAGTATTTCTGAAAAAAGCATTTTAATGATTAATACCCTTTACACATCTCATAGACAATTAATAATTAAAATCTAGAATCCAACGTTAGATTTAAATAGTGGTTAGGTGACCTTTATCCCATTATTTAAATTAACAAGGTAGTCAACATTTGACAATTGCAACCTATTGCAACTTCTAGCTTTATGGGATCGGTTAAACATCTTATGTTTAGTCGGCATGTAAAATCCCATCAACACCATTGTACGCCATGCTTGAGTGACCCTATGCACATGGTTTCCAATTCAAGTCGTCCTACTTACACACACGTGTGAGTTTACACATACAAGCAGTTAGGTGACCTTTATCCCACAAATATGTTAATCTCACCTCAAACACACAAGTTCCCTAAAAGTGGTTAGGTAACCTTTATCCACAAGTAGTTCTCAAGTGATTCGAGTGACATGTAAAAGGATGGTGTTTAACTTGTTTCCAAAGGGATTTAAGTTTCCATTAATTCTAGTTATGAAAACTCTATGTACCTTGTATTCACATGCTTTCAAATACATGCTACCCTATGGTTCTTATTTAATAAAACCTCTTTTATTTGGAAATCATTAATTCTTTTAATTACCTTTTATTAGTCACTTAATGATTAGGAACCAAAAAATTCAGCTTGTTGTGATAATTTATTTAGACTGCTAAGAATATCATATATCAAACAATCAACATAAAATGAACAATCAAACAAGCATATATCAAACAACCACATGTGCATAACCATAGCCACTATGTTGACAACACTTGTTTGCCATAACAAGTGTTATCATTTGGTCTTTCTTAAGGGTTGAACACAACACAAAGATGAGATCTCCAAAGACCCCCACTTGAACTTGCATCCAAATGCTTCAAGTCCTTCTCTTGTGTCTTCCTTTGGGCTTCCATCTTGTGCATTTTCTTTTACAAAATTTATATCATAATACAAATTTTCTAATAAAGGAAAACATACTTAATCTATCTATTACATCACAAATGAATGAATAAATAGATTACATCCAAACACAAGCATAAGGAATAATTATTACAACCCATAAGAATGAAATCAACCAAAACAAACATCCATTAAAATACATTTAAACTATTAAACTATTCATAGATTATAGGATGAATAGGATAAATAATTATGACAAAATCCATTAAAGTTTCTTGGTGCTTGTTGGTATAATGAGCTATTATAGGATGAATCATTATGAACCAATTCATAGATTCCATTAAAAGGCATAGCCTTGAAATAAAATACATCATCCACACAAATATAAATACCATTGTCAGCAGACTGTAATTCATAACCATATTGTTCTAAAAGGGAAATCAAAATTATGTTTCTAGTCAAACTAGGAGCATACAAAATGTCCTTAATGACAACTTCCGAACTATTTGAAAGCTTCAAAATATTGTCTCCTTGGGCTTCGACATCAACTTTTGCTCTGATACCAATTTTGGGTTTGTTGAACCAAAACAAGGTAGTTTAACCATTTTAAACTATGAAAACGCAGCGGAATAATACCTTAAAATTATCATTAGTAATCTGAAAATTAAGGCTAATAATGTTGGACTAAAAGAACCAATGAGCCTGATCAGAAAAACCTCTAAGTCCCACAGACATTACAACTGCCGAAGAAGATTACAACAGCTGAAGACATCAGCTGATTACAAGGTCTGAAGACAAAGTCTGAAGACAAAATCTGAAGACAAAATCTGAGACTTCTAGTGAAGACAAAGTCTGAAAGTAAAGTACTGAAAACAAAGTCTGAAAGTAAAGTACTGAAGACAAAGACTGAAGACCAAAGTGATCAGTAGTTGTCACAACAGCTGAAGTTATTAACTTCAGTAGTTGTCACAACAGCTGAAGTTATTAACTTCAGTAGTTGTGATGGTTTTCCTTTCAGTACTTGTAATTTACTTTTCAGTAGTTTATAGTTTCAGTAGTTTTAGTTCAGTAGTTTTATGTTTTTGTACTTAGTATTCTCTGAGATGTGATCAATTGTTGAGAACATTCTTAGTAGTTTGCATAGTTTCAGTTGTTTGTATAATCTGTTAAATGTCACTATCAAGTGACATCAGCAGACGTCACATTCCTTATATAAGGATTGTTGACCTAATTGTAAGTGTGACTTTGAGCCACCACAAAAGCATTTGAATGAAATATTCCTTTTGCAGAATTCTCTCTCTTTCTATAACCGTGCACTATTCCATTGAATATCAATTATGTTCTTGCAAAATTGTTTAACTCATTGATCGAATTCCGCTGCAATCTACACTAATCAATCAAACTTAGATCGTTGATCCTAACAAATGGTATCAAAGCAGGTTAATCATTGATCGATCTAACAATTGATCATTGAAACTGCTATTTCGATATCTAAGTTTGATCGAATTAGCATATTTGCAAGAATTGGTTATACAGATTGAATTTTTGCTGCTTTCAGTTATATGCTTTGAGATTTCTCTTGGTTCGTATTGAGTTTGTTGTGTTTTGCACTAAATTGGTTAAAACTTAATTGAATTTGATTGAATCTCAGAATGACTACTCATTCTAATGACCCTCACAACACTGGCTCCTCAACCAAGCCTCCGATGCTGGTTAGGACTGAGTATAACATATGGTAACGAAGAATGCTCCATCACCTGTCCGTTAACAGTTCAGGTTGTTAGACATCTGTGGTACATGGTCCACACAAGACTATGGTGAACAATCCGGAAACCAACCAAATGGTTCCGAAGAAGAAGAAACAATACTCAGATGAGGATCGAAAACTGTTTGAGATTGATGCTAAAGGTCATGGAATTCTGGCCATGGCACTGCCAAATGAAATCTATTGTGGGCTTATGCATCATGAAACTGCTCATGACCTCTAGAATGCATTGAAAGAACAATTTGGTGGAACAAACGAGGTCTTAGCAAACAACAGAGAAATCCTTGCCCAACAATATGAGACATTCTCTCATAGGAAGGGTGAGACACTAACTCAACAGTTTGAGCGTTTTCCTGTTTGATCTCTGAGCTGAAAATGGTCAAACATGAATACACTAATAGCTAGATGAACAACAGATTCCTCAGATCACTGCCTGAGAGATGGGACACATATACCATTGTCCTATGCTCCAGTGCAAATCTGGATAGCCTATCTCTCACCCAACTCCATGGGAAACTGCTTACATTTGAAAGAGAGAGCAGAAAAGGAAACTAGCATCATCAGGAAAGCTCACTGATGACTTTGTACCAGGGAACACTACCTTGGTTGGTCATGAGTCAGAATATGCTGCATCAGAAAGCCATTATGATGAGCATATAGATTTCTCTTCAAATAGTTCTGATCATACATTTGTTAGTGTTGATAGTCAGTCAGGCTGTAATAGTGACAATTTGAGCTTCATGATGGATGATTTCAAAGGTATTGTTGATGATGACTTAGAAGAGATGGATATTCTGAGCCAAATGGCCTTGATTAATATCAGATCTCAAAAGTTCTACAAGAGAACTGGTAGGAAATTTCCAGGACTCTCTGGCAATACCAAAGTTGGTTTTGACAAGGGTAAGTTGAGGTGTCACAAATGCCACAGGCTTGGACACTTTGCAAGAGAGTGTAGATCAACTGGATCTAATTCCTTTGCACCCTTTGTGACTTTTCCAAGCAATAGTTCACAAAACAGAGGGCAACATCCTGCTAGTTCTGGTCATCATTCACAACCTCTATCTCCTGCATATTTTGTCCCTCAGGGTCCAATGCCATATCCATATCCCTGCTATTACATGCCACAGCCAAATCAAGTTCAAGTTCCTATTGCACAACAACCTCAAGCTTTACCTGAGCCTCAACCATCTCAACCATCTCAATCATAACCTCATCATAGCTTCTTCACCCCGGTGTTGTTGACTGGAGCAGTTTACCAGATGATCTTTGTGGTAATGAGAAATTATTTGCTAGTGATGGTCAACATGGTGGGGAACATCCTTTTGGGAATCTTGCTCTCATGGCCTTGGAGTCTACTGAGGGTTCATGCTCCAATGCATCTTCATCACAGGTAACCAGGTATCCTCTGAGGCTAAGGCCAAGCTATGTTCTCAATTTTGTATAGCTGCATTTCTCTCTATTAGAGAGACAAATGTAGCTTTAATAAATCAAAATCTTGAGCTTGAGCAAACCCTTTGCAAAAGAAAAGCTTAGCATGAGTCTGCTCTTAAAGATAAAGATGATGAGATTTATAAGCTTAAATGCCAATTAAATGTTGAAAAGGCTAAGCTAGAGGTCATTCTTGAGAAGCACAGAGATCTCAAAGAATCACTTGCAGCTACCCAAGTTGAGTGTGACCGCTAGGTATCATCCTACAAGGGATTTGAAATGCTTCTCAGCAAGCAAACTGCTTCGAATGTGAAGTTTGGTATAGGTTACAATCACATTGCACCACCTATAGATTTTACTCCAAAATCAATAGTAAAACCTGAAGGTGAAAGTGATTTCGAAACCACATCATCATGTGTATCATCCTCAAAAGATCTCCCAAAATCAGAGGATGAAATCAGTGGTGACATCTCAGCAGATCAATTGCCTGATGAGTTAACTACTGACAAGCACATGAAGCTGAGTACCTCAGATGTTGTCCCTCAAAGTACCTCAAGTACTGAAGGGCAAATCACAACATCTGAAAAGCATTTCAAATCAGTCGAAATAAAAGGATTAAGAACTGCTGAGGAATCTATCGTACGGTTTTTAAGGACTCATAGAGAACAGCTGAAGAATAAGTCTTCTGTTGTTACAGATCCTTCTGTACTTAACACAAGTACTGAAAGGAGGAAAGTACTGAAGATCACACCTTTAGTAGTTTCCACTTCAGCAGTTGATCAATCCAAGATGAAGAACAAGCCATGTGACATATGTGGTCAGTTCAATTATCTTTCTGATGAATGTTGGTACAAAAAGGGTTCCAAACTCAACAAAGATAAGCTCATTAAAAAGCAGATGAAGAAATGAGAAATGAGTTTGAGACCATGTTTGTACCACAGTCATTCCAATTTGATAAATAAAAGGCTTCATCCAAATCCAAAAAGAAGGATAGGGTTATCATAAAACAGCTAATAGTGTTCCTCATGATAAACATCAGACTAAGTCTGTAATTTCAAGGAGGAAATGGTGGGTCAAAAGAACACATCAAAAACAAGTACTGATGTGTCACAAGAGCTGAAAGCTTTAGCTTCAAATCAGACACAACTTGTTATGATGGTTCAGCATTTGTTGGGGAGAGTTAACCAACTTGATGCACCTGTGATCAAACCACTGAAAAGGTATTCCAAGCCCAAATCCAAGGAATACTACTAATATAGTTATAACTACTAATGTCAGTAAAAACAGATAAGTACTAATGTCCTATGAAACAACTGAAAACAGCTAAAAAGTCTGATGAGTAAGTGTTGAGGATAGTATGAAACAGCTGAAAGGCTAAGAATTGACGAAAACTACTAATGAGAATTTTCTCTTCAGTCGTTTCCACAAACTGCTGTTTCACCTTAAACAGCTGATGACAAAACCATGCCTTTAGTAGTTTCACAACTACTGATGACTAACACCAAGTCTTTAGTTGTTTCTTACACCTGAAGACAAAACCAAGGTTTTCAGTAGTTTCATAACTACTGATGACTAAAACCAAGTCTTCAGTTGTTTTCAAATGTCTGATAGTTAAAACCAAGTCTTTAGTTGTTTTCAAACAACTGATGACAACACCAAAACTTTCAGTCGTTTTCTTTTCAGCCTTTTCTTACCCTATAAATACCTGCACTTATAGTCGAACGTTTCATTAGCCGTTTTCTATCCTTTCTCTCTCTCAACAATGGCGACCATGAAACTTAAACCTAGACATAACTGTGTTGCCTACCTCTCGAAATCGGCCTTCTAGAACAAATTTGATAATGCCATCGATCTTATGGTGGATTCCCAATGCCGAACCGCTTTTCTTTTGAATCCTACCATATACCCTGAATCCTTAACCCAATTCTGGTCCAACGTCCCTGTAACAACTGGTGACAATGATAGCCAAATCACTCTCTAGTCGTTGGTTAACCAGAAACAGGTGGTAATCAACCCTGACATCATTCGCAAAACCCTAAACTTGCATGATGCCACCTGTGTTGTAGAATACCCGAAAGGGACCATCGATATGTCTTTCATCAACAAGGGTATGAAGGAGACTTAAGTGCTACAACCATTCTCAAAAAGCACTTCCATGATGCTGAAAGACTTATCTTCCACATGGTAAATGTCTGCCTTGCTCCAAAGATATCTTCATGGGATCAGATGTCCTCACGATGGCAACAGGTATTGTACTCTATCTTTGAACGGCAAAAATCTAAATTTTTCTGAGATAGTGTTTATGGAACTTAAGGATCTGGCTCAGAAACCTGTGTCAAACATATGGCTATTATATTCTAGGTTTCTGATGGCCATAATTTTAAATCAATTAAATTCTTACGGCCTTATTGGTCTTGGAGTCCCTGCTCCAACTGTCTTAGCTGAGGTATACTCCAGACATAACTCTGACCCCACTCTCAAAGGGGCTGCCGCTTGCTCAAACCCAAGCAGAGGGAACCCACAGCCTCCACCTCCAGATCCAAAGTCCCCACCAAACCCAAACCCCAAAAGCCCAAAAAGGCTACTTAAGGAGATGAGTCCCCTGAGGATGCCCCTGTACCACCAATACAGGAAACATATACTGGCTCTAACCCCCCAGTTATGTTAGAGACTCAACCTGCTGAAACCGCACAGGTATCCTCTCTACAGAATCCTGTTGCAACCACACTAGGGGAACCCACACTACTGGAACCTATCTCAGTTGAGAAGGTTACCATTGAAGAGCACATCTCACCCCGGGTGCAATCTGCTTCTGACCAATCTCCCACTGCAACCACCCCTCAAAGCCCAACTCTTATCATTGCTAAAGTGCTGAGTTAGCTGCATTCCTCACCCCCTCCCCAGAAACCAATTCACACTGGGCATACCTCAACAATTGAGGGGGAGGACCAAAGTGTTGCTGATAACCCACAGCATAGGGGTTATAATGTTCAATCTCCAAGTGTAGAAAAGGAGGTTAGAACTTCTGGTCAGGCTGCCACTTCTACTGATTCAGAAAATGAACAGGATGAAGTTGGTACCATATATAAGACCTCACCAGAGGCAACTGCCAATGAAGGACAAAGTCCTGAGGCAGGAAGTCCCCAGAACCAAGAACAAGGGGCACATGCATATACTAATCTACACTCAGGGCATGTACATCCTGATTTAATCAGGAGGTCAGATGATTCAGCAAAGATTGATGATGACCTGGGCTTTTTCTTCGATGTCTTACCCCATAACACCATCCTAGAGACTGAGGTGAGCAGACTCAAAGAACTGCTAGTCAAAATTCTCAGGATAAAAGTCCATCTGCCCCTATAAACCCCCAGATGGCACCTTCATTTGAAGGTTCACCAAACACTCAGCCACCACACTTAACTAAGCCACCAGCCCTTGTTTTTAGCACCAACACTCAGGGACAGAACCCCTCTGAGCAGATGGTTGCAACCTTTCAAAACTCCTTACCTCTCATCACTCCCATCATCACTGAGATTGTAAATAAAGCCACTGATGAGAGGATCTCCTCAAATCTACAAACACTTGTTGATGATGCTGTGCAAAAGTCACTTTCTACCATTCAAACCCCTGAACCCAATGCACCCAAAAAGGGGGAGTCTAAGGCAGTAAAAGAAAGAAAGAGAAAGAGAGTGGTTGATGAGAAAAAAAGAAGAAAAAGAAAAGGAGCTAGAGAAAGAGAAACAACTGATCACTTATAAAAGGAAGAAAAATGCTGAAACACAAGAGCCTGTGGAAGAGAAATCCTTAGAAGATCTAGTTAAAGAAGCTGATGAAGCTCACAGCAGATCTATGGACAGAATAATAGACCAACTCTTTAGATAGGGCTTTGATACAACCACTTTAGACACTGAGATCAGAAGGCTGGAAGTTAAGGAAATACAAGAAAGATGGGCTAGTTACAGTGTCATGGATAGGGAAAGGTTGGAGATAATGATCAGATTTATTGCAAAATACTTGGGAAGATCATTGATTGAGATCAAATCATGGACCAGAGACAGTATTCTGGCAATAACCACCGGAATCTGTTTTTCTGAAGCATTCAATAAGGGGTTAATTATAGAAGCATTGGATGAGGCAGGTGTTGGGAAAAGAATTGATATGGCCAAGCTCTCCAAAGCAAAACTTACCACAAAAATGCTAGATCAGCCTTCCCTAACTACAACTCACAAACAACCAACTCCAAAACCTGCCAACCCTATCCCTAAACCAAAACCACTCACAACTCAACCCACAAAACCAACTCCATTACCTCAAAAACCACCTCAAACCACACCCAGTGATGCACCTAGAAGGAGGAGAAGGGTGTTGAGGGTAGAAGAAGAAGAAGAAGAGGATGATAATGAAGATAGTCTGCCAATCTCTGCTGTTCTCAAACATAAAACACCTGAGCTCAGAAGTCAGCACATGATTACACTTGACTTGCAAATGCAAATGGTGAAAGCAAAGATTGAAGAAGCAGAACAACAGAAGCAGCATGATGAGCAATTTCTCAAAATGGTTGACAAGGACTTCCCTCAGTCCTCATCCATTCAAGAAATAAAGAAACAAGCTCTGAGGCTGTAGACTCTTAGGCATACATTCCAACATCAAAGAGAAAGAGTGAGGATTTGGCCAGACCCCAGGGTAAGTTCCAGAATTCATAAGAAAAACATACCAAGTAGATATCATGGCCAAGTGAAAGAGACTTTAAATGCTACAATTAGTTTGGCTATGGTAGTCTCACCCTAGGAAATTATTGAAGAATTCAAGAGAGCACATAACTCAAAGACAACCCCTCAATCTATACTTCAGAACAAAATGATCAAGAAAGGGTTGTTATACAAGAAACTTGAAGATCTTCAAAAGAGTGAACTCCAGTTGCTGCTATAAGGCTCTCACCCAGATGAATTCGCATACAGAGAGATCACAACTATTGATTTGAAGAATGGGAAGACAGTTAGATATCTGAATATTATGGGACTGAGTTCTTCTTTGAGGGAGAAGCAAAAGAACTCACCAAGGAGGAACAAGTTGTTCTCCTTAAGGCCTATGCAAGAGAGTCTTACAGACTCATCAATGGGAATTAGGTTTCATGGTTGGGACAGGGCTATGTGTCCAGTTTCCCCAACACAGAGTTCCTTCCATACTTAGCCAATCAAATATTCAGAAACCTTTTCCCGGCCTGTGCTTACATGATTACCTCTGAAGCTCATCAAGAGGGTGTTTCTGCCAAAGAATAAGTAGGATCATCAATAAACTTAGAGGTTTTGGCTGCATTGGTTCAGGGGGAGTTTGTTGGACAAAAAGAACCAATGAGCCTGATCAGAAAAACCTCTAAGTCCCACAGACATTACAACTGCTGAAGAAGATTACAACAGCTGAAGACATCAGCTGATTACAAGGTCTGAAGACAATGTCTGAAGACAAAGTCTGAAGACTTCTACTGTAGAGAAAGTCTGAAAGTAAAGTACTGAAGACAAAGTCTCAAAGTAAAGTAGTCAAGACAAAGACCGAAGACCAGAGTGATCAGTAGTTGTCACAACAGCTGAAGTTATTAACTTCAGTAGTTGTCACAACAGCTGAAGTTATTAACTTCAGTAGTTGTGATGGTTTTCCTTTCAGTACTTGTAATTTACTTTTCAGTAGTTTTAGTTTAGTAGTTTTATGTTTTTGTACTTATCATTCTCCGAGATGTGATCAGTTGTTGAGAACATTCTCAGTAGTTTGCATAGTTTCAGTTGTTTGTATAAATCTGTTAAATGTCACTATCAAGTGACATCAGCAGACGTCACATTCCTTATATAAGGATTGTTGACCTAATTGTAACTATGACTTTGAGCCACCACGAAAGCATTTGAATGAACTATTCCTTTTGTAGAATTCTCTCTCTTTCTATAACCGTGCAGTATTCCATTGAATATCAATTGTGTTCTTGCAAAATTGTTTAATTCATTGATAGAATTCCGCTGCAATCTACTCTAATCAATCAAACTTAGATCGCTTATCCTAACAAAACATCAACAAACCGAATAACATAGGATCTTATATATGTGTTTGACTAGCTATCAACAAGATATAACAACCCAAAACAAACCATACATGCTACCTTTAGTAAGCTGCAGAAAACAATTTTGAGTGAAGAAGATGATGTGTTGAACAGCCAAAACATCAAGGAAAGATGTCCTCAAGCATTCATACCCACAAGCATCAAGCAAACACCACTCTTGCTAGGATTTGTGCACCAAAATCGGGTCATGGAGGCTGCTAGAGCCTTGTTCCAGCCGTGAACAAGCAAGAAGGGTGCTAGACCCTTTTTCAGCTTTGAACTCTTTCTTCCATAAGAAGAGTTAATGTTCTTGTGACCCTTTTGCATATTAAAGAGAGAGAGAGAGCTGGATAGATGGTGTATGTGTGTTCTAAGAGGTTTTTTCTTCAAGACAACCAAAGAAAAACAAAAGGGGAGAACCCCTTTCAAAATAGGGCGGCCGAACCCTCTTTTTGGGTTTTTAGTTTCCCCCCCAAAAAGTCCCTTTTATCTTTAGTTAAACTAATGTTTAAGATTGATATATATAATTAACCTTTTAATTATATAACACATACACACTTTTATTATTTGATGTTATTTAACTAAATTAAACAACATTACAAATAATATCCATGAACAAAATATCCATATAAGTTGTTCAATCTCATATGCAACTTATTTAGAAAACCCATTTTCTTAATTGGTGTATTTATTTAATTGTATGATCATATCATCAATTGAATAATATTTGGTGTTTGCTAAGCTTCTTATTGGGTATGACCGGACTTGGATCATAACGTACTAACCACATCAATGTTCTATGTGTCTTGGGCATAAAGAATCCAACACAATGACCAACACTCTGTCAAATCATTTTATGCCTAGCACCAAGTTTGAAATAGAATCAACTCAAATTAACATTAACAATGAAGCTGAGGTGAGTGAAACTGAATCTTAAAAATCAGAATCTTTAAATCAAAATGATTTAGAATTTGATTATGATAATTGTGATGACTTGGATGATTCTGATGAACCTTATGTTGATCAAATGACCATTGGTAAGAATGTACATATTAAAACTGGTATTCCAAAAGTGTTTGAAGAATCAAAGCTGCAATATCCTCCAAAGTAGAGAAACATGCTTAAGACTATCTGCAAGAGGATTGCTGAACTCAATGAAGGACTTCAAGAACTGAATCTTCAAAAGAAGTTGATAGATGCGGATCAACTGAAGAAGTACTTTTATCCCATGCAGATTAAGGTAAGAAGAAACAAGTATCAACTAAACAAAAGAAAATTTCTTCAGTAAAAGATCTACGGAAAGCAAAGTATGCTGAATCCGTAGAACTTCTGCGGAAGAAGAAAGCCGAATCTATGGATGAGGTGCCAAAAACAGAAACTATTAACAAACAAAAGATGTTGAATCTGAAACAACAAAAGTCATCAAAGGACAAGAAAGATTTAATTGATGATGCTTCAAGGAACAACAAGAACAAACCAAATTCTTCAAAAGAGGAAACAAAGGCTCCCAAACTGAACAAGAAAAAGAAGAAAGACGAGCATGAAGAAGAATCTGAAGAAATGTATTGCAAGCGGTGTGATATGACAAATCACAATACAGAAGACTGCTACTTCAGCAGTTACTGTTCCATATGCAATATGAACAATCATATGACTTCAGAGTGTTACTTCAACAAATTCTATGCTATTTGCAACAAAAATAATCATTGAACTCAGGAATGCTATTTTAACAAAAAAACAAACGCAAAAACACAAAGAAGTCAAAAACTGTTTTGATAGAATCAGACTCTCAATCTACTGAAAGTCAAGATGATTCCAAGCAAAAGAAGGTAAATCAAAAGCAAAAGTCAAAACCAAAGCAGAAATCTTGTGAAGATGCTAAATCTGTGTAGAACACAACATCAAGCCAATCCAAAACACCTCATAAAAAGGTGGACTTGGCTGAGAAGAAGTCAATCATGAGTGATAATTTCTTTGATCATTTTGAAAAGGGATCACATGTGTCTCAATCAAAAGCAAAATATGATGAAACCTTCAAAAGTGTAGGTTCATCTTCTAAATCAAAATATCAACCAAAGAAAGATAAGGTGAAGGAAGAATCAATTAAGAAAGAAGACTCCAAAGCTTCTACAACAGCTTCAACAGAATCATTCTCACCACCATGAAATCAAAATGAATCAACTAGATATGAAATTGATACTAAAACTTCAGGATTAAGTCATAAAGGAGTAAAAGTTTTAGACACTGTTGACAAACCCAAGATCATTCAGACTTGGGTTGTCACTTCTAACTGATTTATTTCTGAATGCAGGAACAATATTGGAGAGCTGACAACAAGTGGTATGTTGACAGTGGTTGTTCCAGGCATATGACACGAAACTATTCTCTTCTCCATGATTTCAAACATAAAAATGCTTCTTATGTGGCATTTGGTGGGGATAAAATGGGACGTAAAATTGTTGGTGAAGGGATAATAACAAATGGTGTGCTCAAGTTTGAGAAAGTAAATTATGAAAATTTACAGTATAATCTACTTAGTGTGTCTAAAATTTGTGATCAAAATTATACCACATTGGTTGATAATACTAATTGTTACATTCTAAAGCCAGGATTTATTGTTCCAGAAGAATCGATCCTCCTCAAAGCAGCAAGAAAAGGAAACACTTATCTTTTGGATACGAACAACACTTCACTCACAAAACATGAAACGTGCCTTATATCTAAACTATCAAAAGATTTCTCAATTATGGCATAGAAGGCTTGTCCATTCTAACATGAAGAACATGAATAAATTGGTGAAAAATGACATGGTCATTGGATTGACAAACAAAGAGTTTCATTGCTCAACTCACTGTTCTTCTTGTTGCAAAGGAAAACAACATAGAGTATCACATAAATCCAAAATTATCAATACTAATACTACACCACTCAAATTTCTTCACATGGATCTATTTGGTCCTACCAATGTAATGAGCATTGGAAAAAGGCAATATTGTCTCGTGATAGTTGATGATTTCACAAGATTTGCATGGGTCTTTTTCTTAAAAAAAAATGAAACATTAGAAATATTAATGGACTTTGTGATCAAGATTGAGAATCAACTTGATACAAAAGTCAAAATTTTTAGGAGTGACAATGGTACTGAATTTATCAATTTTGAACTGGATTCCTTTTGCAGGAACAAAGGTATTGCAAGGCAATTTAGTGGGCCAAGAACTCCACAACAAAATGGGGTTTCTGAAAGAAGAATAGAACTCTCATTGAAGTAGCCAGAACAATGCTAGCTAATTCAAAATTGCCCATCACTTTTTGGGCTGAGGCTGTGAATACTACATGCAATGTTCAAAACAGAACATTAATTGTCAAAGAACATAACCAACTCCTTATGAGCTCTTATTTAAAAGAAACCATACATAGGATATCTTAAAGTCTTTGGATGTCATGTAATGTTTTCAACATAAAAGAGTCGTTAGGAAAATTTTCAGAAAAACCATATGATAGTTTCTCTGTTGGATAGTCTTCAACATCTAAATCATATAGTGTTGGACCAAAAGAACCAATGAGCTGGATCAGAAAAACCATTAAGTCCCACAGACATCACAACAACTACTGAAGACCACAACAGCTGAAGACAACAGCTGATTACAAAGTCTGAAGACAAGTGCTCAAGACAAAGTCTGAAGACAAGTGCTGAAGACAAAGTCTGAAGACAAGTGCTGAAGACAAAGTCTGAAGACAAGTGCTGAAGACAAAGTCTGAAGACAAGTGTTGAAGACAAAGTCTGAAGACAAGTGCTGAAGACAAAGTCTGAAGACACAAGTGCTGAAGACAAAGTCTGAAGACACAAGTACTGAAGACCAAAGTATCAGACGTTGTCACAATAGCTGAAGAGGTCTTCTTCAGTAGTTGTGACGGTTTACTTTTCAGTAGTTTTATGTTTTATCTGTTCAGTAGTTTGACACAATAGCTGAAGAATACTTCTTCAGTTGTTGTGCTCATCAGTAGTTTTATGTTTTTTCAGTAGTTTTGTAAAACGGTTGAAGAGCTTGTTCTTCAGTCGTTGTAGTTTCAGTAGTTTCTTATCAGTAGTTTCATATTTTGTACCTAACACTCTGATATGTTCTCAGTAGTTGTGAACATTTCAGTAGTTTGTTAAGAGTTAGTTATTTTTGTAATAGATCTGCCAGTTGTCACTTTCCCGTGATAACAGCAGCGATTGCACTCTATATAAGGAGTGTCAACCTATTGTAATAGGTAGAATGATTTGATCAGAAATATTCGATATTATAGAAATATTCCTTGTTACAGAAATATATTCTCTCGTTATAACCGTATTTGTTCTTAATGCATACGAGTATCAAATTCTTGCTCAAATTTGTCTAATTCTTGTTCTTATTCCACTGCGTTACGCTCTATTACATCAAACTTGTGATCACTGATCCTGACAAATGGTATTAGAGCAGGTTAATCATTGATGGATCTAATAATTGATCATTGAAACTGCTATTCAAGATCCAAGTTTGATTGAATTAGCATTTTTTTGCAAGAAATGGTTATAGAGATTGAATTTTCTGTGTTTCTGGTCATTCATCCTGAGTTTTTCTCTTGGTTTTCATTGAGTCTGTTGTGGTCTATGTAAAAACGTTTAAAAGCTTGAATTAAATTGTATTTGGACTGAAAATGACTACTCCTTCCAATGATCCTCACAATACTAGTTCCTCAACCAAGCCTCCAATGCTAGTTAGGAATGAGTATAACATATGGCAACGACGAATGCTCCATCACCTGTCTGTTAACAGCGCAGGTTGTTGGACATCAGTGATACATGGTCCACACAAGCCTATGGTGAATAACCCGAAAACCAATCAAATGGTTCCGAAGAGGAGGGAGCAATACTCAGATGAGGATAAGAAATTGTTTGAGATTGATGCAAAAGCCCATGGAATTCTGGCCATGGCACTGCCCAATGAAATCTATTCTGGGCTAATGCATCATGAAACTGCCCATGACCTCTGGAATGCCTTGAAAGAACAATTTGGAGGAACAGATGAGTTCTTGGCAAATAATAAAGAAATCCTTGCCCAACAATACGAGACATTCTCTCATAGAAAGGGTGAGACACCGACTCAACAGTTTAAGCGGTTCTTTTGTTTGATCTCTGAATTAAAAATGGTCAAACTTGAGTACACCAATATCCAGATGAATAACAGATTTCTCAGATCACTGCCTGAGAGATGGGACACATATACTATTGTCCTACGCTCTAGTGCAAATTTGGACAAACTATCTCTCACCCAACTCCATGGGAAATTGCTCACATTTGAGAGAGAGATAGAACAGAAACGAAAACTGTCTTCATCTGGAAAGCTCACTGAAGACTTTAACCAGGCAACACTGCCTTGGTTGGTCATGAGTTAGAATATGCTTCATTTGAATGCTAGTATGATGAGCATATTGATTTCTCCTCAAACACTTCTGATTCTGCATTTGTGAGTGTTGATAGTCAGTTTACTGGGTGTAATAATGACAATCTATGCTTCATCATGGATGATCTCAAGGGGATTGCTGATGATGACTTAGAAGAGATGGATATTTTGAGCCAAATGTCCTTGATAAATATCAGATCTAAGAAGTTCTACAAAAGAACTGGAAGAAAGTTCCCAGGACTTTCTGGCAAAACCAAAGTTGGTTTTGACAAGAGTAAGTTGAAGTGTCACAAATGCCACATGCTTGGACACTTTGCTAGAGAATGCAGATCATCTGGATCTAATTCCTCTGCACCTTTTGTGACTTTCCCTGGGAATAGTCAACAACATAGAGGGCAACATCCTGTCAATTCTAGTCATCATTCTCAACCATAATCTCCTGCATATTTTGTTCCTCAGGGTCAAATGCCATATCCTTACCCTTGTTATTACATGCCACAGTAAAATCAAGTTCAAGTTCCTATAGTACCACAACCTCATGCACTACCAGAACCTCAACCATCTCAATCTCATCAACCTCCTCAACCTCAACAACACAACTTCTTCACCCCTCGAGTTGTTGACTGGAGCAGTTTACTGGATGACATGTCTGGTCATGAACAACTGTTCACAGGTGCTGGTCAACATAGTGGTGACAGTCCTTTTGGGAATCTGGCTCTCATGGCCCTGGAGTCTACTGAGGGTCCTGCTCAAATGCATCATCTTCACAGGTAACTAAGGTATCTTCAGAGGCTAAAGCCAAGTTATGTTCTGAATCATGCATTGCTACCTTTGTCTCCATTAGAAAGGCAAATGTAGCATTAATAAATCAAAAACTTGATTTTTGAGAAAACCATTTCCAAAAGAAAAGCTGAGTTTGAGTCTGCTCTTAATAGTAAAAATGATGAGATTTATAAGCTTAAATGCCAATTAAATGATGAAAAGGCCAAGCTAGAGGTATTCTGGAAGACCAGAGAAGTCTCAAAGAAACCCTTGCAGTCACCCAGGTAGAGTGTGATCGATGGGTACAATCATGCAAAGGTTTTGAATTGCTTCTTAGTAAGCAATCTGCTTCCAATGTGAAGTTTGGTATTGGTTATAATCACACTGCTCCTCCTACAGATTTTGCTTCAAGAGCAGAAGTGAAATGTGATGGAGAAAGCAATAATCAATCCACCTCATCATGTGATTCACTTTTTGATAGACCATCATCAAAAGTTGAAGTCAGCACTAAGCCCTCTCAGAACCCATCAACTGATGTTGATGGTTCCACTGCTGACACTCACATGATCAAAGAGATGATCAACTCAGGAGCTATTTCTCGAAGTCCTGAAAGGACTGGAGAGCAAGATTTAACACCTGAAGTTCAAACTCCAACTACTGTCAGCACTGAAGAGAAGAAAACTGTCAGTAGAAAGAGTTTGAAGACTACTAAAGAGGAAGTCAAGAAAGCAAATAATGCTTCCAAAGTACTGAAGAGCAAGTCTTCAGTAGTTTCATTCTCTTTAGTTGATGATCAACATAAGATGAAGAAGAAACCATGTGAAGTATGTGGTTTGTTCAATCATATTACAGATGATTATTGGTACAAAAGGGGATCCAAACTCAAACATAAAGAGGAAAGTAAAGTGAAAATGGTTAAAACGAAAACTGAGTTTGAAGCCACATTTGTACCAGCAACATCAAATCTTGTAACCCTTAAGTCCAAAAAGAAATCCAAAAAGGAAGGGGTTAAACAGGTAACAGCTGAGATTGCTCAAAAGAAGAAGGTGCAACATAGGAACTTATCAAACTCCAATGCCAATGTGTCTGAAGAGCTGAAAGCCTTATCACAAAATCAGACACAGCTGGTTATGATGGTTCAACATCTATTGGGAAGAGTTAACCAATTAGATGTTCCTATGTTGAAACCACAGAAAAGGAGGTCCAAGCCAAAGGATTCCTTTTCTTCACCAGTTTCTTCCTCTCAGGCTGTTGTTTCCAACAAACATGTTAGTTTACCATCTGTTGATGAGAACAGGCCTAAAACCAAAAAGGTTTGGGTCTCAAAATCTAACTAATTTGTTGTATTTTATAGGGTTCTTCAACATACCTCAGAGGCATCTGGTATGTAGACAGTGGAGGATCCATGCATATGACAGGAAACAGATCACTTCTTAATGAGTACTCTCAAGGAAGGAAGGGGTTTGTGTCATTTGGCAATGATGCAAAGGGTTACATCATCGGCAAAGTCTTTGTTTCCAATGGGGAAATAAAGTTTGATGATGTTAACCATGTGGAAAATCTCAAGTACAACCTCTTGAGTGTCAGTCAAATGTGTGACAAAGGCCATGTTGCTCTTTTCACCAGTCAGAACTATCGGATTCTGTCATCCAAAGTTCTAAGTTTGATTGATAAGGTGTTGGATGAACACACTCTCCTAAAGGCCAACAGGACAGGAAGAGTGTATGCCTTAGATCTTTCCAAGAAAATAGATCTCATAGGCCATCCTTGCCTATTTTCCAAGGCTTCCCCTCAAGAATCTATTCTATGTCATAGAAGGCTGGGTCATGTTAATCTCAAAAACATAAATCAGCTGATAAACCATGGTTTAGTAAGGGGACTGCCTATGAAGGAGTTCAAGTGTGAAGATAACTGCACTGCTTGTTTAAAAGGAAAATAGCACAAAGCTTCATTTCCCTCCATAGAAGAACCTAAGTCCACTGCCTGCTTACAGCTTCTTCACATGGATCTCTTTGGTCCTGTGAGAGTGATGAGTATGGCTAAGAAGAAATACTATCTGGTAATTATGGATGATTACTCCAGATTTGTATGGACTTTCTTCTTGCATTCAAATGATGAGGCTGTGCCGTCCATTATGAACTTTGTGTTACACGTTGAGAAGCAGTATTCCCTACCAGTTAAGTGTGTGAGGAGTGACAATGGTACTGAATTCAGAAACCACACACTTGATGAGTTTTACTTATCAAAGGGAATCAAGAGGCAGTATAGCATCCCAAGAACTCCTGAGCAAAATGGAGTAGTGGAGAGAAAGAACAGGACCCGTATTGAAGCTGCAAGGTCCATTTTGGCTGATTCTGGACTGCCAATGACTTTTTGGGCTGAAGCTGTCAATACAGCTTGCTATGTACAGAATAGAGTTCTAGTAAATCAGAGGTTGATGAAGACTCCATATGAAGTTCTTCACCATTTGGCCCCTCTAATTTCATTCTTCAGAGCATTTGGGTGTCCTTGTTTCATTCTCAACACACGGGATCAACTCTAAAAATTTGATCCTAAGTTGGATGCAGGGTACTTTGTTGGTCATTCATCAACTTGCAAAGCATACAGAGTCTTCAACTGTAGAAAAAAGATGGTTGAAGAGACTCTACATGTTAAGTTTGATGAATCTCCAAAGGACAAGATTCCACAAAGCCTTGTGGAGATATTTGATTTGGACATACTGCAATATGTTCCTTATCAAACTCCAGCTGTTGCTCTTGTCAACAGTTCACCACCTGGTGGTTCTGCTGGTGCTGATGATGATGATGATAGCAGTACTCACCTCTTCAGGTTTAGTGATCAACTGCCTGATTCAGCTAGACCTGATGGTCCTGTAGCTCCAGTAGCACCATCCACAACAAATGCTGATGACATTTCTTCAAATTCAACTTCCTTTGAATTACCATCCACTGATTGGTTTCAAGGAAATGATTCACCATCACCATCTGTTGTTGCTCAGCCTGCTACAAACACTTGCACAGATCTCATTGTGTATCAAGATCTGAAGAATCACCCTATGTCTCAAATCATTGGTGATATCATTGCTGGCGTATCAACAAGAAGTCAATTGTTAAATTTCTGCTTCTATGCTCTCTTCATCAGTCAGCAAGAGCCAAAGAATTATCACATTGCTTTAAAGGACAATGGATGGGTTGATGCCATGTAGCTTGAGCTTCTTCAGTTCAAGAAACAACAAGTGTGGGAACTGGTTCCTCTACCTCCAGGTAAGTGTGCAATAGGCACTAAATGGGTGTTTAGGAACAAAACTGATGAAAATGGGCTTATTGTTAAGAACAAAGCCAGACTGGTTGTTCAGGGGTTTGCACAAGAAGAAGGTATTGATTATGATGAAACCTTTGCCCCTGTAGCCAGACTGGAAGCAATTCGATTGTTTTTAGCTTATGTTGCTTATCAAAACGTTAAAGTTTTTCAAATGGATGTCAAAAGTGCATTTTTGTATGGAAAAATTAAAGAAGAGGTTTATGTATGTCAACCTCCAGGCTTTGAGGACAATAAACATCCTAATTGGGTGTATAAGCTTGATAAGGCTCTTTATGGGTTAAAACAAGCTCCTAGAGCCTGGTATGAGACATTATCAAACTTTCTTCTGGAAAATAATTTCACTAGAGGCTCCATAGATAAGACTTTATTCATTAAGAGCTGGGCAATATAATCTACTTGTTCAATTTTATGTAGATGACATCATTTTTGCATCCTCTGATCCAAGTTGTGTGATGCCTTTACAAAGTTGATGCAACAGAAGTTTGAAATGAGTGCCATGGGAGAGTTACAGTTCTTTCTGGGGTTGCAAATCAAACAAAAGGCTGATGGAATTTTCATTCATCAGTCCAAATACACAAAAGATCTTTTGCAAAAGTTTGATTTACAAAACTGTAAGACTTGTTCTACCCCATGTGCAGCACCACACAACTGGATACAGATCAGAAAGGTAAAGTGGTTGATGAAACACTTTACAGATGTATGATTGGGTCCTTGATGTATTTAACAGCTTCTAGACCAGATATTATGTTTGCTACATGTGTTTGTGCTAGATTTCAGGCTGCACCTAAGAGTCTCATCTGATTGCAGTCAAGAGGATCTTTAGATATCTGCAAGGCACTCCATCTCTAGGTTTATGGTATTCTACTGGACATTCTGGTAAATTAGTTGCTTTTTCTGACAGTGACTATGCAGGGTGTAAGTTGACCAGGAAATCAACTTCTGGTGGATGTCAATTCCTAGGCAACTGCTTGATTTCTTGGCAGAGCAAGAAACAGACCTCAGTTGCTACATCAACTGCTGAAGCAGAGTATATTGCCGCTGCAAGCTGTACATCTCAGGTACGCTGGCTTCAAAACCAATTATTGGATTATGGCATAACAGAGACTAAGACCCCATTGTTAATGGACAGCTCTTCAGCTCTTTGTATTGTCAAGAATCCTGTCCAGCACTCTAGGACTAAACATATTGAAATCAGACACCATTTTATTAGAGATTGTTTTGAAAATGTCTGATTGATCCAAAATTTGTTCCTAGTGCTGATGAGCTTGCAGACATTTTTACTAAGCCTTTGGATAGTTCAACTTTCCACAACCTGGTGTAATACTTGGTATGCTGCAGCTAGAATAAGTGACAACTACTGATGATCTCAGCTCACAAGTACCGATGATCATCAGTTCATTATTGTCACATATAAGTACTGATGAGTTTTTTTTCCCTCAGTAGTTTTTATAACTACTGAGGCTACATACCTCACTAGTACTGAAGTACTTTATCTGTTAAAACAGCTGATGTAGCTACAACAGCTGATGTAGTCACAACAGTTGATGCAGCTACAACACTGATGTCAGAAATGCAGATTACTGATGTCCTATGAAACACCTGAAAAGCAGATGAAAAGTCTGATGAGTAAGCGTTGAGGACAGTGTGAAACAGCTGAAAAGCTATGAATTGACGAAAACAGCTGATGAGTAATTACTCTTCAGTTGTTTCTACAACTACTGTTTCATTAAAACAACTGAAGCCAAAACTATGTCTTCAGTAGTTTACAACTACTGAAGACTAACACCAAGTCTTCAGTTGTTTACAACAACTGCTGACAAAACCACTGTCTTTAGTAGTTTCACAACTACTGATGACTAATACCAAGTCTTTAGTTGTTTCATCACCTGAAGTCAAAACTGTCTTAGTAGTTTTATAACTACTGATGACTAAATCAGAGACTTCAGCTCTTTCAACGTCTGACGGTTAAAACCAAGTCTTCCGTTGTCTTATAACAACTGCTGATCACACCAATACGGTCAGCCTTTTCAAACCTCTGAAAGTTAATACCACGTCATCAGTAGTTTCAACAACTGATGACTCACACCAAAACCTTCAGTCGTTTTCTAACCCGACCCTTTAAATACCTTATCCCACCTTCAGAGTTTTTATCTTCTCTTCTCAAACCTAACGTTCAAAAACTCTCTACCCTCTCTTCATCAATGCCGACCATGCAACTAAAACCACGACACAACTGTGTCGCACATCTCACCAAATCGCCATACCGGACCAAGTTTCACAACGCCATTGATTTAATGGTTCAGTCACCCTACAAAACGGCTTTTCTAGTAATCCCACCATATATGCCGAATCCCTTAACCAATTCTGGACAAACGTCACTCTGGTCTCTGAGGAGAATGACACAGAGTCTCTTCAATCGTTTGTCCATGGCCAAAAAGTGGTCATTACTCCAGACACTCTTCGCCAAACCCTTAATCTGGATGATGCCACTTTCCCAACTGGTTATCCAAAGGGCACAACAGATCAATCATTTGCCCACCATGGATACCAGGGTAACTGAGTGCATCTACCATACTGAAGAAACATTTCCCAGATGCCGAACGTCTCATATTTCATATGGTAAATGTATGCCTTGCCTCCAAGACTTCATCATGGGATCAAATGTCCACAAGGTGGCAACAGGTAATGTACTCCATCCTTGAGCAACAACCATTAAATTTTTCTGAAATATTATTTTTGGAGTTCAAGGATATGGCCCAAAAACAAACTGCTAACCGTTGGATATTATATCCTCGGTTCATATTGCCATAATTGAAAACCAGCTTCAAGCCAGGGACTTGTTGGCTTGGGAGTCCCTGCTATGGCTGTACTGTCGGAAGTATACTCCCGCACAACTCTGACCAATCACTGAAAATGGCTGCCAAGCTGCGAAAACCCACGCAGCTGGAACCCACAGCCACCACCTCAAAATCCAGAGTCCCCACCAAACAAAAACAAAACGCCCCGAACAGCTATTAGGGAGATGAGTCCCCTGAGATGCTCCTGTACCACCAAGGCAGGATATACTTCTGGCTTAACCCCCCAGCAGTATCAGAGACTCTCCCAGCCACAGCCGCTCAGGATTCCTCTCAAAAGGAGCCTGCAACAACCACAAAGGGGTACCCATAAATCTGGGATCTTCCTCATTTGAGGAGATTGCCATTGAAGAGCACCATTCTCCCTAGGTGCACACTGCTTTTACCCCATCTCCCCATGCAACCGCCCCCAAAGTCCAACCATTATCATTACAAACGTGCTAACTCAGCTGCATGCCTCTCCTCCTCCCCAACAACCACCAACAAAGGGGAGAACCACGGCTATTGAGGACGAGGATCACCATGCTTCTGACAACCCACAGCACCAGGGTTTACACGTTCTATCTTCTGGTGTGGATATGGAGATTAGAACATCTAGTGAGGCTGCCACCTCTTCTGAATCAGCACATGATCAGAATGAGGCTGGTAACATAGCTAAGACCTCACTAGAGGCTACAGCTGATGAAGGACATAGTCCTGAGGCTGGAAGTCCCCAGTTCCAAGAAAAAGGACCACATGCTAAAACTGGTCTACACCCAGTGCATGTACATCCTGCCACAAGCAGGAGGTCAGGTGATTCAGCATCTGCTGATGATGACCTGGGCTTCTTTTATGATGTTCTGGCCCAGAACACAATTCTTGAGGAAGAAGTCTGTAGACTACAAAGACTACTTGACCAATTCTCTCAACAAGCAAGTCCATCTGCCACCACAATAAACCCACAGATGGCACCTTCACCTGAAGGTCACCCATACACTCAGCCACTCAAAACTTCCGAGCCACCAGCCTCTATTTCTGGCACTGCTTCTCAGGGACAGAACCCCTCTTAGCAAACAGCTGCTATCTTTCAGCAATCCCTACCTTCATCACCCCAATGATCACATACATTGTGATCAAAACCAGGATGAGAGGCTTCCCTCAATCATACACCCCTGGTGGAGGAGATTGTGAGCACCAGGCTTTCGGCTACTCAAACCCTTGCAACCAGTGCAACCAAAAAGGGGAGAGTCAGGCAGTGAAAGCAAAGAGGAAGAGCAAACTGAAAGAAAAGGAAACTGAGAAGGAAGAGGAGTCTGTGAAGGGAACCGAAAATGATCAAGTGGGTGAAAGTCACAAAGACTTTCATGTCACATATAAGAAGAGGAAGGGTGAAGGAAAAGAGAAAGAACTCCAACTCGATGAGATGATCAAAATGGCAGATGCTACACATAGTAAATCAATGGATGCCATTATTGATCAACTGTATAGACAAGGGTTTGATACCGCACAGCTTGACTCAGAGATCAGGAGACTTGAAGTTGAAGAAATTAACTCAAGATGGGCAAGTTATGATGCATTAGAAAGAGAGAGACTAGAGATCATGATCAGATTCATTGCAAAATATCTTGGGAGATCATTGATCGAGATTAAATCATGGACCAGGGACAGTATCTTAGCCATAACCTCCAAGATCTGTTCGTCTGAAGCATACACTAAGGTTTTAGTAGTCGAAGCTTTGAATGAAGCAGGAGCAGGAGCAGGACTGAGCTAGCCAAACACTCAAATGCCACACTCACCTCTAAAATGCTAACTCACCTGTCAACATTCCCTCTCCAAAACAACCACAACCACAACCCACAAAACCAACTCCCTTACCCTCTAAACCAACAGTCGATGATGCACCAAGAAGAAGAAGAGAAGGGTGTTGAGGCTAGAAGAAGAAGAAGAAGAGGAGGATGATGTGGAAGAAGATAGCTGCCTCTGTCTGCAGTCCTAACATTGCCTAAAGCCAAACCCATGCCATCACTCCCACCTCACACATGGAAACTGTGAGAGTAAAGATTGAAGAAGAGCAGCAGCAAAGGCTTCATGACGATGAGATGTCGAAAAGCATCGACAAAACTTATGCTGCTTCTTCATCAATAATTAGTATGAAGAAAGAAGCTCTGAGGTTGTACACCCTTGCCAACACATTTCAATATGAGAAGGAAAAGGTGAGAGTATGGCCTGATCCTAGGGTGGCTCACAGGATTGTAAAGGAAGACATTCCTTCGAGATACAATGGCCAAGTAAAAAGGATCGTAGATGAAGAGATCACAGTGGTCCTTGTAGTATCACCCTGGGAGATTGTAGAAGATTTCAAGAAGGCCTATGAGACTAAACAGCCACCCCAAAAGATGTTAGAGAACAGTTTTATTAAAAAGGGGTTAGTCTACAAGAGGCTTGAGAACTTCAAACAAAATGAGCTCATTCTGTTACTTGAAGGGACTCATCCTGATGAGTTTACATACAGACAGATTACAACAGTTGAGCTCAAAAATGGCAACAGGCCAAGTACATCTCAGAGCTGTATGGGCGTGAAGGATTGTTTGATAGTGAAGCTGAGAACCTGACCATGGAAGAACAAATTATGTTTCTCAGCGCATACCCCAGAGAATCCTACAGGCTTATACATGGGAAGTGAGTCTCATGGATGGGGGAATAGATCAGTGTCCAATTCCCCAATACAGAGCTCCCATCCATACATTGCCAACCAAATCATCAGAGAATCATTCCCAGGCCAGTGCTTATATGGGTCATCTTCTCAACTGATGAAGAAGGAAAAAGACCAACCATTCTGCCAACAATAAGTGGGACCTCAATAAAGTTAAAGGTTTTGGCTGCATTGGTTCAGGGAAGTTTGTTGGACCAAAAGAACCAATGAGCCGGATCAGAAAAACCTTTAAGTCCCACAGACGTCACAACAACTACTGAAGACCACAACAATTGAGGACAATAGCTGATTACAAAGTCTGAAGACAAGTGCTGAAGACAAAGTCTGAAGACAAGTGCTGAAGATAAGTGCTGAAGACAAAGTCTGAAGACAAGTGCTGAAGACAAAGTCTGAAGACAAGTGCTGAAGACAAAGTTTGAAGACAAGTGCTAAAGACAAAGTCTGAAGACACAAGTGCCGAAGACAAAGTCTGAAGACACAAGTACTCAAGACCAAAGTATCAGACGTTGTCACAACAGCTGAAGAGGTCTTCTTCAGTAGTTGTGACGGTTTACTTTTGAGTAGGTTTATGTTTTATCTGTTCAGTAGTTTGACACAACAGCTGAAGAATACTTCTTCAGTTGTTGTGCTCATTAGTAGTTTTATGTTTTTCAGTAGTTTTGTAAAACGACTGAAGAGCTTGTTCTTCAGTCGTTGTAGTTTCAGTAGTTTCTTATCAGTAGTTTCATATTTTGTACTTAACACTCTGATATGTTCTCAGTAGTTGTGAACATTTCAATAGTTTGTTAAGAGTTAGTTATTTTTGTAATAGATCTGCCAGTTGTCACTTTCCCGTGATAACAGCAGCGATTGCACTCTATATAAGGAGTGTGAACCTAGTGTAATAGGTAGAATGATTTGATCAGAAATATTCGACATTATAGAAACATTCCTTGTTACAGAAATATATTCTCTCGTTATAACCGTATTTGTTCTTAATGCATACGAGTATCAAATTCTTGCTACAATTTGTCTAATTCTTGTTCTTATTCCGCTGCGTTACGCTCTATTACATCAAACTTGTGATCACTGATCCTGACATATAGGGTTTATATTCCACAACATAACATTGTGGAAGAGACTTCCTAATGTATCTTTTGATGAAACTGTATTTACAAAGTCAGTTAAAGGTTCATCATGGTTGTTTGACATAGATGGTCTTTCTTAATCATTTAACCATGATCATTTGAATAATGCAGGATGTGATGAAGTATGTTATCCATTTGTTCCACATCATATGACTGAAGTAACCTTATTAGCTGATCCTTCAAGGATACTCCCATCTTCGGGTGAAAACGCATCAGTAACAGCAGATACTACATTTGGAAATGAACATGGTGCATCCGGAGATGTGAATGTTGTCCCTTCAACAGAACTAGGCTCTCAAGTGAATACAAGAAACATTGGAAATGATTAATGTCCTTACTTATCATCCGGAGAAGTTCCTACGGAAGAGCAAAATGCTTCCGGAGAAGTTCCTACAGAAGAGCAAAATGTATGGAGAGAAGTTCCTACGGAAGAGCAAAATGCTTCTGGAGAAGTTCCTACGGAAGAGCAAAATGCTTCTGGAGAAGTTCCTACGGAAGAGCAAAATGTATCCGGAGAAGTTCCTGCAGAAGAGAGGAAACCAAAACTGGAGATGCTCCTGCAGCCCATACAGAAGACTCTCATGAGCCTTCCACTCATGTTGAACATTTTGACTATTTTTTAAACTCTCAACCTGAGTTGCATCAGTGTGAGGCACTGGAAATGACTAACCTAGAATCATCTTGACAGGATCAGCGATCACAAGTTTGATGTATTAGAGTTCAAAGCAGCGGAATAAGAACAGGAATTAGACAAATTGTAGCAAGAAATCGATACTTGTATGCATTAAGAGCACATACGGTTATAGTGAGAGAATATATTTCTTATTCAAGGAATGTTTATAGATATGGAATATTTCTAATCAAATCATTCAAATCATTCAATTATTACAATAGGTTGACACTCCTTATATAGAGTGCAACAACCACTGCCGTTATCACGGAAAGTGACAACTGGCAGATCTATTACAAAAATAACTAAATCTTAACAAACTACTGAAATGTTCACAACTACTGAGAACATATCAGAGTGTTAAGTACAGAATATAAAACCACTGATTAGAAACTACTGAAACTACAACGACTGAAGAACAAGCTCTTCAGTCGTTTTACAAAACTACTGAAACTAGAAATATAAAACTACTGAAAGGTAAACCGTCACAACTACTGAAGAAGACCTCTTCAGCTGTTGTGACAATGTCTGATACTTTGGTCTTCAGCACTTGTGTCTTCAGACTTTGTCTTCAGCACTTGTCTTCAGACTTTGTCTTCAGCACTTGTCTTCAGACTTTGTCTTCAGCACTTGTCTTCAGACTTTGTCTTCAGCACTTGTCTTCAGACTTTGTCTTCAGCACGTGTATTCAGACTTTGTCTTCAGCACTTGTCTAACAAACTTTGTCTTCAGCACTTGTCTTCAGACTTTGTAATCAGCTATTGTCTTCAGCTGTTGTGGTCTTCAGTAGTTGTTGTGACGTCTGTGGGACTTAAAGGTTTTACTGATCCGGCTCATTGGTTCTTTTGGTCCAACAAACTCCCCCTGAACCAATGCAGCCAAAACCTCTAAATTATTTATTATCCCACTTATTGTTGGCAAAATGTTGGTCTTTTTCCTTCTTGATCAGTAGAGAAGATGACCCATGTAAGCTCCGGCCTGGGAAGAAGTCTCGGATATTTGTTTGGCAGGGTATGAATGCGAACTCTGTTTTGGGGAACTGGACACAGAGTTGTTATCCCATTCATGAGATTTACTTCCCCATAATGAGTCTGTATGACTCTCGAACATAGGCCTCAAGGAGAACAACTTGTTCCTCCTGAGAGAGTTCTTCTACTCCTCCTTCGAAGAAGAACTCTGGACTATAGTACTCTGATAAGTACTTCATGGTCCTACCATTTTTCAGCTCCACCGTAGTTACCTCCCTATATACAAATTCATCAGGATAGTTGCCTTCAAGGAGTAACTGGAGCTCATTCTTCTTGATGTCTTCAAGCATTTTATATAACAACCCTTTCTTAATCATCTTGTTTTCTAGTAAAGCTTGAGGGGTCATCTTTGCTTGGTGAGCTTTCTTGAATTCAACAATGATTTCCCAAGGTGAGACTACAATGGCAAACATGATGGTAGAATCTATTGTTTTTCTGACCTGGCCATTGTATCTGTGTGGAATAGTTCTTTTATGGATTCTAGAACTCACCCTGGGGTCTGGCCATACTCTCACTCTCTCCTTCTGATACTGAAAAGTGTGCCTGAGAGTGTACAGCCTTTGAGCATGCCCTTTCATGGCTTGAATAGATGATGACTGAGGAAATTCCTTGTCAACCATGTTCAACAGTTGCTCATCGTGCTGTTTCTGCTGTTCTTCATCTTCTATCTTGACTCTGACCATTTCCCTTTGAGAGTCAGGTGTGATCATGGGTTGACTTCGGGCTTTTGGTAGCTTTAGAACAGCAGAGAGTGGCAGACTATCATCTTCATCCTCCTCCTCTTCTTCTTCTTCCATCCTCAGCACCCTTCTCCTCCTTCTAGGTGCATCACTGGATGATGGTTGGTTGGTGAAGGAATTGGTTTTGAAGAATGAGGATGTTTGGATTTTGCCTTAGAGATTGGTTGGGAGATTTGAGGGGTAGGCTGTGTTTGAGTGGGTGGAAGGGAAGGTTGATCCAGCATCTTTGTAGTAAGTTTCGCCTTTGTGACTTTAGCCATCTCCAACCTTTTACCAGCCCCAGCCTCATCAAGGGCTTCCATAATAATCCCCTTGTTGAATTGCTCAGACAGACAGATTCTGGTGGCTATAGCCAGAATACTGTCCCTGGTCCACGCGCGAATCTCCATTAACGATCTTCCTAAGTATTTTGCAATGAAGCGGATCATTATTTCCAATCTCTCTTTTTCAAGAGCATCATACCAGCCATCGGGTTTGTATCTCTTGCACTTCCAACCTTCTGATCTCACTATCTAGTGGCTGTATCAAATCCTTGCCTGAAGAGTTGTTCAATTATTTTATCCATGGATCGGCTGTGTGTAGTATCAACTTCTTTTACCAGCTCCTCCAAGGATTGTCTTCAGCAATATGATCATCAGCACTTTTCTTTCGGTTGTAAGTGAGCAGTGGTTGCTTTTCTTTCTCCTCCTCTTGGGTTTGCTTCTCTCCTTCTTTTCCTCTGTTCTTTTCCTCTTCTTTTCTTTCACTGCAGTACTCTCCCCCTTTTTGGATGCATTGGAGGAAGGGGTTTGTACCGCAGAAAGTGTCTTTTGCACAGCAGCATCAATCAAGGGTTGTAAAGTTGAGGAAAGCCTCTCATCAATGGCTTTAGTCACAATATCAGTGATTATGGGTGTGATGAGAGGGAGGGAATTTTGAAGTACAACACCTATTGCTCAGAAGGGTTCTGTTCCTGAGAGATAGGGCCTGAAGCAGAGGCAGGTTGCTGAGTTTGGAGTGGCTCAGTGTTTGGGGAACCTTCAACAGAAGGTGCCATCTGTGGGTTGGTGGAGGCAGATGGTCTTTCTCCTTGTGAGAGTTGGTCAAGTAGGTTTTGCAGCCTACTGACTTTCTCTTCAAGGATTGTGTTCTAGGCAAGAACATCATAGAAAAAGCCCAGGTCATCATCAGCCGAAGCTGAATCATCTGACCTCCTGCTTTGAGCAGGATTTACATGCACTGGGTGTAGACCAGTTGTTGCATGTGCCCCTTATGCTTGGTACTGGGGACTTCCAGCCTCAGGACAATGTCCATCATCAGCTGTTGCCTCTAGTGAGGTCTTAGCAATGTTACCAGCCTCATTCTGATCATATGCTGATTCAGAAGAGGTGGCAGCCTCACTAGATATTCTAAGCTCCTTATCTACACCAGGAGATAGAAGTGGTAAACCCCTGTGCTGTGGGTTCTCAAGTGCATTGTGTTCCTCCCCCTCAATTGTAGAGGTGTTCCCTGTAGTAAGAGGTTTCTGGGGAGGGGGTGAAGAGTGCAGTTGAGTCAGCACTTGTGCAACTATTAAAGTTGGGCTGTGAGGGGCGGTTGTATGGGGTGAAGGGATAGAAGCAGTGTGCACCTGGGGAGGTTGGTGCTCTTCAATGGCAATCCCCTCAAGTGATGAAGATCCCAGATATGTAGGTACCCCTTGTGTGGTTGCTGCAGGCTCCTGTTGAGAGGAAACCTGAGCGGCTATGGCTGGAAGAGTCATTGTAGCCACTAGGGGGTTTGGACTAGTGGATATATCCTGCATTTGTGTTGCAGGGGCATCCTTAGGGGACTCAATTCCCTGAGTAGCCGTTTTGGGTTTCTTTTTGGTGGGTTTGGTGGGGACTTTTGATTTTGAGGTGGTGGCTGTGGGTTCCAGCTGCGTGGGTTTGCGCAGCTTGGCAGCCAATTTGAGTGTCTGGTGAGAGTTGTGCCGGGAGTATACTTCCGGCAGAACAGCGGTAGCAGGGACTCCCAAGCCAACAAGTCCCTCAGCATTAAGCTGGTTTGTAATGATGGCCATTATGAACCGTGGATATAGTATCCAACAGTTGGCAGTTAGTTTTTGAGCCATATCCTTGAGCTCCGAAAATATTATTTCTGAAAAGTTTAACGGTTGTTGCTCAAGAATAGAGTACATTACCTGCTGCCTCTTTGACGACATTTGATCCCAAGACGACGTCTTAGGAACCAAACATACATTCACCATGTGAAAAATTAGGCGTTCGGCGTCATGGAAGTGTTTCTTCATGATAGTGGAGGCATTGAGATTGCCTTGATATCCATGTTGGGCAAAGGATAGATCTGTGGTGCCCTTCGGATATCCAGCAGGAGAAATAGCATCATCCAGATGAAGAATTTGTCGGATTATTGCAGGAGTGATGACCACTTCTTTGTTGTTGACAACCGACTGGAGAGATGGTGTGTTGTTCTCCCGGTGGTAATAGTAACGTTCATCCAAAATTGTTGGAGGGATTCGGCATGTAGTATGGGATTCAGAAGAAATGCCGTTTTGTATTGGGACTGAACCATAAGATCGATAGTAGTATCGAACTTAGCCCAGACAGGCGATTTAGTAAGGTAGGCAACACAGTTGTGTCGCGGTTTAATTTGCATGGACGCCATTGAGAAGAGAGAAGTTTTGGAGAGGAACGTTAGGTTTGAAGATGAAGCATTGAAGGATTCGGTCAGGGATATTTATAGGGTACGGGTAAGAAAACGACTGAAGGATGTGGTGTTAGTCATCAGTAGTTTTAAACGACTGATGACATGGTATGATCCTTTCAGACGTTGAAACAGCTGAAGTCGTGGTGTTAGGTATCAGAAGTTAGAAAACTAATGAAGACCATGGTTTTGACTTCAGATGATTGAAACAACTGAGGACTTGGTGTTTGTCATCAGTAGTTGTGAAACTACTCAAGACAGTGGTTTTGTCATCAGCTGTTGTAAACAACTGAAGACTTGGTATTAGTCATCAGTAGTTATAAAACTACTGAAGACATGGTATTGCTTCAGTTGTTTAGAATGAAACAGCAGTTGTACAAACGACTGAAGAGAAATTTCTCATCAGTGTTTTCGTCAATTCTTAGCTTTTCAGCTGTTTCATACTGTCCTCAACACATTCATCAGCCTTTTTGGCGGATTTCAGTGTTTCATAGGACATCAGTACTTATCTGTTTTTACTGATTTCAGTAGTTGTAACTGCATCAGTAGTGTAACTACATCAGTAGTTTAGAACAGATGAAGTACTTCAGTACTTGTGAGACATTTAGCCTTCAGTAGTTATAAAACTACTGAGGGTAAAGAATCATCAGTACTTATATGTGACATGGTTACCAATGATCATCAGTACTTATTACTAAGATCATCAGTAGTTGTCACTTATTCTAGCTGCAGCATACCAAGCCTTAACACCAGGTTTTGGAAAGTTGAACTATCCAAAGGCTTAGTAAAAATGTCTGCAAGCTCATCAGCACTAGGCACCTTAGGATCAATCAGACCTTTTTCAAAACAATCCCTTATAAAATGATGTCTGATCTCTATATGTTTGGTCCTAGAGTGCTGGACTGGATTTTTGACAATACACAGAGCTGAAGCACTATCCATTAACAATGGAGTCTTAGTCTCTGTAATGCCATAATCCAGAGTTGGTTATGAAGCCAGAGTACCTGAGAGGTACAACTTGCAGCAGCAATGTACTCTGCTTCAGCAGTTGATGTAGCAACTGAGGTCTGTTTCTTGCTCTGCCAGAAATCAAGCAGTTGCCTAGGAATTGACATCCACCAGAAGTTGATTTCCTGGTCAACTTACACCCTGCATAGTCACTGTCAGAAAAAGCAACTAATTTACCAGAATGTCCAGTAGAATACCATAAACCTAGAGATGGAGTGCCTTGCAGATATCTAAGATCCTCTTGACTGCAATCAGATGAGACTCTTTAGGTGCAGCCTGAAATCTAGCACAAACACATGTAGCAAACATAATATCTGGTCTAGAAGCTGTTAAATACATCAAGGACCCAATCATACATCTGTAAAGTGTTTCATCAACCACTTTACCTTTCTGATCTGTATCCAGTTGTGTGGTGTTGCACATGGGGGAGAACAAGGCTTACAGTTTTGTAAATCAAACTTTTGCAAAAGATCTTTTGTGTATTTGGACTGATGAATGAAAATTCCATCAGCCTTTTGTTTGATTTGCAACCCCAGAAAGAACTGTAACTCTCCCATGGCACTCATTTCAAACTTCTGTTGCATCAACTTTGTAAAGGCATCACACAACTTTGGATCAGAGGATGCAAAAATGATGTCATCTACATAAATTGAACAAGTAGATTATATTGCCCAGCTTTCTTAATGAATAAAGTCTTATCTATGGAGCCTCTAGTGAAATTATTTTCCAGAAGAAAGTTTGATAATGTCTCATACCAGGCTCTAGGAGCTTGTTTTAACCCATAAAGAGCCTTATCAAGCTTATACACCCAATTAGGATGTTTATTGTCCTCAAAGCCTGGAGGTTGACATACATAAACCTCTTCTTTAATTTTTCCATACAAAAATGCACTTTTGACATCCATTTGAAAAACTTTAAGGTTTTGATAAGCAACATAAGCTAAAAACAATCGAATTGCTTCCAGTCTGGCTACAGGGGCAAAGGTTTCATCATAATCAATACCTTCTTCTTGTGCAAACCCCTGAACAACCAGTCTGGCTTGTTCTTAACAATAAGCCCATTTTCATCATTTGTTCCTAAACACCCATTAGTGCCTATTGCACACTTACCTGGAGGTAGAGGAACAGTTCCCACACTTGCTGTTTCTTGAACTGAAGAAGCTCAAGCTGCATGGCATCAACCCATCCATTGTCCTTTAAAGCAATGTGATAATTCTTTGGCTCTTGCTGACTGATGAAGAGAGCATAGAAGCAGAAATTTGACAATTGACTTCTTGTTGATACTCCAGCAGTGATATACCAATGATTTGAGACATAGGGTGATTCTTCAGATCTTGATACACAATGAGATCTGTGCAAGTGTTTGTAGCAGGCTCAGCAGTAACAGATGGTGATGGTGAATCATTTCCTTGAAACCAATCAGTGGATGGTAATTCAAAGGAAGTTGAATTCGAAGAGATCTCATCAGCATTTGTTGTGGATGGTGCTACTGGAGCTACAGGAACATCAGGTGTAGCTGAATTAGGCAGTTGATCACTAAACCTGAAGAGGTGAGTACAGCAATCATCATCATCATCAGCACCAGCAGTACCACCAGGTGGTGAACTGTTGATAGGAGCAACAGCAGGAGTTTGATAAGGAACATATTGCAGTATGTCCAAATAAAATAACTCCACAGGGCTTTGTGGAATCTTGTCCTTTGGAGATTCATTGAACTTAACATGTAGAGTTTCTTCAACCATCTTTGTTCTGCAGTTGAAGACTCTGTATGCCTTGCAAGTAGATGAATAACAACAAAATACCCTGCATCCACCTTAGGATCAAATTTATGGAGTTGATCCTTTGTGTTGAGAATAAAACAGGGACACCCAAAGCTTTGAAAAATGAAATCAGAGGAGCCAAATGATGGAGGACTTCATATGGAGTCTTCATCAACCTCTGATTTACTAAAACTCTATTTTGCACATAGCAAGCTGTGTTAACAGCTTCAGCCCAAAAGGTCAGTGGCAACCAGAGTCAGCCAGCATGGACCTTGCAGCTTCAATGAGAGTCCTGTTCTTTCTCTCCACTACTCCATTTTGTTCTGGAGTCCTTGGGATGCTAAATTGCCTTTTGATCCCCTTTGAAAGATAGAAGTCATCAAGTGTATGATTTCTGAATTCAGTTCCATTGTCACTCCTAATACACTTGACTGGAAGGGAATACTGCTTCTCAATATACAACACAAAGTAAATAATCTTCTGAGCAACCTCATCCTTTGAATGTAGAAAGAAAGTCCAACAAATCTGAAGTAATCATCCACAATTACCAGACAGTATTTCTTCTTTGCCATGCTCATTACTCTCACAGGACCAAATAGATCCATATGCAGTAATTGCAAGCAGGCAGTGGACTTAGGCCCTTCAATAGGAGGGAATGAGACTTTGTGCTGTTTTCCTTTTAAACAAGCAGTGCAGGTTTCATCACAGTGGAACTCCTTTATTGGTAAGCCTCTGACTAAACTATTGTGGGTAACCTGATTCATGTTTTTGAAATTAACATGACCAAGCCTTCTGTGCCACAGTTTACATTCTTTAGAAGAGGCTTTGGAAAATAGGCAAGGATTGCCTTTGAGATCTATTTTCTTGGAAAGATCTAAGGCATACACTCTTCCTGTCCTGTTGGCTCTCAGGAGAGTGTGATCATCCAACACCTTGTCAATCAAGTACAAAACTTTGGATGACAGAATCCTACAGTTTTGACTGGTGAAAAGAGTAACATGGCCTTTATCACACATTTGACTGACACTCAAGAGATTGTACTTGAGATTTTCCACATGATTTACATCATCAAATTTGATTTCTCCATTGGAGACAAAGCCTTACCAATGATGTAACCCCTAGCATCATTGCCAAAAGAAACAAATCCCTTCTTTCCTTGAGAGTAGTCATGAAGAAGAGAGCTGTCCTAGTCATGTGCATAGATCCCCCACTGTCTACATACCAGATGCTACTTTGGCAAGTTGGAGAACCCTGCAAAAATAAACATCAGTTAGTTTTAGAGACCCAAACCTTTTTGGTTTTGGGCCTGGTCTCATCAATAGATGGTAAACTAACAGGTTTATTTGAAACAACAGCCTGAGAGAAGAAGATGGTGAAGAAGAGGAATCGTTTGGTTGGACCTCCTTTTCTGTGGTTTCAACATAGGAGCATCTAGTTGGTTAACTCTACCCAACAGATGTTGAACCATCATACCAGCTGTGTCTGATTTTGTGATAAAGCTTTTAGCTCATCAGACACATTGCTAGTGGAGTTTGATAGGTTCCTATGTTGCACCTTCTTCTTCTGAGCACTCTCAGCTGTCACCTGTTTAACCCCTTCCTTTTTGGATTTCTTTGAGGAATTAAGGGTTACAGGATTTGATGTTGCTGATACAAATGTGGTCTCAAACTCAGTTTTCATTTTTACCATTTTCTCTTTAATTTCTTCTTTTTGTTTGAGTTTGGAACCTCTTTTGTACCAACAATCATCTGTAAGATGATTGAACAAACCACATACTTCACGTGGTTTCTTCTTCATCTTAGGTTGATCATCAACTAAAGAGGGTGAAGCAACTGAAGACTTGTTCTTCAATGCTTTGGAAGCATTATTTGCTTTCTTGACTGCCTTTTTAGTAGTCTTCAAACTCTTTCTACTGACAGTTTTCTTCTCTTCAGTACTGACAGCAGTTGGAGTTTGAACTTCAGGTGTAAATCCTGCTCTCTAGTCCTTTCAGGACCTTCAAAATTAACTCCTGAGTTGATCAACTCATTGATCATGTGAGTGTCAGCATTTGAACCATCAACATCACTGATAGGTTCAAAGAGGGCTTGATGCTGACTGCTACTTCTGATTGTGCTGTATCAAAAAGTAGATCACATGATGTGATGGATTGGTTATCACTCTCACCATCAGATTCTACCTCTGCTCTTGGATTAAAATCTGTAGGTGGAGCAGTGTGATTGTAACCAATGCCAAACTTCACATTGGAAGCAGACTGCTTACTAAGAAGCATTTCAAAACCTTTGCATGATTGTACCCATCTATCACACTCTACCTGGGTAATTGCAAGGGTTTCTTTGAGATCTTTGTACTTCTCTAGAAGTACCTCTTCTCTAGCCTTATCATCAGTTATTTGACATTTCAGTTTATAAATCTCATCATTTTTATCTTTAAGCACAGACTCAAACTCAGTTTCTTTTGAAAAAAATTTGTTCTAGCTCAATGTTCTTATTTATTAAAGCTACATTTGCTTCTCTAATGGAAGCAAATGCTGCTATGCATGGTTCAGAACATAATTTGGCTTTTGCCTCAGAGGATACCTGTGATACCTCAGGTGTAGAGGCATTAGAAAATGAAGTATCAGCAGACTCCAAAGCCATAAAGCTAGATTCCCAAAAGGACTGTCACCACCATGTTGACCAGCACCTGAGAACAGTTGTTCATGACCAGACATGTCATCTGGTAAACTGCTCCAGTCAATAACTCCTGGGGTGAAGAAGCTGTGTTGTTGAGGTTGAGTTTGTTGATGAGATTGGGATGGCTGAGGTTCTGGTAGTGCATGAAGTTGTGGTGCCATAGGAACTTGAACTTGATTTGACTGTGGCATGTAATAACAAGGGTAAGGATATGGCATTTGACCCTGAGGAACAAAATATGCAGGAGATTGTTGTTGAGGGTGATGACTAGAAGTGACAGGATGTTGCCCTCTGTGTGTTGACTATTGCCAGAAAAGTCACAAAGGGTGCAGTGGAGTTAGATCCAGTTGATCTACACTCTCTGCAAAGTGTCCAAGCCTTTGGCATTTGTGACACCTCAACTTGCTCTTGTCAAAACAACTTTGGTTTTGCCAGAGAGTCCTGGGAATTTTCTTCCAGTTCTTTTGTAGAACTTCTGAGATCTGATATTTATTAAGGCCATTTGGCTCAAAATATCCATCTCTTCTAAGTCGTCATCAGCAATCCCATTGAGATCATCCATAATGAAGCATAAATTGTCATTATTACACCCAGTAAACTGACCATCAACACTCACAAATGCAGAATCAAAAGTGTTTGAAGAGAAATTAATATGCTCATCATACTGGCATTCAGATGAAGCATATTCTGACTCATGACCAACCAAGGCCGTGTTGCCTGGTACAAAGTCTTCAGTGAGGTTTCCAGATGAAGACAGCTTTCTCTTCTGATCTATCTCTCTCTCAAACGTGAGCAGTTTCCCATGGAGTTGGGTGAGAGATAGTTTGTCCAAACTTGCACTGGAGCGTAGGACAATAGTATATGTGTCCCATCTCTCAGGCAGTGATCTGAGAAATCTGTTATTCATCTGAATATTATGTACTCAAGTTTGACCATTTTTAATTCAGAGATCAAACAAGAGAACCGCTCATATTGTTGAGTCAGTGTCTCACCCTTTCTATGAGAGAATGTCTCATATTGTTGGGCAAGGATTTCTCTATTATTTGCCAAGACCTCATCTGTTCCTCCAAATTGTTCTTTCAAGGCATTCCAGAGGTCATGGGCAGTTTCATGATGCATTAGCCCAGAATAGATTTCATTGGGCAGTGCCATGGCCAGAATTCCATGGGCTTTTGCATCAATTTCAAGCAACTTCTTATCCTCATCTGAGTATTGCTCCCTCCTCTTCGGAACCATTTGATTGGTTTTCGGGTTATTCACCATAGGCTTGTGTGGACCATGTACCACTGATGTCCAACAACCTGCGCTGTTAACAGACATGTGATGGAGCATTCGTCATTGCCATATGTTATACTCATTCCTAACCAGCATTGGTGGCTTGGTTGAGGAACCAGTATTGTGAGGATCATTGGAGGGAGTAGTCATTTTCAGTTCAAAAACAATTTAATTCAAGCTTTTAAAAGTTTTACACAGACCACAACAAACTCAATGAAAACCAAGAAAAGATCTCAGGATGAATGACCAGAAATACAGAAAATTCAATCTCTATAACCGTTTCATGCAAAAACAAAAGCTAATTCAATCAAACTTAGATCTTGAATAGCAGTTTCAATGATCAATTATTAGATCGATCAATGATTAACCTGCTCTGATACCATTTGACAGGATCAGCGATCACAAGTTTGATGTATTAGAGTTCAAAGCAGCGGAATAAGAACGGGAATTAGACAAATTGTAGCAAGAAATCGATACTTGTATGCATTAAGAGCACATACGGTTATAGTGAGAGAATATATTTCTGATTCAAGGAATGTTTATAGATATAGAATATTTCTGATCAAATCATTTAAATCATTCAATTATTACAATAGGTTGACACTCCTTATATAGAGTGCAACAACCACTGCCGTTATCACGGAAAGTGACAACTGGCAGATCTATTACAAAAATAACTAAATCTTAACAAACTACTGAAATGTTCACAACTACTGAGAACATATCAGAGTGTTAAGTACAGAATATAAAACTACTGATTAGAAACTACTGAAACTACAACGACTGAAGAACAAGCTCTTCAGTCGTTTTACAAAACTACTGAAACTAGAAATATAAAACTACTAAAAGGTAAACCGTCACAACTACTGAAGAAGACCTCTTCAGCTGTTGTGACAACGTCTGATACTTTGTCTTTAGCACTTGTGTCTTCAGACTTTGTCTTCAGCACTTGTCTTCAGACTTGTCTTCAGCACTTGTCTTCAGACTTTGTCTTCAGCACTTGTCTTCAAACTTTGTCTTCAGCACTTGTCTTCAGACTTTGTCTTCAGCACTTGTCTTCAGACTTTGTAATCAGCTGTTGTCTTCAGCTGTTGTGGTCTTCAGTAGTTGTTGTGACGTCTGTGGGACTTAAAGGTTTTTCTGATCCGGCTCATTGGTTCTTTTGGTCCAACACATCTATACCAGTTGAATCAACACCTTCAATGAGAATCCATAAGACTGATCCAATCAACAAAATCATTGAAAATCCTGCAAAGAGAACTACAAGGAGCCAAAGTGGTACTGCCAACCTTTGTTTCATTAGTTGTTTTCTTTCTCAAATGGTGCCTCCAAACATCACTGTTGCTTTAAAAGACAATAGTTGGATTGAAGCTATGCAAGAAGAGCTTCAACAGTTCAGAAAGCAAAAGGTATGGTCTCTAGTTGATTTGCCTGAAGGTCAACATCCTATTGGAACAAGATGGCTATACAAAAACAAACTGGATGATAGAGGGATTATTGTAAGAACCAAGCAAGTTTGATTGTAAGAAGAAGGAATAGACTATGATGAAGTTTTTGCACCAGTTGCAAGAATTGAGGCCATAAGAGTGTTTCTTGCCTATGCATCATATAAGAAGATTACTATGTATTAGATGGATGTCAAGTGTGCATTCTTATATGGGAAAATTGATGAGGAGGTTTATATGTCACAACCCCCTAGTTTTGAAGATCCTGATTATCCCCATAGGGTATACAAACTAGATAAAGCCTTTTATGGTTTTCATCAAGCGCCAAGAAAATGGTATGAAACACTATCATCTTTCTTGCTCAAGCATGGCTACAAGAGAGGAACTATTTATGAGACACTCTTTCTCAAACAAGAACATCAAGATCTCTTTTAGTAGTTCAAATATACGTTGTTGACATTATATTTGGTTCAACTAAGAAAAGATTGTCTGTAAAGTTCGAAGAGCTGATGAAATCTGAATTTCAGATGAGTTCAATGGGTGAATTAACCTTCTTTCTTGGCCTTCAAGTTCATCAAAAATCTGATGGGATCTTCATTAATCAAGGAAAATACATACATCAAATTTTGAAGAAATACGATCTTGCTGAAGTATCTTCATGCAAAACACCAGCATCAACAACTGATAAGATTGTTCCTCATCCATCTAGAAAATCTATTGATCAAAAGTTATATAGATCAATGATAGGTTCACTTATGTATTTAACTGCCAATAGACCTGATATTATGTTTTCTATGTGTGTATGTGCTAGGTACCAATCTGATCCTAAGGAGTCTTATCTCAATGTTGTAAAAAGGATTTTCATATACCTCAAAAGAAAACCAAGACTTGGTGTTTGGTATCCAAAGGATGGAGACTTTACACTCTACTCATACTCAAACAGTGACTATGGTGGATGTAACAGTAACAGAAAATCAACAACCGATGGATGTCAATTCATTAGACCAAGGCTAGTATCATGACAGTGCGAGAAACACACCAATGTTTCTGTATCCACAACTGAGGCTGAGTACATAGCTGCTTCAGCTGGTTGCTCTCAAGTTCTTTGGTTGCAAAACCAATTGCTTGACTATGGTTACAACTTCCTTCAAACATCAACTTATATAGACAATTCTGCTGCTACGTTTATCACTGATAATCCTCTACAACATAGTAAAACAAAACATATTGACATAAGATATCATTTTCTGAGAGATTGCTCAGAAAATGGTTTGATTAAGTTAGTCAAAATGGATACAACCAATGAGCTTGCTGATTTATACACTAAAGCCTTTGACTCAGTCAATTTAACTTTCTGCTAGAGTCTCTAGGCATGATTAACTTAGATTATTGAAATTAAACAAACGTAATATTGTGTGTAATGATACTTAAGCATGGCATATGCATGGGCATTGATAGTACTCTATAGCTTTGCTTATTCCTGAATACATAAATAACAATAAATCTCAGCAAGTTTCTTGATATGTGAGTGGATTCATCTTGAGTGGAAACTAAACTGAGTGCATTCCAAACATAATGCTAAAGTGATTGTTTGTGGGAAACTTCATTTTGAGAATACAAGGTGAGTCTTTTTCTGATGTGACCAAATCACTCATCTAAACACACTATGTACCAACACTTTATAATAGCTATCTTTGCAAATCATACTCCCTCTGTTTTGTGTAAACAAAGACCTGGGTGTAAGATCACCATACTGAAGTTCAGTTACGAACGGTGAAAAGATCATGATCCTCATCATCCCTCTGTTTTGTGTAACAAAGTCCTGGGTTAAAGGCACCTCTGTTTTACGTGAGTAAAGACCTGGTGACCTGATGATGATCATATCTAAGCTCTCCAAAGAATCCTGTGTGATCAATTGTATATTATCTTGAGCTTTTACATCATTGTATAATGGGATGCCATATGCATTTCAAATAGAACTTATAACTTAAAGTACATAGTTCTTAAGTGTGAAATAGTGATGATTTGACTTGCAAAGGGAGGACAAAATCTTTGTGAATTGAATGTGAAGCCAATAACAGTTATTTCAAAATCAATATGAAAACATGATAATTAGCATGCCTAGTGATACATGAGCTCTTGTATGGATTTAAATGGACTATATACATGCAATTAGAAATTTGTTTAGATATCAATTCAACAAAATAACTCATCGGGAAGAGGCTTTGTATTATAGTATGATCCCATCAAATGTGTATATATGTCTGATCATCATCATATAGTTAAAAATCATGTTATTCCTCTTAAAGAAATTTATGATAAATGCTTAATTTCACCATTAATCACAAATATAGGGGGAGTAGAATAGATGAAGTTAAGTTTTTCAATCAGCAGCATTCTCTATCTCATTATCAATTTGAAGGAATTGGAATCTAAGCATCATCTAGCTTTGGGATACATAAAATTTTTATCAAAATCATTTTAAACTTTCTTTTGCTAAATTTCCATGTATACAAAGTCAACATAGTCCTAAAGCAATAAATGCTTCTATCCAATGGACTTGGACCATACATACAACAATATTTCTTTGTATTGTGCTATCTTAAGCATCAGTAGAAGCTACAGTGCTATCTTAAGCAACAGCAGAATCTACAGTGATATCTTAAGCATCAGCAAAAGCTACAATGCTATCTTAAGCATCAGCAGAAGCTACAATGTGAAAAACTTAAATGTTTATCCGTAGATTGGTAAACTACGGATAAACAAAGATCAACAAATGTAATTTAATTTTACAGTTTGGTAATCTATGAAAATGTAAGTTTAATATTAAATGTTCATCAGCAGATGTTGTTGATCCGTAGATGTTCTACGGAAGAATACGTTGAGGGTCCCACTTAATTAATGAGAGAAAATTAATGTGTCTGAAAGTATAAATGATGTGGTTTGACTTATCAAATTCATTATTCGCTTTTTCAGCTCACTTTTTAGACCTAGAAAAACTCACTCTCAACAGACTTTTTCCCCTTCCATAGCATTCAAAATTTTACCACATCAAAACATTAAACAAACATATATCTGTGTTCCTAATGTGCTATTATTAAGGTAAATCATGTCGTAATGTTCAAGAATGAACTGCTTGATTCATGTTTTATCTCACAACTGTTTGTATTCTCATATCAATAATGTGATTATAACGAAATCTTCTTTTTATTATCAGATCGATTTGCAAGAGAACACAATGTGTGTGCCTTCTTAAACCCTGACGATCCTGTTTCAGAAGGGTGTCAAGAAATAATCAGATATCTATGAAGATCAAGACTATCCTATGCCTTATCAGCAGATCCTGGATTTATCGATCACATATTACTGATTTCTGGAACTCTGCATACGTAGAAGAAGATGGTGAAGTTATTGTTGCTGATGTTAAAAATCGAAGGATATGAATCGATGAAAAAACAATTAGAAGGGTTCTTGAGTTGGGAGATGTTGAAGCCGGACAACTTGATGTGTTCGAAAACAAATACCTAGAGAAGGTTTTTCTCATGATAGGGTATGATGGTGATTTTGAAAAGGAAAAAATCAAGAAAGGAAGACTCTATAAGCCATATACATTTCTCTGTCACACATATCTGAAGTGCATTTCAAACGGAGGGAAGAACCTACAATTACTCAAAGTACATCTTCAACTGCCTATGTGATCACATTAAAGTGAAAAACATTGAAAAGATGAATATGTTTCCAAGGTCTACTAATCATTAATGTGGATCTGCCTGGAACTTCTGTGGATGGTGCTGTGTTTGTTCACGCACACCTTGGCAGATCTGTTCTGAACAAAATTTCTGGGAAATATGAAGGAGGTGACATGGACATGTTTGCACATGTGGTTGATGCTACTGCAAATATTCCTTAGAGCTTGTGTGGGAAGATCAAAAAGAGGACTCTCTAGCCAATTCAGTTCAAGACACTCATTCACCTGTTATATCACCCATACATCATCAATCATCCCTACGAAATTCACCAGCAAGCCAAAACACTAAACCAATCTCTCCTTTTTCACCCTCTATCACAAAAAACAACAAAACAGAAAACCCATCTCTCAAATCCACCATCAATCACCAAATCAACAACAAACGTCCAACCATAATCACCAGCCATCCAAAACATGGACCCAATCTCTCCAATCCACCCTCCATCACCAACTCAGCTTCAAATGCAACTTTATCAACAACATCCAAATCCAGAATATTCAGCCACTGAGAGCATTTACACTGGAGAGACATAGTTAGCCTCACAAGCAAGTACAGTTAAACTGTCATTATCCAAAACTGAATCCCCTATACTCTCAAATGAAACTGAACCAGTCTCCAGTCACTGATCATCATCAACAACAACCACATCAAGAACCGAAAACCAGTTCAAGCTCGACAGGTGAAGCCCGTAAAGAAGTAAAAGATGATGAGATTGCTTCTCAACATCAGGAAGGAGAAGTAGAAGCAAAGTATGTTGATGTGATAGCATACAATAAAGAGTATCTAAGTGATTCTGACATCCCCATCAGCGAGAGTTATCTGGTTGCTGAATACAACAACATTGTACTAAAGTACAACAATAGAAAGCAAAGAATACAAGAGTTGAAGGGAATAATGAAAGTAAAAAATGAAATGCTGATGCAACTAGAATCAAGAATCGAAAGATTGAGAGAAGATGGAGTGTGCAATAATGAAGTGATTGATGCTCTTCTTCAACAAGACTCTGAACTCAAAAAAGAAGTATAGAAAGAGAAAGAAGAAAATGAGAAGCTAACATTGAAAATTGATCAAATCAATGACACTCTCTATGATCAATCAGCTCTGTTGAGAAGAAAAGAAGAAGAGATTGATGAACTAGAAATGAAGTTATGTGCTCTTGAATCAAACCAACAAAAGAAACCTGCTGAATCTTCTAAGCAACTTATTCAATGTTCAAGGAAGAGAAAGTATTTGGGCCCAACAAATATTCAAGTAATCAATGTTGAAGACTCTTCTAAACGGTCAAGACATACCTCTTCTGAGCACACTCCTTCTATGGAAAATTTAACATCAAAGCAAGCTGCTATTGATGACTATGAGAGTGATACTAAATGGAAAGAGCTGATTGAAGATGAATCTAACAAAGCTCAAGAAGAATCAAAGACTGATGTTCTTCTTACAACAAAAGACATCATTGAAAAAGGCCTGAATCCACTATGTTTATGACCCTGATGAACCATGGTTTCCCTTATTGCATGGTTGAGAGACTAAACATGACTGAGATGAAGAATCTATTGAAAGAATTTGAGCTTGCATGCTTTATGATTCCAAATTGTGACTATGAAGCTTTTGACACCTTTCAATTCATCCAAAAGATAAAGAAGGAGTTGGGACATTGTGACACAGCTAAGCTGAGTAAATACAACATGAATTGCTGGTTACAAAGCCATAACTACAAACCACATGAGCTTACAGGAAGTTCAGTAGAAGAACTTAGAAGGATGATGGAGCATGTGATGAAAGTTGAGCTGAATACTAGTGTAAAATTCAGAACTGAAGCTCCACATTCATCCTATGAGCAACAAAGCAAACTTCCTGCTGAACCTATAACAGTTGAATCTAAAGATCAGCACAGAGGGAAGGACAAATTGATCAGAGAGCCAAGAGAAGTAATACCGGGCAAAGTATCGCCACTTGGCACTACAGTGAGGGAGATAACTAAGCAGAAATTCTCTCTGATACAACTAATAGACCACGTCACAACTTCCAGTTCTGTGGAAGAGAACATGATCATGGCCTGGAAATATGATCCAAACTGGGATTGTGCTATTATTAAAAGAACATCTGGAAGAGTTGAATATTTCCATGATGTATTTTCAGTGGTGAGTCTGCCAGAGAATCACATCAAAGATCTTCAAAGCCTGATTATCTCCAATTATCCAATTCACTCTAGAGGAAGAGACTTCTTAACTCTAGTGGGAAAGCTCAAGACTAAATTTAAAGATGATGTCCTGAAAGAAGCTAAAAGAGAAGATGCAGAGCATCAGAAGAGAATCAAAGGGCTTAAAAGATACAAGTCCAATGCTCAGAATCTGTAGATGATGAATTCTTGAAGAGGGTTGGCTACAAAAGTAGAACTAAGCAGTAATGAAATGCATTGAAGGGACTTAATTCACATACCCTATAACTGAATAGGGTTAGTTGAGAAAACAAAGGAGTTGGTCCTGCTAAGAAATGCTAAAAACAAGAAAGCTGATCAAATCAGGATCTTTGATCCTGTGGAAATCAAATTACTTCATCCCAGCTACACCTCGTACCTTAATGAAAAATTCTTTCCCAAGCTGGCTGATGAAAAAGCACAAAATGATTTGTTCCTTCATGTCCATGTGATACAAGTGATTGACAAATTACATGCCAAAGCCTACAAAAGAAGAAGATTCAATGCTAGACTGCTGAAGGGAACAACTTTTGATGAATTCCCAGAACTTAAAATTTCGGACCAAGATGAGCTAGAAGTGGTGAATAACAACAATGTGTTAAACACACTCATTACGAAGGAAGATGTTCTGGGGATAAGCTTTGAGACTCTGAAGAAGTTCAGCAAGATGAAGATCAGCTACAAGTATGATGATCAAAGACTACTGTGTCTTACTTCTACAACAAGATCATTGCCAGAGTCAAGGAGCTTTTTGTTTTGAAGGATTAACTACAAGGATCTAAGCCTAAGGGGGAGTATTGTTAGATCTACGACGTATAGGTCTAGATCAATTTGTATAGGCCTAGAACTTTAATCAATTCTTGTAATAAATATTTGTAATTGTAATTTATTATGCATGCATTAATTATATATGTTAACCCATATATGTGTGTTATGGATAATTGCAGGTACAAACATAATACTGGTCAAATTCTTAAATTGACCAAGAAACATCTACGGATGAACATTTTGTTCTTCCGTAGATATGTTTCTTACAAGTAACCTTACATCCGAAGAGCCTCTATGGATGAACAACCAGAACTGAAGAACAAGTTTCCTTCAGAAGAACAAATCATCTATGGAAGAACAAGACTTCTACGGAAGAACAAATCATCTACGGAAGAACAAATTCCTACTGAAGACACTATTCCTGCGGAGTCCAAATACTCGTATAATACAAGTGTTATAAGTCAACAAGTCAACAAGGCAGTTATGTGAATCCCTAGAAATCCGATGATTCCTTAATAGTAACAAATCAAATCCCAAGAGATCCGGTGTTTCCTGTAACAGAAACATCATTTTCTGTATATATGGATCCTAGGTTTCGATTCAAAGACAATTGTTAGGCGATTGATTGAATAGCAACAGCAATAGCAATACGACAATCACTGTCACTCAATCAAACTCTAGCAGCCGTCACATCATAATAAACTTTGATATCATTCATTCGTTATATTTGTAATCATTAACATATTCTAATGAAATACTTATTATTCATTAATTGTGTTTTGTTGAGTGTGTTCTTGAATATTTATTGATATTTACAGTGTTCAAAAACAATTAAACCAAATTAAAGTTGATTCCACAAACATTGACTTGCCATAAACTGACACTCATAATTCCTGATTGCGATCCTTGGATGCATAAAGATCTATCCCTTGATGATGATGATGATTACAAAAAGATAAAGATCAACCTTAAAGCATACTCCCTCCTTACACAAGCCTTGAAAATGGATTTACTCAAAAGGTTGTGTGGGATGCACTTCTGATCATGTGTGAAGCCAACAGTGAGGTAGCTGAAATCAAGAAAGACAAGTTAGTCAATCAATATGAAACCTTCCATGACGCCAAGGGGGAGTCAATCTCTAAAAAATAACATAAATTTATGCAGTTCGTCAATGATCTTGAGATTATAAAGGTTACATACAGAGTATGGAGTTGAACAAGGTGAGGTTACACAGTCTCCCTGAAAGGTTGAAGAAAAATGCGACCATGCTGAAAAACACACTAAGAATACCAAACTTGGATATGAGAAATCTAATGTTAGATGCTTCAATTGTGGCATGACTGGCCACTTGTGAAAAGAATGCAATGCTCTAAGAGGAAACAACAATAGTTTTCAAAGGAATTCTCAGGGCCAATCATCATCACAATCAAGCTCAAGTTTTCAAGAAAGAAATCAACAACAATATCATCATCAACAACAACATCAACAACCATACCAAAGTCAGCCACAACTAACGAATCAAGCTCCTGGAGGCAGATAAGATGGAGTATGTGATTGGATGTTATATGCCGAGGAAGTTAAGACTCAATTTCAAAATCATGCTCTTATGGCTCACATCAATGATGGCCCAACTTCAATGCCATCTGAAATAAAATCTAATCTTTATAGTGATAAATGCATTGTTGAACTATAAGGATATCGTGAGCACAATCACAAAATTAACTTCTAAGATTAAAGAAGAAAAAGTAAAATATGAGATGCTTAAAAGAGAACTCCAAAGTTTTGAAATAAAAAACAATCACTCATCTCTGACATTGAAAATTTGCATGGAGAAAGTACACTCTTGTAGCGGAGAATGAAATGTTAACTGAAAAGTTAACTCAATCCAAAGATGACCAATCAGTCACTGATATGAAACTTGAAATGTTTCAACTATTTTCAGCCAAGCTGCAAGGGATACTTGATTCCCAAAAAGATCCCAAGGATATGACTGGGATTGGATATAACTCGTGTCCCCCACCATACGATGACAATTACACTTTCATGCCTGAGTCAGTCTTGTTTCAATCAAAATTCTTAGGGATCGTGTACGGTACGGAGTACTAACTGATTTACGTGTATACCAACTCAAATAGTGCGGAATCCTGTTTGATTGGCGATCCAATCAGTGAAAACGCATGTAAAATCAATCCAGGAATGTAACTAAACATCAAGAATGATAGTAGGACCATTTACAATGATCTATGAAGTTGGAACAGGTGTTCTAGGGTCTCTAGACCGCTAGGTGCGATTTACTGCATAGCTATTCGAATTGTTATGTTTTTCCATGAATTAAGTGGTATTCATAGGTTAGGGTTTCTCATTCGTGCAACTGAACCATTGCATAGTTCAATCATGCGATTAAAGCGTGCGGTTGATCCATCCGCACGACTGAAGGTCCAGTTGTGCGACTGAGTCAATCTCATGTTACATGTGTGCGACTGATCCAGTCTCCTGGTTTAGTCGTGTGACTGGTTCATTAGCGTGAAGTTGTTCATGCGTATGGTCCATTGGCATGGTCCATTCGCATGAGAACTTAACACGATTAAGTTTAAGCACATTTCTCAATCATTATTGACTAAGAACTATCTAAACAACCACAAACCTATATAGTTAGTTCAATAAGCATTAAGACACAATAATCAATGAAATATTAAACATTATAAGCATAAACCACACATTGTATTTTATTCAACTAATTCTATTACATGTATGTAAGACATGAAAGACATTCACATTAAGTTCATAAACTAGGTACACATGTGTCTACAAACTTCCCCTTGGAACTAGTTTACTCTATTGTCTAACATTCTTCATCATCTCTTCATATTTCTTGTACTTCTCCTCCCTTAAGACTCCTTCATGTACTTCGAATGCAAAGTAGAGTCTTATTACGTTTTGGAACTGGAGCGATTGTACAATGTCTTGCGCATCATAGAATAGTGGCCACTTGTATAAGGTGTAAACATCATTAGCCGACAAGTTAGTGAGCCAGAATGGATCAAACACCCTGATAGTTTTCATATTTCCATTTCTGTTTAGAACGATGACCACCTCACCTGTTCTCCAATCATAGTACCACCATTTAATGTGTGGATTGAAGTCCTGAGGCATTCCCCTTAGAGGGACTCTTGACATTGTGCATGGAGGACTTCACTTCAGCACAATCTTTGGCTTTCTAGTAATGGCATCAACTTCAGATCTTCTGATATAACTCGTTGGTTGTTAAGGTTTGAAGTTGACCCACCTGGTGTGGTACTCTCTCTTCAAAGGAGCTTCAAACTAGCCTGACATCTTTTGAGGGTCAGCATACAACAGCTTCAATTTGGCGAGCTCGTTAAGCTCAAATCGGGTATAGTCTTCAGATCGTGTGGGAATCTGAAGTACCCGATTCCCTTCTCTCTCTTGATAGCATAAACATTTAGATCATCAAAATATGCCCACGCTATGATTTTTCCAAACACCTTCAGATGCTTTATCACTTTGTAAAGCTTGGTGTAGGTACTAGACTTTGGATCACTACGTTGAGCTCCGATCTCTGCAAAAACATGCCGCCCTTTTAGCATTATTGAGATTTACATCGGCGTCCGAGCATTGGGCTTGATCTTTCTTCTTCTCTGACGCCTGCTCCATCTTATCCAGCGTTTCAAATGTACCACTGACAAGGGTGTCACCTAGATTGGGGACCATATTTCCCTCGTTGTCGGCATACTCTGGATAGTGTTGTGCTGTGACGTCTTCAATATCAATCTTATCCACTTTGTTAAGCTCATCGTCACTATCCCTGTCAACAGTAGGAGCATCCTTCACAACCTCATGTGAATTCAGTCAGAACATCTCAACCAGTTGCTCATGAGTAAGGTCCTGAATTATTTCTCCATCCTCGGTCCTCCTGTCGATCCCTTGCACATCAAGTATTATTATGAGTTGAGACTTGATTTGCTAAAGGGGAGCAACATCGTACTCATCTTGCTAAGATGAATGATTTTCTTGATTTAAACATATAAACACATCAACCATTAATTAATAATCAAGACAGTAAACATTAAATAGATATAAACATTATGTACACAAGTTTGATACATGATTCAATTACACATGATTTAAAATTGCATAAATATCTAATCATTATGTTTGTCCTGAATCAAACGCTCTTTTGCATTCGGGGATGATGTTGAGGCACCCTAATCTTGACTTTTCTTGGTCCGCCTCTTAGTAGCTTCTGTAGCACCCGATGCAGATGTACCTCCACCTTCTTCATCATTTCCATTTTCTCCTGCATCCTTATCATCTCCTCCTTTGGTCTCATCCTTGTCATCATCATCCTCATCCTCATCATCACCATCATCAACATCTTCCTCTTGTATCTTCAGAGGCTCATCCTTTGTGCCTTTAAGTTTGAGCATGATGGTCCTTTTGGCATCCTCCAACTCCTTGATCCTCTTAGTAGATATCACTTTCTGCTCCTTGATGTAGACAATCTCTTTACTTTGAGCAGCCATATGTTGAGCCTGCTCCTCTATCTACTATCCCTGCTAAGAGATATGATATGATTGTGCAGCAGTCAGCTTCATTAGCTGTTGAAGCTGAGCAGTCTTCTCGTCATCGACAGCCAATAGCTTCAGTACCATACGATTTAGTGCTGAAAGCTGTTCCTCTACCCCACTGGGAGGTAGAGATGATCTTGAGGGAAAAGATTGGTGATATGGTGGTCCTGCCTCGTGGCTAGTGGTGGTGGTGGTGGCAGTGGTGAATATTTGTGGTGGAGTATGTGTGGGTGGTCATGGGTATGCTGTAGTGGTGGTGGAAGTGGTGTCTATGGGTGGTGGAGTGGTTGTAGTGGTGATGGCAGGTGAAGTAGTAGTGGTGGTGGTAGCTATGGTGGAGGTGGAGGGAAGTGTGTAGTGATTGGTGGTGTAGTAGTGGTGGTGGTAGCAGTAGTGGTTGAGGTCGTGGTTGTGGCTGTAGTAGACGTTAATGTGAACTTTAGTCTCTTCCCCTTCTTGCCATAGGGGTGAGCCATTCTCTTCTTCCTTGTGCCTTTAGACACTGTGGCTCCCCCTTGGCTGAATGGCAGGTCCGGGGTATATGATGGATCTGTATCAGCAGTAACAGCATCCCCGGATTGCCCTTGGAGTCCACCAACCACCTGTATACCTCTGTGTGGCTATGACACGGCTCCCCGCCGTTCGCACCAAAGACTCTTCCTCTTACTCCTCCTCCTCCATCTGTATGTCAGGGTGTATAGGAGCTGGTGCGGGTCAACCCTAACCACCCCTCCCTGATGAGAATCATGCTCATCTCCATCGGAGTCATCGGAGGGTAGAGCAATCTGCTCTACATCTGAATCACTGTCCTCGTGGAGCCACTTTCGCCGAGCTGGTGCCATATAGTCTTCTCTTGCCAAGTGCCCAAACAATCTCTTTATTGTGGGCTTTACCTACTTGCCCTTATAAACTTTCATTCTCTCGAGAGTAGTATCATCCATGATCTCGAGAGATACAACATCATGGCTCTCCTTAGGCAAAGTCGGAATCTTCTTGTTGATGATCATTTGCAGAAATCTCAGGTACATGCAAAAGCCCTCTTTGCCTTTCGCCTCTATATTCTTGATCAAGTATGAGAATATCTTGTTGGAGAAGCTGAAAGGTGATTCAGCACCAGTGCCACGTAGGCATTCTGGATTTGGTCCGATAAGTCATCAAATCTACCCCTTCTTAAAGCAATGCACTTGAGTATAACATGAGTTAGGTACTTGAATTGCGGACACAGGTTGCTTTTATTGAGCACACCCGCATTGATGTCCCTAGAGTACCTCATCCGAAGAAAGCATCCCTTTACAGTAAGAGGATGTAGTCTAGTGGGATAAGCAGCATCCTTTCCCAAATCAAGAACCCGTCTCAGATCAGCTGCTGTGACCTCGATCTCCTGGCCAAATATGGAGCTACGTATACTATAGGGCTCAGTCGATCGGCCAACAAAAGCACCTTCCTAGAAGGCCTCCTATATCGACCTATATGATGTGCATGGTGTAAATATCGCTCGATAAATCCTCGATCTCTTTAGGAATGCTATAATCCCAGCAAACTCGGAAGCATTTCGAGAGGTGGCATCCATGTGAGCACAAATATTGTTCTTAGTGTTTATGATCCACTGATCTTCCATGAACCCAGAACACAAGACACATACATATTAGATTAGTACATAACATAAGCCATTTCACTTTAAACTGTTTGAGATCAGTCTGGTTCATTCGTGTGATTGCTCATACAATTGAGTTCAGTCTTTTGAAATGGTATGCGACTGACTTCAGACTGGCGACTTAGCATGGGATTGGGTTCAGTAGGACGACTGAGCCTGCGACTGGGTTCAATCGGGTGACTGAGCCTGCGACTGCTTTCAGTGGAGCGACTGAGCCTGCGATTGAGTTCAGTGGGGTGACTGAGCTCATATGCCTCGTTCATTCGGCCGACTGAGTCATTTTCCCAGCTCAATCATGCAATTGAAGTTCATCACGGTGCCCAATCGCATGACAGACTGTCTGTTCAATGGAAATTTAAATTTTGAGCAAAACTTAGTATTAGACTTTGTGGTTTGGCTCATTAGTCTTGCAAGTGACCGATATAATCCCTAATAACTTTCTATTTCACAAAATACTCAGTTTATTAGTTAATTTGTCAAACTAAGTCTCGGTTCCATTTAGGTTTGAATTCAATCATTTAGGGTAAAATTTGATTCCCATTTGAGTAGATTGAACTGCATTATAGCTGTGTAAACACTGGCAATCGTCAAAATACAGCAAATTGAAGTCAAGTAAGGTCAAAGGAAAATCGGGCAGAGTAACGGCACTATCGGCCAATTTTTGGGCAAACGTGGAGTGATGAGCATATGCGACCAACTTTATCCCTATTTATACTGAATCTGGTTTCGATCGGGTGACTGGATCCATTCGCTCTTTTCATTCGGGCGATTGGATCTCATTCGTGTGATTGGTTCAGTCGATCACATTCAGTTGACCAATTGGGATTCAGTTGCGCCACTGACTCATTCGCTTAACCCCATTTAGGCAACTGGCTCATTCTTGTAAGCCAGTCGTGTGTATGGTTCATTGTTATGCTCCATTTGGTTTACTGGTTCATAACTATGGTCCAATCGTATGAATGGATTATATCATGATTTTGGACTTTATGACCATTTGGCACTTAACTCCTTTTAACTTTTGATTAAACATTTTGACCATTCGATCCTCTCAAACACGATCGTTTTTAACTTTGGAAACCTTTGACCACCTCAGATGTGATCCTTTTAACAGTAAAACTTTTTGTCACCACAGACATGTTCCATTTAACATTTGGAAGCAAGTTTGGTCACCTCACAGACCCTTTTAAGTGATTAGATCCCAGACAGAATTCGAATATGTAGTCCGACTTTTAGCAACTAAACTGACAAAGTTAAACAAATGAAACTACTAGAACTACAGGATAGAATTTAAAACATTTGTTTGTGATTTTGTGTGAGGTGGAAATCCTAATATAGATATCTAATAGATTTATTTCTAGAAGAGTCAGCTTCAAGTTATTTTGACCATAACTAGAACGAATCAATATGGAATCATACAGGTAATCAATTCATTCAGGACGTGTTACCAAAACCTTTTGATGGCAGATTCTAGTTTTCATCGAGAGTCATTAGCAAATTTAGGAAATTAGATGCACACATTGATTTGGACTATCAATAATTGCAGTCACGATGATTGTCAGTATACTTGTCCACTTAAATCCATACATAGATTTTGACACAGATTGGTGATGGTTTAAGGTTTAACTATTTCAACAAGCATTTGTGGATCCTATGCTTATATGGTAATCAACATTCCTCAGGAGATTTTTGAGTGGTCTAAAGGTATTTTGACAAGAAGAAACTATTCTTAGAGCTTTCAAAGAGAAGCCAAGCCTCAGATCAGTGCCACCGCATAGCAGAGAGGCGGAAAACAACAATGAATTTTAGAATATATAGGTTATGCTTATTCTCAGGTCAGTGCCACTGCACAACAGAGAGGCACACAACCTATCTTCTTGTTTGAGCAATTTTATTCTTTTCGCACAGATCGCACCAATAACATAGGTTATTAGTTCGATTGCTTTTTGCATTTTTCATCATGTGCTTTGCTCATATTTTGGTCATTCGCACACATTTGTGGCGTTTATTTGCTCGTCACCCCTTATTGGAACTCTGTTGATTGTGTTAACCAGGGATAAGTTGATAACTCACAGCTTGTTAAACACCTTAGTTTGATCTTGAGATCACCAATGACGTCTACTTATCTGTTGTGTTGAATCTACCGACACATCATCTAATGGTCTAGGAACCTCTAGGTCTACTTTCTCTGTGTTACCCTAGTAGTAGCTAGTTTTTCTATCATTTTTCCATTCAATTTGCTTAGACTTCTCAGACTTATACTTTGATTTTGCATCAAATTCAATATAAATCTTTTAAAGTCCCAAATTCTTTGTTCTTGTGTACTATCATTTTCCATAGTCGTTGAATCGATATCTCTGATACGATCTCATTTCTTTTAGCTTGCATGTTCTCCTCCCCCAATTTTTTAATATTAACTTAACCTATTCTCCCCCTAAAATTCTAAAACCGTAAAAGATTTGCGTTTTTAGAATTTTAATAGGCGAAGAAATAAAACCACTAAAATTAATTTAATAAAATAAACTTAAATAATAGAAAATAAAAGAAAAATGGACTCGACGCATCGGACTAAACATGTTCATCGTCTGGAATAACATCACTTTTCTTTTTAATGTCGTTGACCTCTAACAGATATAGAAAACGTGGTTTATCAAAGGCTTTTGTGTAGGGGTTAGCGCATTGAAAATCCATACTTATTTTAACCACATCAATTAAATGTTTTTCAAAGCAATCATGTATAAAACGATATTTAATTCCGATGTGTTTGGTTTTAGGATGTTGGACCGGATTTTTAGTTATGACTATTGCAGCAGAATTATCAACAATATAGGAGTATTAGAGAATTGCAAATTGTAGTCCCGCATTTCCTGTTGAATCTAGATGATTTCTGAATAGCAACTTGCAGTAGCAACATATTCGACTTCACAGGTTGACAAAGCAACCGAGGTCTGCTTCTTACACTGCTAGGTAACTAATCTCCTTCCAAGAATTGACATCCTGCTAATGTGGATTCGTAGTTTATTTTGCAGCCGCCATAATCCGAGTCACTGTACGCGGTAAGCTCAAACTCGTCATCATGAGGATACCACAACCAAAGTGTTGGTGTTCCCTTCACATAACAAAATATCCTTTTAACCCCTATAAGATGGTTATATTTTGGTTTCGCCTAATATCTTGAACAAAGACACGTCGCATACATGATATCAGGTCTTGAGGCAGTGAGGTACATGAGGGATCCAATCATTCCTTGGTACATGGTTGCATCAACCAGATCACCATTCTCGTCGGATGCTACATCATGGTCTGTAGCAAGCGGAGTCCTAGCTGCGGAAGCATTCTCCATGTCAAACCGACTGAGAATATCCCCTACATACTTGGTCTGATGTAATAATATCCTCTGTGGTGTTTGATCCACCTGTAACCCGAGAAAGAACTTCATCTCTCCCATGGCACTCATTTCAAATTCTACCTTCATTACTGCTTCAAATTCTTTATGTAAGTCTTCATTCTTGGAACTGAAGATTATGTCATCAACATAATTCTGAACAAGCAGTAGATCACCATCCTTTTCTTTGATGAACAGTGTACAGTCAATTACACCTCTGCGAAATCCGTGTTTCACAAGGTGCATTGAGAGTTTTTCATACTATGCACTTGGGGCTTGGTGAAGCCCGTAGAGAGCCTTATCCAGTTTGTAAACTCTATCCCGATGATACGGATCCTTGAATCCCTCGGGTTGGCTAACGTACACTATCTCTCGGATTTCACCATGAAGGAATGCACATTTTAACATCGAGCTGATAGAAGTTAATCTTCATATATGATGCATAGGCCAGGAAGATACGGATGGCTTCCATTCTTTCCACGGGTGCAAACACTTCATTGTAATCAATTCCCTCGACTTGTCAAAATCCTTGAACTAGCAGTCGAGCCTTATTCCTGATTATGACCCCTTGGTCATCTTTCTTGCATTTCAAGACCCATTTGGTGCCAATGACCTTAGCACCTTTAGGTCTATCCACTAGTGTCTATACACCTAACTTCTTGAACTGAAGCAGTTCTTCTCGCATGGCACTCACCCATGCCTCATTATTTAGGGCTTCACTGATGTATTTTGGTTCACATTGAGACACAAAACAATAATATGGACCATCGAGAAGGTTCCCTTTTCCATTATCGAGGCATAATCAGCTGAATATAGCTGATTTCTCGTCTGAACTCCTGATCTGACATCCCCAATGACATTGTCCAGAGGATGATAGACATTGAGGCTTGATCCAGGTGTGTTGGGAACAACTATCTCAGAATCAAGATTATGAACATTAGGTTCCGTATTTTAGGCAGTAGGAGTGTGAGGTTCCGAAGACTCAAAGGCATCAACTTCAGATGCTTGTGGACTTCCAGTTGTAGGAACCTGTTGCTCCTGATCATTTTGATCATTCTCCACGACTTCATCGTCAGAGGAGGAGTCACTCACCTCGAGTGCTCCCCTTGATTGACTAGGCAACACACCTTGTGAACCAGATGTTGTAGAGTCTTGTGTTGGTGTGTTTAAGACATCATACGTCATTTTGGTTGCTAACTCATCGTCAGAAGTGGAGAGAGGAATGTTGAAGGACTTGAGGAATCCATCATAGTCGAAAAAGAATGCGGGTCCTTTTCTGGCAGGAGGGGTAGTGTGTCTCTAAACGTCGACGTTACACCACACTTCTACTTGTCCCATTGAGTTATTGTAAACTATCATATTCGGTATGTTGTATCCTAGAAACATTCCCTCTTCAGCCTTCTCGCTAAACTTGCCTTCTTGAGTTTTCTTCAGCAACATACATGGTGCTCCAAACGGTTCAAGATACTCCAGATTAGGTTTACGTCGTTGTAGCATCTTGTAACATGTTTTTCCATGTTGTTTAACCACCAAGACTCGATTCAAGGTGTAACATGCATTTTCCACTACCTAGTTCCAGAATTGGATACGTAGTTTTGAGTCTGCTACGATTGTCCTGGCAGTCTCTATCAAGCTTCTATTCTTTCTTTCAGCAACCCCGTTCATCTATGGAGTGTAGGCAGATGTGAACTGATGTACAATTCCCTTTTCTTTGTAGAATGCCTCCATCCATTGATTCTTGAACTCTGTTCCATTGTCTGGGCGGACTTGTCTTACCTTTAGCTTTTAGAGAGATTCCAGTGTAGTTACTAACTCTTTGAATTACTCAATTGTTTCTGATTTTGATTTCAGAAACATCACCTAAGAGAATCATGAGTAGTCATCTGTAACTACATAGCAGTACAAGTCGCCTGCGATGCTTCTTGTACTGACTGGACCAAACAATCCATGTGAAAAAACTCAAGAGGCAGTTATATGGAATTAACTTTCTTTGCCTTATGAGACTTCTTAGTCTATTTGCCTTTCTTCCAGGCGACACAAAAATCTAGGAGTTGGAAGTCTTAGACATTTACTCCTCGCACTAGATCATTCTCCATGAAGTGGTTTATCTTCTATGGATCGATGTGCCCCATTCTCCTATGCCAGGAGATAGAATCCTTCTCAGTAGCTTTGGACAAGAAGCACTGAACTTGATGATCCGTTGTGGAGGCCTTTGATAGATCCAAGACGTAAAGGTCATTATATCTGGAGGTTGACATTAAGACTTGGTCCTCCGAGATCACATAGTCCTTTTTCAGGACATAGCACTTCTTATTGTCGGAACTACCTTATATCCCTTGTCACATATTTGGGAAATACAAAGCAAATTATTTTGATGTTTTTGAACATATTTTACCTTATCAAATTTCACGTTCTGATTCCCCACTTCCCCTTGAGCTGTGGTATACCTTCCTTTGTTTCCACCAAATGAAACATGACCTCCTTTTATTTGTTTGACATTTGACAAGAGTGCCTGGTTCCCAGTCATGTGCCTGGATGCTCCGCTGTCTACAATCCGTGTTTGTTTCAGCACTATAGCGAACACCCTGCACATTTAATTGAGACATTAATTAAGGTTAGGGACCCAAGCCTTAACCGGCTTGGGAGTCCCAGAGGCATCACACATCATAAATTCCACCCATTGTCCATCAGAGGGTGTGGGAAGATCATTTTTGTCTTGTTGTTCTCACTACCAGACATTGACATAGACTATTCTTTCTATAAGCCAGCTTTGCGGGAAGATCATTTTGAAGATGAACATTATGCATGAAGCTGACTCTAGTACCTGGGGAAAGCGGCAAGGATCCCATACGTATGGTCAATCACAAGGATTACACCCGGTGTACATCCTTCCGGGGTAGCTAACCACACACACAGTTGCGCTAACACCCATCATTGGGTGTGGACCTCTCCATACTTTGCTTGCAAGACTTTCTTACTTATCTTTTGATTCGTTAATGCATGAATTCTTTCATTACTTTCCTCTTTTCATTATCTTCCACTTTACGTTACATAATACTTTCTAGTTCATTCATAAACATTCAACGTACAACCATAGGAAAATAAACATACATAACAAGGAACATAAACATGAACATACAAAACATCACCATACAACCCATCATATCTCATAACAGTCATCATACATACCATAATGTACCTCATTCATCAGCAAAAGTAAACTTATTTAACCCTCGGGAACATCCAAGTCAAAGCCTACGTTTCACTTTTTCCCAAAAATTAGAAAATAAATCTAAGTCTTAAGTGCATGGACAATATGCAGGTGCGTGGCACTTCGGGCGCATGGTGAACACTTAGGCGCATGGGGAACTTTCAGGTGTGTGGGCACTATTGTGTTGCATTGCCAACACTTAGGTGTTTGGGCACATTTCTAGGCGCATGCGCACTATGCAGGCGCTTGGGTGCCTGGGCGCATGGGCTTTCTAGGGGTGTGGACACTTAGTCAAATTTAGCCTATTCCTAGGCGCGTGGGAACTATATGGGCACATTAAGTTTGGGCGCATGGGGACACTTAGACAGTTTATACTGTTGGGCGCATAGGACACTATTTACACGCATGGGCAACTATGTAGGCACATGGGCAGTCTAATTTATACATAAACAACTTATTTCACTCCCTAATCATGATCTAATATGTTCTAAGATAAAATCTTACATTCTAAGCATCAAACAAGAATCATAGCGTCATCACAACCACATATATCGGCCAAATTAAAACCCACCCACATCACACACACATAAAAATATGGGTGAAAAACCATTTTGAAATAAAATGTTCATACATGCATTTCCAACCCTAAATTTGTTAAATCAACTAAAAAAGGGGTGTTCTAGAACTCACCTTAGCAGCTCTTGGTTATGACTTCCCTCAAAACCCGTTTGCTAAAAGCTCAAACACCTAAAACCCACCAAAAACACACTTAAGCGAACACACAACGCGCATAGGCATACAATCGAGGCAAAGGCCGGTTAAGAACACTCAAAACCACCAAATTCTAACCTTGAATTTGGATTTCTTCTTCTTGTTCTTCAATTACCCTAGAGTCTTCAGCTCTTTCTTTCTCCCTCTCTTAAAAAACCGAATGAAAAGTAGAATGCTAGAAAAATGGGCGGCCATACCACCTTTATCACCAACTTTGCCAAAGTTTTGTCCTTTTAACACTTTTAAAACCTCAACTTGGGTTTTATTACTTTTCTTTCTTATCCCTTGCTTTTATTCTTTCTTTCTTTCCTAAAAAACGTATACGGGTGTTACAAGTCCACCACCTTATATAGGTTTCGTCCCCAAAACATGTTATTCCTCAAACAACTATGGGTAATGCTCCCTCATCTCCTCCTTAGTCTCCCACATAGACTCAGATCCCTTCGTGTGCTTCCATTGTACACGCAGAAGAGGAAATACTTTATTTCTTTCTGCTTACGATCAATGATCGCCACTGGTTGCTCCACATAATGGAGCTGTTCATATACCTTGATATCTTCTAGTGGGATAACCATATCTTCATCTGTTAAACACTTTCTGAGTTGAGATACATGAAATGTTGGGTGAATTCCACTTAACTCGTCTAGCGACTCCAATCTATAGGCCACCTCTCCTACTCGAGCAATGATTCGTAAAGGCCCAATGTATCTTGGGCTCAACTTGCCCGGCTTTCGGAACCGAATGATACCTTTCGAAGGTGAGACTTTCAACATAACTCTATCACCAACCTGGAACTCATCGGTCTTCTCCTCTTATCGGCATATGACTTCTTCCTATCTTTGGCTGCTTTTGATGAAGGATTTGATCTTTTCAAGCTTCTCAGTCGTAGCCTCAATCAACTCAATACTTCCCAACTCTTTCTAACCAATATCACCCCAACACACAGGCATGCTATATCTCCTATCGTATAGCATCTCATAAAGGGGTATACCAATAGTGGGATGATAACTATTGTTATATGAGAACACAGCTAACGGTAAGTGGTCATCCCAACTTTGTCCGAAATCAATGACGCATGCCCGAAGCATATCTTCTAGCATGTGAATCGTCATCTCCGACTGACCATCTGTCTGTAGATGATAAGCTGTGCTAATTTGTAACCTCGTCCCCATCGCATCATGGAATTTCTTCTAAAATTTAGATGTCAACCGGGTGTCACGATCAGACACGATAGACACCGGCACACCATGACGAGTTACAGTCTCTTGAATGAATAGTTCCTCTAACATCTTGGATGAATATGTCTCGTGGATCGGTAGGAAGGAGCACTCTTCATCAGATGAACACCTATCACCCATATAGCTTCATGCCCTCGCGCGTATGCGACAGCTTCGTAATAAAGCCCATGATGATTTATTCCAACTTCCACTCTGATATATCCAATGGTTGGATCTTCCCATATGGCTTCTGATGCTCGCCTTTACTTGTAAACAAGTAAGGCACTTACTCACATACTCCGCCACATCGCGTTTCATACACGGCCACCAATAATCTTTCTTCATATCTTGATACATCTTCGTTGCACCGGGATGGATGGAGTATCGAGTCTTATGAGCTTCATCCATAATCCTTCCACGTAGATCCCCAAAAGGAGGAACCCATATTCGTTTGAATTGGGTTCTAACACCGAGTGTGTTTTCACCGAACTCCAAGACCAGACCTCTCATTCTTTTAGAGTTAAGATGATCTTCCTTCAATGCCTCATCCTGAATCTCCTTGAGCTGCTTCATCACATCAGAGGTCATAACCAACTGATAAGCCTTCACCCGAATTGGCTCGGGTCTCTCTTTTCAGCTATGGGCATCTACCACCACGTTTGCCTTGCCTGCATGGTAATGGATCTCGCAATCATAATTTTTTATGAGCTCCAACCATCTCCTATGCCTCATGTTCAAATCTTTTTGCTCGAAGAAGTACTTCAAGCTCTTGTGGTCGGTGAATATGGTGCACTTCGTCCCGTATAGGTAGTGTGTCCAAATCTTTAGCAGAAAGACCACAACTGCTAGCTTCAAGTCATGAGTAGGATAATTAACCTCATGAACTTTTAACTATCAAGATGCATAGGCTATAACCTTTCCTCTCCGCATCAACACACATCCCAACCCCGATTCGGAAGCATCTGAATGAACCACCAATTCCTCTCCTCCTTCGGGTAAAGGCAAGACATGAGCTTGAGACAACCTCGCCATTAAATCATCAAAAGTCTTCTCTTGATCTTGACCCCAAACAAACTTCATATCTTTATGGCTCAATGTAGTCATCGGAGAAGCTATCTTAGAGAAGTCTTGGGATGAATCTTCTATAATAGCCCGCCAAACCCAAAAGCTACGAATCTTGGACGGCGTCTTTGGTGACTTCCATTGCTTCACCACCGCCACCTTTGCCGATCCACCATGATCCCCTCGGGATTCACCACATGACCCAGAAACTGAACTTCGTGCAATGATAATGCGCATTGGAGAACTTAGCATATAATTCTCGATTCTCAAGGTCTCCAAAACCTCCCAAATGTGACTGACATGCTCTTTCTCGCTCTTCGAATAAATTAGGATATCATCAATAAAAATGATCATTGATTTATCCAACATTGGCCGACACACTCGATTCATCAAGTCCATAAAAGAAGCTAGCGCGTTGGTTAAACCAAAAGACATTACGATGAACTTGAAATATTCATAACACGTGCTAAAAGCTATTTTAGGAATATCTTGCTCCTTCACATTTAACTGATGGTAATCGGATCGAAGGTCTATCCTCGATAACCAACTAGCACCTTAGAGCTGATCAAACAGATCATCAATTTGCACCAAGGGGTACCGATTCTTCACTGTCAACTTATTCAGCTCATGGTAGTCTATACACATCCTCATACAACCGTCTTTCTACTTCACAAATAAGACTAGAGCACCCCAAAGAGAGATACTCAATCTAATGAATCTCTTGTCAAGTAGCTCTTGCAATTGCCCCATCAACTCCTTCATCTCAGTTTGTTCCAACGGATACGATGCCTTAGCAACAGGTTAGCCACCCGGTATCAAATCAATCTGGAACTTTATCTTGTGTTCCGGTGGCACACCTAGTAAATCTTCGGGAAACACGTCTGGAACTAACACACAACTGGTACATCGGATAGTTGTGGTATTGGAATATCTATATCCTTTACGTAGGCGAAGTAAGCACCACATCTACGTCTCATGCACTTTCCTGCCACCGCTATTGAAATAACTTTCGGGATCGTCGTGCTTAAGTTACCGTGAACCATCACCGAACTCCGTCAGGCACTTTCAACTTAATCATCTTCTTGCGACACACAATGTTTGCCTTGTAGTCCGCCAACCAGTCCATTCCTAGGACTACTTCGAACCCAGCTAAGGCCATCACGAATGGTCTAACAGCAAACTTGTGACCTTCTAATTCTATGTCAGAACCTTCGATCATCTCGGAAATTCTGATAGACTTACCTATGGTAGTTTTTACATCAAAGGTCGTATCTATACTTTTACTACTAACAGGAAGTTTAGCACAGAAAGTAGCAGAAATAAAACTTTTACTAGCACCTAGATCAAATAACACAGAAGCTAGAATTTGGTTTACTAGAAACATACATGACACAACATGGGGTCCATCCTAGCCTCCTCCAGCGTCATCATGAATGCTTTGGCGCTCGCCCTCTTCCCTTCCCCTCTAGCCTTCTTCGCTCCCCAACTTTCAGCCCTCGACTTCTTACAATCCATGCTCATGTGGCCTTCCCTGCCACAGTTAAAACACCTTTTCGGCTTGCACTATCTCACCATATGACCAGGCTTCCCATATTGTAGCACACGTTCAGTCCACACATACAATCGCTGGTGTGCTCCCTTCCACACTTACCACATCTCTTTATCCCAACACCAGATGTGACCACACGTCGGTCATCCACCTACGCGCTCTTGTTGTGTACAAGGGCACCACCCCGTCCAAATCTCATCATGTTTCAATTCTCGTCTCCACCACTTTTCTTATTCACCTCAGCCACCACCACTTCCTGTTCATTATACAGCCTCCCTACCGGATCAATTGCTGACCTAAGCGGCTTGGCCGGGCAGCGATCATATGCCTACAGTATCCGCTGGCCGCCCTTGATGTATCTCTTAATTTTTCGTGACAAAGGCTTCCTTTGATCCGGCACCAGCCGTACCCTCTTGTTGAACTCCGTGGTGTATTGTTGATGTGTCATTATTCCCGCCTCTAGCTGTAGGAACTCTCTCTCCACCTTATCCATTTCTCTTTGAGGACAGAACACCTCAGTCACCAATTTCTTCAGCTCCGCCCACTTCATCCTTCCAATTGCCCGACAACCCTCGGCTTGGACGATATTGTCCCACTAGCACAAAGTCGAGTTCACAAACGAGTGGGCAGGAAACTTCACCTCCTCGTCCTCTCAGCACTCACTAATAGCCAGTATAGTCTCCTTTTCTCTTACCCATATGTGAGCAGCAACAACAGTGTCATTTGATGGGTTTTGTTACAAGTAAAACACTTAATTTAACCATTTAAACTATGAAAACGCAGCATAATAAAAGGGTAACCTATGGTTTATAATCTGAAAATTTTTGCCATATTAAACCACCAACAAAACCCAAGAATGAGGATTGAAATATATATGAAATAGTATGCTATCAAACCATAAAATAACAACCATAGGGTGTTCATAGAAACAACCTTTCTTGAACGAATGTTGTAGATGAAAAGATTGAAGAAGATGATGTTCTTGAGTAGATAGCCTTCAAAGGAGAAGACCTCAAGCTTGTATACCCACAAGACCTTCCAAAAACCAAGCTTGTTAGGGAGCATAACACCAAAAAAGTCTCTTCTTAGCTCCTTAAGAAAACCAAAAATTTCAGCTTGCTCTCTAGTATAATCCGAATTTTCAGCCACTTTTGAGAGAGTTTTTCTTGAGAAAAGTTAGAGAGAGAAGTGTGTAATGAATGAAGAGTGTAAGAGAGGAGAAAAGAGTCCTTGGGCCAAGACAAAAGGGGTCTCCCATACACCCTTTTGGGCGGCCGAAAGTTGCAAGGAAAATGGGTTCCCCCTATTTTAGTTTTTATAAAAAAAGTACACTCATAGCCCTTCATTTTATAAATTTAAAACCTCTTTTAATTTTATAACAATTACACACTTTTATTTGTTATTATTTAACCAACTTAAATAATGAAACAAACAATTTCTCATGAACAAATTATCCACATAATGTTGTTCTTTTGCAAAAGCAACATTTTAGAAAAACCCATTTTCTAAATTGGTGTCGGTATTTATTTGTTTGATCTTATCAACAAATAAATACTAATTGGTGTTTGTATAGCTTGTTATTGGGTATGACCCGACTGGGATCATAACGTCTTGGGCATACGAGGTCCAACACCATTACCATCAAAGGTCAGGGGCTTGAATCTTTGAAATGCCCTATAGTTGCAGCCTTGTGCTACCTCCTATGCAGGCTCTTCTTCCTCTTCCTCATAATGAGAGAGAACCGTCTCAGTTTCCGGTTGCTCCCGTCCTCCCATGGACCTATTCCTCTCCATACTTTCTCCTTCCCGCACAGCCTTTATCATTTTTTTCACCATAGATGGTAAGATCGTCTACATGACCTCATGCACCTCCTCAACAACAGCCTCCTTCACAAAGGCTCTTAAGTTAGAATCTTATCCCCAGCCTTCAAACGAGGGGTCTCTGACTCTTCGTGAACCACCTCCTCAGCTCGAGGTCTTCCTCTTGTGACCCATGGTCCAGCACCACGTCCACCATGACCTCCACCTCGTGAAGCCTTTGACGATCTACCATCGGCCTCCTCTAAACACGCTATAAGATTTAAGCACTCACACAGTCATTCATGGGAATAGCTTAGTTATGTCAAGTATAGTAAGTCCTTAATTACAGTGGCCAGTTATGATTAGCCACTTACTTTACTCTTTAGTATCTAAATCATTATCTAAATCTACTAAAGCACATAGATCATATCACATGCACCTATAATTCTGGTCCTAGCTACTCGCACTGGCATTCCTTCCCTTTCATCCCATTTTAGTTTAAGTTTAGGTTTCTTTTCAAAACTTACCCGTTTCACGTAAACTTGGGCTCTCATACCAACTTGTAAGTCCTCGTTCCTGGGACGCTCATAGTTGGTCAATCATCGAATATAAAACATATATTTACATTAACTTTAATAAAACATTGCAGTGGAAACATTTAAAGAACCATTTCATTTCATTATAATTGCTTTTGCAAAATAATACATCATTGATTGATTACAAAATAAGTCGTTGCATTACATCACAAAAACATTATACAAAATGGATGCCATTCAAAATGAGCCATGTAGCCCTCGTGCCATCCTAAGCAACCATTACCTGCCAACTGGAAGCAAATAAAAGTCAGTGTGGCTGAGCGAGTTCTAGATTTAAAATAAAATAGCATTTACTTTTATTTAAACCATTCTTTACATTCTTACACGATCAAGTATCATACGTACACATAGATAATATCATTATTATCTTCATCATTCGTTCGTCACTTCTGATGACATGTACAGTACCCCGAATGTTATGCGCGAAGCTGGTTACTGGGCCTGAGGTCTATTAATGACCTCGAACATTATGCCCGAAGCTGACTCTAGTACCTGGGGCAAGTACACTCATCACTATCATTTCTCTTTCATTCCGTACCAATGCCATATGCTATACCCCGAACATTATGCACAAAGCTGGTTACTAGGCCTAAGGTCTTTGAAAGACCTCAAACATTGTCCACAAAGCTGATTCTAGTACCTGGGGCAAGCGGCAAGGAACCCATACGTATGGTCAATCACAACGATTAGACCCCAGTGTGCATTTTTCCGCGGTAGTTTACCCGCACACAGTTGAGCTAACACCCTTCATTAGGTGTGGACCTCCATACTTTCCTTGCAAGACTTTGTTACTTATCTTTCATTCATTAATGCATGCATTCTTTCATTATGTTCCTCTTTTCATTATCTTCCACTTTAGTTACATAATACTTTCCATTTCATTCATAAACATTCAACGTAAAGCCACGGAATAATAATTGTACATAACAACGAACATAAACATGAACATACAAAACATAACCATACAAGGCACCATCATACATGTCATAACAATCATCATACATATAAAATGTACCTCATTCATCAATAAAAGTAAACTTTCTTCACCCCCGGGAACATCTCAAGTCAAAGCCTATGTTTCACTTTTTCCCCAAAAATCATAAAATAAATCTAAGTCCTAGGCACATGGGCACTATGGAAGTGTGAGGCCCTTCTGGAGCATCGGGAACACTTAGGCGCATAGGGAACTTTCAGGCGCATGGGCACTATTGGGGCGCATGGCCAACACTTGGGCGTTGTGGCACATTTCTAGGCGCATGGGCACTATATAGGCGCATGAGTGCCCGGGCGCATTGGCTTTCTAGGCTTCTTGACACTTAGCCAAATTTAGCCTATTCCTAGGCGCATGGGAACTACTTAGGCGCATTAACTTTGGGCGAATGCGGACACTTAGGTAGTGTTGCACCCTAAAAGAATCGCACATGCCAATTCAATAGGTGATTTGATGATTGCTTTGCTGGAATCCCACAAGTCCAAGAAGAAATGAGGATGAAGATCCTGCTCAAGAAAAACCATGTATTGTCTTCCGCATTTGTCAATGCGGAAGACATAAAACAAATAAGGACAAGTATTTGTTCTTCCGTATTGACAAATGCGGAAGACCAAGTATTAATGTGGACAAGACTTTGCTCATCCCCATTTGACAAATGCGGATGACCGAACAAATGTGTAGAAGTATTTGTTCATCCACATTAACCAATGTGGATGACCAACATACTAATGCGGATGATCAAGTGAAGAAATGTTGATTGAGTCAACTCATCCGCATTTGCCAATGCGGATGAACAAGCAAAGATGCGGATCAAGACTTAGACTTGTTCTGATGTAATAGGTCAGGGGTAGTTTAGTCATTTTGTAAAAGGCATCTTGTTTGCATATAAATAGAATAGATAACCTTGTATATGAGGTGAAGGCTGATAGACATAGAGAATTTTTGTTGTCATTTATTCTCTGTAACAAATCAACTTTCATATATACAATACAAAAGCATTTATGAGTATAATTCTTGCATTGAATATTCTTTGATTGTTTGTTTCTGCCATTCAATCATGGACTTGATTACCATATTCGATTCACAGTAAGAATCTCAATCTTACTTACCCAGTCAATTGGTATTAGAGCTTTGGCTCTCGGTTCTCTTTCAAATCTGCGCAAGAACTGAATAGAATTCGATTGATCCGGTAATCGAGTTGCTAGTAGAGTATATCATCATCTTTACTTAGTAAATAGCAGAAAATACTCTTGTCAAAACATTCTCACCAACATATTCCGAACAGCAAGAAATTCACTACAATCACAAATCTGATTCGGAAATCTGTTTGAACTACTTGGACAAGTTGGACTGATCAATTTTAAAAAATCATCTAAATCTATATTTATACAAGTGAAGCACTTTGTTAAAATGGATTCTAACAGTTACTCAGAACTTGGTCATACACCTAAACCTCCTATGCTTAAACACAAATCTGAATTTAAACAATGGAAAATCACATTTAGCAATTACATCACAGCTGTAGATCCTGATTTCTGGATCTCAATATGCAAGGGGCCACACATCCATGTCACTCTGTGTGCAGATCAAGCTGCAATTTACAAAACTAGAAGAATACCCATTGAAGATCTAACTATTGATGGTAAAGCGTAAAAGAAAATCAAGATTGACCTCAAAGCTTACTCCATTCTAACTCAAACACTCAAGATGGATGTGCTGAAAAGATTGGAGAAGTATGGTACTGCAGAAGTTGTGTGGGATGCATTGAAAATTATGTGTGAAGGAAGCAGTGAGGTAGCAGAAATTAACAAGGATAAGCTTGTTAATCAGTATGAAACATTCCACCACACCAAGGGAGCGTCCATATCCAAACAACTGTCACACCAGGGAGCGTCCATATCCAAACAACTGTCAAGATTTGTACAGTTGGTAAATGACTTGGAAATCATGAGAGTCACTTACAAGATCAAAGAATTAAACAAGAAAATGCTTCACAACCTCCCTGAAAGCTGGAAATAGAATGTAACAACGCTGAAAAATACTCTTGATCTTGAGAGTAATACTTTGGATATCATGATAGCCATAATAGAAGCATTAGAACTTGATGAAAGAAGCAGAAATCTTGGTGGACCAAGAGTGATTGAGGCTTACAAATTTCCATCAGAATCTCATTCTGTGGAAAATGCCTTCATCACTAAGGAGGATGATTTCATCTCATCAAGAGATCAACTAAACGACATTGGGTTCATTGCAACTCCACCAATCAATCAGCCATCAACATCATCTCCAACATCCAGAGTCACTGCTGCTCCTCAAACCACTCGTGAAGACACAAGATCAGAAGAACAAAAGGCAACTTACAATGCCTTTGTTGCAAGCTTTGAAGCATACTTAGGAGGAAGACTCACTTCTGCTCATCTAATTCGGAAGATCTAGAGGAAATGGATCCTGATGATGTGGAAAAAATGGATCTACAATTGCAAATGTCCATGATTGCTATGAGAGCCAAGAAATTCTTTAGAAAAGGCAGAAAGCTGAGCCTAATTGAAAATACAAAACTTGGATATGATATATCCAAGGTGAAATGCTTTAACTGTCGCATGGCTGGCCACTTCTCTAGAGAATGCAATGTCCCCAAGAGAAACAACTATCAAAGGAACTCTCAAGGCTAGTCATTCTCACAGCCTAACTCAAGCTTTCACTCCAACAACCAATAGTAGGAGTATCATCATTCTCATCAACACCATTCATATCAAAATCCAACCCAACTGACAAATCTAGCTCATGGAAGCAGTCAGTCTTCTGCCAGTGCTCTCATGATAAAGCAAAATGGGGTATGTGACTGGCGTGTGCATGCAGAGGAAGTCAAGCCTCAATTTCAAAATCATGCTCTTATGGCTCACATCAATGATGGTCCATCTCCAATGCCTACTGAGGAAAAATCTAACCTTTGTAGTGAAAAATTTAATAATGAATTGCAAGGTTATAGGGTGCATAACCATAAACTGGCAGATAAAATTAAGGAAGAAAAGGTAAAGTCAAAGATGATGAAGAGAGAAATAAAAGGCTTTGGAATCAAAATCAAATCTCTTATCTCTGACATAGAAAAACTGCATGATGAAAAGTACACCCTTGCAGCTAAGAATGAGCTCCTTACTGAAAAGTTAGCTCAATCTAAGGCTGAACATTCACTGACTGAAGTGAAACTTGAAAAGTTTCAAACGTCTTCAGTCAAGCTGCAAGAGATGCTTCATTCTCAAAAGGATCCAAAGGACATGTTGGGAATTGGGTATAATTCATGTCCTCCACCATACAATGACAACTACACTGTCATGCCAAAATCTATCTCACTCACTGAAGAAATTGAAACTAAAACTATAGAACCAAAATCTGTAGTAAAACAAGTGACCAATCCTCAAAACAAACTTGATGTTTATATTGAAACCAATGAGGATAAAATCAAGTTAGGTCATCCAATCAACATCAAAGAGTGTTCAGACAAGACAGTGAGTGTCATGAAACCCTCAAGCCCTGTAAAGCAATTGTCCCTTTTATAAAATTCACACCCTCTATTTTACAAGGTAAAATGAAATATGTGTAGTCAGTGAAACCCACTGCTGAGAGCAGTTCTGATAATGAGATCATATCTCCAAAAAATTCAAGCAAATCAAAAAAGGTTTCACTGCAAAAGAAACAAGCAAGATCATTGAGTTCAACACATAAAACATTATCACACCCTTAATCTTCATGATTTAGGTAGGGAGTTGGGTTTGATATCTGCAACAAGGAACATGTTGACCAATTTGAGAAAGAGGTGAGAAATGGGTTGAAGAAACAGAAACAACCCAGAAAATCAAACAAAAGTAGTGTTGTGAAGCAAGCTACAAAAAGGGTTGATTCTGATTCATCCCCTAAAGAAAAGAAAGTGACTCAGCAAAAGAAAATATCAGCTGAGTCACACAAGGAAAATCTGATTCAAGAAACAAACAAATGTATTGTGACATTTGTGAAATGTTCAATCACAACACAGATGATGCTTTTTTAATCAATATTGCTCTATCTATTATATGAACAATCACTCCACCAGAAACTGCTATTTCAACAAGTATTGTTCAATCTGTGACATGAACAATCACAATACATCTAATTGTTACTTCAATCAGAAGGGTTTGAGAATTCCCTAACACAAGCCCATCTCAAAAACATCCACCGTGACACATTTTGTTAGACCTCATTTTCACAATACTCAATCTAGGACATCTAGATCAACAAATGACATGAATAATTTGAAGGAATTGTAGAAGAGTCAAAGAAAACATCTCACAATGAAACAAAAAATTGACCTTCCAAAACAAAAACCTACGTTTGATAATGAAAAACGGTCTAAAATTGTATAAAGAAACAGAGACCAACGATTTCATTACTCATCTGAATCTTCAGTAGATGTTGATAAGATGACTCAACCCAGTCATTACCAAAAATCTCCCAGGACACCTCGATCTAAACCACACTTTAGAGGGAAATACCAAGAAATCATCATCATGAATAGGAACAGGAAACCCAAGACCATCATGGCTTGGGTTCCTTGTTCTAATTAGTTCTTTTTGCTTGCAGGTTCATCCACATAGGTCCAATAGCTTATCGTACGTGGATAGTGGATGCTCCCGACACCTGACTGGAGATCGTTCTATCCTTCATGACTTCTACCATGTACAAGGAACTACTATAGCATTTGGTAGAGATTCACACGGTGGTAGAATTATAGGTGAAGGATCTATGACAAACGGGATGCTGAGCTTTGATAGAGTGAACTACTGTGAAAAGTTGAATCTTAATCGGTACCAGATGGCTGTACAGGAACAAGACTGATGATAAAGGGATCGTCATCAAAAACAAAGCAAGACTAGTGGCACATGGATACACTCAAGAAGAAGGGATCGACTATGATGAAGTGTTTACATCTGTTGCCAGACTAGAAGCACTCAGAATCATTCTAGCATATTTTGCATCCATGAAATTTACTATTTATCAAATGGATGTAAAGTGTGCCTTCCTGTATGGAAAGATTGCACAGGAGGTCTATGTGAGTCAACCATGTGGCTTTGAAGATCCAATTTCCCACATAGAGTTTACAGGCTTGACAAAGCTCTGTATGGTCTTCATCAAGCACCAAGAAAATGGTATGAGACTCTATCATCCTTTTTTCTTGAACATGGATATGAAAGAGGAAAGATTGATCAGACTCTCTTTAGAAGAATAAGAGGAAAAGATATACTGTTAGTCCAGATCTAGGTAGATGACATTATATTTGGCTCTACAAACAAGCAACTCTGCAAAGAATTTGAAGACCTTATGCACTCAAAATTTCAAAAGAGTGCTATGGGGGAACTCACCTTCTTTCTAGGTGTGGAAGTCCAACAGACAGCAGATGGAATCTTCATCAAACAATCAAAATATATGGAAACCATGTTGACGAAATTCTAGTGTGCTGACTGTCAATCTATCAGAACTCCTGTGGATACTAAAGTAAAGATTGGGCCTGATCCTGAAGGAAAACTAGTGGGTCAAACTCACTATCAATCAATGATCGGTTCACTTATGTATCTAACAGCCAGTAGGCCTGACAGTATGTTTGGTGTTTGTGTGTGTGCTAGATATCAAGCTGATCCAAAACAATCACATGTGAATGCAGTGAAGAGGATATTCAGATCTCTGAAGGGCAAACCAACTCTTGGGTTATGGTATCCAAAGGTAGGAGAATTTAATCTCTATGCCTTCACAGACAGTGATTATGGAGGATGTAATATCAATAGAAAATCCACCTCTAGCGGTTGTCAATTTCTTGGTCCCACACTAGTATCTTGGCAATGCAAGAAGTAGACAAATGTATCTGTGTCCACAGCAGAAGCTGAGTATATTGCACATGCCAATTTACATTGACAACACAGTAGCTGTTTTCATAACTAATAATCCAGTTCATCACTCAAAAACAAAACATACTGAAATTAGATATCACTTTTTGAGAGATTGTGTTGAAAAGGGATTAATCAAACTCATACAAGTACTAAATGAAAATCAATTAGTTGATTTATTTACCAAGGCATTTGAACCCAGTAGGTTTGAATTTCTGTTTCAGTCAATTGGCATGACTAACCTTGAGTAAAACCATGAAAAACATCAAAAAAACATTAAGAACAACAGAAAACCACAAAAAGAAATCAATTTTGATGAAGAAAAGAATCTTAGGGAAATGATATAATTACAGTCATTATATCATTCACTATGCTTAATTTCAATAAATTGCAAGACTGTCATGACTTACTAGATATGTTGGTAGGCTCAACTTGGAAGAGAAGATACATGCAGTGATGAATTAAAATCTTTTTTAATAGTGAAACACTCATCACAAAGTACATGTATGCATTGGCTTATCTGAGTGCATGTGTGTGTATTAACCTAAACACACCAGGTAATGATACTTTATGAATATCTTTCACCTACATCAGTTTCATCTTTATTTTGCTGAGCAAAGACCTAATGAAACATGCACATCGTGCAGATGTCCTCATCCAAAAGATTCCCATTGAGGAACACATCCAATTAGATGAATCTACAAAAGCAATACATTCCAAGTGAATGAACAAAAGAATCCCATCATGGATCACCTTCCAAGAGAAGTGAAAAGAATCCTAATAAGGATCATCATAAAAAGGATGAAAGCAAAAGAATCCTAATGAGGATCAGTGAAAATGAGTTCTCATAACTTAAGTGACCTGGTAAGACAAGTTATGAAAAAGTTCTACCATGCATTGTATAAGGATGGTTGATCATTCCATGCTTGTGTGTGTGAGGTACACATTGAATAATTAAAGCAACCAAAAACATGATAAAAATCATTTGCATCAAAATATCAACCTGATATGAATTTAAGAGGACAAATATACCTTCAATCATCAAGTTCATAAACATGTCTATTTAATCATAAAGGATGCACTTGTGTAATGTAAGACTGATATGATCCCAACAAAAGATATAATTCTTTTCATTATTAATAATCATAATAAAATTCAAAAAGGTTTTAAATCCTTAAAGTTTCTATCCACATGTGGATATAAACTTTAGGGGGAGTAATTAAAATTTTTTGAGTAAGTCCATATTTTTGTTTACTAGCTTAACTTACTTTCAAAACAAAACATACAAAATTTTGGTGTTTGCTAAATCAATATTTCAGATTCAATGAGCTTGGATCTTAGGATTCATCATGTTCAGATCAAGAAATCAAAATTAAGATGGGTGGACATGTGTGAATCATAGAACAAAGAGATGGATAATAATAATGTTATGATTTCATTGATGTTGATAAACAAGTTTTAATGAGAATCATAGATGGCTGGTGAAATCAAACCCACCCAAAGGAGAGGATTTCTCCTTGGGTGGTGATTCACACCATGAGAAACACACACACAAAAGCCACACATGCAAAAATGCACTAGTGGGTCTATTTATACTAATATTACAACGTGACCTAATTTTGACTTTTTAATTGTCTTGATGTTGACTTTGTCATGTTGAATTGTCTTGTTTTATTGTAATCTACTTGGTCTCTGAACTTGCATAATGAGATCTTCAGTTGGATGTAATTATGATTTGGTAAGCTTCAGTTTATTCAATTGTTGAACCCAACAGTGTTGCTGCAAAAAGTTATACCATTGTATCTCAGCTTATGCAGATTCTTGGAAGAATGAAAAGTCCAAGATCAGTCAAAATTAGGAAACTTGTATCACTTGTGACATACAAGTCAATCCAAGGAATTATTGACAATTTTGACAGTCAACTTCATATGAAAAATCAATCGAGGACAGTACTTCATAATATGAAAAAACCAATTCAAACACATTAACTTTGATTAAGTTCAAAGCTAATGCAGGTAAGTGCATTGGTTAATGCGGGTAAAGGTAACCCATGCATATAACCAATGCGAGTATCTCTTTAGTTCAAAGTGAAGAAGTAAATGTGGATCTTATTCTACCGCATTGCTATAGTGAGCAAGTACTGACTAAATTTGCTTAGCCACATTTGTTACAGTAGACAAATGTTGATGAACTTCGTTCGTTGGCATTTTCTACTGTGAGCAAAGCTCAACAAGTTTTGTGAACTGCATTTGCTACGGTAGACAAATGCAGATGAACATCCTTTTCGCACTTTGCTACAGTGCTATGTTGACGAAGTGTTGTCAACCGCATTTGGTGCCATTACACAAATGCTAATTGACTTTGTTCTTTCACATTTGTCACAGTGCACAAATGCGGATAGTATGAAACTTAAGTAATAACACTACCGCATTTGCTAAAGTGTGTTAATGCAAATGATTAAAATCACAACTTATATCTTCGCATTTGCTATAGTGCTCAAATGCTGATGAACTTTGTACTTCCGCATTTGTCACAGTACACAAATGCGGATGTCAAAGTGTATAGTGTGTAAATGTGGACATCATAAAATCACAAGTTCAACACTTCCGCATATACAACAGTGAATAAATGCGGGTAGTCAAAGTCCAAATTTTTGTCTTCTGCATTTGCTACAATTAACAAATGCGGATGACCAAAAGACTTCAAAATTTGCACTTCCGCGTTTCCTATAATGGTGACCGTATTTGCTCTTAAACTTGTAAAATCTTGTAAAAGACATTATTTGACTATTTAAAGGAATTTAAACGGGTCATTTAATACTTTTCAAATTTGACAGACTTCATAGTGAGACGAGTGCAAATACACAGTACACCCACTTCGATCATCTTCATGATAAACAACCAAAGATTTTTGTGTGATTCTATTTAACCTGTTCTTGTTATCGATTCTAAAACTACAGTTGCATCGAAAACAAGGTGAAATTTCCAAAAAAATTCATCAATACCCATCTTTCGAACTGTTAAACCTAAATCAAACAAAGAACCAAATGATAATGAAGGACACAAAAATTCGATATTTAGATGTAATATAATACACCTTTTTGACTTCAATGAACAAGCAAACTAATAGAAATTTTACTCATCATAAAAACCTTTACAGTCATGTTTGGTGCAAGAACAGAGCATGATGAAAAATGAAAATGTGTAAGAAATCAAGGAAATAACATAGAAATTGTGATTGTTGAACAACAAATTCACCATTTGACGTGACAACAATGATACAGTAATGTCAAAAGTTCATGTTTGACCATTTAATGTCAAACTAATAAACGATACACATGAGTTCTCATTAAAACTGACACACATGTATTTTATGTAGATTATATGGCAAATCCTTCATTGAGCAAGCTCCATAATGTCGATGGTTATTTAAACCCTCATGTGCCAGAAGCTGAGGGACTCAGAGATATTATCAGATTCTTCTCAACAACAAGGGTAGCATATTTTGTCGCTGTTAGACCCACCATCTATGAGAACCTCATTAGGTCATTCTAGAATTCAGCTAAGGTAATTGAAGCAGATGGTGTTAGAGCTGTAGCTGGAAGAATTGACAATGATCACACTCTGAGCATCTCTGAAGATTATGTTAGAAGATGTTGGCATTTTGGTGATGATGCTAATGCACCTGTAGAGCTGGATGATGATGAAATAACCACATTCTTTGTTGAGATTGGTTATGAAGGAGGATTTGAAGCTAAACAAATTGTTAAAGGATTGGTTGATCTGCCTTGGAGATTTCTAATCCACATGTTTCAGCACCGGTTATCCAAGAGAAAAACAGGATGGAATGATATTCCAATCACCACTTCCTCAGCAATCTGTGCTCTCTGCCTAAACAGGCCATTCAATATGTCTGCCTATGTTTTTAATAGCCTGACTTCAAACATACAAGAGGGGAGAAGATACAAGTTCTTGATGTATCCAAGATTCATTCGGTGCCTGATAAATGAAGCATTTCTGGATATTGCTACTGAGTGACTATTGCTTGATATTCCTCATTATGATGCAAGATCATACAAGTACATTAAGAAGAGGGTTCCCAGAAACTTTACAGTGGAGCTCACTCACCTCTTCTTCCTTGGATGATTCAACATATAAATCAAGAAGATCAAGGACAAGAACAGGCAGCTCATGAGCAAGCTACACAACCATCACCACCACTATCACCACAACCAACACCACAACCAACACCACAACCAACACCATAACCAACACCACAACCAACACCACAACCAACACCAAAACTAAAACCACAACCAACACCACAACCAACACCACAACTAACACCACAACCAACACCACAAACAACCCCACAACCATCACCAATATCACCATCTCATCAATCACCAATATCACCACCTCATGAATCACCAATTATCACCACCTCATCACTCACCAACATCACCACACCAACCATTGCCCACCCATGATAACCTAACTGAATTTCAAGACTCAACTAGCACTTCTAAAGCATCCAAATAATCTTCAGATGAGGAGGATCAATGTGCTTAAATGCCTGTAAAGAGAGCAACTTCTGAGACTACTCCTTAGAGAGCTTTGCTGAATCTAATATAAACAAGCATGATGAAAAGGATGAGTTGATGTCTGAGCTCCTACAAAAGGTGGAAATAATGGAAAGAATACTAAATAGGAGAGCTGGTATCATTGATGACAAGATTCTAGAGCTTGATGAAAACGAGCATGAATTGAAAGAACTAAAAGAAAAATTTGAAGCTGAAAAGAAAGAGATTGACTACTTGAAAGTTCCCCTGAACCATTCTAGAGAAGAAATGAGTGGCCATGTTGACACTCTTGCCATTTAAACTATAGCTATGGAAGAGCAAGAGAACATTATTAAAGAACAAGCTGAAATCATCTCCAATCTCCAAAGTCAAGTTGAAAGTCAAAATAAAAGGATCTCTGAACTTGAAATGCTAATTGAAATTCAAAGAACTATTGTGACTGAAGAAAATAAAAATGAAAAAGAAAAAGTTATTAATGATGAGAACCAGTCTTTCTCAGAGAATTATGAACAAAGAGAAGATGCAAGCCAAACAAAACAATGAGGAACAAAGCTTAGAAATTTTGATTTACTCTAGGAAATCACATGCTACTCATACTGAGAAAGCAGAATTGAAGAACTAATTAGTGCTCTAGATAGCTTTATCTCTGAAGAATTCAGTGTAGATGATGAATTTTAGGAGTTTGTGAATAATCAGAGGACTGACACTGAACCTATTGTAATCATCCCTCAATCTTCAGTTCCTTTAGAGAAAGAATGAAGTATGCAGATTGTACCTGCTGTGGCACCATCTGAGGAACAAAAAGAAATGATAAGAGAATTGTGTAAAAATAAAAGGAAAAGAATGAAAAAGAAATAGAAAAGGAGGAAATAGAAATTGATCAGCAAGAACAAACCAAGGCTGAAAATTTCTTGAAGAGATGGAAAAGGCTGAAACTTCAAGTCCATAACTTCAAACATACTCCAGAAGAGGAAATATCTAGCTGAAAAGGCTAAGGGAAAAAGGCCAATGGTTTAAAAAGAGAGTGTTAAGAAAAATAAGAAAGATGATCCCAGAAGCTTGGCAGCTATAGCTGAATTCCTTGAAGAACATGAGAAGCTGAAGCTCAATTAAAGAAACAAGTTGTTACTGTTGATCTGGAAGAAGAAGAGATAGTTGGAGGTTATGATGCTGAAAAGGATGTTCATATAAATAGTCCTACAAAAACAAAACCAACAGAGGAAATGGTATTAAAGGCTCGAACTGATGACATGATGATAAAAGCAATGTTTTTGATCAATCATGGGTATGATTCAGATGAAGTCTTTGGCATGACATATGAAGGAACGAAGGAAGAAGAAGAAAATGTGAATAAGCTATTGGATCCAAACTTCGAAACTGAGTATGAAAAATCATTCACTAGAAAGGTTCATGTGCCAAAATTCACTGGTATGAAGAAATCAACCTCAACTGAGTTTAAAAGATCATTTTCCATAAAGGTTCCTCTGCCTAAACTATCATCCATGAAGAAATCAACCCCAGCTCCTGAACCACTATTTCCTGATCCTTATAGCATGTTAGATAAGGAAATGAAGGATTAGATTTCAAGCCAAGGATTCATAAGAAGGAAGATTAGGAATATGAAAACAAACTCATTAAGGGCTACTATTCTCTAAATGATTAATGAAAAGAAAGATAGGCTCAAAAGGTTAGAAGAAGAAATCCTAAAAAAGAAGCCAAGATCTAGAGTAACTGCTTAAGACATGCTGCTAAACCAGAAAGATCAAGAATTGTTGGCTCCTGTAGTTCATAAATACACTGAATGGTTTGTAGAACCCTCTCAGTTAAAACTACAAGAAAGATTAACCACTGCTAAGTTAATTAGAGTGTGCCTACTCCAAAAGGCAAAGTTGATCAGAAAATAATTGTATGGAAGCATGTGGAACATGTTTATGGTGAAAAGGATCTCTGGGCTGGTCCAATTCTTTACAGAGTACTCAGCTCTTGTAAATGCACTGGAAATCCATGACTTAAAAGAACTACCTCAACTGGACCTTATCATGACCTCTGGGTTGTCTGAAAGAACAATTTGGAGGAACTGATGAGGCCTTGGCAAATAATAGAGAGATCTTTGCCCAGCAATATGAGACATTCTCTCATAGAAAGGGTGAGTCACTGACTCAACAGTTTGAGCGATTTTCCTCTTTGATATCTGAGCTGAAAATGGTTAAACATGAATATGCAAATCTGGACAATCTATCTCTCACCTAACTTCATGGGAAACTGTTAACATTTGAAAGAGAGATAGAACAAAAAAGGAAAGTGGCCTCATCTGGGAAGCTCACTGATGATTTTGTACCAGGGATTACTGCTTTGGTTGGTCATGAGTCAGAATATACTACATCAGAAAGTTCTTATGATGAGCATATAGATTTCTCTTCAAACAATGGAGATCCTGCTCTTGTTGGTGTTGATAGTAATTTAGGGTGTAGTAGTGATAATTTGTGTTTTTTGATGGATGATTTGAAAGGAATTACTGATGATGATCTAGAAGAGATGGATATTTTAAGCCAAGTGGCATTAATCAATATTAGATCTAGAGGTGTACAAACCGGTTCGGGTCCCAAACCGAAACCGGTTTGGTCAAAGTTGGTCAAAACCGGTTTGGCCCCAAACTGGCTCGGGTTCAAACCGGTTTCAAAACCGTAAAAACCAAACCTATCAAACCGGTTTGGCCGGTTTGGAACCGGTTCGGGCCCAAACCGATTCGGCCCAAACTGGTTTTTTTTTTTTTTTTTTGTTTGTTATATTCAAACGAAATTTTAAACTTTTAATTAAAACATAAATATTTATAACATTTTTATATAATTTATATAATTAAAAGAATTTATATAATTTAAACAATTTATAACATTTATAAACATTTAAAACATTTAAACAATTTAAACATTTAAACGATTTAAACAATTTAAACATTTAAACGATTTAAACAATAAACAATTATAACATTTATAAACATATATATATATATACTATTTATTAACATTTATAAACAATTTAAGCATTTTAACAATTAATAACATTTACAAACAATTTATATCATTTATAAACAATTTAAACATTTTAATAATTCGTAACATTTAAATAATTTAAACATTTAAAACTAAACATTTAACATAGTCGTTTCTTCGTTCGTATTATACATGTACGTTTATTCCTCGCCACCAGAACCGGAACTGTTACGAAGGTAGTCATCATATGCCGCTTCATCATCAGTCATTCCTGGTGTCAATCCGCTCTCTACCTCGTCCTCGTATAATTCTGCTTCGTATTCCAGTTCCCCTTCAAGCAATCGTTTGTCATTTACTCTTTCCGCGGCATCCAAATAATCTTTCAAGCAAATTGACATTTCAACTGCTCGTGGAGTGAGTCGAGTTCGTCTTATTGATATAACCCTGCCACTAACAGAAAAAGCAGATTCCGAAGCTACCGTAGAAGCTTGGACGGTTAGTAAATCTCGGGCCATGGTGGATAGGATGGGAAAGTGATCTTCCTTACCTTTCCACCAAGCCAACAAGTCAAAAATTTTAAATTCATGTGGAGTCATGGTCGATAAAAAGTTTGTAAGACCATACCTCCCGAGTTCACTACTCGGAGTGTTACCACGTTGACGTTTATTACATTCATCCCTTAAAGTATTATATAAATCAAACATTGGATCATTCGAACATTCGGCATTTGCCACATGCCTTAAAGCATCATGGATTTGTGATGTTTCCCCGTATTTTAATAAATAAACATCATACATTTGTTGTAATTGTTTGTTGAAAGTCGCTTTTAAAGTTTTACTATACATTGGTTTACCAACTTCTAAATCCAAATTAAAAGTAATTTTATCAAGTAAAGTTTCAACCCCCGACAAATTTAAACAAGGGTTTAAAGCAGCGGCACATGTAATAACGGGAGGCATTTCTTCAAAATATTTTTTAAGTTTTTCTTTCATTGGGGGTATCATATCGGAATAAGGTCTACCCCTACATGACAATTCATTTAATTTTGAAGTAATTAAATAAATTTGGTGTAGTACCAACGGACTCGTTGGGTAATAAACTCCAGAAAGATATATAGTTGCATTTTTAAAAACTTGAAGCATTTTTGTTGCTTCTTCGATGATGGCCCAACCCGATGGATGGTAAGAATTTGCCTTTCCCCGACTTACCAAACTATTATGAAAGGCTATTTAACTTTCTTTTTGTTCAATAGCCTTTTCAAACATGTCACATGTGGAATTCCATCGTGTTGGTACGTCCCAATTCGGACCTAAACATTTAGTATTTGCGTCTTTACAAAACTTGTGATATTTAGTATATCTTTGGTTGTTACTAAAAATATCACGTAACATTCTTTTAAAACAATCTTTAATTGTTTCAATCGTTTTTAAACCGTCTTGCACGGCTAAGTTTATGATGTGCGTAACACATCGACTATGAAAAAACACACCCTCACATATTGGTTTATATTTTAATTTCAAATGATCTATCCCAAGAGTGTTGTTTGAAGCATTATCAAAACATATAGAAAATATTTTGTTATCTAATTTATACGTCTGAATAACTTTATCAATAAGATAAAAAATGTTTTGGCCGGTGTGAGGATAATCAAACAATTCAAACGCAATCGTACGTTTCATCATTTGCCACGAATCGGGTTCAACCCAATGGGCGGTGACACAAATGTACGAGTCCGGTGAACCGTGAGGTGTCGACCAAACATCACTAGTTAAGTTAACACCGGTTTGTAAATATTCAAAATAAGATATTAATTCATTTTTAGCTTTTTTCCACATTTTTAAACAATCCATTCGAAGAGTAGCACGACTTACATTGGTGTAACGCGGTTGGAGAGTTCGTTGAATGAGTCGAGTCAAACGTTCGTTGTCGAAATGTTTGAATGGCAAACTTTCTTGAATTACAAATTGCGCCATTTGCTCCCGAACCGCATCAACGTTATAAGCCCAAATATTTCCTTCGTTTGTCATCGAAGCTTGACCTTGAGAAGGTTCACCTTTTAACGCTTTACAATATTTATTTGCAATATGGTTTTTCAACGTTGTGTTTGCATCTTTTTTGAAAAACTTATGACAAAACATGCAACGAGCCTTGTTTGGACCGCTAGCCATTTGACATAAATCATAATTGGACCATACTTCGGGGTCCTATTCGTAGGAAGGATTGCTATCACCACGTTGCTTGAAGACGCTTCACAACCAACGGATGATTGAGCACTTGTTGAAGCCATTTCAGAGATTTTTGTGAGAGCGTTTTTGAGAGCGTTTTAAACGAAAGTATTTGTGGAGAGCGTTTTTGAGATTTTTGAGAGTAGAGAGTGTTATAAGTTGTTGTGATTCAACCAAAACATCAAATACATATATATAGTAACCTAGTGGGGGTATAATGGTAAAAAAACATCAAAAAAAGGGTCAAAAATTCCAAAAAACGGCTATATAGCCGTTGGGTAACGGTAACCGGTTTGGAAACCGGTTCGGAAACCGGTTCGGTTTGAAACCGGTTTGGAAATAGGAGGTGTTAAACCGGTCAAGAACCGGCGGTTCGGGCCCGGTTTGAAACCGGTTTGGGCCTCAAACTGGTTCCGGTTTTTTTGGCCGAACCGGTTCCCGAACCGTTTTTTTGGCCACCTCTAATTTGATCTCACAAATTTTACAAAAGGACAGGTAGAAAATTTCCTAGTCTCTCTGGAAAAACCAAAGTTGGTTTTGAAAAGAGTAAGTTGAGGTGTCACAAGTGCCATAGACTTGGAAATTTTGCAAGAGAGTGGAGATCATCTGGATCTGACTCTTCTGCACCCTTTGTGACCTTCCCATGCAATAGCTCACAAAACAAAGGGCAACATTCTACTAGTTCTGGTCATATTCACAAATTCAATCATCTCCTGCATATTTTGTCCCTCAAGGTCCAATGCCATATCCGTATCCTTGTTTTTACATACCTCAATCCAGTCAGGTTCCAGTACCCATAGCTCAACAACCACATGCCCTACCTGAGCCTCAATCATCTCAATCAAATCAACAATCTCAATCTCAATCACATCAAAGCTTTTTCACACCAGGAGTTGTTGACTGGAGTAGCTTACCAGATGATCTTTCTGGTTATCCTAAACAATTGTTTTCTGGTGCTGGTCAACATGGTAGTGAAAATCCTTTTGGAAATCTTGCTCTTATGGCCCTGGAGTCTACTGATGGTTCATGCTCAAATGCTTCATCATCATAGGTACCACAGGTATCTTCAAAGGCTAAGGGCAAGTTGTGTTCTGAGTCATGCATAGCTGCTTTTGTCACAATTAGAGAAGCAAATGTAGCTTTAATTAATCAAAATCTTGACCTAGAGAAAGTGATTTCCAAAAGAAAAGCTGAGTTTGAGTCTGTCTTAAATGAAAAAGATGATGAGATTTACAAATTAAAATGTCAAATCACTAATGACAAGGCAAAGGTAGAGGTCATTTTAGAGAATCATAAGAATCTCAAAGAAACACTTGTAGCTACTCAAGTAGAGTGTGAACGCTGGGTAACATCCTGCAAGGGGTTTGAAATGCTTCTCAGCAAGCAAACAACTTCAAATGTGAAGTTTGGGATTGGGTATAATCACACTGTACCTCCTACAGATTTTACTCCCAAGATAGAAGTAAAATATGAAGGTGAAAGCGATTCCCAAACCACATCATCATGTGTCTCATCCTCAAGTGATAATCCAAAATCAGAGGATGAAGTCAGTATTAGTACCTCAACTAATCACTCTACTAATGGTCTCACTGCTGATAAACACATGATCAACAAAAAACTGAGCACTTTAGGTGTTGTCTCACAAAGTATTCAAAGTATTGAAGGGCGAGTAACAACACCTAAAGAGCATTTCAAACTAAATGAAAACAAACATGGTTTGACAACTGCTGAAGAGTCTATCAGGAAATCCAAAAGTACTGATAGAAAAATTTTGAAGAACAAATGTTCAGTTGTTACAAATCCTTTAGTACTTAACATAAGTACTGAGAGGAAGAAAGTACTGAAGAACACACCTTCAGTAGTTTCATCTTCTTTAGCAGTTGAACAACAAAAGATGAAGAAAAAGCCATGTGTAATATGTGGTCTATTCAATCATCTCACTAATGAATGTTGGTACAAAAAGGGTTCCAAGTTCAACAAAGATAAAATCATTAAAAAGAAAATTAATAAAATGAAAGATGAATTTGAAACCAAGTTTGTACCACAAACATCTCAAACTGATAACCCAAAGTTCTTACAAAAATCTAAAAAGAAGGAAGAGGTTTATCATAAAACACCTCAAAGTATTCCTCATGGAATATCAAAACACTAGACTAAGTCTGTGTCATTCAAAAAGGAGGACATGGTGAGTCACAGGAACCAATCAAAAACAAGTACTGATGTGTCTGCTAAACTAAAGGCTTTAACAACCAATCAGACACAACTTGTTATGATGGTTCAACATTTGTTGGGGAGAGTTAACCAAGTAGATGTACCTGTGATTAAACCACTGAAAAGGAAAACTAAGCCCAAATCAAAGGAATCCTTTTCAGCACCATCTCCACCTTCAAAGGCTGTTAATCATGACAAATCAGTTAGTATAAAATCTGTTGATGAGAACAGACCCAAAACCAAAATGGTTTGGCTCTCAAAAGCTAACTAGTTTCTTGTGACAAATGCAGGGTTCTTCATCATGCCATAGAAGCATAGTGGACAGTGGAGGATCTATGCATATGACAGGGAGCAGTTCTCTTCTTCATGACTACTCTCAAGCAAAGAAGGGATTTGTATCTTTTGGTAATGATGCTAGGGGTTACATCATCGGCAAAGTCTTTGTGTCAAATGGTGAGATAAGATTTGATGATGTTAACCATGTGGAGAATCTCAAGTACAACTTGTTGAGTGTGAGTCAAATGTGTGATAAAGGGCATGTTGCACTTTTCACCAGCCAGAACTATCAGATTCTGTCTTCCAATGTTTTAAGAATGATTGACAAGATATTGGATGAATATACTCTCCTAAAGGCCAACAGGATTGGAAGAGTATATGCCTTAGACTTATCAAAGAAAATTGATCTAAAAGGCCATCTATGTCTGTTCTCCAAGGCCTCTCCTCAGGAATCTGAACTATGGCACAGAAGGCTTGGTCATATGAATCTTAAAAACATGAACCAGCTTATCCATCATGGTTTAGTGAGAGGTCTACCATTAAAGGAGTTCAAATGTGATGACAACTGTTCTGCTTGTTTAAAAGGAAAGCAACACAAAGTATCATTCCCTCCAATAGAAGAACCAAAGTCCACTATCTGCTTGCAATTACTGCATATGGATATTATTGGTCCAGTAAGTGTGATGAGCATGGCAAAGAAAAAATATTGTCTTCTAATTGTGGATGATTATTCCAGATTTGTATGGATCTTCTTCTTACATTCAAAAGATGAGGTTGTTCAAATCATCATCTACTTTGTGTTGTATGTGGAAAAGCAGTACTCCCTTCCAGTCAAGTTGTGAGGAGTGATAATGGCACAGAATTTAGAAACCACACACTTGATGAATTCTATTTATCTAAGGGAATGAAGAGGCAGTATAGCATTCCAAGAACTCTTGAATAAAATGGAGTGGTGGAGAGAAATAATAGGACCCTTACTGAAGCCGCAAGGTCAATGTTGGCTGATTTTGGTTTGCCACTAACCTTTTGGGCTGAAGCTGTCAACACAGCTTGCTATATGCAAAATAGAGTGTTAGTAAATCAGAGGTTGATGAAGACTCCTTATGAAATGTTACGTCATTTGGCCCCTCTGATTTCCTTTTTAGAGCATTTGGGTGTCCCTGTTACATTCTTAACACAAAGAATCCACTTCAGAAGTTTGAATCAAAGGTGGATGCAGGGTACTTTGTTGTGTATTCATCTACTTGCAAGGCATACAGAGTTTTTAATTGCCAAACAAAGATAGTTGAAGAAACCTTGCATGTAAAGTTTAATGAATCTCCAAAGGAAAAAATCCCATAAAACCCTGTGGAGTTATTTGATTTGGACATATTGCATTATGTTTCTTATCAGTCTCCAGCTGTTGCAGATTCTATGAATCCATCATCTCCTGCAACTAGTCATCCATCTGGTGGTACAAATGCAAGGTTTAGTGATCACCTGCCTGTGTCTAGTAAACTTGATGTTCCTGTAGCTTTAGCAGTTCCATCCACAACAAATGCTGATGAGATCTCAGAATCCTCTACTTTATTTGAATTGCCATCTCATTCTAGGTTTCAAGAGTCTGGATCAACATCTGTTGCTGCTGAATCTCTTAGAGACACTTGCACAGATCTTATTGAGTACCAAGAACTAAAGAATCACCCTATATCTCAAATCATTGGTGACATCAATGCTGGTGTTTCAACTAGACGTCAATTGTCCAATTTCTGCTTTTATGCCTACTTCATTAGTCAGCAAGAGCCAAAGAACTATCATATTGCATTAAGAGATAATGGATGGGTTGAAGCCATGCAACTTGAACTTCTTCAGTTTCAAAAGCAGCAAGTGTGGAAACTGGTTCCTCTACCCCAAGGTAAGTGTGCAATAGGCACTAAATGGGTATTTAGGAATAAAACTGATGAAAAAGGACAAATTGTCAAGAACAAGGCCAGACTGGTTGTACAGGGGTTTTCACAAGAAGAAGGTATTGATTATGATTAAACCTTTGCCCCTGTAGCTAGACTGGAGGCAATCAGATTGTTCTTAGCTTATGCCGCTTTCCATAATCTTAATGTTTTTCAAATGGATGTCAAAAGTGCATTCTTATATGGTAAAATAAAAGAAGTTTATGTGTGTCAACCACCAGGTTTTGAAGATCATAAACATCCAGATTGGGTGTATAAGCTTGATAAGGCTCTTTATGGGTTAAAACAAGCTCCAAAGCCTAGTATGAAACACTATCTAAGTTTCTTGTGCAAAACAATTTCACTAGAGGCTCCATAGATAAAACTTTGTTCATTAAGAAAGTAGGCATGCATAAGCTCCTTGTTCAAATTTATGTAGATGATATTATTTTTGCATCCTCTGATCCACAGTTGTGTGATGCCTTTACTAAGTTGATGCAAAAAAAGTTTGAAATGAGTGCCATGGGAGAATTATAGTTCTTTCTGGGTTTGCAAATCAAACAAATGGCTGATGGAACTTTCATTCATCAGTCAAAACATACAAAGGATCTGTTGAAAAAGTTTGATTTACAAAATTGTAAGCCCTGTTCTACTCCCATGTGCAGCACCACACAACTGGATACTGATCAGAAAGGTAAAGCAGTTGATGAAACTCTTTACAGATGTATGATTGGTTCCTTGATGTACCTTACAGCTTCTAGACCAGACATTATGTTTGCAACTTGTGTCTGTGCTAGATTTTAGGCTGCACCTAAAGTATCCTATATGATTGTAGTCAAGAGGATCTTTAGATACTTGCAAGGAACTCAATCTCTAGGACTTTGGTATTCCACTGGGCACTCTTGCAAATTAGTTGCTTTCTCTGATAGTGACTATGCAGGGTGTAAATTAACCAGAAAATCAACCTCTCGTGGATGCCAATTTCAAGGCAATTGTTTAGTTTCTTGGCAGAGTAAGAAACAAACTTCAGTTGCTACATCCACTACTGAAGCAGAGTACATTGCTGCTACAAGTGGTACATCTCAGGTACTCTGGCTTCAAAATCAATTACTGGATTATGACATTACAGAGACTAAGACTCTTTTATTGTTGGACAGTGCTTCAGCTCTTTGTATTGTTAAGAATCCTGTCCAGCATTCTAGGACCAAACATATTGAGATCAGACATCATTTTATCAGGGATTGTTATGAAAAAGGTCTGATTGATCCAAAGTTTGTTCCTAGTGCTCATGAGCTTGCAGATATATTTACTAAGCCTTTGGATAGTGCAACTTTCCAAAATCTATTGCTAAGGCTTGGTATGCTGCAGCTAGAATGATTTGACAACTACTAATGATCTCAGTTCACAAGTACTGATGAGCATTATTATACAGCTATCAAAAATAAGTACTGATAAGTTATTTTATCTTCAGCAGTTTTCATAACTACTAAAGACTAAATTACTTAAAAGTACTAAAGTACTTTATTTGATGAAAAGTACTGATGTAGTTACAACTACTGTTGTGGTTACAACTACAGATGTCTGTTCTAACAGATAAGTACCGATGACCAATGAAACATTTGAAAATCAGATAGTCTGCTCAGTAAGTGTTAAGGTCAATGAAACAATTGAGATCTGTGAGTTGACAACAACAACTGATGAGAAATTTTACTCTTCAATTGTTTCAAACAACTATTGTTTCATTTCAAAACAACTGAAGCCAAAACCAAGTCTTGAGTAGTTTCAAACTACTGATGACTAACACCATGTCTTCAGTTGTTTACAACATCTGAATGTTAAAACCATGTCTTCAGTCGTTTTCTAACAACTGATGACTAACACCAAAACTTTTAGTTGTTTTCTTTCAGCCGTTTCATAACCAATAAATACCTAAACCTAACTTCAAACTTTTCATAAGTCGTTTTCAGAACATTCATCTTCCATTAACGGCAACCATGCAAATAAAACCACCACACAACTGTGTTGCCTACTTCACAAAATCGGCCTTTTGGACTAAGTTTGATGCTGCCATTGATCTGATGGTTGATTCCCCGTATCAAACTGCTTTTCTTCTGAATCCAACCATCTATCTGATACCCTTCGCCAATTCTGGACAAATGTCACTGTCCATATTGGTGAGAATGATGTCGCAATCACTCTCCAGTCCTTTGTAAACCGAAGAAGGTGGTCATCACTCCTGCTATCATTCGCCAAACCCTAGATCTGAATGATGCCACCTTTGTCATCAAATACCCGAAGAGCACACTGATCTATCATTCATCAACCATGGGTATGAGGGCGACCTAAGTGCTACCACCATTCTGAAGAAGCACTTCCATGATGGTGAACGCCTAATCTTTCATATGATTAATGTCTGCCTTGCCCCCAAATCTTCTTCATGGGATCAAATGTCATCCAGGTGGCAGCAGGTATTGTATTCTATCCTTGAACGCCAAAGCTTAAATTTTTCTGAAGTTATATATTTGGAATTAAAAGATCTGGCAATGAAACTTTTGGCTAACAGATGGATATTATATCCGAGGTTTCTTATGGCCATAATCATCAATCAATTAAAATCTAATGGCCCTATTGGCCTTAGAGTCCCTACTGTGGTAGTTTTGCCTGAGGTATACTCTAGGCACAACCCACAACTCAAAGAGGCTCCCAAACTACTAAAACCCAAGCACAAGGTACCCACAGCCTCATCCTCCAGATCCAAAGTCCCTTCCAAACCTTATTCCAAACAAACCAAAAAGGCTACTCCCGGAGTTAAGTCCCCTAATGATGCCCCTGCAACACAAAGGTAGGATGAAACTACTGGTAGTAATCCCCCTGTAGTTTCCATGACTCTACCAACTGAAACCGCTCGGGTATTCTCTCAACAGGATCCTGATGCAACCAAAAATGGAGAAACCACATTACTGGAATATCTATCACTTGAGAGGATTGCCATTGAAGAGCACCATTCACCCCAGGTGCAACCCTTTTCACACTATCTCCCACTGAAGCCACCACTACAAGCCCAACTGTGGTTATTGCACAAGTGCTAACTCAACTACATTCCTCTACCCCTCCCCAGAAACCTATTACAACTGCGAAAACCTCAACAGTTGAGGGAGAGGATTATAATATGGCTGATAACCCATAGCACAGGGATTACAGAGTTCAATCTCCCTGTGTAGAGGGGGAGATTCGAACATTTGGTGGGGCTGCCTCTTCTCCTGTTTCAGCACATGAACAGGATGAAGGTGGTATCATCTCTAAGACCTCACTAGAGGCAACTGCCAATGAAGGACATAATCCTGACGCCGGAAGTCCCCAGTTCCAAGAAATAGGGGCACATGTGAATACACATCTACACTAAGCACATGCTCATCCTGATTTAATCAGGAGGTCAGATGATTCAACAAAGACTGATGATGACCTGGGCTTTTTCTTTGATGTTCTATCCCACACACCATTCTTGAGGCTGAGGTATGCAGACTAGAAAAACTACTTGCCAAATTGTCACAAGAATCAAGTCCATCTGCCCATATTCACCCACAGATGGCAGCTTCTTCTGGACGTCTCCGAACACTGAGCCACTCCCAAAAACTGTGCCACTGGCCTCTGATTCAGGCACCATTTCTCAGGGACAGAACCCCTTGAGCAAATGGTTGCTGCCTTTCAATCCTCCTTACCTCTCATCCCTTCCATCATCACTAACATTGAGCATCAAGCCATTAATGAGAGGCTTTCCTCAAATTTTCAAAGCTTAGTTGATGATGCTGTTTCTAAGAGACTTTCAGACATTCAAACCCCTGAACCCAATGCAACCAAAAAGGGGGAGTCTAAGTCAGTGAAAGTAGACAAAAGAAAGAGAGTTGAAGAGGAAGGAGAAAAAGAGAAGAACGAAAAGGAGATGATCACATACAAGAGAAAGAAGAGTGTTGAATAGACTGAAGATGAGAAAAAGTTAGAAGAACTGATCAAAGAAGCTGATGAGCAACATAGCACATCTATGGATAAGATCATTGATCAACTCTTCAGACAAGGTTTTGACACAGCCAAACTTGACTCTAAAATTAGAAGGCTAGAGATTCAAGAGATTGAGCACAGATGAGCAAGTTGTAGTGAGAAAGAAAGGGAAAGGCTACAAGCTATGATAAGATTCATATCAAAGCATTTGGGAAGATCAATCATTGAAGTGAAGTCATGGTCCAGAGACAGTATTTTGGAGATAACCACCAGAATCTGTTCTTCTGAAGTATTCAACAAAGGATTGATCATAGAAGATGTTGATGAAGCTGGTGCTGGGAAAAGGTCTGATATGGAAAAGTTATCCAAAGCCTCACTCACAACCAAGACGCGAGAGTAGGCTGTACAATCTCCCACACCAAAACAACCAACCTCACAACCCTCAAAACCAACTCCTTTACCCAAGAAACCTACTCAAACCACTACCAATGACGCACCCAAGAGGAAGAGAAGGGTGTTGAGGATGGAAGAAGAAGATGATGATGAGGATGATAGTCTTCCAATCTCTGTTGTTCTTAAAACAAAGATGCCTGAGCCCAGGAGTCAACCAACAACAATCACACCTGACATCCAAGGCAAATGGTAAAAGTCAAACTTGAAGAAGAAGAACAACACAAACAACATGATGAGCAGCTGTTAAGGATGGTTGATAAAAAGTTTCCTAAGTCTTCATCCATACAAGCTATGAAGAAACATGCTCAGAGGTTGTATGCTCTCAGATTCACATTTCAATATCAGAAAGAGAGAGTGAGGATTTGGCCTGACCCCAGAGTAAGTGACAGAATTCATAAAATGAATATTCCAAGTTGATACAATGGCCTAATAAAGAAGAGTGTAGATGTTATGATAATGCTGGCCATTATAGTGTCACCCTGGGAAATCTTTGAAGACTTCAAGAGAGCTTACAACTCTAAGATGACTCCACAAACTTTACTAGAAAACAAAATGGTGAAGAAGGGGTTGATCCACAAGAAGCTTGAATAAATAAGAAGAAATGAGCTCCAGTTGTTACTTGAAGGTACTCATCCTTATGAGTTTGCATACAGAGAAATAACTACTATGGAGCTAAAGAATGGAAAGAATGTTAAATACTTATCAGAGTACTATGGGCCTGAGTTCTTCTTTGAAAGTGAAGCTGAAGAACTCATAATGGAAGAACAAGTTGTATTCCTTGAGGCCTATGTTAGAGAGTCTTACAAACTCATCATTGGGAAGTAGGTCTCATGGATAGGGTAACAACTCTATGTCCAATTCCCCAAGATAGACTTCCCATTCATCCTTTGCCAATTAAACTTTTTGAAACCTCTTCCTGGCCAGAGCTTAATTTGGTGAATTCTGAGCTGATCCAGAAAATGTTTCTGCCAATAAGTGGGACTTCAATAATCTTAAAGGTTTTGGCAGCATTGGTTCAGGGGGAGTTTGTTGGATCAAAAGAACCAATGAGCCAGATCAGAAAAACCTTTAAGTCCCACATACATCAAAACAACTGAAGTGGTCTACAACAGCTGAAGACAAAGTCCGAAGACAAAGTCCGAAGACAAAGTCCGAAGACAAAGTCCGAAGACCAAGTCCGAAGACAAAGTCCGAAGACAAAGTCCGAATACAAAGTCCGAAGACAAAGTCCGAAGACAAAGTCCGAAGACAAAGTCCGAAGACAAAGTCCGAAGACAAAGTCCGAAGACAAAGTCCGAAGACAAAGTCCGAAGACAAAGTCCGAAGACAAAGTCCGAAGACAAAGTCCGAAGACAAAGTCCGAAGACAACAGCTGAAGACAAAGTCTCAAGACAAAGTCTCAAGACAAAGTCTCAAGACAACTGCTGAAGACAAAGTCTGAACACAACAGCTGGAGACAAAGTCTGAAGACAACAGCTGAAGACAAAGTCTGAAGACAACTGCTCAAGACAAAGTCTGAAGACCAAGTTCTCAGAAGTTGTCACACTAGCTGAAGTAGTTCTTTTCAGTAGTTGTGATGGTTTACTTTTTAGTAGTTTGTAATCAGTAGTTTTATTTCATGTAAAACATTTGAAGTTCTTACACTTCAGATGTTATAACTTCAGTAGTTGTAATTTTAGCTTGTACTTAGCTTTTTCTCAAGGTGTCCTTTGAGCTTGGACATTGAGTGTTACTCAATATCGTTCCTCTTTGAATAGGTACGGTATTGTTTTTGGAGTTTTCCATCTTGAACCTTTTCAAGATCTTATCAATGTATGCACTTTGATTCAAACCTATCAACCGCCTTGATCTATCCCTATAGATCTTTATTCCTAAATTATAGGCGGCTTCACCAAGATCCTTAATGGAGAAACAGCTTCCAAGCCCAGCTTTTACACCTTCCATGGTTGGAATGTCATTTCCAAATAGTAGAATGTGATCGACATACAATACTAAGAAAATGGTGATGCTCCCACTAGCCTTCTTATATACACATGCTTCATTAGTATTTTTGATGAACCCAAATTTGCATATCTCTTCATCAAAATGGTTATTCCAACTTCTTGATGCTTGCTTCAATCCATAGATTGATTTCCTTAACTTGCATATTGTTAGGATGTTTTGAGTTGACAAAACCTTCAGTCTGAATCATATAGACATGTTCCTCAAGATATCCATTTAGAAAAGCGGTTTTGACATCCATTTGTCAAACTTCATAATCATAATGAGCAGCTATGGCAAATATATCCTAATAGAATTTAGCATTGCAACTGGTGAGAAAGTCTCATCATAATCAACCCCTTGAGTTTGAGTGAAACCTTTTGCTTCAAGTCTAGCTTTATAAGTATCCAAGTTTCCATGCATATTGGTTTTCTTCTTGAAAACCCACTTACATCCAATTATCTTCAAGTTTAGAGGTGGTTCAACCAAGTCCCATACTTGGTTGTCATACATGGATTGCATCTCAACGTTCATGGCTTCAAGCCATTTGTCACAATCCAAATTGGACACTGCATCATGGTAGGTGGTTGGTTCATCGGAATCTACCACATAGCATCTATCTACGAAGAATCCATATCTTTTAGGTGGATTACTAGTTCTACCAGAACTACGAACGTTTTGTGGATATTGATCAACTACTTGATCATTCTCAACATCCTCATGATTAGTGCTAGTGTCAACCAAACGTGTATTGGTTTGTGGTTCTTGATCCTCCTCAAGATCCACAGTTCTACTGCTAGCTCCTTCCATAAGGAACTCAGCTTCTAAGAACTCAGCCTTCTTGGCAACAAACTCATTTTGTTCCAATAGATCATAAAAATAATATCCCATAGAATCTTTGGGATATCCAATGAATATACACTTAGTGGAACGACATTCAAGCTTGTTTGAGGTGGGAGTCTTAACATAAGCCTCACAACCCCATACCTTTAAATATGAAAATGATGGAACTCTTCCATGCCATATTTCAAAAGGTGTCATTTCCACTTTCTTGGTTGGGGCCATATTCAAAATACGGGCCATAGAGAGCAAAGAGAAACCCCAAAATGATAAAGGCAGTGAGCTTCTAGCCATCATTAATCGAACCATATGTAATAGAGTTCGATTTCTCCTCTCAGACACACAATTATGTTGTGGTGTTCCAGGTGGAGATAGTTGTGAGACAATACCACAACTCTTAACATGGTCTCTAAAGGCATCACTTAGGTATTCACCTCCTCTATCGGTGTGGAGAATTTTTATCTTCTTATTGAGTTGATTTTCTACTTCATTTTGGAAGATTTTGAACATTTCAAAAGCTTCATCTTTATGTCTTAACAAGTACACATAACCGTATCGACTATAGTCATCGGTAAACGTAATGAAGTATTTTTCATCGTACCTAGTCATTGGCTTAAAGGGAACACATACATCCAAATGTAGGATGCCTAATAAATCTTTTGCCCGTTCGGACTTACTGCTAAAAGGTGCCTTAGTCATTTTAACTTGTAAACAAGACTCACATACATCGAATGAATCATAGTCATTTGCTTTTTAAAGACCGTTCATTTGAAGTGTTTGTATGCGCTTCTTGTTTATATGACCAATACGGCAATGCCAAAGATAGGTATCACTCAAATCCAATTTCAGTTTCTTAGTGGTGGTCTGGTACAATGAGCTATCATATAATGTGTTTTCACGAACCAATTCATAAATACCATTAACAGGAATAGCTTTAAAATAAAACATGCCATTTAAAGAAACATGAATTTCATTCTCAATAAATGACAAAACATAACCATATTGTCTTAATTGGGCAAGAGAAATAATGTTCCTAGTCAAACTAGGAGCATACAAAATACTGTTCAAAATTACTTCCAAACCATTTGGAAGCTTCAAGATGTAGTCCCCTTGGCGCTCAACTTGAACCTTTGCTCTATTGCCCATGAAAAGGCTCACATCCCCTTTCTTGAAGTCCTTACTTCTTTTGAACCCCTGCAATAAGTTGCAAATATGAGTTCCACATCCGGTATCCAATACCCATGTGTTAGAGGATATTAAATTTAGACCAATATGGATCATGAAACATGTACCTGAAGTTTGCCCAACATCCCTCTTTGCTTGCAACTCTTTGAGATGGACTAGGCAATTTCTTGCCCAATGTCCAATCTCCCCACACTTAAAGCATGGGTCATTGAAGCAACCTTTTGCTTCTTCTCTACTGGTTTTGGTGGTAGAGCTCTAACCACTCCCTTTCCCTTTCCCCTAATGTGCCATTTACCCTTAGCAACATTTTCCTTGGGTGCGGGGTGAGGCCTTTTCTTGTTCCCACCTTCATTGATGGTGAGAATGGGTAAAACCCTTTTACCCATGGCCACCTCGGCAGTTTTGAGCATAGAGTGAAGCTCACTTATGTTCTTGTCCCACCCGTTCATGTTGTAATTCATGAAAAAATTGTCAAACCTTTTTGGCAAAGAGTTAAGGCTCAAATCCGTAGCCAACTCTTTCAAGACGGGACAATTCAGCTGTTCGAGGCGGTCAATGTGACTTTTCATCTTAAGTACATAACATGAAACAGATTGCGTGTCGTCCATACGACACGTATGGAGTGCTCGAACCGTTTCGAAGCGCTCAACCCGTGTTTGTTGTTGGAATATTCCCTTCAACTTGGTTATCATGTTGTATGCTCCATGATTCTAAAACTCCTTTTGGAGATCTAGAGTCATAGTTGCCAACATGAGGCAAGACACTTGGAGTGAGTCCTCAGTGTATTTCACCCAATTATTATAGGCCTCCTCATCATCCTCACTAGGTTGATCGGGAATCGGATCGTCTAATATGTATGATCGTTTCTCTTGCTTGAGAACAATTCTCAAGTTTCGAAACCAATCAATAAAGTTGTTATGATTTAGACGCTCCTTTTGGAGAATGGTTCTTAGTGATAGCAAGTGAGCGGTCGGGATTTCGTTGTTATCATTATTGTTGGTGGCCATCTACAAAGTATAACAAAGTTCAATTTTAGTAATTTCGATATTGTTCATATTTTAATAATTAAAACCCCTTTTAAGTGTCTTACACAATTTTAAATCTACAATCCAATGTTACATTTAAATAGTGGTTACGTGACCTTTATCCCATTATTTAAATTAACAAGGTAGTCAATGTTTTGACAATTGCAACCTTTGCAACTTCTAGGGTATGGGATCGACTTTAAACATCATATGTATTGTCGGCATGTTAATCCCATCAACACCTTTGTAAACCATATTATAGGTGATCCATTTAATATGGTTTGCAAATCAAGTTACCTACTTGCACACACATGTGAGTTTTCCAACATAAGTGGTTAGGTGACCTATATCCCATAAATATGGTATCCCACCTCAAGTCACAAGTTCCCTCAAAATGGTTAGGTGACCTTTATCCCATTAAGAGTTTCCAAATGACTCAAGTGTTGTGCAAAAGGATGGTGTTAAACTTGTTTAAAGGAATTTAAGTTTTCATGATCTTAGTTTAGAAAACTCTATGTACCTTATATTTGCATGCTTTCAAATACAAGGTACCCTATGGTTCACTTTTAATAAAACCTCATTTATTAAAACCATTAATCCTTTTAATAACCTTTTATTAACCACTTAATGATAAAGAACCATCAAATTTTCAGCTTGTTAAGTTGAATAAGTTTGTAATGCATATCCAATATCAACCAAACAATTAAACAACAAACATCCAAACAAGCATAAACATACAAACATGGGTGCATAACCATAGCTACTAAGTTGACCACATGTTTGCCACCACAAGTGTTGTCATAAGCTCTTTCCTAAGGGTGAAGATGACACATCAAAATGTGTCCATGAACTCCCACTTGAATCCACATCCAAATGCTTCAAGTGTCCATGTCTTTTGTGTCCTTCTTTGAGTCTTCATCTTGTGCATTTCTTTTACAAAATCATATCCTAATACAATTTTTCTAATAAAGAAATGCACATAATCTATTTATTACATAACCAATGAATAAATAAATTACAACCCAAGATACAAAACACAAATTACAACCCTTTCAAGAACAAACCAACATGACAAAACACAATTAACCAAAACCAACACATAAGGCCAAGGCTATGTTATGCACCATAATATAAAAACATACAAAATCCAAGAAGAACAATAAATCCCTTATTTTACCCCAAAGTTTCAGCCAACATAAACTAAAACTTAAGGTTGGTCCAAACAACACAATCAACCATTTGATGTAAATCTTTCAAGGTTTAAACCAAAGCATGCAAGATTAAACCTTGAATGTAAGGGATTCATAAATCCACAACAAAGCAGCCCCTAATGGGTGGAAAAGGTCCATGAAAACAAATTTTCAAGACCTTTTGAAGCAAATATTCCACATAAGCGGCTCTAGATGCCATTGTTGGGTTTTGTCACATGTAAAACATCTTAGTTTAACCATTTAAACTATGAAAACGCAGCGGAAAAATGAGTTTAATACATGGTTTATATATGAAATATTTTCCATAATAAACTATGAACAAAACCCAAGAATAAGGATCAAATGTATGTGAAATAATATGCTATCAACCAACACAAAAAACAAGCATAGGGTGTTAATAGAAGACAACCTTTCTTGTGCAAATGTTGTGGATGAAAAGAGATAGATGATGATGTTCTTGAATGTGTCTAGCCTTCAAAAGAGGAGGCCTCAAGAAGTGATACCCACAAGCTCTTCAAACACCTTGCTTGTTAGGATGCAACACCAAGGATAGCCCTCTTTAGCTCCTCCAAAAACCGAAATAGGCAGCCCCTTTCAAGCTTCTAAAAATAAAAAATGCAGTCCCCTTTTCATCTTCTAAAACCCAAAAATGCAGCCTTGTTTTGAAGGTTCTTTTGCTTGTGATGTTAGAGAGAAAAGTGCGTGTTGATACATGTATGTCCCTAGATCATGATATGAATGTAATAGATCTTCTTTGTCTGATTCTGATGTAATGTTTGGAATGATTAATGAAATGATATTGGTTGTTTGTTTTTATAATGTTTAATATTCATTAAGGAGTCGATGTTGAATTGGTTAATTAGGTTTGTGGTTGTTTGAATTGTTACACATAATGTTATATTAATTAATACATTCAAACTTAACAAAATGAAGTTCTCATGCGAATGGCCCATGCGAATGGCCCATGCGAAGGACCATACACATGAATAACTTCATACGAATGACTCAGTCGCACGACTGAACCAGGAGACTGGATCAGTCGTATGATTGTAACATAAGATTGGCTCAGTCGCACGACTGAACACTCAGTCATGCGGATGAATCAACCGTATGGTTCAATCGCACGACTGAACCATACTAAGGTTTAGTCGCACGAATGAACAATACTAACCTATAAATACAACCGAATTCATGGAAAAATAGGAGCATTCATTCTATTACGACTCCAGACGTACCCTAGCCGTCCAGAAGCCTCCAAGTTGATACTCCAAGTTCATAGAACGCTGTAGATCGATTCCTAATCGATTCTTAACGTTTGATTCAATACTTTATTGATTCTACGTGCGTTCTCACTGATTGGATCGCCAATCAAACAGGATTCCGCACTATTTGGTTTGGTTTACACATTAATCATTCGGTATTTCGTTCAAATACCAGGTCCCAACAAGTGGTATAAGAGCATTGGCTCTTGATTACGTGTGATTCAATCAAGATTGATAAAAAGTTTGTGTTTTTACACTAAAAAAATGCAATCTTTTGTGTCAAAAGTAGTCTTGGACGTTCCCTGCTCATCAAGTTTCGGTTTCTACGGCCTTAGGCGATTAGGGTTTGCGAAATTTTGAATTTTTACGGCTAAAACACGTTTAACCTAGAAATTTTCGCAAAACAGCAGCTTGAGTCGCACGAGTGAGCCATTCGCACGACTGGACTTCATTCGCATACTCCAGACGCATGATTGGACTGAGTCGCATCTCCATTCGTACGACTGAACCATCCGTTCGCAGTGTTCATACGCATCAGCTTCATTCGCACGACTGAACCAATCTCTTAGTTCAGCCGCATGATTGAACCAATCGCATAGTTCATTCGCACGGATAGCCCATTCGCATCACCCAGTCGCACTAGTTTGACAATTTGTTTAGTACACTTAAAAGTTAATCGAGATGGAAGATCAGATGTCAGCGTTTACTGTCGGCAAGGACTCGAGGATCCAGAACCTACGTTGTTTGAGAGTGAGGTGGGGAATCATAATAAACCACCAAATATCTTAACATTAGATGAGTTTCCCCACTGGAAACAATGTTTTGAGATCTACCTCAATAGAGTGAATCCAAATTTGTGGGAAGCTATCGAGATTGGGTATAGTATGCCGGTGGGAGCACATGGGGTGAAACTTACTCTAGGTGGAATGACTGATGCACAGAAAGTTAAATATAATGCTTAAAAGAGAGTATATGCATTGCTAACACAGTCTATCCTACGGACATCTTTCACTAATTCTCAGAGAATAATCAAGCCAAGAAGTTATGGGATGAGCTGGAAAAAAGATATGACGGGAATGCTTCGTTGAAGGCAATTAAAGCTAAGGAACTGAGAAAGAATTTGACAACTTTTCATCTATGGAAAAGAGAGTTTAGACGATGTCATTGATAGATTCTACCATTTGATGAGCGAGCTGCACACACATGGTGTCATAACTTCCATGGAAGACAGAATGGATTGCTATCAAAGTTGGACATCAATGATTTCATACTAAAGCTGCGAGAAGAAGCACTAAGGATGAAGTGTCGAGCTCAGAAGTCTTTGTACACTCAGAAACCAGCTTTGTACAATGCCACTTCTCATGTTAAGACGTCTGGAGCACCTCTTCAGACTGCTTTTGTGTCAAGCTCATCTGGTCCTTCACAAGTCTCTCCTTCAGGATCAGAAACGTTAGGGTCTTCTAGTACCCAATATCTCGGATCCGAAGCAAGTGCTACCAGACTGAAGACTGAGAATCTTGGAAACGTGACAGTAGAAGTAGCTCGAGAGCACATGGATCTCTTGCCAGCAGTGGTCCATTCCTATGATGTACTCATTGCTGGAAAAATTGGAAACTGCCATCTGCAGATGAGGACTACGAGCAGGTTGATGAGACTGAACTGGAAAGGATGGATATTATGTGGGCCTTAGCAAGTGCTGTTCGGAGAGAAAAGAAGTTCGTGAAGAAGACCGGACAAAACTTGGTTGCTACTAAGGACACTACTTTTGGTTTCGACAAGAGCAAGGTGACCTGCTTCAACTGTGGAGAAAAGGGGCACATCAAAAGAGAATGTGTGAAGCCAAAGAAGACTGGAAACGGGAATCCATTCTTGTCCTTCACTCGTCAAGACAAGCAAGCTAGCAGTTCTACATCATCAGGCAAGGATCAAAAAGCTTTGACCGCCCATGATGATGAAGGATAGGACTGGAGCTTTAGGTTTGTATCTCCGGGAGAATCCAATATTGCGAGCGTGGATGTCTTAGATGATGATTCCGCAAGTGAAAGAGATATAGCAGTTGAGATAGCGATGTCACATTGTGAAGAAACTGCAACAGAGGTCAGCTACAAGCCTGAAGAAGGAACATCTACAACAAAGAAAGAATCACCAGAACCAGAGACATCTGATGCTGCACTGATGACTACCTCATCAGAACCTCCTCAGGTAAGTTCTACTGACCAACTTTTCAAAATCATGCTTGTTCTGACTGTGATAAATTTAGAGAAAGCATAGATCAGAAATTTGCTAGGTTGCTAGATCATAATGATAGCTTAGTAAAGGATTTGAAACTGTGCACTGAGGCAAATAGAGTTTTAAAACAAAATGAGCATAGTTACAAAGAAAAGGTAGACCTGTGAATAAACAACTTAGGGAAACTGAAGTAGTAGCATTTAACCAAGCTAATGACATTAGGTACTATCTTAACTCCGTAAAAGACACTAAGAAACAAAAAGCAGTCTTAGAAGTAGAAGTTAACTCTTTTAAAGCAAAAACTGCATAGTTGGACAATTCACCTCATATTGTCCAACACTTAGTGAGAGAGCGTAACAATGGTGAGGGCTTGGGTTATAAAGTGGTTCCACCACCACCTGAGACCTTGATGAACACTAAGAGTAGACCAATAAATAACAACCCCATCAAGGATCATGTGGTGTCTACTCCTCTTGTTAGTGATCCAGATTCCTCATGTTCATCAATTGAATCTAGAACAAAACAAAAGGAGGCCACTTCAAAGGCAAAGGGTAAAATGCCTTGTGTTAATCTGGAAAAAGAATTTGAAAAGGTTAATATAAAGTCCGAGTCAAACAAAGTCAAATCTGAATCTAAAAGGACTGCTAATGTTAATCTTTCACAAGCTTCATGTCAAAAACCAGTTAACCAAAAGGACAAAGATGTTAAAAATGTTAAAACAATTGATTTTGTTAAACAGAAGAAAACATCAAAAGAAACAAAGTCAAAACCCAAACTAAGTGATGTTACTAGGGTGTCACACACATCTCCCCAAGAAAGTTTAATGATAAAGTTGATAGCAGGTCGTGCTACAACTGTGGAGAGTGTGGACATATTGCTTTCTTTTGTCCTTACTATCAAACACCGAAGAAGATTGAACTTCAGGATTCAAAACCTAGGTATTCTAAGAGGAGTTCTTTAACTCCACCTTGAAGAACTAGTGAACCTAACGTTCAACCCATTAGCCAGTCGACTATTTATCACAAACAGGCATTGCACAAATCTGGATTATGGAAAGAGAATTCATCCTCTGTGTCTGATAATGATGACAAGAAGGAACCTGAGCTACCCTTACCCTCTATGGGTCAATGGGTTGAATTCATGATGTGTGATGCCTCTGGGAAACCCAATCCAGTAAAGGCTTGGTTCCTAACCTAAACTAATGTTTTACATTGTATGTGCAGGGTGTTCGCTACAGTGCTGAAACCAACATGTGGATTGTAGATAGCGGAGCATCCAGGCACATGACAGGAAACAAGGCTCTTTTATCAAACGTCAAGAAAATAAAAGGAGGGCATGTTTCGTTTGCTGGAAACAAGGGAGGCTATATCACAGCTCAGAGAAGTTGGAAATCAGCTGTACTCAGCTGATTATGCCTTTGTTATGGAAAAGGGATACATTCATGATGGTGCTTATTGGTGTTTTGTCTCGTAGTTTGAGCCAAAATACGTCAGTGATGCACTAAACGATGAGGCATGGGTGAGTGCCATGCAAGAAGAACTTCTTCAGTTCAAGAAGTTAGGAGTATGGACTTTGGTAGATAGACCTAAAGGTGCTAAGGTCATTGGCACTAAATGGGTCTTGAAATTCAAGAAGGATGACCAAGGGGTCAGTATCAGGAACAAGGCTTGACTAGTTGTTCAGGGATTTCGCCAAGTCGTGGGAATTGACTACAATGAAGTGTTTGCACCCGTGGCAAGGATGGAAGCCATCCGTATCTTCCTTGCCTATGCGTCATATATGAAGATTAAAGTCTATCAATTATATGTGAAGAGTGCATTCCTTCATGGGGAAATTCGAGAGACAGTGTATGTCAGTCAACCGAGGGACTTGAAGATCCCTATCATCGGGACAGAGTTACAATCTCGACAAGGCCTTATACGTGCTTCATCAAGCTCCAAGTGCCTGGTATGAGAAACTCTCAACTCATCTTGTGAAACACGGCTTTTGCAGGGGAGTCATTGACTGCACACTGTTCATCAAAGAAAAAGATGGAGACCTACTGCTAGTACAAATCTATGTCGATGACATAATCTTCGGTTCAAAGAACGAAGAATTATGCAAAGAGTTTCAAGCAGTTATGAATAAAGAGTTTGAGATGAGTGCTATGGGGGAGATGAAATTCTTTCTCGGGTTACAGGTGGATCAGACAACAAATGGGATCTTTCTACATCAGACCAAGTATGTGGGAGACATTCTCAGTCGGTGTGACATGGAGAATGCTTCTGCTGTTGGGACTCCACTTGTACAAATCATGATATAGCACCTGACGAAAATGGAGATCTGGTAGATGCCACAATGTACCGAGGAATGATTGGATCCCTCATGTATCTCACTGCCTCAAGACCTGATATCATGTATGCTACATGTTTATGTTCTAGCTATCAGCTAAGCCTAAGGTTAACCATCTGATCGGGGTCAAAAGGATATTTCGTTATCTGAAGGGTACACCCACACTTGGGTTGTGGTATCCTCATGATGATGACTTTGAGCTCACGGCGTATAGTGACGCGGATTACGGGGGCTGCAAGATGAACTACAAGTCTACATGAGTAGGGTGTCAATTCTTTGAGAGGAGATTAGTTACCTTGCAGTGTAAGAAGCAGACCTCGGTTGCATTGTCAACCTGTGAAGCCGAATATGTTGCTGCTGCAAATTTTGTTCACAAATCATCTGGATTCAACAGCAAATACGGGATTACGGTTTAAAGTTTTCTTCTACTCCTATCTTTGTTGATAACTCTGCTGCAATTGCAGTAACTAAAAATCCGGTACAACATCCAAAGACCAAACACATCAGTATTAAATACCATTTCATAAGAATCTGTTTTGAAAATAACTTAATCGATGTGGTAAAAATTAATACTGACTTTCAACGCGCTGACCTCTATACAAAAGCCTTGATAAACCCTGTTTTCTATATCTGTTAGAGGTCAACGGCGTTAAAAAGAAAAGTGATGTTATTCCTGATGATGATCATGTGTAGTCCGATGCATTGTAGTTATATTTTTTTATTTTTCCTTATTATTTTATTCTGTTTAAATTAAATTCATGTTATTTAGCTGTCTGTTAAAATCCTAAAATAATTAAATCCAGTATTATTTTAGAATTTTTGGGGGAGAGTAGGTCAGCTAGTAATATAAAAAAAACGAGGGAGAAGGAGTGGATAGTTGATATAAGGTAGATCGTATCTGTGATACTGATTCAAACCTTTTGGAAAATGATAGTACACAGGAACAAATGAAAAGGGACTTTAAAATATAATTTAGAAAATATGCAAAATTCAAAGTATAAGTCTGTGTAGTCTAAGCAATATAAAAGGGAAGATGACAGAAAACTGGTAACTACTAAGGTAACACAAAGAAAGTAGACCTAGAGGTTGCTAGACCACAAATGATATATCGGTAGATTCAACACAATAGATGATTAGACCTGACTGGTGATCTCAAGATAAAACTAAGTTGTTCAACTGACTATGGGCTGCCATCTTATCACTGGTTAACATAATCAACAATATTTCAATAAGGGGTAATGAGCATGTAAACGCCACAAATGTTTGTGGATGACCATAAATAGAGCAAAGCACGAAAAAATGAAAGACAAATGCTATCAAGCTAATGACATATGTTGTTGGTGCATTCTGTGCAAAAGAAAATTTAGCTGCTCTAACAAAAAGATAGGTTGTGTGCCTCTCTGCTGTGCGATGGCACTGACCTGAGGATAAGCATAACCTAGATATTCTAGAATTCATTGTTTTTTCCCGCCTCTCTGCTGTGCGATGGCACTGACCTGAGGATTGGCTTCTCTTTGAAAGCTCTAAGAATAGTCTCTTTTAGTAAAAATACCCGTAGACCGCTCAAAAGCTCCTGAGGAATGTTGATTACCATATAAGTGTGGGATCCAAAATGTTAGTTGAAATAATTAAACCTAACACTATCACCAGTTTGTGTCTAAAGTCTGTGTATGGATTTAAGAGGACAAATATACTGATAGTCATTGTGGCTGCAATTCTTGAAAGTTCAAATCAATGTGGGAATCTAATAGTACCAGTGTGATTTCCTAAATTTGCTAACGACTCTGGATGAAAACCAAGAATTGAGCATCTAAAGGTTTTGATAACAAGTCCCAATGATTTGACTGGCCTGTATGATTCCAAAATTGAATTGGTCTAGGTGTGGTCAAACTAAATTGAAGCTGCCTATTCTAGAACCAAATCCAGTAGATGTCTATCTTAGGATTTATCTCTCACAAAAAGTCAAAAACAGTTTTATTTTTGTATTTAGTTTAAGTTTCTAGTTAGTTAGTCATTTTAGTTTGTTTGTTCGTCGGACTATATCATGAAAATCAGTATGGGATTAACTCACCTAAAAGGGTCATGTATGAGATGGCCACATGTGTTTTCAAAGTTTAAAAGGGTCACGTCTGAGGTGACTAAATTGTTTAAAAGGATCACGTCTCAGGTGATCAAAAAGTTTTCAAGTTAAAATGATCATGTCTGAGATGATCAAATGCTCATAATGTAATTTCAACAGGTAAAAAGGGTTTAAGTGCTAAATGTTCATAAGTGTAACCCATTCGCACGACTGGATCATAAGTATGGACCAACCATGCGAATGGATCCCATTCGCACGACTGGACATGAAATTTAACCATTCACCCAAATGGCTTATCAGAATGATCCATTCGACCGAATGAAAGGGTGCGAATGAGTCAGTCGACCGACTGAGACTCAGTCGGTTAACTGAAGGTGCGAATGAAAGGGCACGAATAAGTCAGTCGACTGACTGAGACTTAGTCGGCCAACTGAATGCGACTAACTGGGCCAATCACACGACTGAGCCTCAGTCGCCCGAATGAACTGAGCGAATGAGGCCAGTCGGCCGATTGAACTCAGCTTCAGTATTTAAAGGGCCATAGTCGATCGCATTCCACTCATCACCCTCAATCGCTCCTAAATCGCACCAAGTACCATTACTCTACCGAAATTCCTCTAGACCTTATTTTCACATCTTTATTGATCTTCTGACGTGGGTTCACAGTTATACAGGTATATTGCAGTGAAATCTTACCGAAATCAGAAGACATTGAACCCTAATTTGTGATATTTGAGTGAAACAAGAACCGGACTATAAATGGCCTAATAACCAACATAAACTAAGCAAAATGTTAAAATTAAGTTTAATAGGTTATTAGTGACAAGATGGCGAGCCTAATGGACCATTAAACCATGTTAAATTACTTGATTTGATCAAGATTCGAACCACAAGCGAATGAACAGTGGGACAAGCAACTGAACAGTGGGACAAGCAACTGAATAGTGGGACAAGCGACTGGTCGACCGGATTAACTCCAATCGCACGATTGAATCTTGCGATTGGGTCAATCGGCCGAATGCACCATGCGAATGAACTCAGTCGGCCGACTGAACCAATCGCAGACTCAGCCAACAGATTAAACTAAGTCGCATGTCTCATTCACCCGAATGAGCTCAGTCGCATGAAAGGACAACCGACTGACATCAGTCGCATGATTCATTCGCACGAATGAATCAGATTGAATTTAAACTATACAACTTGAACTGAATTTTGAATGTATGACTTTCTAATGGTTCTGTGTCTTGTGTTTCAAGTCAATGGCTGATAGATGGTCCATCAATCCAAAGCACAATATATGTGCTCACTTGGACCATACGACTCGGAATGGGGCCGATTTTACAGAGATCATTGCGTTCCTTCGACGTTCTCGGATACAGAAAGCCATGTCCACACCGTGTACTCCTTACAGGTCGTTACATCAGGCTTTCTGGGAAAATGCCTTCGTAGATCGTTCACGTGAGCCTTACAGCATATAGAGCTCAATTCATGGTCATGATATTGAGATTACAACAGCTGACATCCAGAGAGTACTTTATTTTGGGGACGATACTGATCACCCCACCAGACTACATCCATTTACAGTGAGAGGTTGCTTTCTCAGGATTAAGTACGCTGGGGACATCAACTCAGGTGTGCTCAACAAGAGCAACCTGTGTCCCTAGTATATGTACTTGGTGCATGTGATCCTGAAGTGTATCGCTTCTCGGAGGGGTGGGTTTTATGACCTATCAAACCAGATTCAGAATGCCTATGTGGCACTGGTGCTGAATCACCCCTTCAGCTTCTCGAGCATGATCTTCTCATATCTGTTGGAGAATCTGGAGGCCAAGGGGAAGGAGGGTTTTTGTATGTACCCCAGATTCTTGCATCTGATCTTCAATGAGAAGTTGCCATCCCTACCAAAGGAGCGCCACGATGCGGTGACATTAGAGATCATGCATGATACGACTCTGGGTCATATGAGAGTTATCGGGGTAAGCAGGTTAAGCCCTAGGTAAAGAGGTTGATCGGCCATCTGGCCAATGAGAGATATGTGGCACCAGGTAGACGCAAGTGGCGTCATGATGACAGCGATTCAGATGATGAGAGGCTAGTGCTCCCAGAGCATGATTCAGACGATGGTGACAGTGGGGATGTTGGGGATGATATGCCTATTCCACCGAGGGGCACAACTTCAGATGTTATACCTCTAGTATCTACCCCAACAGGAGACATAGCTGAGTTAGCGGGGTTCCACCAGGACTTCATACCTGGTGAGGAGGAAGAAGAGTCGGATGAGGAGCCCTTGACGAGGACTGTGGGAAGCAAGGTTGTTCCCACAGAGTATGGACTCTGGGTGGTTGGTGAACGCCCCAGGGATTCGGGAGAGATTACTGCAGATCCTAGTTGTGCCCCTAAGTCAGCTAGCCGTGTTCTAGGGGGAGCATCCACCTCGACTGGATCGAGGAAGAAAAGGATGGCTCAGCCCCACGGCCAGAAGAAGAAGAAGAGAAGACTCACCTTCGTCACCACCATAACCACTACATCTACCATCACCGATACCACTTCTACAGCCACACCATCCACCACCACAACCACCACAACTACCACTACCACCACCACACCTCCCACCACTGTACATATGCCAACCACCACCATATCTTTCACTTCTACATCACCTCCAGTATCTCACAGACCCAACCCCATCTTCACCACAGCCACCACCACCACCACTAGCCACCAAGCTGGACTCTCATCCCATCCCGCACATATATATGGATCTCCTCTACCTCCATTTGGGGTAGAGGAACAACTTTCTGTGCTGAACCGGATGGTGATGCGTTTATTAGCTGCTGATGAGCAGAAGACGACGAAGATCCGTCATCTGACAGATCTTACTGCAGCGCAGTCTCAGCAGATCTCGGAGCAGGGTCAGTTGATAGATGAGCCGGCCCAACAAATGGCTGCTCAGAGCCACGAGATCGCCCAACTCCAAGAGCACAGTGTCACATCTACTAAGAGGATTGAGGAGTTGGAGGAGGCTAAGAAGACCATCATGCTAAATCTTAAGGGATCTAAAGACGAGCCACTAAAGATTAAAGAGGGAGACAAAGATGATGAGGATGATGATGATGAGACTGAGGATGACAGGGGAGATCATGCTCGATCTTCCCCTTGCCAAGTGTCTTGATTCTTATGTTTTAACGAGCTTGTAATCGTTAGCTTTTTATCAATGAAACCAATACTGATAGTTCGTGTTATCGATCCCGAAAAACCGACTTCACAATTGTCATCAGAGCCGGTTACTGCTGGAATGATCTAACAATCATTCTAGCATCTCGAGCTCTTGATTTCTGGATTGAATTTCAGATCTTGACGTTAAACCCACTTCATTTTCTTCGTGTTTTGCTTAGATCTTGTTACGTGTGTTGCTTCTATATTGAAGTCGAATTTGAAACCACGTTCCTATCACACTGTCGAATCTGATGATGTCTACTTTGTTTCGGTTCATGTTGAATTCGTCAGATTAGGGTTTTGGGCAGCCCTGGCGGCTGCAGATCTGAAAATCTGCGTGCAGACCCGTTCATGCGACTGGGCCATGCGAAGGGACCATTCGTACGACTGAACCATGCGAATGAGCCATTCGTATGACTGGACCAGTCGTATGTTCAGTCGTGCGACTGGACTAGTCGTATGTTCAATCACACGAATGAGCCATCCGCATTGACTCATCCACATTTGTTCCAGACCAAAAAAATGAGTCTAGAACAGCTTCTTGCACAGATTTGAAGATGAGCAAAGCATATTAACCCAGAGGTTCGTTTGTCAAATAAGTTCGATGTGTACCCCATTATTCATCGGATTTCTAGAATAGGTGAATGTAATTGGAACACGAAAAAGATAAGAGAGGATGTCAGCAGTTGGTGCTGATTTTGTGGGGTAGTCAGGAGCATCTGACTAATTATGGGCCAATGAAGTTATATTTATCCGCACAGAAAGGATTCTGCTTCTTAGGGGGAATCCATGAATATAGATAGTGAAGACGTAACTAGAAAGTGATGATGTGAACCGGTTTCCGATGATGAATCTTCGTGCATGCTGATTTGGTTGATATTGTCAGTTGTGGATTGGAACCTTCAACCTTTTGCCTAATACACCGTGTCAAGACGCAAGGAGAGCACAATGTTTATATATTGGGATATGCTGAATGAGAGGGGGAATTTCTGCAAGTGGTGATGTTAATCAAGTTAGCCTGTGTGAAGATTGAAGCAATGGAAAATTGTTCGTGTCATTATCTGGAAAAATCAGTCATACGGGGAATCTTGCTGCTATGATAGTGTTCTACAAAGTAAACGAAAGCTATTGTGCCTAAATTCATTTTCAGGGATATGGTAGTAACCTGACAGATCGGCAACGTTGGCTAATATGGTTTTCATTTGATTCTATTGGCAACCAGAGCAAAGATTGACCGAAGATTGTAAGAGGTGTTATCTACTATTCGCAAGCAACATACAAGGGGGAATTTGTTGGAGCATATATAGTCATATATAGGTGTCCGTCGCTTATCGAATAGTCTAGGCTTAATGTTATACATTTGATATGTTGTAAACACATGAAACTGAGTCATTGGTAGGAACATATGCGAATGAGACTCAGTCGTACGACTGAGCCATGCTAATGGACCAGCCGTGCGAGTGAGAGATTCGATTGGGACATTCGTAAGACTGAACCATAAGTATGGTCCAGTCGTACGATTGAACCATACGCATGGTCTAGTCGTACGATTGAACCATATGCATGGTCCACTAGCACGAATGGGCCCGGTCACATCTAATATGGGCCGAGGCCTAAATATACCAGTTTCAGTGTGTAGAGAGAAAAAAAGGATTGAGAGGATGTCTGCCCGGAGCCTAGGGCTGCCAGATGAGAGGGAAGATCATGCTCAATCTTCCCTTTCCAAGAGTCTTGATTCTTATGTTGTAACGAGCTTGTAATCGTTAGGTTTTATCAATGAAACCAAAATTTGATAGTTCATGTTATTGACTTGACTTTTGGTTTTGGTTGTTCATCCTTCCGTCAAGAACATGCTCGGATGTTTATCGATCCCGAAAAACTGACTTCACAGTGTGTAATGATATGGAGTGTTAGAGAGGAGAAAGAACCCCCAAAAACCGAGACAAAAGCTGGTCACAATGGACCATTTTGGCGGCCAATTTAGAGCTTACAAAATGGGTTTTCCCCCCATTTTGGTTTTTGATAAAATTACTCTCCTAACCCTTAACTTTATAAAATTAAAACCACTTTTAATTTTATAACAATAACACACTTTTATTTGTTATTATTTAACCAACTTAAATAATAAAACAAATAATATCTCATGAACAAACTATCCACATAGTATTGTTGTATTACAAAGCAATGTTTTAGAAAACCCATAATCTAAATTGGTGTTAATGTTTATATGTATGATCTCATCAATGAATAAACATTTATTGGTGTTTGTTTAGCTTGTTATTGGGTATGACCTGACTTGGATCATAATGTACTAACCACATCAATCTTGTATGTGTCTTGGGCATACAAGATTCAACATAATGCGGATAAGACTTTGCTCATCCGCATTGGACAAATGAGGATGACCGAACAAATGCACAGAAGTATTTGTTCATCCGTATTAACCAATGCAGATGACCAACATACTAATGCGGATGATCAAGTGAATAAATGCTAATCAAGTGAAGAAATGCTGATCAAGTCAACACATCCGCATTTGCCAATGTGGATGAACAAGCAAAGTTGCGGATCAAGACTTAGACTACTTCTGATGTAATAGGTCAGGGGTAGTTTAGGCATTTTGTAAATGGCATCTTGTTTGCCAATAAATAGAATAGATAACCTCGTACATGAGGTGACGGCTGATAGACATAGAGAATTTGTGTTGTCAATTATTCTCTCTAATCAATCAACTTTCATATATACAATACAAAAGCATTTATGAGTATAATTCTTGCATTGAATGTTCTTTGATTATATTTTTCCGCCATTCAATCATTGACTTGATTACCATATTTTATTCAGAGTAAGAATCTCAATCTTACTTACCCAGTCAGACAATTTATACTGTTGGGTGCATGGGCCACAATTTAGGTGCATGTGCAGTCTAATTCATACTTACACAATTTATTTCAGTCTCCAATCATCATCTAACATGTTTTAAGCTTAAATATTACATTCTAAGCATCAAACAAGAATCATAGCATCATCACAACCACATATATCGCCCAAATTAAAACCCACCCGCATCACACACACATAAACATACGGGTGAAAACCCATTTTCAAATAAAACGTTCATACATGCATTTCCAGCCACACAATTTCTTAAATCAAGTAAAAAAGGGGGTTCTAGAACTCACCTTAGCAGCTCTTGGGTATGACTTCCTTCGAAGCATGTTTGCTAAAAACTCAAACACCTACAAACCACCAAAAACACATAGAAACGAACACACAACACTCATAAGCATACAACCGAGGCAAAGGCCGACTAAGAACACTCAAAAACACCAAATTGTTACCTTGAATTCAAATTTCTTTTCCTTGTTCTTTGAATACCCGAGAGTCTTCAGCTCTTTCTTTCTCTCTCTCTAAAAAAACTAAATGAAAAGTGGAATGCAAGACAAATGGGCGGCCATACCACCTTTAACACCAACTTTTCAAAGTTTTTTCATTTTTGACACTTTTAACCCCTCAATGTGGGCTTTATTAGTTTTCTTTCTTATCCCTTGGTTTTATTCTTTTCTTTGTTTCCTAAAAAGTATCGGGTATTACACCATATAGGTCCAATAGTCTATGGTATATGGATAGTGGATGTTCCCGACACATGACTTGATGTAACGCCCAGTTATTGCAAAGACAAGGAAAGAAAGAATAAACTGAAGTAAAAAGAAGGAAAATAAATATAACCCAAGTTTAGGGGTAAAAAGTGTCCAAAAGGACAAAATGTTTGAAATGATGGTGATAAAGGTGCCATGGCTGTCCATCACCCTTTCTACACACAAAATTCTTGGATTTTTAGAGAGAGAGAGTAGCAGGAAGCAGAGAACTCTCAGTTTTGAAGAGAAACAATAAGAAAAGTGCGAATTCAAGGTAAGAATTCATGTCTTTATGGTGTTCTTAACGGGTTATGTCCTCGGGTTGTGCTTATGTGTGTTTGTATGTTCGGTTGTGCATGTTTTTAGTCGGTTTCTACGTGGTTGAGCTCAATTGCAAACGAGTTTGGAAGAAGCCATACTCAAGAGCTGCAAAAGTGAGTTCTAGAATCCCTCTTTTACATATTTTAATTGATTTTGGGGCTGGAAATGCATGAATGTATGTTCTCATTAAACTGTGTTTCGGACCCGAATGTTTGATTGTGTGTATGTTGAAATTATGATGTGATATGTGGTTATGTTCATGCTCGATGATATACGATGGTGTTTCTAAGGCTTAGATGATAAGACTTAAGCATAGAACATGATGGATGGTGATTTGGAACTGAAATACGATGTTTTGGTGTGAATGGATTTAGAATAAATTGCCTAAGTGTTGTAAGGTCAATGCAGATGAGTATGTAAAGTCAATGCGGATAAGTGTTGTAAAGTCAATGCGGATGAGTATGTAAAGTCAATGCGGTAAGTGTTCAAAAGTCAATGCGGATAAGTGATGTAAAGTCAATGCGGATAAGTGTTGGGAAGTCAATGCGGATGAGTATGTAAAGTCAATGTGGATGACTAAGGAAAAGTCATGCGGATGACTAAGGAAAAGTCAATGCGGATGACAGTTATTGTGGATGAGCATTAACCCCTAAGTAATCCAATGCGAATGAGTAATGGGAAATGCGGATGAACATTGACTAAGTAAGACAAATGCGGATGAAGTAAAAGAAATGCGGACGAGCACTTAGAATATCTCTAACTTCTTGGGAAAAAGTTTAATTTAGGGTTTGACTTGGGAGATTCTCGGGGGCTATGTAAGTTGACTTTTTGAGGTCATAGAGGGTATGATGGGCATGTTATGAGGTATGATTGATGCTTATGTATGATGTATGTTATGTATGTATGATGCCCTGTATGATGATGTTGATTGTGTGTGCTATGTTCCTTATTTTGCATGATTATTTTCCTTGGCTTTGCGTTAAATCTTAATGAATGAAATGAAAAGTATTATGTAACGTAAAGTGGAAGATAATGAAAGAGAAACAAAATGAAGAATGCATGCACTAATGAATAAACGAACGTAAGAAAGTCTTGCAAGCAAATGTATGGAGGTTCACACTCAATGCGGAGTGTTAGCTTAACCGTGTGCGGGTTAGCTACCCCATGAGGATGCACACTAGGGCTTGATCCATGCGATCAAGCATATGTATGGAGGTTCACACCCAATGAGGGGTTGTCAGCTCAACTGTGTGCGGGTTAAATACCCCATGAGGATGCACACAGGGGTTCAATCTGTGTGATTGACCAGATGTATGGGGTCCTTGTCGCTTAACCCTAGATGAATTGCTTGGTTCTCTAGAGGGGGGTTATGCACATGACAGGACCTAAATGAAAACAAAATATAATAAAAGTATGAAATGAATGGTGCAAACTTTAATTACGGGGCATTTCAACGGTGCAAGCCCCCTACGTTTGATGAAGAAAAAGAAGAGGAAGAAGCAGAGCCTGCGCCTAAGGTGGCACGAGGCTATAATTACATGGCATTTCAATGGTGCAAGCCCCCTACTTTGGATGGTAACAGTATTGCTGCTGCTTCTCACTAGTGGTAAGAGAAATGGAAGTTGTTCTAAACATAAGCGAGTGCCGGGAGGACTAGAAAGTGATGTTTGCGGAGTTATGTCCTCACAAGGAAACGAATAAGGTGGAACAATATTGTCCAAGCTGAGGGTAGTAGGGCTATTGGGAGGATGAGATGGGCAGAGTTAAAGAAGTTGGTGATTGAGGAGTTATGTCCTCACAGGGAAATGGATAAGGTGGAAAGGGAGTTCCTGCAGCTGGAGGCGGGAACGATGACACATTAGTAGTACACCACCAAGTTCAATGAGATGGCACGTCTGGTGCCAGACCAAGTGACACCCTTGTCATGAAAAACAAGCGGTGTGTTCAGGGTTTGCCGGCGGATATCCATAGGCACATGATCGCTGCCCGACCGAGCATGTTTAGGTCGGTAGTTAATTTGGCGGGATGATTGTATGACGAGTGAGAGGTGGTGGTGGCTGAGGTGAACAAGAAGGGTGGTCACGACCAGAACTAGAAGGGGAAGAGGTTTGGTCGGGGTGATGCCTCGACGGGTAATAAGAAGGCACGGGTGGATGATCGTCGTGTGGTCACATCTGGGGCAGGATCGAAGAGGTGTGGCAAATGTGGGAAGGAGAATTCGGGGGGAATCCAGTGGGGATCAAACATCTATTTTAAGTGCGTGAAGATTGGTCATATGGCTAGAGAATGTGGGGGTATGAGGTGTTTCAATTGTGGGGGAAGTGGTCATATGAGTAAGGATTGTAAGAAGCCGAGGGCTGAGGGTTTCGGGGTGAAGAAGAGGGGAAGTGAAAGACTAAGAGTGAGCGCCAGGGCATTCACTATGACACTAGAGGAGGCTAGGACAGACCCTGATGTGGTGTCCGGTACGTTTCTAGTGAACCAAACTTTAGCTTCCATGTTATTTGATTCTGGTGCCAGTAAAAGTTTTATCTTTACTGCTTTCTGTGCTAAGTTGCCTCTTAGTAGTAGATGTGTTCATGCGCCCTTTAATGTAGAAACTGCCATAGGTAAGTCTACCAGGATTTCAGAGATGATAGAGGATTGTGATGTGGAACTAGAAGGTCATAAATTTCCTGTTAGACTATTCGTGATGACCTTAGGTGGTTTCAACTTGGTTCTTGGGATAAATTGGTTAACGGACTTCAAGGCAAACATTATGTGTCACAAGAAGATGATTTGTCTGACAACGCCTGACGGGAGTTCGGTAACTGTTTATGGGGATCGGGTCATGACGATCCCGAAATTAATCTCAATGGCGGTGGCGGGAAAGTGTTTAAGGCGTGGATGTAGTACCTACTTGGCCTATATAAAGGATGTGGATACGCCAGCACCACAACTGTCTGATGTACCGGTTGTGTGTGACATCCCACACGTGTTCCCACAAAACTTACCAGGAGTGCCACCTAATAGGGAGATTGACTTTCAGATTGATCTGATACCGAGTGCCTAACCTATTACCAAGGCACTGTATCGATTGGCTCCGACGGAAATGAAAGAACTGATGGAATAGTTGCAAGAGCTGCTTGACAAGGGGTTCATTAGACCGAGTATCTCTCCTTAGGGTGCTCCGGTCCTATTTGTGAAGAAGAAAGACGGTAGTATGAGGATGTGTATTGACTACCGTGAGCTGAACAAGTTGATAGTAAAGAATCGATACCACTTATTGAGAATTGATGACTTGTTTGATCAGCATCAAGTTGCCAGTTGGTTTTCAAGGATAGACCTTCGATTGGGCTACCATCAGTTGAAAGTGAAGGAGCAGGATATCCCAAAAACAACTTTTCGCACGCCTTATGGTCATTACGAGTTTCTTGTCATGTCTTTTGGTTTGACCAATGCGCCAGCTGCTTTTATGGATCTGATGAATCTAGTGTGTCGGCTTATGTTGGATAAATCGGTGATTGTTCTTATTAATGATATCTTGATTGATTCGATGAGCGAGATAGAGCATGCTGGTCACATGAGGTTCTAGAGATGCTCACAAAGGAGAAGCTTTACACTAAGTTCTCTAAGTGCACATTCTGGTTGCGCGAGGAGCAGTTCTGGGTCACGTGGTGAATCCTGGCAGGATTATAGTGGACCCGACAAAGGTGGAGGCGGGGATGGAATAGAAGTCTTCAAAGATGCCATTTGAGATTCGTAGTTTCTTGGGTTTGGTGGGCTACTACAGAAGATTTATTCAAGACTTTTCTAAGATTGCTTCTCCACTAACTAAGCTGACTCAGAAGATGTAAAGTTTGTATGGGTCAAGCTCAAGAGAAGGCGTTCGAAGAATGGAAGACGAGATTAACTCAAGCTCATGTTCTATCATCACCCGATGGAAGTGAAGATCTGGTTGTTTATTATGATGCTTCCTACTCGGGGTTAGGGTGCATGTTAATGCAGGGAGGGAAAGTTATATCCTATGCATCCTAACAGTTGAAGGTTCATGAGGTCAATTATCCTTCCCATTAATTGGAGCTAGCAGCCGTGGTCTTTGCGTTAAAGATTTGGAGGCACTACCTTTACGGGACAAAGTGCACCATATTCCCTGACCATAAGAGCCTGAAGTACTTCTTTGAGCAGAAGGATTTGAATATGAGACAAAGGAGATGGTTGGAGCTTATAAATGATTATGATTGCGAGATCTATACCATCCGGGCAAGCCAACGTGGTGGCGGACGCCCTTAGTAGAAAGGAGAGGCCCGAGTCGATTCGGGTGAAAGCATATCAGTTGATCATGACCTCGGATGTGATGAAGCCAGTTAAGGAGTTCCAAGACGAGGAATTCAAAGAAGATCACCTTAACTTTGAAAGAATGAGAGGTCTGGTTGCAGAATTAGGTAAGAACACGCTTAGGGTTAGAACTCGATTCGGGAGGATGTGGATTCCTCATTTTGGGGACCTATGGGTGAAGATTTTGGATGAAGCTCAAAAGACTCGATACTCTATTCATCCCAGTGCCACAAAGATGTATCAAGACATGAAGAAAGATTATTGGTGGCCGGGTATGAAACGTGACGTACGGGAGTATGTGAGTAAATGCCTTACTTGTCTACATGGATTTCATTACGAAGTGAAGGCCGAGCATCAAAATTCAAATGGGAAGATCCAACCTTGGATATACCGTAATGGAATGGGAGCACATCACCATGGATTTCATTACGAAGTTGCCACGTACCCCGAAAGGGTATGATGCTATATAGTGGTTGTTCACTGCTTAACGAAGAGTGCTCACTTCCTACCGATCCGTGAGACATATTCATCCGAGAGGTTGGTTGATCGACTCATTAAGGAAATTGTAACTCGTCATGGTGTACCGGTGTCTATTGTGTCGGATCGTGACACCCGGTTTACATCCAAATTTTGGAAGAAATTCCATGATGCGATGGGGACAAGGTTACACATCAGTAGGCTTATCATACCGAGACTGATGGTCAGTCTGAAAGGACCAATCAGACATTGGAGGACATGCTCCGGGCATGTGTATGTAGGATCTGATATATGAACGAAATACCAACTGATTAACATGTAACCAAACCAAATAGTGCGGAATCCTAATTGATTGGCGCTCCAATCAATGAGAGCACACGTAGAAACAATTATGTATTGAATCTAAGGTCAAGAATCGATTAGGAATCGATCTATTGCGATCTATGAACTTGGAGTACGAACTTAGAGGCTTCTAGACGGCTAGGGTACGTCTGGATTCGAAGTGTATTCAATGCGTTTGTTTTTCCATGAATTAAGTGGTATTTATAGGTTAGGGTTGCTCATTCAGGCGACTGAACCATTAGCATGGTTCATTCGTAGGATTGAGCCATGCGGTTAATCCATTCGCACGACTGAGTGTTCAGTCGCACGACTGAGTCAGTCGCATGAAGTTGTTCAGGCGTATGGACTATTTAGACGCATGGACACTCAGTCGCATGGCCATTCGGACGCATGACCACTGTTGGGGTGCATGGTCCAGTCGGACGCATGAGAACTTCACTTAACCAAGTTTGAATGTATTCATTATTATAACATTATGCCTGTCAATTCAAACAATCACAAACCTATATAATCTAGTCAGTATGCATCACAACTCATTAATGAAATGTTAAACATTATAAAGCACAACAAGATATTCTCATTTCATAAAAAAACCCAATATTACATCAGTGTAAGACATTCAAGACAAGTTACATTAAGATCAGGATCTAGGTACATACGTATCAACAAACTCTCCCTTGGACCTAGATCTATCTATTGTCTTACATCTTTCATCACCTCTTCATACTTCTTGTACTTCTCTTCTCTTGTGATTCCTGCATGTATCTCTAACGCGAAGCAGAGTTGTATAATGTTCTGAAACTGTAGAGCTAGTATGATATCTTGAGAGTCATAGAACAGTGGCCACTTGTATAATGTATAAACATCATTTTCTTACAAGTTGGTGAGCCACATTGGGTCAAACACCCTTATGGTTTCCATTGTACCATTTCTGTTCAAGACTATCACGACCTCTCCCGTTCTCCAATCGTAGTACCACCATTTGAAGTGTGGAGTGAATTCCTGTGGCATCTCCCATAGTGGGATCTTTGACATTGTAAGTGGTGGACTCCACTTCAACACTATTTTTGGTTAGCCAGTTATGGCGTCAACCTCAGATCGTCTGAGGTACCACCTTGGTTGTTGAGGTTTGAAGTTGACCCATTTGGTGTGGTACTCCCTCTTTAGAGCTGCTTCAAACCAGCCTGACATCTTACGAGGCTCACCGTATAGCAATTTTAACTTTGCTAACTGGTTAAGCTCAAAACCTGGAAGAATCTTCAGATCGTGTGGGAATCTGAAGAACTCAATTCCCTTCTCACGTTTAACAGCGTAAACGTTGAGGTCTCCGAAATGTGGCCACGCTATAATCCTGCCTGCCACCTTTTGATGTTTCTTGACTTTATACAACTTGGTGTAGACAGTTGACGTTGTACCACAGCGTTGGGCTCTTAGGTCGTCAAAGCAAGCAGCCCACTCAGCCTTTCTAGTATTGACTTCAGCATCCGTGGCTTGGGAGTATCTTCTTTCTCGTCTGACGCTTCTTCCATTTTATCCAGAGTCTCGAAGGTTTCACTGACAAGGTTGTCACCCAGATTGGGTACCACATTACCGTCAATGTTAGTGTACTCTGTATAATGTTGATCTGTGACATCTTCTATTTCGATCTCATCAATGTCATTGAGTTCGTCGTCACTATCACCTTGGGCCGTTTGAGCGTCTTTCACGATCTCATCGGTATTTAGTTTGTTGGGCACATACATTATGCTTGTTGTGAACAGGAGACTCAAGTTTCTCTTGTTGAACAGGAGACTCAAGTTTTCTCTGGTTGAACACACCTGTGTTGATGTCCCCAGTGTACTTCATCCTCATACTAGCATCTACATGTGCACATACATTATGCTTGTAATTCACTATCCAGCATTCAGCCATAGTGCTGCAACACAAGACACATATAAGTTAGATTTGGTGTACATGGATGACACTTGGATTTTAATGAACTTGATTCATTTAGTACAATCGTGCAAATAGACAATGCGACTGAGGCCTAGTCATGCGATTGGGCTCAGTTGTACCATTGAGCTTGGGATTGAACTGAGTCGTATACTGTACCATGCGATTGAAACAGTCATGTGACAGAACCCATAAGCATGGTTCATACATGCGATTGAGTCACTCGACTAACTCAATCGTGCGATTGGAGTTCATCAGTTTGTCTATTCGTATACCTCACTGTTAAACACAAAGGATTTTAATGTTTATCAAGACCTGACATTTCACTTTGTGTTTACAGTCATTTTGACCGCAAAGACTCGAATTAACACTAAGAATCATTTAGTCCAACATGTGTGGCCATTTAATTGTTCTATTCTTAAGAGAAGTCTCGTTGACAAATTGTAGTAAGTTCTACACTAAAACTTGCATTTAAGACATTCAGTTTTTACCGAGTTAAGTTGGAGTGTACCTACAGATGAATAGAGTAATTGTTAGAATCACAAACTCCAAGCTACATCAATGAAACTTAGTTTTGCAGAGTACCAATACTCTTGTGCGACTTTAGGACGATATTGGGAGTGATGAGTGACTACTTCCGACTCCCCCTCTATTTATACTGGGGTTTCTTTTAGTCGTGCGACTGAGGATCAGTCGTGCGATTGGCATATTTGGTCACCTTCAGTCGTGTGACTGGAGGTTAGTCATGCAACTATGTCATTCGCTCACTCTCATCCATGCGATTGACTCATTTTGTGATCCAATCGTGTGGTTTTATTAATGCTTATGGTCCAATCGCACGTATGTCCCATAAGTGTGGGTGAATCATGTGATTGGGCTCATACATATCCTCCAATTGTACGACTAGTCCATACTCATGGTCTAGTCGTACGAATGGATCATACTTATGATTTTGACTTTTTGACCATTCCACACTTTTATCTTTTGATTAAGCATTATGAGCATTTGATCATCTCAGACATGATCATTTTAACTTGAGAACCTTTTGACCACCTCAGACATGGTCCTTTTAAAATACTTTGTCACCTCAGACATGGCCCATTTTATTTGAAAGCACATGTGGTCACCTTAGACATGACCTTTTGATGATAAGGTTCCATATCAACTTCCATGACATAGTCCGATATTAAACACTCTGAAATTGACAATATTTAAACAAAAATAAAAGAATAACATTGAAACTTAAAACTAATACATGGTTTTGTGTTTTTGTGAGGGTTAAATCCTAAGATGTAAATCTGAGGAGTTCTTTTTCTGAAAAAGATAGCTTCAATTCATTTAAACCATACATGGACCAATTCAATTTGGAATCATACATGATATTCAAATCGTTCGAGACAAGTTATCTAAAACCTTTGATGCCCAATTCTTATTTTTCATCTAGAGTCATTTAGAAAATTTAGGAAATCATACTAGTACTATTACATCCCCACTCTGATTTGAACTTTCAAGAATTGTAGCCACAATGATTGTCAGTATACTTGTCCTCTTAAATCCATACATAGACTTTCAACATAGATTGGTGATGATTTAATGTTTGTTTATTTCAACAAGAATTTGTGGATCCCACACTTATATGGTTATCAACATTCCTCGGGAGATTTTTGAGCGGTCTCAAGGTAGTATTCAAGATGAAACAATTCGTAGAACTTTCAAAGGGAAGCCAAACCTTAGGTCAGTGCCACTGCACAGCAGAGAGGTGCCAAACAAAGATGAATTCTAGAATATATAGGTTATGCTTATCCTCAGGTCAGTGCCACTGCACAGTAGAGAGGCACATAACCTATCTTATTGTTTGAGCAATTTCATTCTTCTTGCACAGATGTCACCAACAACATAGATTATTAGTTTGATTGTATTTGCATTTTTTATGTGCTTTTGCTCATGCTTTGGTCTTACGCACACATTCGTGGCGTTTATTTTACTCGTCACCCCTTATTGGAATTTTGTTGATTGTGTTAACCAGAGATAAGGTGTTACCCACAGCTAGGCAAACATTTTAGTTTAATCTTGAGATCACCAAAAAGGTCTAGTCATCTATTGAGTTGAATCTACCGACATATCATCTGTGGTCTAGCAACCTCTAGGTCTACTTTCTTTGTATTACCTTAGTAGTAGCTAGTTTATCTATCATTTTCCTTTTATTTTGCTTAGACTACACAGATTTATACTTGGGCTTTGCATCATTTTCAATTTAAATTTTAAAGTCCCAAATGATTTGCTCCTATGTACTATCATATTCGAAAGATTGAATCAGTATCACACATACGGTCTTATTTTTATGAGCTACCTCTCCTCCTCCCTCGGTTTTTTTATACTGTCTAAACCTATTCTCCCCTTAAAATTTTAAAACCGTAATGGATTAGTGTTTTAGGATTTTAATAGGGAAAACAATAAGACCAATTTTAATTGACCAACTTAAAATTAAAAAAATAAATTGAAAATAAAAAAAAATAAAAGAAAATTTACACTACACATCGAACTACACATGGTCATCTTCAGGAATAACGCCACTTTTCTTTTTAAAGCCATTGACCTCTAACAGATATAGTAAACGTTGTTTGCCAAAAGCCTTTATACAAAGGTCAGCGCGTTGAAAATCTTTATTTATTTTTACCACGTCGATTAAGTTCTTTTCAAAGCAATCACGTATAAAGTGATATTTAATTTCAATGTGTTTGGTCTTAGGATGTTGGACCAGGTTTTTAGTGACTACAATTGCAGCAGAGTTATCAACAAAGATAGGAGTAGAAGAGAAATTCAAACCGTAGTCCCACATTTGCTGTTGAATCCATATGATTTGAGAAAAGCAGCTTGTAGCAGCAACATATTCGGCTTCACAGGTTGACAGTGCAACCGAGGTCTGCTTCTTGCATTACCAGGTTACTAATCTTCTCCGAAAGAACTAACACCCAACTGATGTAGAATTCTAGTTCATCTTGCAGCCGCCATAATCCGAGTCACTATATGCTGTAAGCTCAAAGCCATCACCATGAGGATACCACAACCCAAGTGTGGGTGTGCCCTTCAGATAAAGAAAAATCCTTTTGACCCCAATAACATGGTTCACCTTACACTTTGCCTATATCGTGAGCATAAACATGTAGCATACATGATATCAGGTCATGAGGAAGTGAGATACATGAGAGATCCAATCATCCCTCGGTACATAGTGGCATCAACCAGATCACCATTCTCGTCGGGTGCTACATCTTGGTTTTTGGCTAGTGGAGTGCTAGCTGCAGAAGCATTCTCCATGTCAAACCGACTGAGAATATCACCTACATACTTGGTCTGATGTAGGAAAATCCCATTTGATGTCTCATCCACGTGTAACCTGAGAAAGAACTTCGTATCTCCCATTGCACTCATCTCAAACTCCACCTTCATTATTGCTTCAAACTCTTTTCATAATTATTCCTGCTTTGAACTGAAGATTATGTCATCGACATAGATCTGTACCAGGAGTAAGTCTCCATCTTTTTCTTTGATAAACAATGTATAGTCAATAACTCCCCTGGGAAAACCGTGTTTCACAAGATAAGTCGAGAGTTTCTCATACCAGGCCCTTGGAGCTTGGTGAAGTCCGTATAGCGCCTTGTCGAGTTTGTAAACTCTATCCCGATGGTATGGATCCTCAAATCCCTCGGGTTGACTCACGTACACTGTCTCTCTGATCTCACCATGAAGAAACGCACTCTTCACATCTAGTTGATAAACTTTGATTTTCATATAAGATGCATAGGCAAGGAAGATGTGAATGGCTTCCATCCTTGCCACGGGTGCAAACACTTTATTGTAGTCAATACCCTTAACTTGTCAAAAACCCTAAACAACAAGCCGAGCCTTGTTTCTGATGATCACTCCCTGATCATCTTTCTTGCATTTCAAGACCCATTTGGTGCCATTGACCTTAGCACCTTTAGGTCTATCTAGTAGAGTCCATAAACCTAACTTCTTAAACTGAAGAAGTTCTTCTTGCATGGCACTCACCCAAGCCTCATCATTCAATGCTTCACTAACATACTTTGGCTCAAACTGAGACACAAAGCAATGATAGGCACCATCGTGAAGGTATCCTTTTTCCATCACAGAGGCATAATCAGCTGAGTACAACTGATTTCTCGTCTGAACCCCTGACATCACATCTCCTATAACGTTATCCAAAGGATGATAGACATTTAGACGTGAGCCAAGAGTTATTAGAACAACTACCTCAGAATCAAGATTGTAAACATTTGGTTCTGGATCTGAGGTAATAGGAGTTTGAGGTTCCGAGGGCTCAAAAGCATCACTATCAGATGCTTGTGGACTTGTGGTAGGCGGAACCTGTACATCTTGGTTGTTCTGATCATTTTCCTTATTTTCTTCATTAGAGGAAGAGTCACTCACATCAAGTGCCCCCCCTGAGTTGGTAGATAATTTACTTTGTTAACTTAATGGTGTTGAATCTTAAGACGGTGGTTCAAGACATCATACATCATCTTGTTTGCCAACTCGTCTTCTAAAGCAGAAAGAGGCATGTTGAAAGACTTGAAGAATCCATCATAGTCGAAGAAGTAAGAAGGCCCTTTTCCAATAGGTGGTGTGATGTATCTCTGAACATCAACGTTACACCACACCTCTACTTGACCCGTTTAGTTGTTGTAAACTCTCTTGTTCGGCATGTTGTATCCTAGAAAGATCCCTTCGTCAACCTTCTCACTGAATTTTCCCTCCTGAGTCTTCTTCAGTAGGGTGCACAGAGCGCCAAACGGCTCGAGATACTCTAAGTTAGGTTTACGTCGTTGTAATAACTCGTAGCACATTTTTCCATGGCGTTTAACTACTAGAACTCGATTAAATGTATAGCATGCATTTGCCATTGCTTCATTCCGGAGTTGAATAGGCAGTTTCGAGTCTGCCAGCATAGTCTGTGCTGTCTCAACTAAGCTGTGATTCTTCCGTTCAGCAACCCCGTTCATCTAAGGAGTGTAGGTAGAGGTAAATTGATGCACGATTCCCTTTTCCTTGCAATAGGCCTCCATCCACTATTCATTAACTCAGTTTCGTTGTCTGAGCATACTTGTCCTACCTTCAGCTTGTATAGGGATTCTAGTGTAGTTACCAATTCCTTGAAGGATTCAAATGTTTCTGATATGGATTTCAAAAACAATACCCAAGAGAATCTTGCATAGTCATCAGTAACTACATAGCAATACAAGTCGCCTGCGATTCTTCTTGTACTGACTGGACCAAACAGATCCATGTGAAGGAGCTCAAGAGGAAGTTCTATAGAATGAAATTTCTTTTCCTCATAAGACTTCTTTGCTTGTTTGCCCTCTTTGCACGCAACACAGAAATCCGGGAGTTGGAAGTTTTTGACATTTACTCATCTCACAAGATCATTCTGGATCAAGTGATTCATTTTCCTCGGATTTATGTGTCCCATTCTACTATGCCAGGAGACGGAGTCCTTCTCAGTAGCTTTGGACAAAAAGCATTGGACTTCACGATCCGTTGTGGAGGCCTTTGAGAGATCCAAAACATAAAGATCATTATATCTTCAAGCTGACATTAGGACATGGTCCTTTGGGATCTCGTAGTCCTTCTTCAGAACATAGCACTTCTTGTTGTCAAAGACTACATTGAATCCTTTATTACATATTTAAGAAACAACAAGTAAGTTATTTTGCAATTGCTGGACATACTTTACCTTATCAAACTTTACTTTCTCATTTCCCACTTCCCCTTGGGCTGTGATGTACCCGCCTTTGTTTCCAGCAAATGAAACATGCCCTCCTTTGATTTGTCTCACGTTTGATAAGAGAGCTCTATTCCCTGTCATGTGCCTGGATGCTCCGCTATCTACAATCCACGTGTTAGTCTCAGCACTATAGCGAACACCCTGCACATTCAATGAAAACATTAGTTCATGTTAGGAACCCAAGCATTCACTGGCTTGGGTTTCCCCGAGGCATCACATATCATAAACTTAACCCATTGACCATTTGAGGTTGACGGAAGCTCAGATTTCTGTTTGTTCTCAATTTCAAACACTAAGGCAGATTTTTCTTTCCATAGTCCAGCTTTGTGTAGGGCCTGTTTGTGATAAACAAACGACTGGCTAATGGGTTGAACTTTGGGTTCACTATCCCTTTTAGGAGGCATCATTGAGTTCCTCTTTAAAGAGCTAGTTTTAGATGCTGGAAGTTCAACTTTCCTTCTCGGTGTCTGATAATAAGGACAATGAGACACAATGTGACCATACTCTGCACAATTGTAGCAAGATCTGCTTTCAACTTTACGGTTTATTTTTTTTGGTGGAGATGTAGATGTCACACGGTGGACCTTATTATGTTTAGATTGAGACACTTTTTTTTAGATGTATGATTGTGTTTTACAAACTTAATTGCTTTACCTGGTTATACATCTTGTATTTCTTGTTTACCTAGACTTTGACATGACGATCGTGACTAATTAGGTTTAATAGTCTTTTTGGGTTCTGATTTTCCTTTGTTTGACCCTAACTTTAAATTAACCTTTTCAAAATCAAATTTCTAGATTAACACAAGGCATCTTTCCTTTTACCTTTGAAGTTCCCTCCTTTTGTTTAGTGTCAGATTCATTGGATTTACTTATGGAATCTGGGTCACTAACAAGAGGAGTGGACACCACATGATCCTTGATGGGGTTATTGTTAAGCGGTTTACTTTTGGTGTTCATCAAGGTCTCAGGTGGTGGGGGAACCACTTTGTATCGCAATCCCTCCCCATTGTTTCTCTCTCTCCCTAAGTGATGGACAATGTGAGATGAGCTTGTCCAACTGTGTAGTTTTTGTTTTAAGGAGTTGACTTCTACTTTTAAAACTGCTTTCTGATTCTTAGTGTCCTCTAGGGAGTTCAGATAGTACCTAATGTCATTTGCTTGGTTAAAGACAACTACCTCTGTTTCCCTAAGCTGTTTATTCAATAGGTCTATCTTTTCCTTGTAACTGTGCTCGTTTTGTTTTAATAGTCTATTTGCCTCGGTGCACAGTTGCACATCCTTTACTAAGCTATCATTATGATCTAATAACCTAGTAAATTTCAAATCTTTACTTTCTCTAAATTTATTTGAATCTAAACAAGCATGATTATTAAAGAACTGGTCAGTAGTACTTACCTGAGATGTTGAAGATGAATCAGCCATAAGCGCAGAATCTTTTGTCTCTGGTTCTGGTCATTCTGATGTTAATGTAGATTTTTCATCTTCAGGCAGGTGGTTGACCACATGTGCAGTGTCTTCAGAATTTGACATTGCGATCTCTACTGCTATATCATCCTCACTGGCAGAATCGTCATCAATGTCCTCCACACTAGCTACGTTGGACTCTCCCAGTGAGACGAACCGAAAGCTCCAGTCCTGTCCTTCATCCTCATTAGCAATCAAGGTTTTGGGGTCCTTGCTTGATGAAGTAGAACTGCTAGATGTGGCCTTGTCTTGACGATTAAAGGACGAGAAGGGATTCCCATTACCAGTCTTCTTTGGCTTCACACACTCCCGCTTGAAGTGCCCCTTCTCACCAGAGTTGAAACAAGTTACCTTTGACTTGTCGAAGCCAAAGGTTATGTCCTTGGTTGCAACTAAGTTCTGTCCGGTCTTTTTCACAAACTTTTTAGCTCGTCGGACAGCACTTGCCAAAGCCCACATTATGTCCATTCGTTCCAACTCCATCTCCTCCACCTATTCGTAATCCTCATCTGCCAGGTGACAATTTCCTATCTTTCCAGCAACTAGTCCATCATAGAAGTGGACTACAGCAGCTAAGAGGTCCATGTGTTCTTTGGCCACCTCAATAGTCACGTTACCGAAGTTATCGGTTTTCAATTTTTCTGCATTAGCTTCAGGTATATTATACTAGGTTCTAGACGACCCTGACGTTTCGGACCCTGAAGTAGATGTTTGTGCTGGAACTGCTGAGCTTTAGACAAAAGCAATCTGCAATGGTGCTCCAGATGTCTTGGCCCGAGGAGTCGCATTGTAGATTGTTGGATTCTGGTCATACTTGGCCTGAGCTCTGTACTTCATCCTAAGCTCCCCTTCTCTCAGTTTTAGAATGAAGTCATTTATATCTAACTTCAAGAGCATCCCATTCTGTCTGAGATTTGAAACAAAAGAAGCCCATTTCTTCGGTAATCCATCAGCAAAGTTGGATACCTTATCCTCCATCGATGTAGTTACTCCATGAGTGTGCATCTTACTCATTAAGTGGTAGAATCTATCGATCACATCATCCAGGCCTTCCTTTCCCATTGAAGAGAAGTTGTCGAACTCCTTCTTTAAAGCTTTGGCCTTAACGGCCTTGAGTGAGGCATTTTCGTCATACCTCTTCTCCAACGCATCCTATACTTTCTTTGCTTGAGTATATTCCGAATACTGATGGAATATATCCTTCGGAATAGTCTGGGTGAGCAAAGCGTAGACTTTCTTCTCAGCATTGTGTTTCACCTTTTGCGCATCTGACATGCCACTTAATGTAAGTTTGTCTCTGTCAGCTCCTACTGACATGCTGTACCCCGACTCTATTGCCTCCCACAAATTTGTATCTACTCCATTTAAGTAGATTTTGAAATGTTGCTTCCATTGTGGGTAGTCATCTAACGTGATAAGCTTCGGGGGTTTATTGTGAATTCCTACTTCGTTCTCCAACAACAGTAGATCTTGAATACGAGTATCTCTACTTGTTTTGTATGTTGAAAACTGGTCCTCCATTTCACTTAGCTTTACTATTTAACAAACTACTGATGTATGCGAGTGAAGGTATGAGATTAGGCTTATCCGGGCGATTGAACTAGGCGAATGGTTCAATCGTGCAATTGAACAAATGCGGATGAGTCAGTTGGCCGAATGAAGTAATGTGGTTGAACTGTCCGAATAGGGTTCTCAATCGTACGAATGAGTGTATGAGTGAGTCCAATGGTGCGGTTGGAGAATGCGAATGAATTTAGTCGTGCGATTGAGCCAATCATGCGACTGAACCTACTGAAGTTTGATAATTCATAGGTTAAATGTGTTTTGGCCGTAAAACGTTGAATTTTCACAAACCCTAATCGCCGTATGCCGGAAAAACTAAACTTTATGGTCGGGAAACGTCAAAAACTTCGTTTGACACAAAACGATTGCATTTTTTTGAAGAAAAAACACAATTAGTATCAAAACAATTGAAGCAACACGTAATCAAGAGCCAAAGCTCTAATACCATTTGTTAGGATCTGGTATATGAACGAAATACCAACTGATTACCATGTAACCAAACCAAATAGTGCGGAATCCTATTTGATTGGCGATCCAATCAATGAGAGCGCATGTAGAACAATTATGTATTGAATCTAACGTCAAGAATCGATTAGGAATCGATCTACTGCGATCTATGAACTTGGAGTATGAACTTAGAGGCTTCTAGACGGCTAGGGTACGTCTGGAGTCGAAGTGTATTCAATGCCTTTGTTTTTCCACGAATTAAGTGGTATTTATAGGTTAGGGTTGCTCATTCGGGGGACTGAACCATTAGCATGGTTCATTCGTACGATTGAGCCATGCGGTTGATCCATTCACACGACTGAGTGTTTAGTCACATGACTGAGTAAGTCGCATGAAGTTGTTCAGGCGTATGGACTATTTAGGCGCATGGACACTCACTCGCATGGCCATTCGGACGCATGACCACTGTTGGGGCGCATGGTCCAGTCGAACGCAAGAGAACTTCACTTAACCAAGTTTGAATGTATTCATTATTATATCATTATGCCTATCAATTCAAACAATCACAAACTTATATAATCTTGTCAGTATGCATCACACACCTCATTAATGAAATGTTAAACATTATAAAGCACAACCAGATATTCTCATTTCATTAAATACCCAATATTACATTAGTGTAAGACATTCAAGACATGTTACACTAAAATCGGGATCTAGGTACATATGTATTAACATGTTATTGATTTTGGGGGAAGTTGGGATGACCACTTACCATTAGCTGAATTCTCCTATGACAACAGTTATCATGCCAGCATTGGTATGCCACATTATAAGATGCTATATGGTAGGAGATGAAGAACACCCGTCTGTTAGGGTGACAACGGTTAGAAGGAATTAGGGAGCATCAAGGTGATCGAGGATACGACTGAGAAGCTTGAAAAGATCAAAGCCTTCGTGAAGGCAGCCAGGAATAGACAGAAGTCGTATGCTGATAAATGACGCAGACAGATTGAGTTTAAGGTGGATGGCCGGGTTATGTTGAAGATCTCACCTTGGAAGGGTATTATCTGATTCAAGAAGCGGGGCAAGTTAAGCCCAAGGGATGTATGACCTTTCTAAATCATTGCTCAAATAAGAAAAGTAGCTTATAGACTACAATTACTAGATGAGTTAAGAGGAATTCACCCGACATTCCCTGTATCGCATTCGAGGAAGTGTATAACGGATAAAGATATGATTGTTCCACTAGAGGATATGGAAGTGGATGAAAGACTCAATTATGTGGAGCAACTGGCGGTAATAATCGATCAAAAAGAGAAGAGACTGAGGAATAAAGTGGTTCCTCTTATGCATGTACAATGGGAGTGCAGGAAAGCATCCAAGTCTACGTGGGAGATGAAAAGGAAATGAGGCATCATTACCCACGTTTGTTCGAGGAACAACAGGTTTCGGGGACGAAACCTATATAAGGGGGGTGGACTTGTAATGCCCAGTTATTGGAAAGACAAGGAATGAAAGAATAAAGTGAAGTAGAAAGAAGGAAAATAAATAAAACCCAAGTTTAGGGGTATAAAGTGTCCAAAAGGACAAAATGTTTGAAAAGTTGGTCATAAAGGTGGCATGGCCACCCATCACCCTTTCTACACACAAAATTCTCGGATTTTAGAGAGAGAGTAGCAGGAAGCAGAGAACTCTTGGTTTTGAAGAGAAACAAGAAGAAAAATGTGAATTCAAGGTAAGGATTCATGTTTTTATGGTGTTCTTAACCGTTACGTCCTTGATTTGTGCTTATGTGTGTTTGTATGTTTTGTTGTGTGTGTGTTTAAGTGGGTTTCTAGGTGGTTGATCTCAATTGCAAACGTGTTTGGAAGAAGCCATATCAAGAGCTGCAAAAGTGAGGTTTAGAACCCCTCTTTTACATATTTTAATTGATTTTTGGGCTCGAAATGCATGAATGTATGTTCTCATTAAACTGGGTTTCGAACCCGAATGTTGATTGTGTGTATGTTGAAATTATGATGTGATATGCGGTTATGTTCATGCTTGATGATGTATGATGGTGTTTCTAAGGCTTAGATGGTAAGACTTAAGCTTAGAACATGATGGATGGTGATTAGGAATTGAAATTTGATGTTTCGGTGTGAATGGATTTAGAATAATGTATGGAGGTTCACACTCAATGCGAAGTGTTAGCTCAACGGTGTTCGGTTAGCTACCCCACGAGGATGCACACTGCTGCTTGATCCGTGCAATCACACATATGTATGGAGAGTTACACCAAATGAGGGGTTGTCAGCTCAACTGTGTGCGGGTTAAATACCCCATGAGGATGAACACAATGGTTCAATCTTTGTGATTGACCAGATGTATGGGTCCTTGTTGCTTAATCCTAGATGAATTGCTTGGTGCTCTAGAGGGGGATTAAGCATATGACAGGACTGCGAGGCGCGGGGCACAAGCAAAAGTAACTATTATTTATGTGTATGTATGATGTGTGATCACAAGCAAAAGTAAAGATTGGTTTTAATGAATCTAAAGTATGTTTTATTATGAAACTAGAACTCACTGAGCAACGCTGACTTTTTATGCATTTTCCAGTTCGCAGTTGAGCATTACTGAGGATGGCGCGGGGTAGCTACTTGGCATTTTGGATGGCATTCTTTTGTTAATGTTTTTTCATTGTAATGCGAACGAATGAAAATGTGTAATGGATGTTTGTATTAAATTGAAAAAGCATTCTTTATGAGATGAAAAGTTGTTTTGATGTTCCGCTACGATTTTTTATGACATGTAAATTGTCACACCCTCAAAATCCACTTGCGGAGTTTTACTGCGAGGCGTGTGAACAAACCAGGATCACAGTCAATAGTTACTCAGAACGACTCTATATGCCATAATTTAGACAAAATCAACCAAAATACAAACTTTAAACAATGCGGAAGCGTTTTGAAAACAATCCAAGGCAATGAAAGTATAACTATGGCAAAACAGGTGCCAACCCAAAGAGTAAACCATAATTTTTAAAATACTAAAATTGTCTTGAAGATCGTGTCTTAGAATGCAGTGAACCATGCAGTGCTCCTATGGCAAGCAAGCTAATGACTTGAGAATAGCATACTAAAAATGTCAACACAATGGTTGGTGAGTTCAAGAGATATTCAAACATAAACAGTTAATAATAGCGATATAAAAGTAGTGCATTGTAACAGATAGCTAGTCCGTTAACAGTAAATATTATTTCATAGTGATTTCGCAATTGAAGCTGACTGTGTTGCGTTGTTGCCTCCTGCCACGACTTAACAGGTCGTGACAATGTTCATTAGGACAACTTGCACCGGTTGACCTCGAGTCACACAGGTGGGGCTCGTCAGACCCAGTAGTACTACCCAATTTCCCCGCTAATCAATATTAACAATTCGAAAGTGTGAGGACTTTCCATGATATCAACACTATATAATATTGTACACAACTTAAATACATAAAGCGTTCGTGATTTACCAGTATGCTATCTCCCCCAAAGAGAGTAAATAAAATGTGGGGCATGAACTCACCTCATATGCGTATAGATAACTAGGGTTTGACTTGGCAAACAGAATAGACAGACAACCTTCAGAGGTTACCTAGATCATATAAGTACATCAGTACGTGTAATCAAAGAACATGGGAAATCCTATGTACACTACAACCACGGACTCAAGATTTTAACCAAAACAGACATGTTTGACCTAGTTGACCCGTTTGAACCGTTGGTGACTTTATGTGTTGTAAACCATTCAAGAAATCAAACACATATATCATACATGGTTATCATTCAAATAGATCATGTGTATGCTATATCAACCAGGTGTATAACTTAGATCATCATAAAACCAAGTACCATACAAGTCATGCGAATCTAGAACATTAACATATCCACTTGTTATAACACAACTAACATGTCACACAAAGATCAAACATTCACCACATGCCATGTGAAGCCACTCACGACTTGACATCCTAAACCCTGCCAATCCTACTAAGTAGCGGCCTCAGATTCGCACGCGTATATAATGATCATAACCATATTCATTAACCATATGCATTGCATTCACAACATCACAACAATCAATTACCAGTCCCAAACATGATGTCCTACTACTAACCAACATCCAAACCATACATGATCACAAATGTCCAAATATCATTCATGATTATCCCAACATCACAAACAACCAAATTATCATATTTTACCACATTAGAATTCATCCATAATCATACTAACATGCTCCTAACATCCCAAATATATTCAAACTACCATCTTTCACATTTTGCATGAATAAAGTTTCCCTTTTGGGAAAGCACATCCTAAAACCTATCAAATACCCATATACTCATTGATTCATCATAACATACCAATTCAAACTCATACTATCATCTAAGCATGATCAACAACATTCAAACATCATAACCCATCAATTCATACCCTAAAAAGTTACTAACTTTAGTAATGTATGAACTATAACATGTGTTCTTGAATTTCCAATGATCACAACAACAATCTAACATCTAATTATCACCATGAACTCATCCATAACATCATATCATCCATAATTCAACATTACATGCAAATAAAGTTACTATTATTAGTAACCTATGAACAATGCATCAAAATCCTAACTTTCTTGCATAATCAATGTATTCCAACATTCATACAACCTATTAATCATCAAACATTCATCAAACCATCATCCATCATGCATAATCATGGCAGTTTCGAATTAGGGTTTGCTTCATACCCAAAGTTCATGATCAAACCACTAAAACATATAATTCTTGCATAATCAACGTTAACTAACATATATACAATCTAACTAACATACTAACATCACCAAACAACATCAAATTCGACCCCATGAAGGTCAATTTCGCACCCAAGGTTCGGCCACCAACAAAAACCCACAAAAACATGAAAAATCTAACCTTTAAACGTTTAATTGCTTGAAATTGATGTTTTCTATGTGTTGTATGCCTTGTAATCGAATCAAATTGGTGTTTTGATGCTTGTTCTTGGCTGAATTTCTCAAAGGGAGGGGTGTTTGAGGTGTGTTTGCGGCCGAAGGGTGGGATTAGGGTTTGGGGTTTTGTTTTATTTAATTTTAATTTACACATTTACCCTTTTAACCCTTGTAATTTGTATTTTATAAAAACTAGGCTTTAAACTCTTTGTAAAGTGTTTTTAACTTCATAAATAAAGATATAAACTTATGAAAATCATTATATATCTTATCTTTATAAAAGCACAAGACATACGAATAATTAGGCACGTTTCCGCGCTACGCGATTAATTTTCCGGTTAACCTTTTAAAATTGTGTAAACACATAAACATAACCCAATAATCACATAATCAATTAGATTCACATTAAATTAACATTATTCATTATTATTAGGTCACCAGCGTTAAACGACAACTAGTGTGTGCTCACGACACGTGTATACAAGACTTAACGGAACTAACGGAGTTTGGTAACGGAAATTTACCGGATGTCACATTATCCCCATGTTGAAAGAATTTTCGTCCCGAAAATTGCGTTACATGTGAGAGTGTTCCATCACTGGTCTACTGCATTGGCACACAGAAATCGAAATCGAGTGAGTTTTGGATGAGTTGTCACATCATCCCCATGTTGAAATAAATTTCGTCCCGAAATTTAAATCAATACCTTCGTCTGCTGGCATCGTCCCTTCGAATAGTTGTGAGTACTTAAGCTTCATTTGATCTTCCCGTTCCCATGTGAATTCCGGTCCACGTCTCGAATTCCAACGGATCTTGACAATGGGTATTTTACTTTGCTTAAGTGTTTTCACCTCACGATCCATCACCTCAACTGGTTCTTCAATAAAACGCAATTGTTCATCCACTTGAATTTCTTCTAGTGGTACGACCGTCGTTTCATCAGTTATGCACTTCTTCAGGTTTGACACATGAAATACATCATGAATTCCACTTAGCCAATCAAGTAGGGCTAATCGATAGGCTACTGGACCTATTCTTTCCACTATCTCAAATGGTCCAACGTACCTCGGATTAGTTTCCCTCATTTTCCAAACCGAACTATGCCTTTCCATGGTGAGACTTTCAACAAAACCTTGTCACCAACCTGAAACTCTAAAGGTTTCCGTCTCTTGTCAGCATAACTCTTTTGCCTGTCTCGCGCTGCAGCCATACGGTTCCGTATCTGCAAAATCTTCTCCGTTGTCTCATGAATCAACTCAGGACCTGTTATCTGACTATCACCAATTTCTGCCTAGCAAACCGGTGATCTACACTTTCTCCCATAGAGCGCCTCGAAAGGTGCCGCCTGTATACTAGTGTGATAACTGTTGTTATAAGAAAACTCCACCAATGGCAGGTGAATTTCCAAGTTATTCCCGAAGTCAATCACACAGGCACGTAGCATATCTTCTAACGTCGGTATGGTACGCTCACTCTGGCCATCCGTCTGTGGATGATATGCAGTACTCATATCTAAACCTGTACCCAAAGATTTCTGCAATGATTGCCAGAAATGTGACGTGAAACGAGCGTCACGGTCAGAGATAATTGAGATCGGTACACCGTGTCTCGAAACGATCTCCTTGAGGTACAGGCGAGTTAATTTCTCCATCTTGTCAGTTTCCTTTATTGCAAGGAAATGAGCAGACTTTGTCAATCGATCCACAATAACCCATATCGTGTCACAACCGGTACTAGTCCGGGGTAGCTTAGTAATAAAATCCATGGAGATCTGTTCCCATTTCCACATCGGTATCTCAGGTTGTTGTAACAGTCCCGATGGATTTTGATATTCCACCTTTACTTTCGAGCAGGTCAAACACTTGCTCACATATGTAGCTACATCCGCTTTCATGTTAGGCCACCAATAGTGAGCCTTTAGGTCATGATACATCTTGTTGGATCCAGGATGTATAGAATACTTAGATTTGTGTGCCTCGCTCATAACTAAATCTCTCAGATTTCCATGAACAGGCACCCAAAGTCTATCCATGTAATACCGAATTCCATCCTCTTTCACCACTAGCTGCTTATCCATTCCCCTTAATAATTCAGAACCATTATTTTCTACTTTTAAAGCTTCTATCTGTGCCTCCTTAACTTGTTCAGGCAATTGGGTTCTGATAGTAAGCTGTAAAGCTCGCACCCGTCGGGGTTTAGCTGTTTCCTTCCTGCTTAAAGCATCGGCAACTACGTTCGCCTTTCCCGGATGATACTTAAATGCGCAATCATAATCATTTAGTAGTTCCACCCAACGTCGCTGCCTTATATTCAACTCTTTTTGCTCAAAGATATGTTGAAGACTCTTGTGATCGGTGTAGATAGTGCACTTGGTACCGTACAAGTAATGTCTCCAGATCTTTAAGGCAAAAACTACTGCACCCAATTCTAAGCCATGGGTGGTATAGTTCTTCTCATGAACCTTCAGTTGTCTCGAGGCGTAGGCTATCACCTTGTCTCGTTGAATCAAGACACAACCCAATCCTTGAATGGATGCATCGCAATACACCACAAAGTCATCTGTTCCCTCTAGTAATGCTAATATCGGGGCAGTACAGAGTTTTTGTTTTAAGAATTGGAAAGCTGATTCTTGACTCTCCGTCCATTTGTATGTCGTTCCTTTGTGAGTCAAGGTTGTGAGAGGTTGTGCGATCTTAGAAAATCCTTCTATGAATCGGCGGTAATATCCTGCTAATCCTAGAAATTGTCTTATCTCGCTCGGCGTTTTGGGTGTAGTCCAATTCTTTATCGCCTCAATTTTGGCAGGATCAACGTGTATTCCTTTCTCATTAACAATATTACCTAGGAATTGTACTTCTCTTATACAAAAGTCACACTTGGGAATTTAGCATACAGTTGTTCACTTTTCAACAGTTCCAAGATCATTCGTAAGTGCTCTTCATGCTCCTCCTTGGTCCTAGAGTATATCAGTATATCATCGATGAAACAATGACAAACTAGTCCAGATAAGGTTGCACACGCGGTTCATGAGGTCCATGAACACAGCAGGTGCATTAGTCAACCAAAAGGCATGACCAAGAACTCATAATGACCATAACGAGTACGAAAGGCGGTCTTGGAATTGTCTTCTTCTCGAACTCTGAGTTGATGGTAACCAGATCTCAAGTCAATCTTCGAGTAATAGCTTGATCCTTGAAGCTGATCGAAGAAATCGTCGATACGAGGTAAAGGGTATCGGTTCTTGACTGTTACTTTGTTTAACTCTCGATAATCGATGCACATTCGGAATGTGCCATCCTTCTTCTTAACAAAGAGAACAGGAGCTCCACAAGGTGATGTACTAGGTCAAATAAAGCCCTTATCCAAAAGCTCCTGAAGTTGTGACGACAACTCGTGTAGTTCGTTCGGTGCTAATAGATAAGGTGCCCTAGCAATCGGAGCTGCGCCGGGAGTCAACTCAATCTGGAATTCCACTTGACGGTGCGGTGGTAATCCAGGAAGATCTTCTGGGAACACCTCCGGAAAGTCGCGTACTACGGGAATATCCTCCATGCTCTTTTCTCCTACCTGCTTGTCAGTTACAAGTGCTAGGATAGCCACACGGCCCTTTCGTAACAACTTTTGAGCTTTCATAAATGAGATGATGCCTATCACAGCACCACTCCTATCACCTTTGACGGTAAGAATTTGATCACCAACCGGGATCCGTATGATCTTCTCGTGACATATGACTTCCGCTTGCTTGCTAGAGAACCAATCCATGCCTATCACAACATCAAAACTCCCCAGCGTAACAGGCATGAGATCTATAGCGAAAGTATGACCAGCAAGTTCTATCTTACAATCTTTAAGGATATGCGTTACATGGATTTGTTTACCGTCGGCTAATTCCACAGTGTATTTAGATTCTAAAGCAGAGGGTACATCACTTAAAAGGCTACAGAATTTTAAGGACACAAAACTCCTATCGGCTCCAGTATCAAATAGTACCATAGCAAAACAACCATTAACAGGGAATCTACGAGTAACAGTTGCGGGATCATTTAGAGCCTCACCTGAGCCAATGACAAAAGCTCTCCCCTTGGCTCCATCTTTATTGCTGCCATTTCCAGTGCCATTTCCACCATTGTTGTTATTATTACCATTGTTGTTGTTGTTACCGTGGTTGTTGGTGTTGTTGGTGTTGTTGCCATTTTCCTTCCTCCTTAGTTGTGGGCAGTTTTGCTTGTAATGCCCTTCTTTCCCACATTCAAAAAACCCTTGGGAGTTTCTTGAGGTTGTTGGGCCTCCTCATCAGTTCACCACGACAATCCTTCGCATCGTGTCCAATTTTTCCACAATGTTGACACTTGAAGCTATCACACCTTCCCACATGATGGTAATTACACCGAGTACACTTCAGGTGTCTCCCACCATAACCACTGGGTCCTTGATTATTTGCAGGCGTCTCGTTGGAGTTACGGTTATTGTCAAACCTCCGTTGCTGCTGAATCGGCTGTTGCTGCTGCTGAGATTGAGGTTGACCATCGGAAGATGATGATGCTTTGGTGTTGTTGGCATTGTCCCACTTTCTTTTGTTGTCGGGCACGCTTGCCACAGCGCCTCGTTTAGGTAGACGTCCTTGCTCCAGGGCTTGGTCAGTTAGCTTGTGTGCTAGCTGGATGGCTTGCTGAATTGCGGCTGGGTTGGAAGCAGTTACCATACTCTGGATTTCAGGTACCAATCCCCGTATGTAATGCTCTATCCTTTTATGCACCTCATTCACCATTCCTGGGCACAAAGTTGCTAATTCATGGGTTCTGGTGGTGTAAGCCTCAACTTCTGAGCCCTGCATTTTCAGTTGCCAGAACTCTATTTCTAACTTATGTACTTCGCTGCGAGGACAGTACTCCTCGGTCATCATTGCTTTGAACTCATCCCATGGAAGTCCATTCGCCATTGCTTGTCCAAGCATCTAGACTTGCGCGTTCCACCAAGACAAAGCAGCACCCTCCAAAGTCCCGGTGGCATACTTTACTTGATCTGCTGGTGGACAGTTACATTTGGAGAAAACAGACTCAGTCTTCTCGAACCACGTACAAGCCCTACAGCACCCTCAGTACCGCTGTAGGTGTGTGGTTTACAGTCCATGAAGGACTTGTAGGTACACACTGGTGGTCCTGTTTTAACACAATGCACATTAATCAGAACATCCCCTACAGTATAAAGGATATCAGATTTGTCTTTCTATCATTGTTTACCTGTTGGCTGACCCGCGTGGGTAGCAGCCACTGCCGCCTGAACATGCTCATTAATTAGAGCAGCCAATTTGCGGGAGTCGGAGTCATGTTAATAGCACCACCACCCTATTCTCCGTGCCACGTCCACGTCCGCGTCCACGACCACGTCCACGTCCACGTCCACGGGCGTCCATTCTTTCACTTACATTCACAAATACATTAATGAGTAACATCAAACATATTTAACTCATTGAAGCATAGTAAACAGTAAACAAAAGAAATAACGATTCATCACAACCACAACATTCATAACAAATAATAACCAAGGTAAATAAATTGCAATGAGTCACAATGTATTTAGCAATGTCAAAATTGAAGTTTGTCGTTCGTGTGGGGAAACAACCCTTCCCACATAGGTTTAAAAATAAAACACTACGTAGTCTAAGTCATATAAAGAAGTCAATCGACAACATCTGACCCATCACTATCATCCTCCATCTCCTCCGGTTCCTCTTCCTCGGGTCCTTCCTCGGGATCCTCCTCATCCTCAGGGTCTCCTGCAGGAGCAGAGCTATGGCAATGTGAAGTGCCTCTAGCTGGGCTTCAAAATGGCAATCCTATTATCGGCTACGGCAACCCGCTGTTCGTGAGCAGTCACGCGTCCTTGGAGTGCCATAACACCATCTGCATATGGTGACAACCGTTCAGGGTTTCTCGTGTTGTTCCTCGAGTTCATCCAATTGATGTCTCAGGTTGTACACCTCTTGTTGTAGTGTATAGACATCACCCGTGAGTCGCCTTACTCGATGCTGTTCAGTATCCAGTGCAGCCATTAGTGCAGCAATCAGTTGCTCGTTGGACTGCGCTGTTCGTGGGAGTGAAAGCATGGGTGATTGGCATTGTTCCTAGTCCTTGGCTTTAGGACAGGTACGCGCTCCTAAAATAATATGGTCAACAAACCTAGAATAAGAACGCCAGTCTCGCGGAGGGTCACGCTTCATCAATGCAAATGGTTGATCCCAGTCAATCTCCTCTCGGGATAAGCCAGTCGGGGCCAATCGAATCCGTCATCAGGTACATGTGTGGGAGGTGGGGATTCAGATCGTGTAGGTGATTCGGGTCGTTTACCTGGAGCTCTCGAAGACGATGCCATGCTGCAGAGAGTGTGACGTGTATGCCAATGAGTATACAGTAGATGAGAATAAGGCACACGTAACTAATTAACTGTGTGCGGTTATAGTCTAGTGTGTATGCAACCTAGTTTCCTATAACCAATGGCTCTGATACCAATCTGTCACACCCTCAAAATCCACTTGCAGAGTTTTACCGCGAGGCGTGTGAACAAACCAGGATCACAGTCAATAGTTACTCAGAACGACTCTATATGCCATAATTTAAACAAATCAACCAAAATACAAACTTTAAACAATGCGGAAGCATTTTAAAAACAATCCAAGGCAATGAAAGTATAACTATGGCAAAACAGCTACCAACCCAAAGAGGAAAACCATAATTATTAAAATACTAAAATTGTCTTGAAGATCGTGTCTTAGAATGCAGTGAACCATGCAGTGCTCCTATGGAAAGCAAGCTAATGACATGAGAATAGCATACTAAAAATGTCAACACAATGGTTGGTGAGTTCAAGAGATATTCAAACATAAACAGTTAATAATAGCGATATAAAAGTAGTGCATTGTAACAGATAGCTAGTCCGTTAACAGTAAATATTATTCATAGTGATTTCACAATTGAAGCTGACTGTGTTGCGTTGTTGCCTCCTGCCACGACTTAACAGGTCGTGACAATGTTCATTAGGACAACTTGCACCTGGTTGACCTCGAGTCAAACAGGTGGGGCTCGTCAGACCCAGTAGTACTACCCAAATTCCCCGCTAATCAATATAACAATTCGAAAGTGTGAGGACTTTCCATGATATCAACACTATATAATATTGTACACAACTTAAATACATAACGCGTTCGTGATTTACCAGTATGCTATCTCCCCAAAGAGAGTAAATAAAAAGTGGGGCATTAACTCACATGATATGCGTATAGATAACTAGGGTTTGACTTGGCAAACAGAATAGACAGACAACCTTCAGAGGTTACCTAGATCATATAAGTACATGAGTACGTGTAATCAAAGAACATGGGAAATCCTAAGTACACTACAACCAAGGACTCAAGATTTTAACCAAAAAGACATGTTTGACCTAGTTGACCGTTGACCCGTTGGTGACTTATGTGTTGTAAACCATTCAAGCAATCAAACACATATATCATACATGGTTATCATTCAAATAGATCATGTGTATGCTATATCAACCAGGTGTATCACTTAGATCATCATACAACTAAGTACCATACAAGTCATGCGAATCTAGAACATTAACATATCCACTAGTTATAACACAACTAACATGTCACACAAAGATCAAACATTCACCACATGCCATGTGAAGCCACTCACGACTTCACATCCTAAACCCTGCCAATCCTACTAAGTAGCGGCCTCAGATTCGCACGCGTGTATAATGATCATAACCATATTCATAACCATATGCATTGCATCACAACATCACAACAATCAATTACCAGTCCCAACATGATGTCCTACTACTAACCAACATCCAAACCATACATGATCACAAATGTCCAAATATCATTCATGATTATCCCAACATCACAAACAACCAAATTATCATATTTTACCACATTAGAATTCATCCATGATCATACTAACATGCTCCTAACATCCCAAATATATTCAAACTACCATCTTTCACATTTTGCATAAATAAAGTTTCCCTTTTGGGAAAGCACATCCTAAAACCTATCAAATACCCAATATACTCATTGATTCATCAATAACATACCAATTCAAACTCATACTATCATCTAAGCATGATCAACACATTCAAACATCATAACCCATCAATTCATACCCTAAAAAGTTACTAACTTTAGTAATGTATGAACTATAACATGTGTTCTTGAATTTCCAATGATCACAACAACAATCTAACATCTAATTATCACCATGAACACATCCATAACATCATATCATCCATAATTCAACATTACATGCAAATAAGTTACTATTATTAGTACCTATGAACAATGCATCAAAATCCCAACTTTCTTGTATAATCAATGTATTCCAACATTCATACAACCTATTAATCATCAAACATTCATCAAACCATCATCCATCATGCATAATCATGGCAATTTCGAATTAGGTTTGCTTCATATACCCAAAGTTCATGATCAAACCACTAACACATATAATTCTTGCATAATCAACGTTAACTAACATATACAATCTAACTAACATACTAACATCACCAAACAACATCAAATTCGACCCCATGAAGGTCAATTTCACACCCAAGGTTCGGCCACCAACAAAAACCCACAAAAACATGAAAAATCTAACCTTTAAACGTGTAATGCTTGAAATTGATGTTTTCTATGTGTTGTATGCCTTGTAATCGAATCAAATTGGTGTTTGATGCTTGTTCTTGGCTGAATTTCGCAAAGGGAGGGGTGTTTGAGGTGTGTTTGCGGCCGAAGGGTGGATTAGGGTTTGGGGTTTTGTTTTATTTAATTTTAATTTACACATTTACCCTTTTAACCCTTGTAATTTGTATTTTATAAAACTAGGCTTTAAACTCTTTGTAAAGTGTTTTAACTTCATAACTAAATATAAACTTATGAAAATCATTATATATCTTATCTTTATAAAAACACAACACATACGAATAATTAGGCACATTTCCGCGCTACGCGATTAATTTTCCAGTTAACCTTTTAAAATTGTGTAAACACAAAAACATCCCAATAATCACATAATCAATTAGATTCACATTAATTAACATTATTCATTATTATTAGGTCACCAACGTTAAACGACAACTAGTGTGTGCTCACGACACGTGTATACAAGACTTAACGGAACTAACGGAGTTTGGTAACGGAAATTTACCGGATGTCACATAAATGTAATTATATGTTTTATGAGCAATGATTGGCTAGCTGTAAGCGTCCCGAGGACGGGGCTTTACACTTGAGCTTTGATAGAGAGAAGTACTGTAAACAATTGATCTTCAATCTACTCAGCGTGTCTCAGATCTGTGACAAAAAATATTCCACTCACTTCACTAACACTCATTGTTACATTCCAAAACCAGGATTTCAATTCCGGAAGAATGGATTGTCTTGAAGATCCGAGGAAAATAACATCTATGTCTTAAACCTCAATTATGCTCCACCAAAAGATGATACATGTCTTCTATCAAAAGCATCTTTTGATGAGTCACAACTTTGGCACAAACGTTTAGGACATACAAATTTTAAAAACATTAACAAATTGGTAAGGGAAATCATATCATTGGTTTACCCTAAAAATAATATCACTTTATTGATCACTGTTCAGCGTGTCTCAAAGGGAAACAACATAAGCCTTCCCACAAGCTAAAACTTATAAACACAAACAATTATCCATTGAAGCTACATCATAAGGATATTTCTGGATCAACTCTGTTGGATTCTTTATGCCCAAGACACATAGAACTTTGATGTGGTTAGTGCGTCATGATCCAAGTCGGGTCATACCCAATAACAAGTTTTGCAAACACCAATAAATATTTAATTGATGATATGATCATACAATTGAATAATAACATCAATTTAGAAAATGGGTTTTCTAAATAAGTTGCATATGAGATAAAACAACTTATAGGGATATTTTGTTCATGGTTATTATTTGTAATGTTATTTAAGTTGGTTAAATAACATCAAATAATAAAAGTGTGTGTAAGAGTTATATAATTAAAAGGTTAATTACATAATTAAAAATTAATTTGTTACAATTAATGGAAGATTAAAAAAATGGGGGGAACCCACATTTTGGACCAAATACGGCCGCCCCCCTTTGTGGGTTTTAATTTATTGTTTGTTGTCTTGGAAAGACACACAATATAACTACACACACACTCTATTCTTCCCTTTCTCTCTCATACATGCGAAGGACCATTTTTCTCTCCATTGTTGAAGATATTCAAGGCTGAAAGATAAGGGTTTTCAACAGCACTTGGGGGTCGTTTTGGTGTAAAATCCTAGCATCAAGAGGTGTTTGCATCACACTTGTGGGTATGCAAGCTTGAGAGGACCTTCTTTTGGTGCCTTGGTCGTTTTTTCTTGGTCCACATCATCCTGCATATCCGTCTTTTGCTGCTGAAAGGTAGTTTATGGCAGCCTCTTTTTGGCTGTCCATAATGTATGTTTTGTGTTTACATAGCTAGTCTTATTCACATATAAAAGGTCCTTTGTTCTTGGGTTTGTTGTAACTTTATAATATCAATTTGAAACCCGAAATTCAGTTTATAAACTATGTTATAAAGTTTATTTCCTCTGCGTTTTCACAAAGTTTAAATGGTTAAACTATGTTTCATGTTTCATGTTTAAATGATTGTAACTTTATAAGACACAAACATGAAGCTTTCGAAATTTTCAAGATCTTTCAAAATGAAGTACAAAATCAACTCAATAAGTCAATAAAAATTATCCGCGCCGATAGAGGAGGTGAATACCTGAATGATGCTTTTAGGGACCATCTTAGAAGTTGTGGGATTGTCTCACAACTATCTCCACCGGGAACACGACAACTTAATGGTGTGTCCAAGCGGAAAAATGAACTCTATTGGATATGGTTCGGTCTATGATGGCTAAAAGCTCATTACCTCAGTCATTTTGGGGTTTTGCTCTGCTCTCTGCGGCCTATATTTTGAATATGGCCCCAACCAGGAAAGTGGAAAGGACACCTTATGAAATATGGCATGGAAGGGTTCCATCATTTTCATAATTGAGGGTGTGGGGGTGTGAGGCTTATGTGAAGACTCCCACCTCCAACAAGTTAGAAAGCCGTTCCACTAAGTGTATCTTTATTGGATATCCAAGAGATTCTATGGGATATTATTTCTATGATCCAATACAACAACAGGAGTTTGTTGCCAAAAAGGGTGAGTTCTTGGAAACCAAGTTGCTTATGGAAGGAACTGATAGTAGAACTGTGGATCTTGAAGAGGATCAAGAACCGCAACCCGATACACATTTGGTTGACACTAGCACTCAACATGAGGATGTTGAAGGTGATCAAATAGTTGATCAATACACAAAAAATGTTCGCAGATCTGGTAGAACTAGTAATCCACCTGAAAGATATGGATTTTTCACTAATGGTTGCTATGTGATAGATTCCGATGAACCAATCACATACCATGATGCGTTGTCCAATTCGGATTGTGACAAATGGCTTGAGGCCATGAACGTTGAGATGCAATCCATGTACGACAATCAAGTGTGGGACTTGGTTGTACCACCTCTTAACTCCAAAGTAGTTGGAAGTAAGTGGGTTTTCAAGAAGAAAACCGATATGCATGGAAACTTGGATACTTATAAAGCTAGACTTGTAGCAAAGGGTTTCACTCAAACTAAAGGGGTTGACTATGGTGAAACTTACTCACCTGTTGTGATGCTAAAATCTATTAGGATATTGTTTTCCATAGCTGCTCATTATGATTATGAGATTTGGCAAAAGGATGTCAAAAACGCTTTCCTAAATGGATTTCTTGAGGAAGATGTCTATATGGTTCAGCCTGAAGGTTTTGTCCATCCAAAACATCCTAACAAAGTATGCAAGTTAAAGAAATCAATCTATGGATTGAAACAAGCATCGAGAAGTTGGAATCACCATTTTGATAAAAAAGTAATTAAATTTGGATTCATCAAAAATGTTGATGAAGCTTGTGTATACAAGAAAGCTAGTAGGAGCATCATCACCTTCCTAGTATTATATGTTGATGACATACTACTATTCGGAAATGACATTCCAACCTTGGAAGGTGTAAAAACCTGGCTTGGAAGTTGTTTTCCCATCAAGGATCTTGGTGAGGCTACGTATATTCTAGGAATAAAGATCTATAGGTATAGATCAAGGCGGTTGATTGGTTTAAATCAAAGTGCATACTTTGATAAGATCTTGAAAAGGTTCATGATGGAAAACTCTAAGAAAAGTACGGTACGTATTCAAAGAGGAACAATATTGAGTACGACTCATTGTCCAAGCTCAAAAGATGAGCAAGATAAAATGAAGGCAATCCCATACGTATCTGCTATGGATCCATCATGTATGCAATGATATGCACTCGGCCGGATGTTTCATGCGCCTTAAGCCTGACAATCCGATACGAGCAAAATCCTGGAAGTAGTCATTCGATGGTTGTTAAGAACATACTTAAGTACCTAAGGAGGACTAACGATATGTTTCTAATCTATGGATCTGGTGATGAGGAACTCGTTGTAAATGGTTACACGGATGCGAGTTTTCAAACCGATCGTGATGATTCACGATCACAATCGGGATACATTTTCATTCTAAATGGAGGAGCTGTCTCTTGGAAGAGCTCTAAAGAATATGTGGTGGCTATATCAACTAAAGAATTTGAATACATCACCGCCTCATTGGTAGCTCAAGAAGCTACATGGTTGAAGAAATTCATTGCCGATCTAGGGGTTGTCCCTTCCATTCAGGACCCCCTAGAGATCTTTTGTGATAACGAGGGTGCGATTATCAAATCAAGGAATCTCGGGCTCATCAAAAGACTAGGTACATTGAGCGAAGATTCACCTACATACGGGATGAAGTTGAGAAAGGAAAGATATGTATTCGCAAAGTTCACACAGATCAAAATATTGCGGATCCTCTTACGAAGCTCCTAGAAAAGGCAAAGCTTGATAGTCATACCTGTGCCATGGGACTTTGATATTCTAGTGATTGGATTTGATTTGTGATTTCGTATTTGGATATTTGGAACTCCCTCACTACTTGAGTAAAATTATTTGGTTATAATATTTCAATAAATGTTACAATTTAGCATGTTTAATCCATGGGTAAATTGTTTACTCTAAATGTCCGTAGTCGTTCATACTTGTGGGAACGAGTATGAGGGTAAGATTATTATGAATTTGGATTGGTGGATATTCATAAGGAATGAATATAGAGCAATTGGTTGCTGCCAAAGTTCAAAGATATTTGTGGGATACAAATATTGGACCGACCCGCATCTCAAATTTTACTACATGGAATCTTCTAGATTGATCATAAGTAAATTTAAGTAAAGGCGAATATCATTTGGTATCCTCAGACCTGAGATACATATTGGGTTTTGATATTCACCAAGTGTTATACCTTGAGCTAGTTCTTCACTACCCTGAAATAATGGATAGTACGTAAGGCTTTGGTCAGGCATGACACGAGGTTTTTGTGAGAAACGTATGTAGTCAAGATGGAATTTGTTCCTCTTATTCATTGAGAGCAAGATGTCTAAGGCCTGATTAAGTTAAAATCAACAAGGAATGATTATTCTGTGTCCTTGGATTTAACATGACATCTGTAACAAAAGGATAAATGATTGATTCACCTAAATCATTTTCATTTGGATACTTGAAGGGGATGATGTTATTGAATGGCTTTTAGTCATGCGTATTAAGGGTAGTAACCGTTGTTAGGCGGTATTTACTGCTTGCATCAATCTTCTATGAATCTTGTGCAAGTGGGAGATTGTTGGATTCTTTATGCCCAAGCCACATAGAACATTGATGTGGTTAGTACGTCATGATCCAAGTCGGGTCATACCCAATAACAAGTTTTGCAAGCACCAATAAATATTTAATTGATGATATGGTCATACAATTGAATAATAACACCAATTTAGAAAATGGGTTTTCTAAATGATATGCATATGAGATAAAACAACTTATAGGTTCATGGGTATTATTTGTAATGTTATTTAAGTTGGTTAAATAACATCAAATAATAAAAGTGTGTGTAAGACTAAAATGTTATTACATAACTAAAAATTAATTAGTTACAATTAATGGAAGATTAAAAAATGAGGGGAACCCCATTTTGGACCAAATTCGGCCGCCCCCTTTGTGGGTTTTAATTTATTGTTTGTTGTCTTGGAAAGACACACAAGATAACTACACACACACTCTCTATTCTTCCCTTCTCTCTCATACATGCAAAAGACCATTTTTCTCTCCATTTTGGAGATATTCAAGGCTGAAAAATAAGGGTTTTCAGCAGCACTTTGTGGTCGTTTTGGTGAAAATCCTTGCATCATGAGGTGTTTGCATCACACTTGTGGGTATGCAAGCTTGAGAGGACCTTCTTTTGGTGCCTTGGTCGTTTTTCTTGGTCCACATCATCCTCCATATCCGTCTTTTGCTGTTGAAAGGTAGTTTATGACAGCCTCTTATGGCTGTCCATAATGTATGTTTTGTGTTTACATAGCTAGTCTTATTCACATATAAAAGGTCCTTCTTTCTTGGGTTTGTTTTTAACTTTATAATATCAATTTGAAACCCGAAATTTCAGTTTATAAATGTCAGGATCAGTGATCACAAGTTTGATGTATTAGAGCGTAACACAGCAGAATAAGAACAAGAATTAGACAAAATGTAGCAAGAATTTGATACTCGTATGCATTAAGAACAAATACGGTTATAACGAGAGAATATATTTCTGTAACAAGGAATGTTTATATAATATCAAATATTTCTGATCAAATCATTCTACCTATTACAATAGGTTGACACTCCTTATATAGAGTGCAATCGCTGCTGTTATCACGGGAAAGTGACAACTGGCAGATCTATTACAAAAATAACTAACTCTTAACAAAATACTGAAATGTTCACAATTACTGAGAACATATCAGAGTGTTAAGTACAAAATATGAAACTACTAATAAGAAACTACTGAAACTACAACGACTGAAGAACAAGCTCTTCAGTCGTTTTACAAAACTACTAAAAAACATAAAACTACTGATGAGCACAACAACTGAAGAAGTATTCTTCAGCTGTTGTGTCAAACTACTGAACAGATAAAACATAAAGCTACTGAAAAGTAACCGTCACAACTACTGAAGAAGACCTCTTCAGCTGTTGTGACAACGTCTGATACTTTGGTCTTCAGTACTTGTGTCTTCAGACTTTGTCTTCAGCACTTGTGTGTTCAGACTTTGTCTTCAGCACTTGTCTTCAGACTTTGTCTTCAGCACTTGTCTTCAGACTTTGTCTTCAGCACTTGTCTTCAGACTTTGTCTTCAGCACTTGTCTTCAGACTTTGTAATCAGCTGTTGTCTTCAGCTGTTGTGGTCTTCAGTAGTTGTTGTGACGTCTGTGGGACTTAAAGGTTTTTCTGATCCGGCTCATTGGTTCTTTTGGTCCAACAAACTCCCCCTGAACCAATGCAGCCAAAACCTTTAACTTTATTGAGGTCCCACTTATTATTGGTAGAATGGTTGGTCTTTTTCCTTCTTGATCAGTTGAGAAGATGACCCATATAAGCACTGGCCTGGGAATGAGTCTCTGATGATTTGGTTGGCAATGTATGGATGGGAGCTCTGTATTGGGGAATTGGACACTGAGCTGTTCCCCCATCCATGAGACTCACTTCCCATGTATAAGCCTGTAGGATTCTCTGGTGTATGCTCTGAGAAACATAATTTGTTCTTCCATGGTCAGGTTCTCAGCTTCACCATCAAACAATCCTTCACACCCATACAGCTCTGAGATGTACTTAGCCTGTTTGGCATTTTTGAGCTCAACTGTTGTAATCTGTCTGTATGCAAACTCATCAGGATGAGTCCCTTCAAGTAACAGACTGAGCTCATTTTGTTTGAAGTTCTCAAGCCTCTTGTAGACTTACCCCTTTTTAATATCTCTGTTCTCTAACATCTTTTGGGGTGGTTGTTTAGTCTCATAGGCTTTCTTGAAATCTTCTACAATCTCCCAGGGTGATACTACAAGGACCACTGTGATCTCTTCATCTATGATCCTTTTTACTTGGCCCTTGTATCTCGAAGGAATGTCTTTCTTTACAATCCTGTGAGCCACCCTAAGATCAGGCCATACTCTCACCTTTTCCTTCTGATATTAAAATGTGTTGGCAAGGGTGTACAACCTCAGAGCTTCTTTCTTCATACTAATTATTGATGAAGAAGCAGCACAAGTTTTGTCGATGCTTTTCAACATCTCATCGTCATGAAGCCTTTGATGCTGCTCTTCTTCAATCTTTACTCTCACAGTTTCCATCTATGAAATGGGAGTGATGGGCATGGGTTTGGCTTTAGGCAATGTTTGGACTGCAGACAGAGGCAACCTATCTTCTGCCATATCATCCTCTTTTTCTTCTTCTTCTAGCCTCAACACCCTTCTCTTCTTCTTCGTGGGTGCATCATCGACTGTTGGTTTAGAGGGTAAGGGAGTTGGTTTTGTGGGTTGTGGTTGTGGTTGTTTTGGAGAGGGAATGTTGACAGGCTGAGTTAGCATTTTAGAGGTGAGTGTGGCTTTTGAGTGTTTGGCTAGCTCGGTTCTGCTCCCTGCTCCTGCTTCATTCAAAGCTTCGACTACTAAACCCTTAGTGTATGCTTCAGACGAACAGATCTTGGAGGTTATGGCCAAGATACTGTCCCTGGTACATGATATTTTGCAATGAATCTGATCATGATCTCTAGTCTCTCTCTTTCTAATGCATCATAACTTGCCCATCTTGAGTTAATTTCTTCAACTTCAAGTCTCCTGATCTCTGAGTCAAGCTGTGCAGTATTGAACCCTTGTCTATACAGTTGATCAATAATGACATCCATTGATTTACTATGTGTAGCATCTGCCATTTTGATCATCTCATCGAGTTGGAGTTCTTTCTCTTTTCCTTCACCCTTCCTCTTCTTATATGTGACATGAAAGTCTTTGTGACTTTCACCCACTTGATCATTTCCGGTTCCCTTCACAGACTCCTCTTCCTTCTCAGTTTCCTTTTCTTTCAGTTTGCTCTTCCCCTTTGCTTTCACTGACTGACTCTCCCCCTTTTTGGTTGCATTGGTTGCAAGGGTTTGAGTAGCAGAAAGCCTTGTGCTCACAATCTCCTCCACCAAGGGTTGTATGATTGAGGGAAGCCTCTCATCCATGGTTTTAATCACAATGTTTGTGATCATTGGGGTGATGAGAGGTAGGGATTTCTGAAAGATAGCAGCTGTTTACTCAGAGGGGTTCTGTCCTTGAGAAGCAACGCCAGAAATAGAAGCTGGTGGCTCGGAAGTTTTGAGTGGCTGAGTGTGTGGGAGACCTTCGGGTGAAGGTGCCATCTGTGGGTTTATTGTGGTGGCAGATGGACTTGCTTGTTGAGAGAATTGGTCAAGTAGTCTTTGTAGTCTATTGACTTCTTCGTCAAGAATTGTGTTCTGGGCCAGAACATCATAAAAGAAGCCCAGGTCATCATCAGCAGATGCTGAATCACCTGACCTCCTGCTTGTAGCAGGATGTACATGCACTGGGTGTAGACCAGCTTTAGCATGTGCCCCTTTTTCTTGGAACTGGGGACTTCCAGCCTCAGGATTATGTCCTTCATCAGCTGTTGCCTCTAGTGAGGTCTTAGCTATGTTACCAGCCTCATTCTGATCATGTGTGATTCAGAAGAGGTGGTAGCCTCACTAGATGTTCTAATCACCATATCCACACCAGGAGATAGAACATGTAAACCCCGGTGCTGTGGGTTGTCAGAAGCATGGTGATCCTCGTCCTCAATAGCTGTGGTTCTCCCCTTGTTGGTGGTTGTTGGGGAGGAGGAGAGGCATGCAGCTGAGTCAGCACGTTTGCAATGATAATGGTTGGACTTTGGGGGGCGGTTGCATGGGGAGATGGGGTAAATGCAGTGTGCACCTGGGGAGAATGGTGCTCTTCAATGGGAATCTCCTTAAATGAGGGAGATCCCAGATTTGTGGGTACCCCTTTTGTGGTTGCTGCAGGCTCCTTTTGAGAGGAATCCTGAGCGGCTGTGGCTGGGAGAGTCTCTGATACTGCTGGGGGGTTTAAGCCAGCAAGTATATCCTGCCTTGGTGGTACAGGAGCATCTTCAGGGGACTCATCTCCCTGAATAGCTGTTTCGGGGCGTTTTGTTTTTGGTTTGGTGGGGACTCTGGATTTTGAGGTGGTGGTTGTGGGTTCCAGCTACGTGGGTTTTCGCAGCTTGGCAGCCATTTTTAGTGATTGGTCAGAGTTGTGCCGGGAGTATACTTCCGGCAGTACAGCCATAGCAGGGACTCCCAGGCCAACAAGTCCCTCGGCTTGAAGCTGGTTTTCAATTATGGCCATTATGAACCGAGGATATAATATCCAACGGTTAGCAGTTTGTTTTTGGGCCATATCCTTGAGCTCTAAAAATAGTATTTCAGAAAAATTTAAAGGTTGTTGCTCAAGGAGGGAGTACATTACCTGTTGCCACCTTGTGGACATTTGATCCCATGATGAAGTCTTGGAGGCAAGGCATACATTTACCATATGAAATATGAGACGTTCGGCATCCGGGAAATGTTTCTTCAGTATGGTAGATGCACTCAGGTTACCCTGGTATCCATGTTGGGCAAATGATTGATCTGTTGTGCCCTTTGGATAACCAGTTGGGAAAGTGGCATCATCCAGATTAAGGTTTTGGCGAAGAGTGTCTGGAGTAATGACCACTTTTTGGCCATGGACAAACGATTGAAGAGACTCTATGTCATTCTCCTCAGAGACCAGAGTGACGTTTGTCCAGAATTGGTTAAGGGATTCAGCATATATGGTGGGATTTACCAGAAAAGCCGTTTTGTAGGGTGACTGAACCATTAAATCAATGGCGTTGTGAAACTTGGTCCAGTATGGCGATTTGGTGAGATGTGCGACACAGTTCTGTCGTTGTTTTAGTTGCATGGTCGCCATTGATGAAGAGAGGGTAGAGAGTTTTTGAACGTTAGGTTTGAGAAGAAAAGATAAAAACTCTGAAGGTGGGATAAGGTATTAAAGGGTCGGGTTAGAAAACGACTGAAGGTTTTGGTGTTAGTCATCAGTTGTTGAAACTACTGATGACGTGGTATTAACTTTCAGAGGTTGGAATGACTGACCGTATTGGTGTGATCAGCAGTTGTTATAAAACAACTGAAGACTTGGTCTTAACCGTCAGACGTTGAAACAGCTGAAGTCTCTGATTTAGTCATCAGTAGTTATAAAGCTACTAAAGACAGTTTTGACTTCAGGTGATGAAACAACTGAAGACTTGGTATTAGTCATCAGTAGTTGTGAACTACTGAAGACAGTGGTTTTGTCAGCAGTTGTTGTAAACAGCTGAAGACTTGGTGTTAGTCTTCAGTAGTTGTAAACTACTGAAGACATAGTTTTGGCTTCAGTTGTTTTAATGAAACAGCAGGTGTAGAAACAACTGAAGAGTAATTACTCATAAGCTGTTTTCGTCAATTCATAGCTTTTCAGATGTTTCACACTGTCCTCAACACTTACTCATCAGACTTTTCATGTGCTTTTCAGGTGTTTCATAGGACATCAGTTATCTGCATTTCTGACATCAGTAGTTGTAGCTGCATCAACTGTTGTGACTACATCAGCTGTTGTAGCTACATCAGCTGTTTTAATAGATAAAGTACTTCAGTACTCGTGAGGTATGTAGCCTTCAGTAGTTATAAAAACTACTGAGGGTAAAAAAAACTCATCAGTACTTATATGTGACAATAATGAACTAATGAGCTGAGATCATGAGTAGTTGTCACTTATTCCTGCTGCAGCATACCAAGCCTTAACACCAGGTTGTGGAAAGTTGAACTATCCAAAGGCTTAGTAAAAATGTCTGCAAGCTCATCAGCACTAGGAACAAATTTTGGATCAATCAGACCTTTTGCAAAACAATCTCTAATAAAATGTTGTTTGGTTTCAATATGTTTAGTCCTAGAGTGCTCGACAAGATTCTTGAAAATACAAAGAGCTGAAGAGCTGTCCATTAACAATGGGGTCTTAGTCTCTGTTATGCCATAATCCAATAATTGGTTTTGAAGCCAGAGTACCTGAGATGTACAGCTTGCAGCGGCAATGTACTCTGCTTCAGCAGTTGATGTAGCAACTGAGGTCTGCTTCTTGCTCTGCCAAGAAATCAAGTAGTTGCCTAGGAATTGACATCCACCAGAAGTTGATTTCCTGGTCAACTTACACCCTGCATAGTCACTGTCAGAAAAAGCAACTAATTTACCAGAATGTCTAGTAGAATACCATAAACCTAGACATGGAGTGCCTTGCAGATATCTAAAGATCCTCTTGACTGCAATCAAATGAGACTCCTTAGGTGCAGCCTGAAATCTAGCACAAACACATGTAGCAAACATAATATCTGGTCTAGAAGATGTTAAATACATCAAGGACCCAATCATACATCTGTAAAGTGTTTCCTCAACCACTTTACCTTTCTGATCTGTATCCAGTTGTGTGGTGCTGCACATGGGGGTAGAACATGGCTTACAGTTTTGTAAATCAAACTTTTCCAAAAGATCTTTTGTGTATTTGGACTGATGAATGAAAATTCCATCAGCTTTTTGTTTGATTTGCAAACCCAGAAAGAACTGTAATTCTCCCATGGCACTCATTTCAAACTTCTGTTGCATCAACTTTGTAAAGGCATCACACAACTGTGGATCAGAGGATGCAAAAATAATATCATCTACATAAATTTGAACAAGTAGATTATGCTGCCCAGCTTTCTTAATGAATAAAGTCTTATCTATGGAGCCTCTAGTGAAATTATTTTCCAGAAGAAAGTTTGATAATGTCTCATACCAGGCTCTAGGAGCTTGTTTCAACCCATAAAGAGCCTTATCAAGCTTATACACCCAATTAGGATGTTTATTGTCTTCAAGCCTGGTGGTTGACATACATAAACCTCTTCTTTAATTTTCCCATACAAAAATGCACTTTTGACATCCATTTGAAAAACTTTAAGGTTTTGATAAGCAGCATAAGCTAAAAAAATCGAATTGCTTCCAGTCTGGCTACAGGGGCAAAGGTTTCATCATAATCAATACCTTCTTCTTGTGCAAACCCCTGAACAACCAGTCTGGCCTTGTTCTTAACAATAAGCCCATTTTCATCAGTTTTGTTCCTAAACACCCATTTAGTGCCTATTGCACACTTACCTGGAGGTAGAGGAACCAGTTCCCACACTTGCTGTTTCTTGAACTGAAGAAGCTCAAGCTGCATGGCACCAACCGATCCATTGTCCTTTAAAGCAATGTGATAATTCTTTGGCTCTTGCTGACTTATGAAGAAAGCAAAGAAGCAGAAATTTCACAATTGACTTCTTGTTGATACGCCAGCAGTGATATCACCAATGATTTGAGACATAGGGTGATTCTTCAGATCTTGATACACAATGAGATCTGTGCAAGTGTTTGTAGCAGGCTCAGCAGCAACAGATGGTGATGGTGAATCATTTCCTTGAAACCAATCAGTGGATGGTAATTCAAAGGAAGTTGAATTTGAAGAAATCTCATCAGCATTTGTTGTGGATGGTGCTACTGGAGCTACAGGACCATCAGGTCTAGCTGAATCAGGCAGTTGATCACTAAACCTGAATAGGTGAGTACTGCTATCATCATCATCATCAGCACCAGCAGAACCACCAGGTGGTGAACTGTTGACAGGAGCAACAACAGGAGTTTGATAAGGAACATATTGTAGTATGTCCAGATCAAATATCTCCACAGGGCTTTGTGGAATCTTGTCCTTTGGAGATTCATCAAACTTAACATGTAGAGTCGCTTCAACCATCTTTTTTCTACAGTTGAAGACTCTGTATGCTTTGCAACTTGATGAATAACCAACAAAGTACCCTGCATCCACCTTAGGATCAAATTTTTGGAGTTGATCCCGTGTGTTGAGAATGAAACAAGGACACCCAAATGCTGTGAAGAATGAAATTAGATGAGCCAAATGATGAAGAACTTCATATGGAGTCTTCATCAACCTCTGAGTTACTAGAACTCTATTCTGTACATAGCAAGCTGTATTGACAGCTTCAGCCCAAAAAGTCATTGGCAGTCCAGAATCAGCCAACATGGACCTTGCAGCTTCAATAACGGTCCTGTTCTTTCTCTCCACTACTCCATTTTGCTAAGGAGTTCTTGCGATGCTATACTGCCTCTTGATTCCCTTTGATAAGTAAAACTCATCAAGTGTGTGGTTTCTGAATTGGGTACCATTGTCACTCCTCACACACTTAACTGGTAGGGAATACTACTTCTCAACGTGTAACACAAAGTTCATAATGGACTGCGCAGCCTCATCCTTTGAATGCAAGAAGAAAGTCCATACAAATCTGGAGTAATCATCCACAATTACCAGACAGTATTTCTTCTTAGCCATACTTATCACTCTCACAGGACCAAAGAGATCCATGTGAAGAAGCTGTAAGCAGGCAGTGGACTTAGGTTCTTCTATGGAGGGAAATGAAGCTTTGTGTTGTTTTCCTTTTAAACAAGAAGTGCAGTTATCTTCACACTTGAACTCCTTCATAGGCAGTCCCCTTACTAAACCATGGTTTATGAGCTGATTTATGTTTTTGAGATTAACATGACCCAGCCTTCTATGCCATAGAATAGATTCTTGAGGGGAAGCTTTGGAAAATAGGCAAGGATGGCCTTTGAGATCTATTTTCTTGGAAAGATCTAAGGCATACACTCTTCTTGCCCTATTGGCCTTTAGGAGAGTGTGTTCATCCAACACCTTATCAATCAACTTAGAACTTTGGATGACAGAATCCGACAGTTCTGACTGGTGAAAAGAGCAACATGGCCTTTGTCACACATTTGACTGACACTCAAGAGGTTGTACTTGAGATTTTCCACATGGTTAACATCATCAAACTTTATTCCCCATTGGAAACAAAGCCTTTTCCGATGTTGTAACCCTTTGCATCATTGCCAAATAACACAAACCCCTTCCTTCCTTGAGAGTAGTCATTAACAAGTGATCTGTTTCCTGTCATATGCATGGATCCTCCACTGTCTACATACCAGATGCCTCTGAGGTATGTTGAAGAACCCTGCAAAATACGACAAATTAGTTAGATTTTGAGACCCAAACCTTTTTGGTTTTGGGCCTGTTATCATCAACAGATGGTAAACTAACATGTTTGTTGGAAACAACAGCCTGAGAGGAAGAAACTGGTGAAGAAAAGGAATCTTTTGGCTTGGACCTCCTTTTTTGTGGTTTCAACATAGGAACATCTAATTGGTTAACTCTTCCCAATAGATGTTGAACCATCATAACTAGCTGTGTCTGATTTTGTGATAAGGCTTTCAGCTCTTCAGACACATTGGCATTGGAGTTTGATAAGTTCCTATGTTGCACCTTCTTCTTTTGAGCAATCTCAGCTGTTACCTGTTTAACCCCTTCCTTTTTGGATTTCTTTTTGGACTTAAGGGTTACAGGATTTCATGTTGCTCGTACAAATGTGGCTTCAAACTCAATTTTCATTTTAACCATTTTCTCTTTACTTTCCTCTTTGTGTTTGAGTTTGGATCCCCTTTTGTACCAACAATCATCTGTAACATGATTGAACAAACCACATACTTCACATGGTTTCTTCTTCATCTTGTGTTGATCATCAACTAAAGAGAATGAAACTACTGAAGACTTGCTCTTCAGTACTTTGGAAGCATTATTTGCTTTCTTGACTTCCTCTTTAGTAGTCTTCAAACTCTTTCTACTGACAATTTTCTTCTCTTCAGTGCTGACAGTAGTTGGAGTTTGAACTTCAGGTGTTAAATCTTGCTCATCATCACTTTGATCATGTGAGTGTCAGCAGTGGAACCATCAACATGAGCTGATGGGTTCTGAGAGGGCTTAGTGTTGACTTCAAATTTTGATGATGCTCTATCAAAAAGTGAATCACATGATGAGGTGGATTGGTTATTGCTTTCTCCATCAGATTTCACTTCTGCTCTTGAAGCAAAATCTGTAGGAGGAGCAGTGTGATTATAACCAATACCAAACTTCACATTGGAAGCAGATTGCTTACTAAGAAGCATTTAAAAACCTTTGCATGATTGTACCCATCGATCACACTCTACCTGGGTGACTGCAAGGGTTTCTTTGAGACTTCTCTGGTTTTCCAGAATAACCTCTAGCTTGGCCTTTTCATCATTTAATTGGCATTTAAGCTTATAAATCTCATCATTTTTAATATTAAGAGCAGACTCAAACTCAGCTTTTCTTTTGGAAATGGTTTTCTCAAACTCAAGTTTCTGATTTATTAATGCTACATTTGCCTCTCTAATGGAGACAAAGGCAGCAATGCATGATTCAGAACATAACTTGGCTTTAGCCTCTGAAGATACCTTAGTTACCTGTGAAGATGATGCATTTGAGCAGGAACCCTCAGTAGACTCCAGGGCCATGAGAGCCAGATTCCCAAAAGGACTGTCACCACTATGTTGACCAGCACCTGTGAACAGTTGTTCATGACCAGACATGTCATCCGGTAAACTACTCTAGTCAACAACTCCAGGGGTGAAGAAGCTGTGTTGTTGAGGTTGAGGAGGTTGATAAGATTGAGATGGTTGAGGTTCTGGTAGTGCATGAGGTTGTGGTACTATAGGAACTTGAACTTGATTTGACTGTGGCATGTAATAACAAGGGTAAGGATATGGCATTTGACCCTGAGGAACAAAATATGCAGGAGATTGTGGTTGAGAATGATGACTAGAATTGACAGGATGTTGCCCTCTGTGTTGTTGACTATTGCCAGGGAAAGTCACAAAAGGTGCAGAGGAATTAGATCCAGATGATCTGCATTCTCTAGCAAAGTTTCCAAGCCTGTGGCATTTGTGACACTTCAATTTACTCTTGTCAAAACCAAATTTGGTTTTGTCAGAGAGTCCTGGGAACTTTCTTCTAGTTCTTTTGTAGAACTTCTGAGATCTGATATTTATCAAGGCCATTTGGCTCAAAATATCCATCTCTTCTAAGTCATCATCAGCAATCCCCTTGAGATCATCCATGATGAAGCATAGATTGTCATTATTACACCCAGTAAACTGACTATCAACACTCACAAACGCAGAATCAGAAGTGTTTGAGGAGAAATCAATATGCTCATCATACTGGCATTCAGATGAAGCATATTCTAACTCATGACCAACCAAGGCAGTGTTGCCTGGTACAAAGTCTTCAGTGAGCTTTCTAGATGAAGACAGTTTTCGTTTCTATTCTATCTCTCTCTCAAATGTGAGCAATTCCCATGGAGTTGGGTGAGATATAGTTTGTCCAAATTTGCACTAGAGCGTAGGACAATAGTATATGTGTCCCATCTCTCAGGCAGTGATCTGAGAAATCTGTTATTCATCTGGATATTGGTGTACTCAAGTTTGACCATTTTTAATTCAGAGATCAAACAAGAGAACCGCTCAAACTGTTGAGTGAGTGTCTCACCCTTTCTATGAGAGAATGTCTTGTATTGTTGGGCAAGGATTTCTCTATTATTTTCCAAGACCTCATCTCTTCCTCCAAATTGTTCTTTCAAGGCATTCCAGAGGTCATGGGCAGTTTCATGATGCATTAGCCCATAATAGATTTCATTGGGCAGTGCCATGGCCAGAATTCCATGGGCTTTTGCATCAATCTCAAACAATTTCTTATCCTCATCTGAGTATTGCTCCCTCCTCTTCGGAACCATTTGATTGGTTTCCGGGTTATTCACCATAGGCTTGTGTGGACCATGTACCACTGATGTCCAACAACCTGCGCTGTTAACAGACAGGTGATGGAGCATTCGTCGTTGCCATATGTTATACTCATTCCAAACCAGCATTGGAGGCTTGGTTGAGGAACCAGTATTGTGAGGATCATTGGAAGGAGTAGTCATTTTAATTCCAAATACAATTTAATTCAAGCTTTTAAATGTTTTTACATAGACCACAACAGACTCAATGAAAACCAAGAGAAAAACTCAGGATGAATGACTAGAAACACAGAAAATTCAATCTCTATAACCGTTTCTTGCAAAAAAAAAATGCTAATTCAATCAAACTTGGATCTTGAATAGCAGTTTCAATGATCAATTATTAGATCGATCAATGATTAACCTGCTCTGATACCATTTGTCAGGATCAGTGATCACAAGTTTGATGTATTAGAGCGTAACGCTGCGGAATAAGAACAAGAATTAGACAAATTTTAGCAAGAATTTGATACTCGTATGCATTAAGAACAAATACGGTTATAACGAGAGAATATATTTCTATAACAAGGAATGTTTCTATAATATCGAATATTTCTGATCAAATCATTCTACCTATTACAATAGGTTGACACTCCTTATATAGAGTGCAATCGCTATTGTTATCACGGGAAAGTGACAACTGGTAGATCTATTACAAAAATAACTAACTCTTAAAAAACTACTGAAATGTTCACAACTACTGAGAACATATCAGAGTTTTAAGTACAAAATATGAAACTACTGATAAGAAACTACTGAAACTACAACGACTGAAGAACAAGCTCTTCAGTCATTTTACAAAACTATTGAAAAACATAAAACTACTAATGAGCACAACAACTGAAGAAGTATTCTTCAGCTGTTGTGTCAAACTACTGAACAGATAAAACATAAAACTACTGAAAAGTAAACCATCACAACTACTGAAGAAGACCTCTTCAGCTGTTGTGACAACGTTTGATACTTTGGTCTTCAGTACTTGTGTCTTCAGACTTTGTCTTCAGCACTTGTGTCTTCAGACTTTGTCTTCAGCACTTGTGTCTTCAGACTTTGTCTTCGGCACTTGTCTTCAGACTTTGTTTTCAGCACTTGTCTTCCGACTTTGTCTTGAGCACTTGTCTTCAGACTTTGTCTTCAGCACTTGTCTTCAGACTTTGTCTTCAGCACTTGTCTTTAGACTTTGTAATCAGCTGTTGTCTTCAGCTATTGTGGTCTTCAGTAGTTGTTGTGACATTTGTGGGACTTAAATGTTTTTCAGATCCGGCTCATTGGTTCTTTTAGTCCAACAATAAACTATGTTATAAAGTTTATTTCCGTTGTGTTTTCACAAAGTTTAAATGGTTAAACTATGTTCATGTTCTAACAAACACCTACAAACTCATGTTATGAACATTGGAAAGCAATAGTATTGTTTTGGTGATCATAGATGACTTTTCTAGATTTACATGGGTCTTAATTTTACATCATAAAAACAAAGCGTCCCGACTAATAAAAGATTTTATCACTAAAACAGAATATCAACTTGATCATAAAGTCAAAACAATTAGAAGTGATAATGGGACAAAATTTTAAAATGAAGATATGAGTTCCTTTTGTGCAACCAAAGGAATTTTTCATCAACTCAATGTAGCTAGAACTCCTCAACAAAATAGGATAGCTAAAAAGTGAAATAGAACACTAATTGAATGAGCACGAACCATGCTAGCAGATCTAAACTGCCAATTACATTTTGGGCAGAAGCAGTTAGCACATCATGCTTTGTACACAATAGAACTTTGATTGTAAAAGAAAGCAACAAGACTCCTTAGGAACTTCTGTTTCCCAAAAAACCATTCATTGGATTTTTCGAGTGATTTGGTAGTCCTATATCAATATTAAACACTCGAGATCATTTGGGAAAGTTTTCATCAAAGTCTGATGAAGGATTCATTATAGGTTATTCTTTTGTCTCAAAGGCTTATAGAGTGTTTAATCCTAGATTAAACATTATTGATGAGTCAACACATGTTCAATTCAGTGAGCATTCCTTACCCAAATCAACAAATGGTGGTGACTTGTTACTTGATATTGACTTATTTACATTTTTTTTATCAATTTCACTTGTCTGATATTGGAAACCTACAATCAGGTGAATCTTCTCCACTAGTAGAAAGAAGAAATGCCTTTCCAAAGATTCCTCCCACATCTACTAAACCTGTAACCTTTCTTGTTTTCGTTAAATTAAAAGTTAACTTTGTGATGTTCTTGTAAAGAATATTTATGCCATTTATGAAACTTTGTACACTATTTATGCTTGATTATTGTTTATCTAAAAGTTTCTAAATTAATTTATTAAATAATAATAATAATAATAATAATAATAATAATAATAATAGTGACCATATCAATAATAATATATGTAATTATAACTTTTGTTTATTATTATAAGTTCTACCCCAAATAATAAAATAATAATAATAATAATAATAATACATATAATAGTTTATAAAAGTTAAATGATTAACAAGTTAGAATAATGTTAAAACATAAAGTTTCGTTAACTTGAAGGGGTTTTTGTGACATGTTTGAACTTAAAATAGTAGGTTAGGGCATTAAATATAAATTAATAAACCATAGGGACCAAAACTGTAAAATTATTAAAACCCAACCCCACTATTTTTCTTCCCCCGTGTTTCCGGTGACCGTCCTCCGGTGACTCCTCCATGTACCAATTAAATTTTTTTCACCCAAATCCACTTAATTAAATCGCTCAACGGTCTGTTTCGAAGTCATGATCATGTTTAAATTCGACTTAAGGAGTTGTTAAGAACATTTAATCCAGAAACCGACTTGTGCATTCAAGTCCCAACCATTCAAATTGAAACTGACCAAATTATGATGTTGTAATTCAGGGAAAATAATCTAACTAAGCCCCTAAAGCTAAATGAACTCCCAATTGTGCATACAAATCACACACATTACACATTAACCACCCTATATTATATCAAACTGCAATTTTGGCAAAATCGACCTTCCAACCTCTCTTAACCCGAATTGGTTGAGGGGAAATCATCATTAGCACCCAAAGAAGCTCCACACGAAGTTAATTTGATTATAGTCTACATTTTAACATCCATCAAACACTACGTGGTCGCAACGTGTTCATAACTTGTCCTTGTTGATCTACACATCAGTCCGAGTAATTAAAACCACCTATCTACTCGAATTACATAGGGAATAAACGACCTATTTTCTTTTAGTAATCCTTATCGAATTAATATTAAATTTGATCAAAGATGTTCTAGGGTGATTTTGGGGATTTTACTTGGTTTGTGTTTTTTAAAGATTAGAAACCATCTCTTACCATGGCTACGGCCCATGGTCTTCCGGTCAGTTGAGCGCACCAGAACCTTGAGGCCTTGGGTTTGAACCCGGACAACCACAAAACTTGTTTTTAGGGCTTTTTGGCCTTCAATAAAATATAAAAATTTCTATAAATCTAAAAAATTAGTTTTAAAAACGATGTTAATTTTTAAAGTCAACCAATTATTTTCTGTAAATTTATTTCTTAAACACTTTAGCATTTTATTATAAATGTTATTTAAAAATGTTATAATTAGTTATTTTTATAAAAGTATACTTTATAGAATAATTTAAGTTATTAAATTATCATTGGACCCTATGTTATATTTAATTAGGAATTAATCATGATAATTACAAAATTTACATACATTTTATAATTAAATTTCATAAATTTTCATAAAAGATTTTATTCTTTAAAACTATATAAGAGATATTTTTTTACTAGACTAAACTGTATACATGATTTCACTAATTAAATTTAGTTATTAATAAAAATAACCCAAATCTAATCAACACCCTAGTTCACGTTAAAACGTCAATCTTGTCATTAAACTTAAAACTTGTAATATATATGTTTAGGTATGTCGTAAATGAACTCGTTTGAACGTTGTTAAATTCTTATTACCATCTTGTACACTCATTCGTCAAGTGAGTTTTCATGCCCCTTTTATTATTATTTCACACCTTTGGGGGTGAAACATATTAAACTTATCAAACTTACACATGTAAACTTTTTATACTTGTAACACACATTTAATTCATACTTATATTTTGTCATGGTTATATGTGTTATTGTGAGCTTTATATGAGATACATTATATTTTGATAATCATTAACTATTGCTAGCCTGGCGACGTCATAGATCTACGGGTTTGACAAGCCTATTTGGTGCTAAAGCTGATGTTTTGCCGTGTAGGGCCCCATTCCAGACACCTCACGTTGGTCATTCATCGCACATAAAACATTTTAACATATACATTTATTACGCAGCGGAATTTAAAACTTTCATTAATAACTAAAAACATGGCATGTCATTCATTTTCAACATTCGTTTTCATCCGAAAATACAATGACATGTCAAAATATGGATGCCAGCCTCAAAACGCTCCTAGTAGCTTCTGCATCCATGCCTGCAACTCCTTAGCATCAACAAAATACCTGCCAACTATCATGCATACAAAAGTTAGTGATGCTGAGTGAGTTTTAGTTTTAAAGTCATCAAATGCTTTCTTTCCTTTAAGAACTATCTTTACATTCATTCGTGGTCATACTGTTGGGGATTGTTAGAACAAGATACATAGTTTGACCATTTAAACTTTGTGAAGACACAGCGGAAACAAACTTTATAACATAGTTTATAAACTGAAAATTTTGGTTTCAAATTGATATTATAAAGTTACAAACAAACCCAAGAACAAATGACCTTTTATATGTGAATAAGACTAGCTATGTAAACATAAAACATATATTATGGATAGCCATAAAGAGGCTGTCATAAACTACCTTTCAGCAGCAAAAGACGGATATGGAGGATGATGTGGACAAAGAAAAACGACCAAGGAACCAAAAGAAGGTCCTCTCAAGCTTGAATATCCACAAGTGTGATGCAAACACCTCTTGATGCTAGGATTTTACATCAAAAACGACCACCAAGTGCTGCTGAAAACCCTTATTTTTCAGCCTTGAATCTCTTCAACAATAGAGAGAAAATGGCCCTTTTGCATGTAAGAGAGAGAAGAAGATGGAGTGTGTCTCTTGTCAGGTGTTGTGTTCCAAGGCATTAAGTGAAAACAAAAGGAGACCAACCAACAAAAGGGGCGGCCAATATCCTTTTAATTTAGGTTTCCCCCCAAAAACTTAAACACCCAATTTAACACATTAACAAGTCACTTATCTGAGTTATATATATAATTAACCTTTTAATTGTATAACTCACACACACTCCATTATTATTTGATGTTATTTAAGTAACTTAAATAACATTACAAACAATATCTATGAACAAAATATCCATATAAATTGTTCAATCTCATATGAAACTTATTTAGAAAACCTATTTTCTAAATTGGTGTATTTATTTAATTGTATGATCATATCATCAATTAAATATTATTTGGTGTTTGCTAAGCTTGTTATTGGGTATGACCCGACTTGGATCATAACGTACTAACCACATCAATGTTCTATGTGTCTTGGGCATAAGGAATCCAACAATCTCCCACTTGCACAAGATTCATAGAAGATTGATGCAAGCAGTAAATACCGCCTAACAACGGTTTACTATCCTTAATACGCATGACTAAAAGCCATTCAATAACATCAACCCCTTCAAGTATCCAACTTGAAATGATTTAGGTGAATCAATCATTTATCCTTTTTTACACATGTCTTGTTAAATCCAAGGACACATAATGATCATTCCTTGTTGATTTAACTTAATCAGGCCTTAGACATCTTGCTCTTAACGAATAAGAAGAACAAATTCCATCTTGAATACATACGTTTCTCATAAACACTTCGTGTCATGCCTGAACATAGCTTTACGTACTATCCATTATTTCAGCGCAGTGAAGAACTAGCTCAAGGTATAGTAATTGGTGAATACAAACCCAATATGTATCTCAGGTCTGAGGATACCAAATGATATTCGCCTTTTCTCAAATTTACTTATGATCAATCTAGAAGATTCCATGTAGTAAAATTTGAGATGCGGGTCAGTCCAATATTTGTATCCCACAAATATCTATGAACTTTGGCAGCAACCAATTGCTCTATATTCATTCGTTATGAATATCCACCAATCCAAATTCATAATAATCTTAGCCTCATACTCGTTCCCACAAGTATGAACGACTACGAACATTCAGAGTAATGAATTTACCCATGGATTAAACATGCTAAATTGGAACATTTATTGAAATATTATAACCAAATAATTTTATTCAAGTAGTGAGGGAGTTCCAAATATCCAAATATGAAATCACAAATCAAATTCAATCACTAGGATATCGAAGTCCCATAGCACAGGTATGACCTTCATGCTTTGCCTTTACTAGGAGCATCGTAAGAGGATCTGCAATAATTTGATTTGTGTGAACTTTGCGAATACATATCTTTCCTTTCTCAACTTCAACTCGTATGTAGTTGAATCTCTACTCAATGTGCCTAGTCTTTTGATGAGCACAAGGTTCCTTGATTTGAGCAATCACACCCTCGTTATCACAAAATATCTGTAGGGGGTCCTAAATGGAAGGGACAACCCCTAGATCGGCAATGAATTTCTTCAACCAAGCAGCTTCTTGAGCTTCCAATAAGGCGGCGACGTATTCAGATTATGTAGTAGATAAAGCCACCACATCTTGTTTAGAACTCTTCCAAGAGACAGCTCCTCCTTTTAGAATGAAAATGTACCCCGATTGTGATCGTGAATCATCACGATCGGTTTGAAAACTCGCATCCGTGTAACCTTTTACAATGAGTTCCTCATCACCAGATCCATATATTAGAAACATATCTTTAGTCCTCCTTAGGTACTTAAGTATGTTCTTAACAACCATCCAATGACTGCTTCCAGGATTTTGCTGGTATCGGCTTGTCATACTTAAGGCGCATGAAACGTCCGGCCGAGTGCATATCATTGCATACATGATGGATCCAATAGCAGATGCATATGGGATTGCCTTCATTTTATCTTGCTCTTCCTTTGAGCTTGGACATTGAGTCGTACTCAATATTGTTCCTCTTTGAATAGGTATCGTACCTTTCTTAGAGTTCTCCATCTTGAACCTTTTCAAGATCTTATCAATGCATGCACTTTGATTTAAACCAATCAACCGCCTTGATCTATCCCTATAGATCTTTATTCCCATAATATAGGCGGCGTCACCAAGATCCACGATGGAAAAACAACTTCCAACCTAGGCTTTTACACCTTCCAAGGTTGGAATGTCATTTCCAAATAGTAGTATGTCATCAACATACAATACTAGGAAAGTGATGATGCTCCCACTAGCTTTCTTATATACACAAGCTTCATGAGCGTTCTTGATGAATCCAAATTTAATTACTTCTTCATCAAATCGGTGATTCCAACTTCTCGATGCTTGTTTCAATACATAGATTGATTTCTTTAACTTGCGTACTTTGTTAGGATGTTTTGGATCGACAAAACCTTTAGGTTGAACCATATAGACATCTTCCTCAAGATATCCATTTAGGAAAATGGTTTTGACATCCATTTGCCAAATCTCATAATCATAATGAGTAGCTATGGCAAACAATATCCTAATAGATTTTAGCATCGCAACAGGTGAGAAAGTTTCATCATAGTCAACCCCTTGAGTTTGAGTGAAACCCTTTGCTACAAGTCTAGCTTTATAGGTATCCAAGTTTCCATGCATATCGGTCTTCTTCTTGAAAACCCACTTACTTCCAACTACTTTGGAGTTAAGAGGTGGTACAACCAAGTCCCATACTTGATTGTCATACATGGACTGCATCTCAACGTTCATGGCCTCAAGCCATTTGTCACAATCCAAATTGGACAACGCATCATGGTATGTGATTGGTTCATCAAAATCTATCACATAGCATCCATCAGTGAAAAATCCATATCTTTAAGGTGGATTACTAGTTCTACCAGATCTGCGAACGTGTATCAGGTTGCAGTTCTTGATCCTCTTCAAGATCCTCCTGTTGAGTTCTAGTGTCAACCAAACGTGTATCGGGTTGCGGTTCTTGATCCTCTTCAAGATCCACAGTTCTACTACCAGTTCCTTCCATAAGGAACTTGGTTTTCAAGAACTCACCCTTTTTGGCAACAAACTCCTTTTGTTGTATTGGATCATAGAAATAATATCCCATAGAATCTCTTGGATATCCAATAAAGATACACTTAGTGGAGTCTTCACATAAGCCTCACACCCCCACACCCTCAAATATGAAAGTGATGGAACCCTTCCATGCCATATTCATCAGGTGTCCTTTCCACTTTCTTGGTTGGGGCCATATTCAAAATACGGGTCGCAAAGAGCCGAGCAAAACCCCAAAATAATAGAGGTAATGAGCTTCTAGCCATCATAGATCGAACCATATCAATAGAGTTCGTTTTCTCCGCTCGGACATGCCATTATGTTGTGGTGTTCCCGGTGGAGATAGTTGTGAGACAATCCCACAACTTCTAAGATGGTCCATAAAAGCATCATTTAGGTATTCACCTCCTCTATCGGTGCGGAAAATTTTAATTGACTTATTGAGTTGATTTTGTACTTCATTTTGAAAGATCTTGAACATTTCAAGAGCTTCATCTTTGTGTCTCAACAAGTACACATACCCATATCGACTATAGTCATCACTAAAGGTAATGAAGTATATTTCATTGTACGTTGTCATAGGTTTAAAAGGACCACATACATCTGAATGTATGATACCTAATAAATCCTTTGCCCTTTCGGCTTTGCCACTAAAAGGTGCCTTTGTCATTTTACCTTGTAAACAAGACTCACATACATCAAATGAATCACATTCATTTGTTTTCAAAAGACCATTCTTTTGTAGTGTTTGTATTCTTTTCTGTTTATATGACCAAGACGGCAATGCCAAAGATAAGTGTTACTCAAATCTGATTTGAGTTTCTTGGTACTAGTTTGGTACAATAAGCTATCATTCAATGTATTTCACGAACCAATTCATAGATACCATTGATAGGAATAACTTTAAATTAAAACATGTCATTCAAAGTAACGTGGATTCATTCCAATAAATGATAATACATATCCAAAATGTTTTAATAGGGCTAGGGAAATAATGTTCCAAGTCAAACTAGGAGCATACAAAACATTATAAAAAATTACGTCCAAACCATTTGGAAGTTTCAAGATGTAGTCACCACGGGCTTCAACTTGAACTTTAGCCCCATTGCCCATGTAGAGGCTAACATCCCCTTTGTTGAAGTTGCTACTTCTTTTGAACCCCTGCAACAAATTGCAAATATGAGTTCCGCATCCGATATCTAATACCCATTTGTTAGAGGATATTAAGTTTAAATCAATATGGATCATGTATATGGTACTTGAGGTCTGCCCGGCATCCCTCTTTGCTTTCAACTCTTGGAGATAGACAGGACAATTTCTTGCCCAATGTCCAATCTCTCCACACTTGAAGCATGGGTCATTGGAAGCAACCTTTTGCCTCTTCTCCTATGCTTTGGGTGGAACCCTTGTCACACCTTTGCCTTTCCCATTATGAGTCCCTTACCCTTTGCAACTCTTGCCTTGGGTGCGGGATGAGGCCTTTTCTTGTTCCCACCTTCATTGATGGTGAGAACGGGTAAAACCCTTTTACCCATGGCCGCCTCGGCCGTTTTGAGCATATAGTGAAGCTCAACAATGCTTTTGTCCCAAGCATTCGTGTTGTAGTTCAACACGAACGTCTCGAACCTTTTGGTAAGGCCATTGAGGATCAAATCTGTGGCCAGTTCCTTTGAGATGGGACAATTTAGCCTTTGGAGGCAGCTAATGTGACTTTTCATCTTAAGTACATAAGATGAAACGGATTGGTTGTCACCCATACGACATGCATGGAGCGCTCGAACAGTTTCGAAGCGCTCAACCCTCGCTTGCTCTTGGAACGTCTACTTCAGTTGGGTTATCATGTCATAAGCTCCGTGATGCTCATACTCCTTCTGGAGATCCGGAGTCATGCTTGCCAATATAAGGCAAGACACTTGGACAGAGTCCTCAGTGTACTTTATCCAATCGTTATAGGCCTCCTCATCATCCTCACTAGGTTGATCGGGGATAGGGTCATCTAAAACATATGATCGTTTCTCTTGCTTGAGAACGATTCTCAAGTTTCGATGCCAATCGATAAATTGTTATGATTTAGACCTTCCTTTTGGAGAATCGCTGGTAAAGATTGGGCGGACGTGGATGAATTATCATGATTATCATAATTATTGGTGGCCATCTACAAAATTTAACAAAGATCAATTTTAGTATATTCGATATTGTTATTTTAATAATTAATATCTTTTAAGGTCATTTTCATATTAAAATCTAGAACCCAACATTACATTTAAATAGTTGTTAGGTGACCTTTATCCCACGATTTAAATTAATGAGGTGGTCAACGATTGACGATGCAACCATTTGCAACTTCTACAGGTATGGGATCGATTTGAAACATCATATGTAAAGTCGGCATGTTAATCCCATCAACACCATTTGGAAACCATATCGTAGGTGATCCATTTGACATGGTTTGCAAATCAAGACACCCTACTTACACACACGTGTGAGTTTGCCAAAATAAGCGGTTAGGTGACCTTTATCCCACGAATATGGCATTCTCACCTCAAGTCACAAGTTCCCTCAAAATGGTTAGGTGACCTTTATCCCACTAAGAGTCCCGAGTGACTCAAGTGTTGTGTAAAAGGACGGTGTTGATCTTATTTTTTTTAAATATTTAGAGATTTTATAATTCTAGTTTAGAAAACTCTATGTATTTATATTTGCATGCTTTCAAATACAAGATACCCTATGGTACATTGATTAAAACCCCTTTTAATCTTTAAAATCATTAAACAATTTTAATAACCTTTTATTACCTTTTAATGATTAAAGACCATTTAGATAGTTTGTTATGATCATTGAAAGGATTGTTAAGCAAACATCATATATAAGCAATCAACCACAATACCATAACCAAAACAACCATGAATCAACCAAATGTTAGTGCATAACCATAGCATCTAAAGTGGCCACACTTGTTTGCCATCACAAGTGTGGACCATAGGACATTCCTAAGGGACAAAACACAACACAAAAGGCTTCCATGAACCTCCCACTTGAAACCGCATCCAAATGCTCCATGTTTCTTATGTCTTTCCTTTGTGCTTCTAACGCGTACATCTTCATATTACAAGATATTATATCCTAATACAAGATTTCTAGTATAATGAAAAGTACCTAATCTATTTATTACATCCCAATAATAAGTAAAATACACTTTAAACAAAGCTCAAATAAATGATTATACAACCCAATTGAATAAATAAAAAACAACCATTACAATCATCCAAATAACACAAGGTCAAGGGCTAGGTTATGCACCATAATGAACAATGATCATATCATTTAAAAGAACAATGAATCCCCACAAAAACCCACGAAATTTCAGCCAACACAAACTGAAAATTTCGGGTTTTATCTTGACCAAACAAACATACATCATACATGTCTTTCAAAGTTTAATCACAAGTATGTGTGATATAACTTTGAATGTTTGGGGATTCATAATACATGAACATAAAAGCCCCTAAAGGGGTTTAAAAGTCCCATAAAACGAATTTTTCAAGGACAAAACAGCTAGCTATCCACATAACCGGCTCTAGATGACAATGTTGGGGTTTGTTAGAACAAGATACATAGTTTAACCATTTAAACATTCTGAAGACGCAGTGGAAACAAACTTTATAACATAGTTTATAAACTGAAAATTTCGGTTTCAAATTGATATTAGAAAGTTACAAACAAACCCAAGAACAAAGGACCTTTTATATGTGAATAAGACTAGCTATGTAAACACAAAACATATATTATGGACACCCATAAAGAGGCTGCCATAAACTACCTTTCAGCAGCAAAAGACGGATATGGAGGATGATGTGGACAAAGAAAAACGACCCAGGCACCAAAAGAAGGTCTTCTCAAGCTTGCATACCACAAGTGTGATGCAAACACCTCTTGATGCTAGGATTTTACACCAAAACAACCACCAAGTGCTGCTGAAAACCCTTATTTTTCAGCCTTGAATCTGTTCAACAATAGAGAGAAAATGGCCCTTTTGCATGTAGATAGAGAAGAAGATGGAGTGTGTCTCTTGTCAAGTGTTGTGTTCCAAGGCAATAAGTGAAAACAAAAGGAGACCAACCCACAAAAGGGGCGGCCGAAATCCTTTTAATTTGGGTTTTCCCCCCTAAAACTTAAACACCCAATTTAACACATTAAAAAGTCACTTATTTGAGTTATATATATAATTAACCTTTTCATTGTATAACTCACACACATTCCATTTTTATTTGATGTTATTTAAGTAACTTAAATAAAATTACAAACAATATCTATGAACAAAATATCCATATATATTGTTCAATCTCATATGAAACTTATTTAGAAAACCAATTTTCTAAATTGGTGTATTTATTTAATTTAATGATCATATCATCAATTAAATATTATTTGGTGTTTGCTAAGCTTGTTATTGGGTATGACTCGACTTGGATCATAAACGTATAAACCACATCAATGTTCTATGTGTTTTGGGCATAAGGAATCCAACACATACAACATACGTACACTCAATCTATGTTCTTTATTCGTTCGTTCTTTCATACTTTCATTGTTTCATTCTTTTATTTACTTTCATATTCATATTATCGTTCATACTTCTCATTATCTTTTACTTTCTTTTCTCTTACTTCCTTTTCGTACTTTACGCCCGTCAGTTGTCATACATCATACATTCATACTGATAATAATAATTATTATTATCTTCATCATCATTCTTTCATTCATTCATTTCTTCGCTCATTACTCTTCATTACTCGAATCTTGTCTCATGCAATATCCCCGACTCGTGCTCGAAAGCTGATGCGTGTCGTGGCCTGTACACAAACCCCCGACTCATGTCCGAGGACTGACACAACCCGAGATATGCGACAAAGATCCCATACGAGTCAATCACCGGGAGTGAACTTATCCGGGTCTGTTGCAATACAAGTCGCTCACTGACTGGGGTTGAGTAAGAGTGATATTCTTACTGTGAATCAAATTTGATAACCAGTCAATGATTGAGTGGCGAAAACAAACAATCAAAGAACATTCAATGCAAGAAAGATACTCATAAATGCTTTTGTGTTGATATATGAAAGTTGATATATTAGAAAGAATAATTACAACAAAAATTCTCTATCTATCATTCGTCACCTTATGTACAAGGTATCTATTTTATTTATAGGCAGACAAGATGCCTATTACAAAATGACTAAACAACCCCTGATATATTTCATCAGAACTAGTCTAAGTCTTCATGTGCATCTTTGCTTGTTCATCCGCATTGACAAATGCTGATGAGTTAACTTGATGAGCATTTCTTTACTTGATCAACCACATTAGTATGTTGGTCATCCGCATTGGTTAATGCAGATGAACAAATACTTGTGCGCATTTGTTCGGTCATCCGTATTTGTCAATGCGGATGAGCAAAAGTTTGTCCGCTTTTACTTTGTCTTCCGCATTAGTCAATGCGGAAGAGTAAGTACTTGTCCGCATCTATTCTTGGTCTTCCGCATTTGTCTATGCGGAAGAAGAAATACTTGTCCGTGTTTGTTCTATGCCTTCCGCATTGACAAATGCGGGAGACAATACTTTATTCTTCTTAGCAGATTCTTCATCCGCATTTCTTCTTGGACTTAAGTGATTTTAGCAGAACAATCATCAAATCACCCATTGAGTTGGCATGTATGATCCTTTCAAGGGTCCAACAATACTCCCCCTAAGGATTATATAGCCAAGCTTCCTCAATGGTTGGGAGGTGATTGATGTTGTGAAAATTCTGCTGGTCTTCTGGGGGTAAGATGAATGCGGCTTTGGTAGGATTCCAGTATAGCTTTATCATATTCATGAAGTCTGTAGCTTCTAACATCCTTTCTCTGCTTAGCACATGAATCTTCATCTTGCTCATATTGTAGATGGCTTCCATTGATAGTTTCTTTAGTGAAATTGGCTCCCATATAGAAATTGTTGAAAGTCCATCTCAATGTATCAGTAAGCTCCCCCCACATCAACCTCAAGTTTTACAATGTTGCCAAGCTGCAACGGTGTCTTCTTCTTCTTTCTTTTCTCTCTTTTGATTCTTATCTGATCATATGCCAACTTCAGCAGCTTGACGCACTTTAAAAAGAAGTGCATATCTAACTCTCCCAGTTTATTATTCAATTCCCTCAATGTCTGTGTTGGGTTTGTTAGACCGTATCAAAGAAGTTTAACCATTTAAACGTGAAAATGCAGCGGATTAAAACATTAATATTATCATTTGTAATCTGAAAATTAATGCTCGTATCATAATAACAGCAAACCCAAGAACATAAGAATCATTTATATGTGTATGAACTAGTTATCAACAAGAAATAACAACCCAAAAAGAAACCATGGAACTACCTTCCAAAAGCTGCTGAAAAACGGGATTATGATGAAGAAAATGATGTTGTTGAACAGCCAAAACACCAAGGAAAGATGTTCTCAAGCATCCATACCCACAAGCATCAAGCAAACACCATTCATGCTAGGATTTGTGCACTAAAACGGATCAATAAGGCTGCTGGAATCTCATTCCAGCCGTGAACATGAACTCTTTCTTCCAAAAGAAGATTTTTGTTCTTGTGACCCTTTTGCATAACAGAGAGAGAGAGAGAGAGAGCTAGATGGGGGGTGTGTGTGTGTTCAAAAAGGGTTTCTTAGTTCCTAGACATCCAAATGAAAACAAAAGAAGAGCCACACCCTATTGGGCGGCCGAAACACAAAATGAAATTAGGTTTTCCCCCCAAAAGTCCCTTTTATTTTTGTTAAACTAATTGTTTAAGATAGATATATGATTAGCCTTTTAATTATATAACACATACACACTTTTATTATTTGATGTTATTTAACTAAATTAAACAACATTACAAATAATATCCATGAACAAAATATCCATATAAGTTGTTCAATCTCATATGCAACTTATTTAGAAAACCCATTTTCTAAATTGGTGTAATTATTTAGTTGCATGATCATATCATCAATTAAATATTATTTGGTGTTTGCTAAGCTTGTTATTGGGTATGACCCGACTTGGATCATAGTACTAACCACATCAATGTTCTATGTGTCTTGGGCATAAAGAATCCAACAATCTCCCACTTGCAAAAGATTCATAGAAGATTGATGCATGCAGGAAATACCGCCTAACAATGGTTTACTACCCTTAATACGCATGACTGAAAGCAATTCAATAACGTCATCCCCTTCAAGTATCCAACTTGAAATGATTTAGGTGAATCAATCATTTATCCTTTTGTTACAGATGTCATGTTAAACCCATGGACATAGAATGATCATACCTTGTTGACTTAACATAATCAGGCCTTAGACATCTTCCTCTCAAATAAGAGGAAAAAATTCCGTCTTGACTACATACGTTTTTCACAATCACCTCGTGTCACACCTGAACATAGCCTTATGTACTGCCCATTATTTTAGAGCAGTGAAGAACTACCTCAAGGTGTAACATTTGGTGAATATCAAAACCCAATATGTATCTCATGTCGGAGGATACCAAATGATATTCTCCTTTACTCAAATTTACTTATGATCAATCTAGAAGATTCCATGTAGTAAAATTGAGATGCGGGTCAGTCCAATTTTGTATCCAACAAATATCTATGAACTTTGGCAGCAACCAATTGCTCAATATTCATTCCTTATGAATATCCACCAATCCATGTTCATAATAGTCTTACATTCATATTGTTCCCACAAACGTGACCGACTACGAACATTCAGAATAATAAACATATTCATGGATGTATACATGCTAAAATGAATATAACTCCAAATATCACAAGTATATAAAGACTTAAATATTACATTGTTTCAAACTTTTAATACTAAACACATCAAATCCAGTCACTAGAATATCAAAGTCCTAAGGCACAAGTATGACTTTCATGCTTTGCCCTTTCAAGGAGCTTCGTGAGTGAATCCGCAATGTATTGATGGGTGTGAACTTTACGAATGCATATTTGTCCCTTTTCAACTTCATCCCTTATGTAGTTGAATTTTCGCTCAATGTGCCTAGCCTTTTGAAGTGCACAGGGTACCTTGATTTATACAATCGTACCCTCGTTATGACAAAAGGATTTCTAGGGGTCTTGAATGGTAGATATCACCCTAGATAGGTGATAAATTTCTTTATCCATGCAGCTTCCTGAGCTGCAAATGATGTGGCTATGTATTCGGATTTTGTAGTGGACAATGCTACCCATTCATAATGAAGACATACCCCGGTTGTGATCGAGAATCATCTCGAACGGTTTGGAAACTCGCATCCGTGTAACCCTTTACAACGAGTTCCTCGTCATCAGATTCGTATATTAGAAACATTTCCTTAGTCCTCCTAACGTATTTCAATATACTTTTAACAGCCATCCAATGGCTATTACCTGGATTCTACTAATATCTGCTTGTCATGCTTAACGTACATGACACGTCCAGTCTAGTGCATATCATCGCATACATGATGGATCCATAGCTGCCGCATATGGGATGTCCTTCATTCGATCTGCTCATCCTTTAGCTTGGACATTGAGATGTACTCAATATCGTCCCTATTTGAATAGATACCATACCTTTCTTAGAGTTTTTCCATCTTGAACCTTTTCAAGGCTTTATCAATATATGCACTTTGGTTTAAACCTATCAACCGCCTCGATCTATCCTTATAGATCTTTATTCCCAAAATATAGGCGGCTTCACCGAGATATTTTATGCAAAAACAACTTCCAAGCCAGGTTTTAATACCTTCCATGGTTGGAATAGCATTTCCAAAAGGTAGCATGTCATCAACAAACAATACTAAGAATGCTATTATGCTCCCACTATCCTTCTTATATACACAAGCCTCGTTAGCGTTCTTGATGAAACCAAATTTCTTGATCTCTTTATCAAAACGTTGATTCCAACTTCTCGATGCTAGTTTCAATCCATAGATTGATCTCTTTAACTTAATACTTTATTAGGATGTTATGGACCAACAAAACCATCTGGCTGAACCATAAGGATAATCTCTTTGAGATGTCCATTAAGACAAGCGGTTTTGACATCCATTTGCCAAATCTCATAGTCATAATATGCAGCTATGGCAAATAATATCCTAATTAACTTTAGCATTGCCACAGGCAAGAAAGTTTCATCATAGTCAACCCTTTGAGTTTGAGTGAAACCTTTTGCTACAAGTCTTGCTTTGCAAATAATATCCTAATTAACTTTAGCATATATCCATTTTCTTCGTGAAACCCACTTGCATCCAACGGTTTGGAGTTAAGTGGAGGGTCAACCGATTCCCAAACTTGATTGTCATACATGGATTGCATCTCAACGTTCATGGCTTCCAACCATTTGTCACAATCCGAATTGGACATTGCTTCATGGTATGCAGTTGGCTCATTGGAGTCAACCACATAGCATCCATTCATGAGAAATCCATATCTTTCATGTGGAATGCTAACTCTACCGGATTTGCGAACGTTTTGTGTATATTGATCAACCTCTTGATCATCATCAACAACCTTTTGTTGATTGCTAGTGTCAACTAAACGTGTATGGCTTGTGGATCTTGATCCTCATCAAATTCCACTGATCTATACATTATTCATTCCATAAGGAACTTAGCTTCCAAGAACTTTGCCTTTCGAGCAATACATACTTTTGCTCTATTGGATCAAAGAAGTAGTATCCTATACAGTCTTTGGGATATCCAACAAATATACACTTAGTGAATCGACTATCTTGGTCAGGGCCACATTCAAAATACGTGCCTCAGAGAGCATTGCGAAACCCCAAAATGATAGAGGTAGTGAGCTTATAGCCATCATATATCGAACCATATCCAATAGGGTTCGATTTCACCTCTCAGACACACCATTATGTTGTGGTGTTCCAGGTGGAGCAAGTTGTGAAACCATCCCACAACTTCTTACATGGTACTAAAAAGCATCACTGAGGTATTCACCTCCTCTATCTGAACAAAGAACTTTGATAGTTTTATTGAGTTGATTTTCTACTTTATTCCTGAAGATTTTTGAACATTTCAAAAGCTTAATGTTTGTGTGTCATCATGTACATATAACCATAGCGACTATAATCGTCGGTAATGGTAATAAAGTATCTTTCACCATTTCAACTCATTGTCTTAAAAGGACAACATACATCCGAATGTATGATTCCAATAAGTCTTTTGCCCTCTCGTTAGTCCCATAAAGGGCGACTTGGTCATCTTACCTTGTAAACAAGATTCACACTTATCGAATGAAACTTTTCATTTGCTTTTCAAAAGACCATTCTTTTGAGGTGTTTGAATCTGATTCTTGTTTATGTGACCAAGATGACAATGCCAAAGATAAGAATCACTTAAACCCATTTTAAGTTTCTTGGTGCTTGTTTGGTATAAAGCTATTATAGGATGAATCATTATGAACCAATTCATAGATTCCATTAAAAGGTATAGCCTTGAAATAAAAAATCATCCATACAAACATAAATACCATTGTTAACAAACTTTAATTCACAATCACATTGTTCCTAGTCTAACTAGGAGCATACAAAATGTTCTTAAGAACAACTTCCAAACCATTTCAAAGTTTCAAAATATTGTCTATTTGGGCTTCGACATCAACTTTTGCTCCATTGCCCATGTAGAGATTTGTGTCTCCCTTCTTGAAGTGCTTATTTCTTTTGAACCCTGCAACAAATTGCATATATGAGTTCCACATCGGTATCCAATACCCATGTGTTTGAAGAAATAACATTCAAACCAATGTGAATTATGAAAGTAATTTTGATCATAAGTATTTTGAGTAAAGGCGAACATTATTTGGTATCCTCTGACCTGAGACACATATTGGGTCTTGATATTTACCGAATATTATACTTTGACTTAGCTCTTCGCTATTCTGAAACATGGCAGTACATAAGCCTGAGTTCAGGTATGATATATGGTAATTAAGAGACACGTATGTTGTCAAGATGGGATTTATCCCTCTTATTTGTTTAGAGTAAGATGTCTAAGGCCTAATAAAGTTAAATCAATGCAGAATGATCACTTTGTGTCTAGGATTTAACATGACATGTGTGACAAAAGGATAGATGATTGATTCACCAAAAACATTTCAAGTATGGTACTTGAATGAGATGATGTTATCGAATGGCACTTAGTCATATGTATTAAGAGTAGTGAACCGTTGTTAGGCGGTATTTACTGCTTGCATCAATCTTTTATGAATGTTGTGCAAGTGGGAGATTGTTGGATCTGTATACCCAAGACACATACAAGATTGATGTGGGTAGTACGTCATGATCCAAGTCGGGTCATACCCAATAACAAGCTAAACAAACGCCAATAAATGTTATTTTTTGTTAAGATCATACAAATAAACATTGACACCAATTTAGAAAATGGGTTTTCTAAAACATTGCTTTGTAATACAACAATACTATATGGATAGTTTGTTCATGAGATATTATTTGTTTCATTATTTAAGTTGGTTATAATAAACAAATAAAAGTGTGTTATTGTTACAAAATTAAAAGAGGTTTTAATTTTATAAAGTTAAGGGTTAAGAGAGTAAATTTTATAAAACTAAAATGGGGGAAAACCCATTTGGTGACACTTTTGGCCGCCCAAAGGGGCCTTGGGACCAGCTTTTATCTTGGTCTTTTGAAAGTGTTCTCCTCTTCTTACACTCCATCATCATTTCACACTTTTCTCTCTAACATCACAAGCAAAAGAACCTCCAAAAACCACGGCCATTTTTGGATTTTTGATGCTGAAAAAGGGGGCTGAAAAATTTCGGTTTAGGAAGAGCTAAAGAAGAGCTATCTTTGGTGTTGCATCCTAACAAGCAAGGTGTTTTAAGGGCTTGTGGGTATCACTTCTTGAGGCCTTCTCCATTGAAGGCTAGACACATTCAAGAACATCATCATCTACCTATTTTCATCTACAACATCTTGTTCTAGAAAGGTTGTTTCTATGAACACCCTATGGTTGTTTTGTTTTGTTTGATAGCACACTATTTCACATATGATTATGATCCTTGTTCTTGGGTTTTGTTGGTGGTTTAATATGGCAATATTTTCACATTATAAACCATATGTTAAACCTCTTATTCCGCTGCATTTTCATAGTTTAAATGGTTAAACAAAGTGTTTTACATGTGACAAAACCCATCAATGGCATCTAGAGCCGGTTATGTGGAATATGTGCTTCAAAAGGTCTTGAAAAGTTAGTTTTCATGGACCTTTTCAACCCATTAGGGGCTGTTTTGTTGTGGGTATTTGAATCCCTTATGTTTAAAGGTTTAATCTTGCATGCTTTAGTATAAACCTTGAAAGAATTATGTCAAATGGTTGATTATGTTGTTTGGACAACCTTAAAGTTTTAGTTTATGTTGGCTGAAACTTTAGGTATGAAATAAGGGATTCTTTGTTGTTCTTGGATGTTGAATGTGTTTTTATTACGGTGCATAACATAGCCATGGCCATATGTGTTTGGTTTTGGTTGATTGTTGTATGTCATGTTGGTTTTGTTCCTTGTAAGGGTTGTAATTTGTGTTTTGTATCATGGGTTGTAATTTATTTATTCATTTGGTTATGTAATAAATAGATTAGGTGCATTTCTTTTATTAGAAAAATTGTATTAGGATATGATTTCGTAAAAGAAGATGCACAAGATGAAGACTCAAAGAAGGACACAAAAGACATGGACACTTGAAGTATTTGGATGTGGATTCAAGTGGGAGTTCATGGACACATTTTGATGTGTCATCTTCACCCTTAGGAAAGACCTTATGACAACACTTGTGATGGCAAACAAGTGTGGTCAACTTAGTGGCTATGGTTATGCACTCATGTTTATATGTTTATGCTTGTTTGGATGTTTGTTGTTTGATTGTTTGGTTGATATTTGGATATAGATTACAAAATCATTAACAAACTTAAGAAGCTAAAAATTTGATGGTCCCTTATCATTAAGTGCTTAATAAAAGGTTATTAAAAGTGTTAGGATCAGTGATCTAAGTTTGATTAATTAGAAAGTATTCCAGCAGAGTACGAACAACGAATTAAACAATTCACAAGAACACAATTGATATTCAATGTAACAGTAAATGGTTATAGAAAAAGAGTATTCTGCAAAAGAGATATTTCATTCATACGCTTTCGTGGTGGCTCAATGTCACACTTTACAATTAGGTCAACATTCATATAGGATATGTGACGTCTGCTGATGTCACTTGATAGTGACATCTAACGGAATTATTCAAAGTACTGAAACTATGCAAACTACTCAGAATGTTCTCAACTACTGATTACATCTCAGAGAATGCTTAAGTACAAAAACATAAAAATACTAAAATTAAACTACTGAAACTATAACTACTAAAAAGTAAATTACAAGTACTTGTTGGACCAAAAGAACCAATGAGCCAAGATCAGAAAACCTCTAAGTCCCACATGATATCACAACAACTGCTGAACGCTTCATCAGCAGTTCGACAAGTGCTGAAGACTTCAACAGCTGAAGATCAAGTACTGAAGACTTCAACAGCTGAAGACTAAAGTGCTGAAGCTCAACAGCTAAAGAACAGAAGTGCTGAAGCTGAAGACTAAAGTGCTCAAGTCCAACAGCTGAAGAATACAAGTGCTGAAGCTGAAGACCAAAGTACTGAAGTTCAACAGCTGAAGAGTCCACTAGTGCTGAAGATCAACAACTCATGTACAAAGTCTAAAGACAAAGACTGAAGACATCAGCTCATGACATATACTGAAGTCATCAGCTGATGAAATGTCTGAAGTTCAAGTCTGAAGACCAAGTGCTGAAGTTTCAGTAGTTTGTCACAACAGCTGAAGAGTACTTCTTTAGTAGTTGTGTTTATCAGTAGTTTTATGTTTTTACTTTCAGTAGTTTTGTAAAACGACTGAAGAGCTTTTTCTTCAGTCGTTGTAGTTTCTTTTCAGTAGTTGTAGTAACTGATAACACTTAGTATTTTGTAAGAAGATGTCAGCTGTTTTGACATCTTTAGTAGTTGTGTTTCAGTTGTTTAAATAATTCTGTTAGATGTCACTATCGAGTGACATCAGCAGACGTCACATCTCCTATATAAGGAATGTTCCACCACGACATTCTTATATAAGGGATGATTAACCTGATTGTAAGTGTGACATTTTGCCACCACGAAATCGCGTTTTGAATGAAATCATTGATTCGTAGAATTTCTTCTATAACCGTTTGCTCTTGCGTTGAATATCCATTATTATCTTGTGAATTGGCTAAATGTTTTGTTAAACTTCTGTTGTAATAATCTCTAATCAATCAAACGTAGATTGCTGATCCTAACAATTGGTATCAGAGCATCTTGTGAGGCTGCCACCTCTTTTGAATAAGCATATGATCAGACTGAGGTTGGTAACATAACTAAGACCTCACCCGAGGCAACAGCTGATGAAGGACAAAGTCCTGAGGCTGGAAGTCCCCTGTTCCAAGACAAAGGGGCACATGCTACATCTGGTCTACACCCAGTGCATGTACATCCTGCTACAAGCAGGAGGTCAGGTGATTCAGCATCTGCTGATGATGACCTGTGCTTCTTTTATGATGTTCTTGCTGAGAACATAATCCTAGAGGAGGAAGTCAGTAGGCTGCAAAAACTACTTGACCAACTCTCTCAGGGAGAAAGACCATCTGCCACCACATCAACCCAACAGATGGCACCTTCCTCTGAAGGTCACTGAAACACACAGCCACTCAAAGAATCTCAGCCACCTGCCTTAGTTTCTGGCACCATTTCTCAGGACCAAAACCCCCCTGAGCAAATGGATGTTATCCCTCAAAATCCCCTATCTCTCATCACACCGCAGATAACTGAACTTGTCATTAAAACTATTGATGAGAGACTTTCTTCTGTCTTACAACCTATGGTGGAGGATGTACTGAGCCAAAAGCTTCCTGCTGATCAAACCCTTAAAACCAATGCACCCAAAAAGGGGGAGATTCCAGTAGTGAAAGCTAAAAGAAAGAGGATGGAGAAGGAGAAAGAGAAAAAGAAGGACAAAGAAGTGGAAATAGAGAAGGACTGTGTGTATGAGACCGAGAAAGAGAAGGAGAATGAGAAGGGAGCTGAAAAGGAGAAAGTACATGAAAGTCAAAAGGACTTTCATGTCACATATAAGAAAAAGAAAAGTGCTGAAAAAGAGAAAAACTTGAATGAAATGGTTAAAGAGGCTGATGCTGAACACAGGAGATCAATGGACAATATCATTGATCAGCTGTTTAGGCAAGGTTTCAATACTGAAAAGCTGGACTCTGAAATAAGAAGATTAGAGATCGAAGAGATTCAACAAAGATGGGCCAGCTACAGCACAATGGATAGAGAAAGACTTGAGATCATGATCAGATTTATCAGCAAATACCTTGGGAGATCATTGATCGAAATAAATCATGGACCAGGGACAACATCTTGGCCATAACCTCCAAGATCTGTTCGTCTGAGGCATATACTAAGGGATTAGTAATAGAAGCTTTGAATGAAGCAGAGCAGGAGCAGGACTGAGCTAGCCAAACACTCAAAAGCCACACTCACCTCCAAAATGCTAACTCAGCCTGTCAACATTCCCTCTCCAAAACAACCACAACCACAACCCACAAAACCAACTCCCTTACCCTCAAAACCAACAGCCGATGATGCACCTAAGCAGAGAAGAGAAAGGTGTTGAGGCTAGAAGAAGAAGAAGATGATGATGATGACAGGCTGCCGATCTCAACTGTTCTGCAGTTGCCTAAGGCCAAAGATCTCTCCCTTGCAATAACTCCTGAGCAACAAAGAGATGCAATCAAAGTGAAATTGGAAGAAGAAGAACATCACAGATTGCACGATGAAGAGTTATTGAGGAGAGTAGATAAAGCATATGCAGCCACTTCCTCCATCATTAATATGAAAAAACAAGCTCAGAGGATTTATACTCTTAGACATACTTTTCAGTATGTGAAAGAAAGAGTAAGAATTTGGCCTGATCCCAGGGTGGCTCATAGAATACAAAAGAAAAATATCCCTCAGAGATACAATGGGCAAGTGAAAAAGATTGTAGATGAAGTGATCTCCTTAGCCCTTGTAGTCTCACCCTGGGAAATCCTGGAAGATTTCAAAAAGGCCTACAGCTCAAACATGGCCCCACAAAAGATGCTAGAGAACAGAATGGTCAAAAAGGGGCTGGTGTATAAGAGGCTGAATGAGATTAGAAAGGATGAGTTACCACTGCTGTTAGAAGGTCATCATCCTGATGAATTTGCTTACAGACAGATTACAACAGTGGTACTCAAAAATTGAAAACAGGTCAAATTCCTGTCTGAGTACTATGGGCCAGAAGGATTCTTCGATGGTGAGGCAGAGGAGCTCACCATGGAGGAACAAATTGTATTTTTGGAGGCCTACACCAGGGAATCCTACAAGCTCATAGTTGGGAAGTGAGTCTTGTTGGAACCTGAAAGGATCATACATGCCAGTTCAAGTGGTGCATGGTTGCTCTGTTGGAATCCCTCATGTCCAAGAACAAATGCGGATCAAGACAAGTATCTACTAAATAAGAAGAAAAATACAAGTGTTGGTCATCCGCATTGTCAATGCGGATGACAAGTTAACAAATGCGGATATACATTTGTTCATCCGCATTGACCAATGCGGATTAACAAAGAAATGCGGACAAGTGTTTTGTTCATCCGTGTGACATCCGTCACCTTAAGGTCCGTCGAACGACATAAATAACATGGAAATATTTTAATTAATCTTCCTTTTCTTCATGAACTCCTGCTTTACGGAGTCATGTGTGCTTATTTTTCCCTTGTGCCTGTACTTCCTTCGAGAACGTGTGTTAAGCATAAACTTTTATAAATTTCAACACCATTACCACCAAATATATCATTTTTAATTTCGACCATTGTCACTAATAAAACCATTTTAGGCTATCAAATGCCAATAAGTACGCTTTTAACCGTAATATAACGAACATTTTAAAATCGTAAACAACCGAAACAAATTTTCGGGAAACTCGAGGGTTAAGTGCAGGGACTAAACTTGTAATTTTGCAAACTTGGGCTGGGTATTTAAGCCCCATTTCCAGCCATTTCTCCTCATCTTCATCTTCTTCACCCTCAACCTTTTCTCCACTTTTTCTCTCGATTTAGCACCAAAAATCGTCACGTTTGTCGCGTTTTCACTACCAAATCTTGGGCATCATCGTGTGTACGCGTTCCTAGCAGGTAGACGACCTTGTTCAACCCGTTTTTGGTTCGATTTCACTGCTGCGATTTCTAGGGTTTCGGGTGCTCGGGTTCATCCGAGCACATGAGGTCGAGTGGGTGCGTGTCAGGTCTTTCTGCTTGTGTTTCATGTTTGTGTATGTTTGTTGAGTGTTTCTGGAGGTCCTCGTGGTATAAACCCGCGTTAGAGCAGCTCGGGGGCTGCTCAGCCCGACCACAGTCGCGATTCTGCAGTTCGGGCGACTGGGTCTGTCATGCGATTGAGCCGTGCGACTGAGTGGGTCGTGCGACTGAATCATGCGTCTAAGTCGATCGTGCGACTGAGTTGTGCGACTAGGCATGTCGTGCGACTGAGTCGTGCGACAGAGTGTCGGTATGCGATTGAGTCATGCGTGTGGAATTGTTGTGCGATTAAGTCAGGTGACCGACTGAGTGAATGCGATTGTGCGTGTTTCGCACGACTGGAGTCCAATCGCACGAATGAAGGTTCAATCGCACGAAAGTGCTAATTCGTACGATTGAGGGTTGATTCGTGCGCATGGAGGTTGGGTCGTGCGAATGGGTGTGTTGTGTGGTGCGACTGAGTCCAATCGCACGAATGAAGGTTCAATCGCACGAAAGCAGCTAATTCGCACGATTGAAGGTTGATTCGTACGAATGGAACGTGGGTCGAGCGTCTGGTCCCGTCGTGTGTCTGATGATGCGTGTGTCCGCTTGTGTGTGTGCTACCCACGACCGAACCGATACAACCCGAACCGACCAAACATTACTATACGCTTTATACATGTCATTAATGCTTGACCATAACTGTCAATAGGTGTTTGACTGATCATTGCATTCAACTGTTGAAATCTCGACCTTTCATACTTACCACTTAACAAGTGAGTTTCGTGGCCCCTTTTTATGCTTATACTATTTTACAAACATTTACAAACATGGGGAAAAGTATGCTCGCCCGTTTTCTATGCTGTACAACATACATACAATTTTCATACAAGGAATCAACGTGATACTGTGTTACAAGTACTTATCTGATACATGCTTGGGTCTGCTGTGTGGTTCTATCTTTGCAACTATTTAATTCCAGTGTGGGAACCGACGGTTAGGTATTGGTAGTACTACTGGGTTGACACCCCCACCCTCGTGTTGGTATACTAGTTAGTACCAACAATAGCCAGGTACGGGTCTTGGGTGAATATACGCCGACAATTTCTTTGTGTACGTCGCTAGGTTTGGTTGCAAAGCTCATGTCATGTGATTTTACTTGTGTATATAACTGTATTCACGGTATTCCATATCATTTACTTTATACAGCATCACTTACTTTTTATTACTTAAACCTGCGAGCTCACCAACAATTTGTTGACCATTTTGAGCATATCTTTTCAGGTGATCAAGCTAGCTGAGGTTCTAGGTGTGCTGCCTTAGTGGAGACCCTAGGTGCATTTTTGGACTAAACATGTTGACAACAGTTATTTTGAACAATGTTGAACTATGTAAACCATTACAATCTTTTGAAACTTGTTCCCGGGTTGTGGGAATTTACATTACAATTTCATCTTTATGTGATTATGTGAATCTTTATCTTGTTATGCATATGGCTATGTTGTCGTGAACATTGACTATACACGACACAAGTCCCCTTGTTGTCGGGTGTCGTCATGACACGCTTGTCATCATTTTATTATTGCATCTCTATCGCTTACCATGTGTTATGACGATTCCCGTCTCGTCGCAACCCCGTGTTTCCGCTCTTAGCGGGGGTGTGACAGACTGGTATCAGAGCCATTGGTTATAGAGAATTAGGCAATACGCTTGACCTAGACTATAACCTAGGAACCTTCATGTAGATTGCATGCCAGGGTTGTGTGCATTTTGTATCTCATACGTGTTCCTCATTACTTGTTGTTATCTATCTATTTCGTGATCTTTTCGCCCTATGAGAGAGCCTTGTGCTCACTCTTTTATGGGATGCTCCTATTAGATCTTCCGTTCCCTCTGCGCGCCAAGTTATCATAACCAAATTCGGGCATTAGGACCCGAAGAGATCTTCACAGATCAGATACTGCGCTTAACCTTGGATACTGAGACCGACCCGAGGAGGCTATGTCTGTGTCCTTTAAGGATGCGAGATAGGCAACCTCCACCAGACTATACGTGATTACATGCTTGGGCTCTCAGTTGACTGATGGATTATTATGGATATGATGTAAAGGAAAGTCGGATGTCATGTAACCGGATCGGGCATCATTCTCGGTACATCGTGGGTGTGGTGGGAACGCTGCGGGGAACCCTATATATAAACATCACCGATATACCGAGAATATGCTTGAATGGGCTGCATGGTGATCTTGACCGACCGGAACATGAACATTGGAACTTAATAACGGAATACTTGTGTATCTTATGGTGACTAAAGCTTACATGTTACCTCTTTTATGAATAGAACATGCCGCCTCGAAGATCTACTCGCAGTAATAGTAGCGGAATTGAAACCCCAAGAGGCAGAGGCAGAGGCAGAGGCAGGGGAAGAACCCCAAGAACAAGTGATGCTCCTGCCAGTAACAATCAAGGAACAGGGAACACTGATGTGGCAGCCCTGATCGCTCAACAGTTGGCCGCACTGATTCCTACTATCGTGGCCCAAGTGAGCGATGCTCTTCAGAATTCTCACCCCCACGGGGACGGTGGCAACGAAAATGAGGATAACGGTAACCCGACTGGGAATGAAAGCAATCAGGAGACCGGAAATGGTGGTACAGCCGGTAACAAAGCTATATTGTTAATGAGACCGGGGTTGTGAATACTAGACGGGGATGTTCGTACAAGGAATTCGTGGCTTGTAAACCACGAGAGTTTGATGGCAAAGGTGGAGCCATAGCTCTGACCAGATGGCTTGAAAAGATGGAGGCCGTGATCGACATCAGCGAATGCCTCGACAGCAAAGAATTAAGTACGCCACTTGCTCACTACAGGGCAAGGCACTGACATGGTGGAACACTCAGATTCAGGCTAGGGAAGGGAATCCGCGATGCAAATGTCGTGGGATGAGTTCAAGGCCCTAATCACCGAGGAGTACTGTCCTCTAATGAGATGCAAAAACTTGAGCATGAGTTCTGGAATCATGCCATGGTGGGGGCTGGGCACGCAGCCTACACCGATCGTTTTCATGAGCTAGCAAGGTTGGTTCCGCATCTAGTCACCCCGGAATCAAAAAGGATAGAGAGGTACATTTGGGGACTTGCGCCTCAAATCCGGGCAATGGTAACCGCTACCGCTCCTCCTACTATTCAGAGCGCGATTCTAAAGGCTGGCGCTTTGACTGATGAAATGGTGAGAACGGGAGTTTGGGTAAAGGAGCAGAAAAGAGAAAGGATTTTGGGGAAACGAGCCGGTCGAGTGCCGGGAAGTTTGATAAAAGAGCCAAGACAACCAGAAACTTTGTGGCAATGACGCAGGGCAGGCGAGAGTATGTGGGTCCGCACCCCAAATGTGACAAGTGCAATTATCATCATCCCCCAGGAACGCAGTGCCGGGTGTGCGCGAATTGTAGACGCCCGGGGCATCTTGCAAGAGACTGCAGAACAACGCCGAATATGGTTGCACCGGTCAACGCGGTTAACCCCGCCGGGAATGCAAGGGCTTGTTATGAGTGTGGAAGTCTCGATCATTACCGAAACATGTGCCCCAGGCTGAATCGGATGCCGGGTCAACAGGGAACAACCAGCAGCAAGTGATGGCTATAGCTGGAAATCAAGGCCCGACCAATCAGGGGAATACAGCTCGGGGACGTGCATTCGTCATCGGAGCCAACGATGCTCGCCAGGACCCGAATGTTGTCACGGGTATGCACTTACTCAATAATCACTTTGCATCTATACTGTTTGATACTGGAGCAGACAATAGCTTTATATCCTGAGTTTGTGCAATTGCTTTATTGAGCCCTAGTAGGCTAGAAACTAGCTACTCTGTAGAAATGGCCAACGGTAGGATTGTTCAGGCTGATGAAATTATTAGAAAGTGCTCAATAATATTAGAGGACCACACCTTCGATATAGACTTGATACCCTTTGAGCTAGGAAGTTTCGATGTGATTGTGGGAATGGATTGGTTGTCGAAACACGGGGCCGAGATTGTCTGTCGAGACAAGGTAGTGCGAATCCCTATGTGAGACGGGGAGTACTCAGAATTCAAGGAGAAAGACCGGGGAGAAACTTAAAGCTTATTTATGCATGAAAGCACGTTGGAGTTTACGAAAACAGTGCTACTCCTTTCTGGCTCATGTGGTGGAAAAGAAGGAGGAGGAACAGAGATTGACAGATATCCCTATAGTGCGGGATTACCCAGATGTATTCCCAGATGACTTGTCTGGTTTGCCTCCTCCACGACAAGTGGAATTTCGTATTGATTTGGTTCTTGGAGCTACACCTGTAGCAAAGACACCGTATCGGTTGGCACCGTCTGAAATGCAAGAATTATCTAGTCAGTTACAGGAACTACTGGAGAAGGGTTTTATTCGGCCAAGTCACTCGCCTTGGGGAGCACCAGTGTTATTCGTCAAGAAGAAGGATGGGTCGTTCCGTATGTGCATCGACTACCGTGAGTTGAACAAATTAACTGTGAAGAATCGGGATCCTCTCCCCAGGATCGACGACCTGTTTGATCAGTTACAAGGAGCTTCGTATTTTCCAAGATCGACCTTCGGTCTGGATATCACCAACTAAGAGTTTTCGAGGAGGACATATCGAAGACAGCATTTAGAACTCGTTATGGTCACTATGAGTTCTTGGTCATGCCGTTTGGATTGACTAATGCACCAGCTGTGTTCATGGACTTGATGAATCGAGTGTGCAAACCTTACTTGGATAAGTTTGTGATCGTATTCATCGACGACATACTTATCTACTCTCAATCGAAGGAGGACCATGAAGAACACCTTCGGGCAATACTGGAACTGTTAAGAGAAGAGAAACTTTTGCCAAGTTCTCGAAGTGTGAATTCTGGCTGCGAGAGGTGAAGTTTTTGGGTCATGTGGTTAACAAAGACGGGATTCATGTAGATCCCGGCAAGATCGAAGCGGTAAAGAAATGGGATACACCCCAGACACCTTCAGAGATACGACAGTTCTTAGGATTGGCTGGGTACTATCGTCGTTTCATTGCGAACTTTTCAAAGATCGCTCAACCGTTGACATTGCTGACTCAGAAAGACAAGAAGTTTGATTGGGGAGATGCGCAAGAACGGGCGTTCCAAACTCTGAAAGATAAGTTGTGCAATGCACCGATATTGTCCCTCCCGGACGGAACTGATGATTTTGTGGTGTACTGTGATGCTTCGCATCAAGGGTTGGGATGTGTACTAATGCAGAAAGATAAGGTGATCGCCTACGCTTCGCGACAACTTAAGGTGCACGAGAAGAACTACACGACTCATGATCTTGAGTTGGGCGCTGTAGTATTCGCACTTAAAATATGGAGGCATTACCTGTATGGAACCAAATGCATCGTATACACAGATCATAAAAGCCTTCAACATATTCTAGATCAGAAGGAACTCAATATGCGACAGCGACATTGGGTAGAGCTTCTTAGTGACTACGATTGTGAAATTCGGTATCATCCGGGGAAAGCTAACGTGGTGGCTGATGCCCTAAGCCGCAAAGAACGCGTGAAACCACTACGTGCTCGAGCTTTGGGATTGACCATTCAAACAAATTTGAAAGCTCAGATCCAAATTGCGCAAAGTGAAGCGTTGAAAGAAGAAAACCTTGCAGGAGAAGAATTCCGAGGGTTGGATAAACAACTGATGTGCAAGGACGATGGCGTACGGTACTTCGTGGACCGTATATGGGTACCCAAGTGGGGAGGTGTACGTACCTTGGTCATGGATGAAGCACATAAGACACGATATTCAATTCATCCTGGCGCAGACAAGATGTACCACGATCTCAAAGATCTTTACTGGTGGCCAGGCCTGAAGAAAGACATTGCCACGTACGTCAGCAGATGCTTGACATGCTCGAAAGTTAAAGCTGAACATCAGAAACCGTCGGGATTATTACAGCAACCTGAAATTCCAAGTGGAAATGGGAGAATATAGCCATGGATTTCATTACCAAACTCCCTAAAACAAGCAACGGGCATGACTCGATATGGGTCGTAGTGGATCGAATGACGAAATCAGCACACTTCTTGCCAATCCGAGAAGACTACAAAATGGACAAGTTGGCGAGATTGTACATTAAAGAGGTCGTGACAAGACACGGAGTGCCGGTGTCAATCATCTCTGACCGTGACGGCCGATTCACTTCACGATTTTGGCAAACACTACAGAAGGCGATGGGCACTCGATTAGACATGAGTACCGCCTATCACCCTCAAACAGATGGCCAAAGTGAACGAACCATACAAACGCTAGAAGACATGCTGAGAGCGTGTGTAATCGACTTTGGTGGTAGTTGGGATACTCATTTGCCATTGATTGAATTCTCATACAATAACAACTACCACACCAGCATTGGGTGTGCTCCGTTCGAAGCGTTATACGGAAGGAAGTGTAGATCACCTGTTTGTTGGGCCGAGATTGGTGAAAGTCAGCTAACAGGCCCAGAGATCATCCAGGAAACAACCGACAAGATCTTCCAAATCAAAGATAGACTGAAAGCTGCTAGAGATCGCCAAAAGAGCTACGCCGACAATCGTCGAAAGCCTCTAGAATTCAACGTTGGGGACCGAGTGTTACTCAAAGTCTCTCCTTGGAAAGGAGTTGTTCGGTTTGGAAAGAAAGGGAAGTTAGCCCCGAGATACGTGGGACCATTCGAGATTACAGAAAGAATTGGTCCAGTGGCTTACCGGTTAAGGTTACCACAAGAACTCAACGGTGTGCATGATACCTTCCATGTGTCGAACCTCAAGAAGTGTTTGGCTGACGAATCACTTCATATACCCATTGACGATATCAAAATCGACGAAAAGCTTCATTTTATTAAGGAACCCGTGAGGTCATGGATCGTAAAGTCAAACAGTTGAAGCGCAGTAGAATACCAATTGTTCGCGTAAGGTGGAATTCGAAACGAGGGCCAGAGTTTACATGGGAACGGGAAGATCAAATGAAACTCAAATACCCACACTTATTCGTGGATGACACTCTTGGACCTAACTCCAGCTGAATTTCGGGACGAAATTCTCTCAACTGGGGGATACTGTGACATCCGTCACCTTAAGGTCCGTCGAACGACATAAATAACATGGAAATATTTTAATTAATCTTCCTTTTCTTCATGAACTCCTGCTTTACGGAGTCATGTGTGCTTATTTTTCCCTTGTGCCTGTACTTCCTTCGAGAACGTGTGTTAAGCATAAACTTTTATAAATTTCAACACCATTACCACCAAATATATCATTTTTAATTTCGACCATTGTCACTAATAAAACCATTTTAGGCTATCAAATGCCAATAAGTACGCTTTTAACCGTAATATAACGAACATTTTAAAATCGTAAACAACCGAAACAAATTTTCGAGAAACTCGAGGGTTAAGTGCAGGGACTGTTGGACCAAAAGAACAATGAGCCTGATCAGAGAACCTCTAAGTCCCACAAGACATCACAACAGCTGAAGAAGACCTGATCAGCTGTTCTACAAAGTCTGAAGAATACAACTGCTGAAGTACGTCTGAAGTACTGAAGACAAAGACTGAGACAACAGCTGAAGATCTAAAGTCTGAAGACTTCAACAAGTACTGAAGACAAAGACTGAAGATCAACAGCTGAAAGACAAAGTTTGATGTTCAAGTACTGAAGACATCAGCTGATGTTAACAGCTGATGACAACAGCTGAAGAGGGCTTCTTCAGTTGTTGTGATGGTTTTTCTTCTTCAGTAGTTTTCTTTTCCTTTCAGTAGTTTGTTTACTTTTCTTTTCAGTACTTGTAAACAACTGAAGAGGTTGTTCTTCAGTTGTTGTAGTTTCAGTAGTTTTATGTTTTTCAGTAGCTGTAAATGAGATGTTTAACACTTAGGAACATTTGTAAGAAGATGTCAGTTGTTGACATCTTCAGTAGTTGTTAAACATCAGTAGTTATAAAACGGTTACATGTCACTTTCAGGTGACATCAGTCTACGTCATTCTTTCCTTTATAAGGAAAGATGACTCACCTGTAATCGTGCCTTTGAGGCCGACAATCTTAATGCAATATTCCTTTTGTCGGATATTTCTCTCTCTATAACAAAATTCTTTTATCGTTTTATATCAATTTTTCTTGTATGAATTTGTCTAATTCTGAGCTATTCCGCTGCTATATATGTTCAATCGATTAAACCAAGGGCTGAGATTCTAACAGGGACTAAACTTGTAATTTTGCAAACTTGGGCTGGGTATATAAGCCCTATTTCCAGCCATTTCTCCTCATCTTCATCTTCTTCACCTTCAACCTTTTCTCCACTTTTTCTCTCGATTTAGCACCAAAAATCGTCACGTTTGTCGCGTTTTCACTACCAAATCTTGGGGATCATCGTGTGTACGCGTTCCTAGCAGGTAGACGACCTTGTTCAACCCGTTTTTGGTTCGATTTCACTGCTGCGATTTCTAGGGTTTCGGGTGCTCGGGTTCATCCGAGCACATGAGGTCGAGTGGGTGCGTGTGAGGTCTTTCTGCTTGTGTTTCATGTTTGTGTATGTTTGTTGAGTGTTTCTGGAGGTCCTCGTGGTATAAAACCCGCGTTAGAGCAGCTCGGGGGCTGCTCAGCCCGACCACAGTCGCGATTCTGCTGTTCGGGCGACTGGGTCTGTCATGCGATTAAGCCGTGCGACTGAGTGGGTCGTGCGACTGAATCATGCGTCTAAGTCGATCGTGCGACTGAGTTGTGCGACTAGGCATGTCGTGCGACTGAGTCGTGCGACAGAGTGTCGGTATGCGATTGAGTCATGCGTGTGGATGATTGTGTGCGATTAAGTCAGGTGACCGACTGAGTGAATGCGATTGTGCGTGTTTCGCACGACTGGAGTCCAATCGCACGAATGAAGGTTCAATCGCACGAAAGTGGCTAATTCGTACGATTGAGGGTTGATTCGTGCGCATGGAGGTTGGGTCGTGCGAATGGGTGTGTTGTGTGGTGCGACTGAGTCCAATCGCACGAATGAAGGTTCAATCGCACGAAAGCAGCTAATTCGCACGATTGAAGGTTGATTCGTACGAATGGAACGTGGGTCGAGCGTCTGGTCCCGTCGTGTGTCTGATGATGCGTGTGTCCGTTTGTGTGTGTGCTACCCACGACCGAACCGATACAACCCGAACCGACCAAACATTACTATACGCTTTATACATGTCATTAATGCTTGACCATAACTGTCAATAGGTGTTTGACTGATCATTGCATTCAACTGTTGGAAATCTCGACCTTTCATACTTACCACTTAACAAGTGAGTTTCGTGGCCCCTTTTTATGCTTATACTATTTTACAAACATTTACAAACACGGGCGAAAAGTATGCTCGCCCGTTTTCTATGCTGTACAATATACATACAATTTTCATACAAGGAATCAACGTGATACTGTGTTACAAGTACTTATCTGATACATGCTTGGGTCTGCTGTGTGGTTCTATCTTTGCAACTATTTAATTCCAGTGTGGGAACCGACGGTTAGGTATTGGTAGTACTACTGGGTTGACACCCCCACCCTCGTGTTGGTATACTAGTTAGTACCAACAATAGCCAGGTACGGGTCTTGGGTGAATATACGCCGACAATTTCTTTGTGTACGTCGTTAGGTTTGGTTGCAAAGCTCATGTCATGTGATGTTACTTGTGTATATAACTGTATTCACGGTATTCCATATCATTTATTTTATGCAGCATCACTTACATTTTTATTACTTAAACCTGCGAGCTCACCAACAATTTGTTGACCATTTTGAGCATATCTTTTCAGGTGATCAAGCTAGCTGAGGTTCTAGGTGTGCTGCCTTAGTGGAGACCCTAGGGTGCATTTTTGGACTAAACATGTTTGACAAACAGTTATTTTGAACAATGTTGAACTATGTAAACCATTACAATCTTTTGAAACTTGTTCCCAGGTTGTGGGAATTTACATTACAATTTCATCTTCATGTGATTATGTGAATCGCTTATCTTGTTATGCATATGGCTATGTTGTCGTGAACATTGACTATACACGACACAAGTCCCCTTGTTGTCGGGTGTCGTCATGACACGCTTTTCATCATTTTATTATTGCATCTCTATGGCTTACCATGTGTTATGACGATACTCGTCTCGTCGCAACCCCATGTTTCCGCTCTTAGCGGGGGTGTGACAATCCGCATTTACCAATGCGGATGACCAAACTTCAATGCGGTTGAAGAAATGCGGATGAAGTCAACTCATCCGCATTTGTCAATGCGGATGATCAACAGCCAATGCTCATGAAGACTTAAAATAGCTTTGGTAAGGGTAGTTTAGTCTTTTGTAATGGCGACGTGTCTGCCTATAAATAGAATAGTATACCTCATACATGGCGCAATTTTGGTCTGTAATTTGATTTGATTCTTGGTTCCTAGAATGTTCTGTTTGCATTAAATTTCTTGTAATCAATCAATCAAAGTATTCAATATATACAAACATATTTATGAGTATCATGTGTATTCAATGTTCATTGATTGTCTGATCCCGCCTCTCAATCTTTGACTCAATCACTATATTCGGTCCTTATTGATTCACATCAACTGAGATTATCTTTCTCAAATCCTTCCCAGTCAATTGGTATCAGAGCTGTTGGTTGCTGGATTTATCTAGTTTTCAGATCTGATTTCATCTTTAATGATGTCAAGAACAATAAAGAAAAGAAGAAAAATGAAAAACAAAGTCTACGTTCATCAAAAACCCACCTGTTCATATCCAAAATTAGAAGAAAACCCAACAAATCTGTTCAACTATGGTACGATTTGAAGAATCTTGAACATGCTCATGATTATTCCTTCAAAATTCGATGCAATTGAACAAGATTAACATCAAAAAAGAAGAAAACACATTTGTTCATCTCAAAAATCAAAAAGAAAAATCATAGATCTGTTCTAATATGGTACGATTTGAAGAAATATAATCATTCACTGGATTATTCCTTCAAAATTCGATGCAATTGAACACGATCATCATTCACTGGATTTTTTTTTCATGATCACAATGGACGTGCTTGTTGGTTGCAATCATCCATGTTCATGTTTTTCTATTCTTTTGAAGTCCTGTTCATCAACTGTTCATAAGCATTTCTTGCAACACATACAGAACATCTTACAGACTACAAGTCCGACAACCTACAACAATACAAAGACACTCCTGATTACATACATCATAGTCATCAGATCTGAATCTACTGGACGTTTCTAATGATTACTTGAACTAAACCCACTGAATAGACTTAAAAACTCAGTAATCCATACTAAAAATCAACTGATAAAATGGATTCTCACAGTTATTCAGAACTTGGGCATACCCCAAAACCACCAGTGCTGAAACATAAATCTGAGTTCAAACAATGGAAAATAAGATTTATGAATTATATTACAGGTGTAGATCCTGACTACTGGATTTCGATATGTAAAGGTCCCCACATCCCAATAACACTATCAGCTGATCAGGCAGCTCTCTACAGAACAACCAGGATTCCCATTGAAGATCTTACTCTAGATGATGACGATTATAAGAAGATCAAGATTGACCTTAAAGCATATTCCATCCTCACTCAAGCATTTAAGATGGATGTGCTTAAAAGGCTGGAGAAGTATGGAACTGCAAAAGCAGTTTGGGATGCTTTGCAAATTATGTGTGAAGGAAGTAGTGAGGTTGCTGAAATCAATCGAGACAAATTGATAAATCAGTATGAAACCTTCCATCATTTCAAAGGGAAATCAATTTCTAAACAATTGCACAGATTCGTGCAGTTAGTAAATGATTTGGAGATAATGGGAGTGACTTACAAATCAAAAGACCTCAACAAGAAAATGTTACATAGTATTCCAGAGCATTGGAAACAAAACATAACAATGCTGAAAAATACTCTTGATTTGGAGAGTACCACTCTTGACATAATGATTGCAAAAATTGAAGCACTGGAACTTGAAGAAAGAAGTAGGAATCTTGGAGGACCAAAAGTTTTTGAAGCTTATAAGTTTCCATCTGAAACTCATTCTGTTGAGAATGCCTTCATCACTGAAGAGGATGACTTTCTGTCATCTGGAGATCAACACAAAACCACTGGATTCTTTGCAGCACACTCAATTAACAGACCATCAGCATCAGCATCAACATCAACCAATCAATCAACAGGATTCTCTTCTGTCTCTACCAACCCTACTAATGATCAAAAAACAGAAGAACAGAAGGCTACATATAATGCCTTTGTAGCAAGTTTTGAGGCATATTTGGGAGGAAGACTGACTTCTGCACATCTAATCCAAGAAGATCTGGAGGAAATGGATCCAGATGATGTAGAAGAGATGGATTTACAATGGCAAATGGCTATGATTGCCATGAGAGCTAAAAAGTTTTTCAGGAAAGGCAAAAAACTCAGCCTGAATGAAAATACTAAGCTCGGATACGACAAATCCAAAGTCAAATGCTTCAATTGTGGAATAGTCGGGCACTTCTCTAGAGAATGTAATGCTCCAAGAACAAACAACAATACTCCCCGACATTCTCAGAGTCAGTCATCATATCAACCATCTTCAAGCATTCCCTCCCTCAATCATCAGCAACAATATCATAATCAACAACAACAATCTTCTCAAGCTCAACCTCAACTGGCCAATCAAGCTTTTGGGAGCAACCAACCTTTAGCAAATGCACTTGTGATCAGACAAGACGGAGTGTGTGACTGGAGCATGTATGCTGAGGAAGTCAAGCCACAATTCCAGAACCATGCACTGATGGCACACATTAATGATGGACCATCCCCCATGCCATCTGAGGTAAAATCCAATCTTTGTTCTGATAAGTGCATAAATGAACTTCAAGGTTATACAGAGCATAACCACAAATTAGCTGAGAAAATAAAAGAGGACAAAGTAAAGTCAGAGATGATGAAGAGAGAAATAAAAAGTTTTGAAATTAAAATTAAATCTCTCATCTCTGACATAGAAAAACTTCATGCTGAGAAGTATTCTCTTGCAGCAGAGAATGAGCTATTATCTGAAAAATTAGCTCAATCTAAAGCTGACCAAGCCCTTACTCAAATGAAACTTGAAAAGTTTCAACAATCTTGAGTAAAGCTGCAAGAGATGTTGGATTCTCAAAAGGATCCAAAGGACATGTCAGGGATTGGGTATAATTCATGTCCTCCACCATACAATGACAACTATACTGGCATGCCTGAATCTGTCACACTCAAAAATCAAACTGAACCTAACACTATTAAAACCCACACGATAGTAAAACAAATCACAAATCCTCAAAATGAACCAAGTGTTTACATTGAAACTAGTGAGAATAAAATCAAGTAGGTCACCCAATAAAAATAAAAGTGTTCAGACAAGACAGTAAGTGTTGTCAAACCAGTCAGCCCCATTAAAGCTATTGTTCCATTCATAAAATTCATACCTGCTATAGCTAATGGGAAAAAGAAGTTTGTGCAAAAGATTAAACCCTCTGCTGAAAGCAGTTCTGATAATGAGATCAATACTCATCAAAATTCAAGCATATCAGATGAAGGTTCATTAAAAGGAAATAACAAAAAATCTCTAAGTTCAAAATCACATAGTCAACCTGATCCTCAAACATCAATATCAAGAAATGGAGTAGGATTTGACATATGCAATAAAGATCATGTTGAACAGTTTGAGAAAGAGCTACAGAAAAGGATGAGGAAACGAAAACAGCCTGAAAAGACAATCAAATTCAGTGTAGTAAAGCAAACTGCACAAAAGGCTGAATTTGATTCTTCTTCCAGCAAAAAGAATGATACTAAGTTGAAAAAGGGAAAATCAACTGAGTCAAGACCAGTAAAATCTGAGAAAATCAACAAGCATATGTATTGTGACATATGTGATATGTTTAACCACAAAACAGAGGAGTGTTTTTTCAATCAATATTGCTCCATCTGTGACATGAACAATCATTCAACAAAAACATGTTATTTCAACAAATATTGTTTAGTCTGTGACTTAAACAATCACAATACAAATGACTGTTATTACAAGCAATCAAGAGTGAGAATGCCTCAAAACAAGCCTATCTCACCAACATCATCCGACAAAACAACTGTTAAGAGTCACATTTATAATAACAAATCAAGGACATATAACCAACAAAGGATGAAAATATGAAAGACTCAGGTAAAAATCAAAGAAACAAATATAAAAAACAATTTCATACTTGTTCTGATTTTTCAAATGATGGTGATGAAATAGCTCATTCATATTCTCACAGAAAATCTCAAAGACCACCAATCTAATTAGGTCACAGGTTAGAGGAAAACTTCAAGAGGTCACCATTATGCATAGAAACGGGATACCCAAGACCGTGGTGGCTTGGGTTCCATATTCTAACTAGTTCTTTTGTGCTTGCAGGGTCATCCATATAGGTCTAATAGCCTATGGTATGTAGACAGTGGATGCTCCCGACACATGACTGGAGATCGTTCCCTCCTTCATGATTTCAAGAAAATTAAAGGAACACCTGTGGTATTTTGAGGAGATTCACAAGGTGGTAGGATTACAGGAGAAGGATCCGTGACAAATGGGATGCTCAGCTTTGATAAAGTGAATTATTGTGAACAACTCAATTTCAATCTTCTAAGCGTGTCTCAGATCTGCGACAAGAGATATTCGACTCACTTTACGACACCCACTGTTATATTCTAAAGTCAGGATTTCATATCCCTGAAGAATGGGTTGTCTGAAAGACTCAGAGAAAGAATAATACTTATGTCTTAAACCTTAATTCTACTACACTAACAGGAGAAACATGTCTCTTGTCAAAAGCATCATTTGATGAATCACAGCTTTGGCATCGACGTTTGGGGCACACAAATTTCAAAAACATGAATAGATTAGTAAAAGGAAACCATGTCATTGGATTGCCTCAAAAAGAATTTCGTTTTATTGATCATTGTTCAGCATGCCTCAAAGGAAAACAACATAAATCTTCACATAAACTAAAACTTGTGAACTCAAACATACTCCATTGAAACTACTTCATATGGATCTCTTTGGCCCAACACATGTCATGTGTATGGGAAAACAGTATTGTTGGTTATCATTGATGACTTTTCACGATTCACATGGGTTTTCTTCCTACTTCATAAAAATGAAGCATCCTCAATAATCAAAGAGTTAATCACTAAAATTGAGAACCAACTTGACTATAAGGTCAAAAGCATAAGAAGTGATAATAGGGCAGAATTTAAAAATGAAGACATGAGCTCATTTTGCATAATTAAAGGCATAGCTCATCATTTAGTGCGGCTAGAACTCCTCAACAAAATGGGGTAGCTAAAAGGAGAAATAGAACACTAATTGAAGCAGCAAGAACTATGCTAGCTGATGCTAAATTGCCAATAACCTTTTGGGCAGAGGCAGTTAACACATCATGCTTTGTACAAAAGAACTATGATTGTCAAAGAAAGAAACATGACTCCATATGAACTGCTGTTTCAAAGAAAACCATTTATTGGATTTCTTAAGTCATTTGGTAGTCCAGTCTCAATATTAAATACCCGTGACCATTTAGGAAAATTTTCAGCTAAGTCTGATGAAGGATTCTTTGTAGGTTATTCTTCTGTGTCAAAGGCTTATAGAGTGTTTAATCCTCGATTAAACATTGTTGATGAATCAACTAATGTTCAATTTAAGGAACATTCATTTTCCAAATCTACAAATGGTCCCGATTGGTTATTTGATATTGACTCTTTTACAAAATCTTTTGATCAATTTTATTTCTCTGATGCAGGTAACCTACTTTCAGCTAGTTCATCTTCAAGCATAGAAAGGAGAATTGACTTTCCATTAATTCCTCCTACTCACACTGAAGAACCAAATGAAGATGTACCTCTGCAAGCTGACCCCATCAGACAATCAACCACAAATCAAATCATTTCAAATGCAGGAGGACCCAGCTTGTTAAAATCTAATTCAGAAGATCAATCTATAGCAATTAGAAATGAAAAAAAAGCGTTGCCTTAAGCTGAAGTGGAAAGACGATCAAATGATAGATACAATGAAAGTGCTGCTAATGTTGAAGCAGACACTGAGACAGGGTCTGACAACCTTCATAATTCTCCAACAGTTCAAAGTGATGATGCCTCTAACCATAATGACTGAATGTCTCCAATCTTGATGTACAACATTACTGGTGACTCAATTCCACCCACCAGAATACACAAGAATCATCCAGTTGAAACCATTATTGGTGATCTTCATGAAAGAGTGACAAGAAGAAAGTCAAGCACTGCAAACATCTGTTTGTTCTCATGCTTTCTTTGTCAAACAGTACCCAAAACATCAAAGAGGCACTTCAAGACAACAGTTGGATTGAAGCAATGCAGGAAGAGTTGCTACAATTCAAGAAACAAGAAGTATGGCAACCGGTAGATCTTCCTGAAGGACAATATCCTATTGGTACCAGATGGCTATACAGAAATAAAACTGATGATAGGGGAATCGTCATTAGAAATAAAGCAAGATTGGTAGCTCAGGGGTACACTCAGAAGAAGAAAGAATATGATGAAGTATTTGCCCCTGTAGCTCGGCTAGAAGCCATTAGAATCTTTCTAGCATATTCTGCATCCATGAAGTTTACTGTTTACCAAATGGATGTGAAATGTGCATTTCTGTATGGAAAGATTACTGAAGAGGTCTATGTGAGTCAACCACCTGGATTTGAAGATCTGGATTTTCCTCATAGAGTTTACAAGCTTGACAAAGCTCTGTATGGTCTTCATCAAGCTCCCAGGAAGTTGTACGAGACTCTATCATCATTTCTACTTAACAACGGATATGAAAGAGGTCGAATTGATCAGACTCTCTTTAGAAAGAGAAAAGGAAAAGACATGTTGCTAGTACAGATATATGTGGACGACATCATATTTGGCTCTACAAACAGGCAACTCTGTAAAGAATTTGAAGATCTCATGCATTGAAAATTTCAGATGAGTGCTATGGGAGAACTCACTTTCTTTTTAGGGGTGCAAGTTCTAGAAACAGCAGATGGATTTTTTATCAATCAATCAAAATACGTAGAAACAATACTGAAGAAATTCCACCTTGCTGATTGTCAGTCTATGAGAACTCCTGTAGATCCTAAAGTGAAGATAGGTCCCGATCCAGATGGAAAATCAGTAGATCAGACACTCTATCGATCCATGATAGGCTCACTCATGTATCTTACAGCTAGTAGACCCGACATTATGTTTGGAGTTTGTGTGTGTGCCAGATATCAAGCTGATCCTAAGGAATCACATGTCAATGCTGTCAAACGAATATTCAGATATCTGAAGGGCAAACCAGCTCTTGGATTATGGTATCCAATGGAAGGAGACTTCAATTTCCATTCCTACACAGACAGTGACTACGGTGGATGCAACTTCAACAGAAAATCCACGTCTAGCGGTTGTCAATTTCTTGGTCCCAGATTGGTCTCATGGCAATGCAAGAAGCAAACAAATGTATCTGTGTCAACAACAGAAGCTGAGTATATCGCAGCATCTGCTTGTTGCTCTCAAGTACTCTGGATTCAAAACCAGATGCTTGATTATGGTTATAACTTCTGCATACCCCAATTTATATTGAAATACTGCAGTTGTCTCTTATTACAAATAATCCAGTTCAGCACTCAAAAACGAACATATTGAAATTAGATATCACTTTTTGAGAGACTGTGCTGAAAAGGGTTTAATCAAATTGATTCAAATACCAACTGAAAATCAATTGGCTGATTTGTTTACTAAGGCATTTGAACCGAGTAGATTCGAATTCTTAGTTCAATCAACTGGTATGATTAACCTTGAATAAAATCCATCAAAACATCAAAAACAATGTAAAATTATTCAAAAAAAAGTAAAAAATAATATAAAATAATAAATAATAAATAAAAAATATATAATCCCCAAAAAAGGAAATTTTTGATGAAGAAAAGATTGGGAACTGATATAATTACAGTCATTATATCATTCACTGTGCTTTATTTCCAAATTTGACAGACTGTCATGACTTACCTCATATGTAGTAGGCTCAACTTGGAAGAGAAGATACATACAGTGACAAAAAAATAAAGATATTTCAATGGTGAAACACTCATCACAGAGTATTGGTATGTATCAATTTATTCAAGTGAATGTAGGTGTAGTAACAAACACACACCAGGAATGATACTTTATGAATCTCTTTCACCAACATCATATTCATCTCTGTTTTGCTGAGCAAAGACCTGATGAATATGCACAAAGTGCAGATGTATGATCCAAAAGATTCCCAATGAGGAACACATCCAAATTGGATGAATCAACAAAAGCAATACATTCCAAAGGAATGAACAAAAGAATCCGTTTACGGATCACCTTCCAAAGTGAAGTGAAAAGAATCCCAATGTGGATCATCATGATAAGGATCAAAGTAAAAGAATCCCAATGTGGATCAGTGAAAATAAGATCTCATAACTAAGTAACCTGGTCATGTAAGTTGTGAAGAAGTTCTACCATACAATCATAAAGATGGTTGATCATTCCATGCAAGGTGTATGGTACATATTGAATATCTAAATCAATCTAAACATGATAAATGTCACTACAGCAACAATATCAACCCGGTATGAGTTTAAGAGGACAATCATACCTTCAATCAATATGTCATAACATGTCAATCTTATCACAAAATATGCACTTGTGTAATGCAAGACTGATATGATCCCAATAAAAAGATATACTTCTCTTCATCAATTATAAGTATATTCAAAAGCTTTTTTTAATACTTAAATTTTTCATCCACAAATGGATCAAAACATTAGGGGAGTACTTTAAAGTTTTTGATCAAGAACCATACTTTAAAGTTTTTGATCAAGTATATATACTTACAATTTCTTAAATTACTTTCCTAAAATCAAAACAAAGAGAAAAATGTTTGTGTCAATGCAGAAGTTATACCATAGTATCTCAGCTTATGCAGATGTAGATTCTTGGAACCCCTCAAGCCCAAGATCAGTCAAACAATGGGAACTTGTATTACTCCTGATATACAAGTCAATCCAAGCAAGAATTGACAACTTCAATAGTCAACCATGTCACAAGACATACTTCATAAGCCATATCTTCATAACAAGTTCATCAAAATCAAGATTCATTAAATTTTGATTAAACTCAAAAGTTAATGCAGGTAAGTGCATTGGTTAATGAGGGTGAAGGTAACCCAGACACATAACCAATACAAGTAACAACTTATTTCAAAGTTAAACCTAATGCGGACAATGATTTTACTCTACCGCATTGGTGTGCATCAAGAATTCAGAAAATTTGAAGTGTTTAAACCTATGCGGAACTAAAGTATTCTACCGCATTTGTTAATGCGGATGAAAATTTTAGTAAGTGTTCAGCCCATTTGTTAATGCAGATAAGGTTTACTCTCCCGCATTTGTTTAACTCTTCCGCATTTGATACAGTGTACAAATGCGGATGTACAAATACAAGTGTTTCACTTCCGCATTGCTACAGTGTACAAATGTTGATTACTTTCAAAGTTTCGCATTTGCTATAGTACACAAATGCGAATGTTCTCATCAAGTTTTGTTCTACCGCATTTGCTACAGTACACAAATGCGGATGAAGGGATGAATGCGAACAGTCGGTCAAAAATGTGTTCTACCGCATTTGCTACAGTACACAAATACGAATGTCTAAAATTATCAACATTTACACTTCCGCATTTGCTACAGTAGTGACCGCATTTGAAATCAAAACTTGTAAAAAATTTGTGAATTCTATTATCTGACTATTTAAAAAACCAACAGAGTCATTTAATACTTTTCAAATTTGAGCGACTTCATAGTGAGACGAGCGCCACCAAATACTGTTCATCATCATCTTCACCTTTTAAACCTAGTTTCCCAATCGATTCAACAAAACCGTGGGCATTGATTCTTAACCAAAAGGATTCTGAGAAAAGGTGAATAATCACAAATGTCGAACGTTCATTTGTACGATGATGTTAGTGACCTAGGTTAAGGAATGTTCACACTAAATCAAAAAAAATATTCATTAACATGGAAGGATTTCGACTCATTCTTAAGTGTATCTTCAAGCTTCAAACATGTATTCAATGCTAAAGTGCTCTTTTGAACTGTTGAGACTAAAATCAGAACAATTATGAAATCAAAAACTATGAATCTGATTATCCTATGTTGAAGATTAAGTAATGTTGGTGCTCATATTTACAAGTAACAAAACAACATAATCATGAATCACAAAATTCGAATAGGTCAAAATCAAGTGTACTGTTTTATATGATTTTAATTTTGACCTATGAAAGTCAAAATGTGATGAACATTGGTTTAATCAATAAAGTGATTCTAATGCATATGTGATGAATGTAGATTATAATGGCAAATCTCTCATGGAGCAAGCTCCATAATGTCAGTTGTTTTCTCAACCCTGATGTACCAGAAGCAGAAGAATTGAGAGACATGATCAGATTCATTTCTACTACAAGGGTAGCTTATGCCATAACAGTAAGACCCACCATATTTGAAAGCTGCATCAGAAACTTTTGGGAGTCAGCTGAAGTTGTTGAGGATGATGGAATAAGATCACTGACGGGGAGAATTGACAGTGAGCATACACTAATTGTTACTGAAGAAAGTGTTAGAAGATGCTTGAGGTTTGGTGATGATGCTCAAGCACCATTGGAACTTGAAGAAGATACCATAACCTCTTTCTTTGCAGAAATTGGTTATGAAGGTGGATTTGAAGCTAAACAGATAGTCAAGGGTTTGGTAGATTTACAATGGAGATTTCTGATTCATTTGTATCAGCACTGTTTGTCCAAAAGGAAAACAGGATGGAATGATATTCCCATCACAACATCATCAGCAATATGTGCTCTCTGCACCAACCAACCCTTCAACATGTCTGCCTATGTTTTCAATGGCATGACATCCAATGTCCTAGAAGGAAGGAGATATAAATTTCTGATGTACCCAAGATTCCTTCAATGCCTAATCAATGAAGCATTCCCAAATGTGGTCATTCAGGGACCAGTACTTGATATTCCCCACTATGATGCAAAATCATACAATACATAAAGAAAAGGGATCCTAGGAACTTCTACAGTGGAGCTCATTCACCACTTCTTCCTTGGATGATTCAACATATTGAACTAGAACAGCCTGTTGCTTCACCATCTCCACAACACTCACCTCAACCATCTCCACAACACTCACCTCAACCATCTCCACAACACTCACCTCAACCATCACTACATCATACTCTACACAATTCCACCTCCATCACCACAACCTATACCTCAGCCTTCACCTCAAAATATACCACCCCAATCACCATACATATATCTGAACCAATCACCTCACCTTTCTTATCTCCCATTCAACCACCTCATACATCTCCCATTCAATCATCACCACCAAACACAGAACCTGTAAACCTTGATGACTCCACTGGTTCTTCAAGAAAATCCAAATCATCTTCAGATGAGGAGGATCATCATCAGAAAGAAAAACAACTTCTGAAGCTACTCCTTCAGAAAGCTTACTGAATCAAATGTCTTAAAACCTGATGAAAAAGATGAGATGATTTCTCAACTATTGAAAAGAATTGAAGAACTGGAGAAAATACTCAACAGAAGAGCTAGCATAATTCAAGACAGATTGATGGAGTTAGATGAAAAAGATGCAGAATTGAAAACCTTAAAAGAAAAGTATGAGACTGAAAAGAAGAAGAAGGATGGTGAGATTGAGAATTTAAAGGCTGCTCTTCAACTGTCCAAGGATGAAATAAGTGGTCATGTTGACACTTTAACCATCCAGACTGTAGCCATGGCTGAACAAAAGAAATTATAGGAGCAGAATGAAACAATCAGCAATCTACAATCTCAGAATAAAGCTCTCATTCAAAGAATAGCTGAACTTGAATTAATCCTTGAACTAAGGAGAGAGTCTGAGAATGTGAATGAGCAAACTTGTACTGCTGATCAAGAGAAGAAAACATGGGATCCAGACAACAAGGATCCAACATGGAGTTAGTGATTTACTCAGGTGAAGCAGAAGCTCCCAGTACTAAAGAAGAGGCTGAATTCAATGACATGATCAAGGCACTTGACATGTTTTCATCAGAAGACTTTATTATTGATGACAAAATCTGGGACTTCATAAATGATCAAACAAGCTCATCTGAGACTATAGTTGAAATTCCTCAATATCCTGTTCCGTTAGAGAAGGAATTGAGTTTACAAATTGTACTTGCTGTATCACTGTCTCATGATCAGAAAGAATTAATCAGAAAAATCTGTAAGGATCAAAGAATAATAAATGAAAAGGATGAAACAATTAAAGAGGCTGAAAGAGTGCCTGATGAAACTAAAATTCCAGAAACCTCTTCTTCTACTCCAATTCAAACCTACATCCGAAAAAGAAAGTATCTTGCTGAAAAGGCTAAGGGTAAAACCTATGGTGGAAGAAGAACCAATCAAAAAGACTAAAAAGGATGATCCCCATAGTCTTGCAGCCATTGCTGAATTTCTTGAAGAGCATGAAAAGGCTGAAGCACAAGTGAAAGCAATGACTGATTATATTGATCTAGAAGAGGGAGAAATTGAAGAAGAATATACTCATGAGGATCAATTGTCAAAGATAGCCCTGTCAAAGAAAAATCAAATGCATGATATGATTGAGAAAGCCAAAACTGATGATTTGATGTCAAAAGCTTTATTTCTTATTGACCACGGCTATGATCCTCATGAGGTATTCAAGCTAACTTATGAGGGTATGATAGCAGAAAAGAAAAAGTAAACAAGCTGCTTGACCCTATGGTTGAAGCAGAGTATGAGAAATCCTTGTCCCCCAAACCTTCAAAGACAAAGTCTGTCCTGAAATCCAAACCTGCTGAAACTTCACAGACTACCCTTCATAATCCATATAGCAAGTCTGATAAGGAGATGAAAGAATATTTGTCTTCCCAAGGATTTACAAGGAGAAAACTTGCTAATATGAAGACAAACTCTCTTAGGGATGCTATACTTAGAGTAATCAATGAGAACAAGGAAAGAATGAAAAAGATGGAGGAGGAGTTTGTCAGTCAAGAGCCCAGAATAAGAGTATCTGCTCAAGACATGCAACTCACTCAAAAGATCAAGACTATCTGGCACCTATTCTGCATAAATACCCTGAATGGTTTGCTGAACCATCTCAAGTTACTTTTCAAGAAGGGTTAACCACATCAGAGCTAATAAGAGGTGTCTCCACTCCAAAAGGCAAAGTTGATCAGAAAATAATCGCCTGGAAGTATGATAGTTCATGGAACATGTTTATGGTGAAAAGGATCTCAGGGCTTGTTCAATTTTTCACTGAATACTCAGCCCAAGTAAGTGCCCTGGAGATCCATGAATTAAAAGAACTAGCTCAATTGGAATTGATTAATCATACAGCTATGTTCAGAGGTTATGAGTTTGAAGATATTTTGAGAATGTTCAAAAGAACAAACAACTTCAATTCACTAAAAACCATTTGCATGAGAAAAGACAGATCTTTTGTAAACCCTCTTGACAAGAAGGAAAAGAAATCAGCAGAAGAGGTGATCTTTCCTGAACTTAAAGTCAAACCCACAGAATCACTAAAAAGAAAAAGTATGCTGGTACACATTCCTCACTGCCTATATCCAATGTGTATTATGATGAGAAATATTATGAATTAGTAATTGAAAGAAAATAGGGAGGAAAAGAAGGATCTGAAATAAGATTGTTTAGTGGATGTGAGGTAAGATTGCTAGATGAATCATATATCCACTACATCTATACAAGGCACTTTAGAGAAATAAGAAACAGACTTGGGGAAACTGACATGTACTTCTTCCTCAAATGCATCAAACTTCTGAAGTTGGCTTATGACAGAATCAACAAAAAGAAGGAGATAAGGAAAAAGAAAAGGACTCCATTGCAGTTTGGCAACATTGTTAAACTAGAAGTTGATGTGGATGGTGCTCTCCTTATTCATAGAAATGGATTGTCTACTGTATCAATTTGGGAGCCCATCTCACTAAGGAAGATGCCAATCAATGCCATTCATGATATGAGTCAAATGAAGATACATGTGCTCAACAGGAAAGATTGACTGATGCTAAAGAGTTATCAAACATGATCAAAGCAATCTTGGACCCTTCATTCACTGATCCTTCATCAACAGCACTGGAACCATCAGAATCTTCTCAACCCAATCCACCCTCTGATCCTTGAAGTACATAGGCCGTATAATCCTTAGGGGGAGTATTGTTGGAACCTGAAAGGATCATACATGCAAGTTCAAGTGGTGGATGGTTGCTCTGCTGGAATCCCTCATGTCCAAGAACAAATGCGGATCAAGACAAGTATCTGCTGAATAAGAAGAAAATACAAGTGTTGGTCATCCGCATTTGTCAATGCGGATGACAAGTTAACAAATGCGGATATACATTTGTTCATCCGCATTGAGCAATGCGGATTAACAAAGAAATGCGGACAAGTGTTTTGTTCATCCGCATTTACCAATGCGGATGACCAAACTTCAATGCGGTTGAAGAAATGCTGATGAAGTCAACTCATCCGCATTTGTCAATGCGGATGATCAACAGCCAATGCTGATGAAGACTTAAACTAGCTTTGGTAAGGTAGTTTAGTCTTTCGTAATGGCAACGTGTCTGCCTATAAATAGAATAGTATACCTCATACATAGGGCAACTTTGGTCTGTAATTTGATTTGATTCTTGGTTCCTAGAATGTTCTGTTTGCATTTAATGTTCTTGTAATCAATCAATCAAAGTATTCAATATATACAAACATATTTATGAGTATCATGTGTATTCAATGTTCATTGATTGTCTGATTCCGCCTCTCAATCTTTGACTCAATCACTATATTCGGTCCTTATTGATTCACATCAACTGAGATTATCTTTCTCACATCCTTCCCAGTCAAGTCTCATGGATGGGGGAACAGCTCAGTGTCCAATTCCCCAATACAGAGCTCCCATCCATACATTGCCAACCAAATCATCAGAGACTCATTCCCAGGCCAGTGCTTATATGGGTCATCTTCTCAACTGATCAAGAAGGAAAAAGACCAACCATTCTGCCAACAATAAGTGGGAAAATAAATCAATTAGAGGTTTTGGCTGCATTGGTTCAGGGGAGAGTTTGTTGGACCAAAAGAACCAATGAGCCAAGATCAAAAAACCTCTAAGTCCCACATGATATCACAACAACTGCTAAAGGCTTCATCAGCAGTTCGACAAGTGCTGATAACTTCAACAGCTGAAGATCAAGTACTGAAGACTTCAACAGCTGAAGACTAAAGTGCTGAAGCTCAACAGCTGAAGAACACAAGTGCTAAAGCTGAAGACTAAAGTGCTGAAGTCCAACAACTGAAGAATACAAGTGCTGAAGCTGAAGACCAAAGTACTGAAGTTCAACAGCTGAAGAGTCCACAAGTGCTGAAGATCAACAACTGATGTACAAAGTCTAAAGACAAAGACCGAAGACATCAGCTGATGACATCTACTGATGTCATCAGCTGATGAAACGTTTGAAGTTCAAGTCTGAAGACCAAGTGCTGAAGTTTCAGTAGTTTGTCACAACAGCTGAAGAGTACTTCTTCAGTAGTTGTGTTTATCAGTAGTTTTATGTTTTTACTTTTAGTAGTTTTGTAAAACGAGTGAAGAGCGTGTTCTTCAGTCGTTGTAGTTTCAGTAGTTTCTTTTCAGTAGTTGTAGTAACTAATAACACTTAGTATTTTTGTAAGAAGATGTCAGCTGTTTTGACATCTTCAGTAGTTGTGTTTCAGTTTAAATAATTCTGTTAGATGTCACTATTGAGTGACATCAGCAGACGTCATATCTCCTATATAAGGAATGTTCCACCATGACATTCCTATATAAGGGATGATTGACCTGATTGTAAGTGTGACATTTTGCTACCACGAAAGCACGTTTTGAATGAAATCCTTGATTCGTAGAATTTCTTCTATAACCGTTTGTTCTTGCGTTGAATATCCATTATTATCTTATGAATTGGCTAAATGTTTTGTTAAACTTCCGCTGTAATAATCGCTAATCAATCAAACGTAGATTGCTGATCCTAACAGTACTGAAAGGAACCCATCACAACTACTAAAGTTGATCACTTCAGCTGTTGTGACAACTACTGATCACTTTGGTCTTCGGTCTTTGTCGTCAGTCTTTCTCTTCAGTCTTTGTTCTTCAAACTTTCTTCTTCAGACTTTTACTTTCAGACTTTGTCTTCAGCGGATAGCTTCAGACTTTGTCTTTAGTACTTTATTTTCAGACTTGTCTTCAGCTGATAGCTTCAGACTTTGTCTTCAGTAGTAGTGTTTAGTTCTTGTCTTCAAACTTTGTCTTCAGACCTTGTAATCAGCTGATGTCTTCAGCTATTATGATCTTCTTCAGCAGTTGTAATGTCTGTGGGACTTAAAGGTTTTTCTGATCAGTCTCATTGGTTCTTTTGGTCCAACAAACTCCCCCTGAACCAATGTAGCCAAAACCTCTAAACTTATTAATGATCCCACTTATTCTTGGCAGAAACACCCTCTTGATCAGCTTCAGAGGTAATCAGTTAAGCACAGGCTGGGAAAAGGTTTCTAATCATTTGATTGGCTAAGTGTGGAACGGAACTCTGTTTTGGGGAACTAAACACAGAGTCTTATCCCAACCATAAAACCTAATTCCCATGAATGAGTCTATAAGACTCACTAACATAGGCCTCAAGGAGAACAACTTGTTCCTCCTTGGTGAGTTCTTCTGCTTCTCCTTCGAAGAAGAACTCTGGGCCATAATACTCAGACAGGTATCTCACTGTCTTTCCATTTTCAGCTCCACAGTTGTTATCTCTCTATAAGCAAATTCATGAGGGTGAGACCCTTCAAGCAACAACTGGAGTTCACTCTTTTGAAGATCTTCAAGTCTTTTGTATAACAACCCCTTCTTGATCATTTTGTTCTCAAGAATAGATTGAGGGGTTGTCTTGGATTTGTGAGCTCTCTTGAATTCTTCAATGATTTCCCAGGGTGAGACTACCATGGCCAATGTAATTGCAGCATTCAAGGTCTTCTTCACTTGGCCATGATACCTACTTGGTATATTCTTCTTATGAATTCTAGAACTTACCCTGGGGTCTGGCCAAATCCGTACTCTTTCCTTTTGATGTTGAAAAGTATGTCTAAGAGTGTATAGCCTCAGAGCCTATTTCTTCATTTCTTGAATGGATGAGGACTGAGGGAAATCCTTGTCAACCATCTTGAGAAACTGCTCTTCGTGTTGCTTCTGCTGTTCTACTTCTTCAATCTTTATCTTCACGATCTGCATTTGCAAGTCAGGTGTAATCATTTGTTGACTTCTGTGCTCAGGTGTTTTAAGGTTGAGAACAGCAGAGATTGATAGACAATCTTCATCATCATCCTCTTCTTTATCTTCTTCTACCCTCAACACCCTCCTCCTCCTTCTGGGTGTATCACTGGGTAAGGTTTGAGGTGGTTTTTAGGGAAAAGGGATTGGTTTTGAGGGTTGAGTTGTGGGTGGCTTTGGTTTAGGGATAGATTTGGGAGATTTTAGAGATAAGGGTTGTGTTTGAGTGGGAATGTGAGAAGACTGACTTAGCATTTTGGTGGTGAGTCTGGCTTTGGAGAGCTTTGCCATTTGAGTTCTCTTTCCTGCACCTGTTTCATCCAGTGCTTCTATTATCAACCCTTTATTATAGCCTCCAGCAGAGCAGATTTTCTTCGTTATCTCCAAAAACTTTCTCTGGACCAGGCCTTTATCTCTATAAATGATCTTCCAAGGTATTTGGCAATGAATCTGATCATTATCTCCAATCTTTCCCTTTCCAACACACTATAACCAGCCCATCATGCCTGAATCTCTTCTATTTCCAGCCTTCTGATCTCAGAGTCTAATGTGGCTGTGTCATGACCTTGTCGAAAGAGCTGATCTATAATTTTATCCATGGATCTCCTATGAGCTTCGTCAACATCTTTGACAAGATCTTGTAAGGATTTATCTTCATCAGCTTTTGACTCAACACTCTTCTTTCTTTTATATGTGATCAGCTATTCTGAGATCAGTTCTTTTTCCACCTCCTTTTCTTTTGTAGGTTCTTTCTCATCATCAACTCTTTTTTCTTTTCTTTTCATTCACTGTCTTAGACTTGGAAGTCTCCCCCTTTTGGTTGCATTGGGACAGGGGCTTGAAAGGTAGAAAGAGATTTGTGAACAACATCATCAATGAGGATTTGTAGATTTGAGGAGATCCTCTCATCTATGGCTTTATGGACAATCTCAGTAATGATTGGAGTGATGAGAGGTAAGGAGTTTTGAAAGATAGCAACCAACTGCTTAAAGGAGGTCTGTCCCTGAGAGGTGGTGCCAAAGGCAGAGGCTGGTGGCATAGTTATATGTGTAGGCGAAGTGTTTGGGGAACCTTTAATTGAAGGTGCCATCTGTGTGGTAATGGGGGTAGATGGACTTTGATCCTGAGACATTTTGGCAAGCAGCTCGTTGAGTCGGCTTACCTCATTCTCTAGGATGGTATTTTGGGCTAAAACATCATAGAAGAAGCCCAGGTCATCATCAATGTTTGCTGAATCACCTGACCTCCTGATGGAATCAGGATGAACATGCACTGAGTGTAGATCAGTAGATGCATGTGCCCCTTGTGCTTGGTACTGGGGACTTCCTACCTCAGGATTATGTCCTTCATTAGCAGTTGCCTCTGGTGAGGTCTTATGGATGTTCCAACTTCAACCTGATCATATGCTGAAGCTGGAGAAGTGGCAGCCTCACCAGATGTTCTAACCTTCGTTTCTACACTTGGAGATGGAACATTGTAACCCTTGTGATGTGGGTTATCAAAAGCATTTTTGTCCTCCCTCTCAATGGTTTAGGTATTCCCAGTATTAAGTGGTATCTGGGGAGGGGGTGAGGAATGCAATGAGTCAGCACTTTAGCAACAATCAGTGTTGGGCTTTGAGGGGCGGTTGCATGTGGAGATTGGTCCGAAGCATATTGCACCCGGGGTGAGAGGTGCGCTTCAATGGTAACCCTCTCAAGTGAGATAGGTTCTAGTATTCTGGGATCCCCAATTGTGGTTGCAATAGGATCCTGTTGAGAGGATACCTGTGCGGCTTCAGCAGGTTGAGTCTTGGACATAACTGGGGGGTTAGAACCAGTATGTAATTCCTATGTTTGTGGTACAGGGGCATCCGCAAGGGACTCGTCTCCCTGAGTAGCCTTTTTGGGCTTTTGGATTTGGGTTTGGTGGGGACTTTGGATCCGAAAGTGGAGGCTGTGGGTTCCCTCTGCTTGGGTTTTAGCATCCGGGCAGCCCCTTTGAGAGTAGGGTCTGTGTTATGTCTGGACAATACCTCAGCTAAAACAGCTGGAGTAGGGACCCCAAGACCAACAAGTCCATCAGATGTTAACTGATTTAAAATTATGGCCATCAGAAACCTGGGATAAAGTATCCATCTGTTTGCCATAGGTTTCTGAGCCAGATCCTTTTGTTCCATGAACACTATCTAAAAAAATTTAGGTTTTGGCGTTCAAGGATAGAGAACAATACCTGTTGGCATCGAGAAGACATCTGATCCCAAGAAGATGTCTTTGATGCAAGGCAGACATTCACCATATGAAAGATAAGTCGTTTAGCATCATGGAAGTGCTTTTTAAGTATAGTTGTAGCACATAAGTCGCCTTCATACCTGTTATGGATAAAAGACATATCAGTGATGCCTTTCGGGTATTCTTTAGGATAGGTGCCATCATGCAAATTTAGGGTTTGGTGAATGATGTCGGGGGTGATGAGCACCTGTTTTTTGTTCACAAACTACCGGAGAGTGATTTGTCTATCATTCTCAACAGTTACTATAGAGACGTCGGTCCAGAACTGGGATAAGGAGTCAGGATATATGGTAGGATTCAAAAGAAAGGTTGTTCTATATGGGGAATCCACCATAAGATCGATGGCAGTGTCAAATTTCTTCCGGAAGACCGATTTCGAAAGGTAGGCAACACAGTTGTGTCGGGGTTTGAGATGCATGGTCGCCATTGTTGAGAGAGAGAAGGTTTGAAAACGTCTAATGAAATGTTTCGCTATGAGTACAGGTATTTATAGGTAAGAAAAAGGCTGAAAAGAAAATGACTGAAAGTATTGGTATTATCAGCAGTTGTATGAAAACAACTGAAGACTTGGTTTTAACTATCAGACGTTTGAAAACAATTGAAGACTTGGTTTTAGTCATCAGTAGTTGTGAAACTACTGAAGACATGGTTTTGTCATAAGCTATTTAAGGTGAACCAGCTGTTTGTGGAAACAACTGAAGAGAAAATTCTCATCAGTAGTTTTCGTCAATTCTTAGCTTTTTAGCTGTTTCATACTGTCCTCAACACTTATTCATCAGTCTTTCTAGCTGTTTTTAGTTGTTTCATAGGACATCAGTACTTATCTGTTTTACTGACATCAGTAGTTATAACTACATCAGTAGTTTGTAACAAAATCAGTACATATTGGTGACATGTTTACTAATGATCATCAGTACTTGTTTACTAAGATCATCAGTAGTTGTCACTTATTCTTGCTGCAGGATACCAAGCCTTAACACAAGGTTTTGGAAAGGTGAACTATCAAAAGGATTAGTAAATATATCTGCAAGCTCATTAGCACTAGGCACAAACTTTGGATCAATTAGGCCTTTTTCAAAACAATCCCTAATAAAATGGTGTCTGATGTCTATATGTTTGGTCCTAGAGTGCTGGACTGGATTCTTGACAATGCATAGAGCTGAAGCACTATCCATTAATAATGGAGTCTTAGTCTCTGTAATGCCATAATCCAATAATTGGTTCTGAAGCCAGAGTGCCTGAGATGTACAACTTGCAGCAGCAGTGTACTCGGCTTTAGCAGTGGATGTAGCAACAGATGGTTGTTTCTTACTCTGCCAAGAAATCAAACAGTTGCCTAAGAATTGACATCCACCAGAAGTTGACTTTCTGGTTAACTTACACCCTGCATAGTCACTATCAGAAAAAGCAACTAATTTGCAAGAGTGTCCAGTGGAATACCAAAGACCTAGAGATTGTGTACCTTGTAGATATTTAAAGATCTTCTTGACTGCAATCAAATGAGATTCTTTAGGAGCAGCCTGAAATCTGGCACAAACACACATTGCAAACATAATATCTGGTCTAGAAGCTGTTAAGTACATCAAGGAACCAATCATACATCTGTAAAGTGTTTAATCAACAGCTTTACCTTCTAATGTGCATCCAGTTGTGTGGTGTTGCACATGGGAGTAGAACAGGGCTTACAATTTTGTAAATCAAACTTATTGAAGAGAACTTTTGTATGTTTTGACTAATGAATAAAGGTTCTATCAGCATTTTGTTTGATTTGCAAGCCTAGAAAGAACTGTAATTCTCCCATTGCACTCATTTCAAACTTTTGTCTCATTAAACTTGTAAACTCATCACACAACTGGGGATCAGAGGATGCAAAAATAATATCATCAACATAAATTTGAACAAGTAGCTTACGCTCATCCACTTTCTTTATAAACAACTGGGGAATCAGGATGTTCCAATGGTTGAGGTATTCCCAGTATTAAGTGGTTTCAGGGGAGGGGGTGATGAATGCAACTGAGTAAACACTTTAGCAACAATCAGTGTTGGGCTTTGAGGGGCGGTTTATTGTGGAGATTGGTCCGAAGCAGATTGCACCCGGGGTGAGAGGTGCGCTTCAATGGTAACTCTCTCAAGTGAGATAGGTTCCAGTATTGTGGGATCCCCAATTGTGGTTGCAACAGGATCCTGTTGAGAGGATACCTGTGCGGCTTCAGCAGGTTGAGTCTTGGACATAACTGGGGGGTTAGAACCACTATGTAATTCCTGTGTTTGTGGTACAAGGGCATCCGCAGGGGACTCATCTCCCTGAGTAGCGTTTTTGGGCTTTTTGGATTTGGGTTTGGTGGGGACTTTGGATCTGGAAGTGGAGGCTGTGGGTTCCCTCTGCTTGGGTTTTAGCATCCAGGCAACCCCTTTGAGAGTAGGGTCTGTGTTATATCTGGACAATACCTCAGCTAAAATAGCTGGAGTAGGGACCCCAAGACCAACAAGTCCATCAGATTTTAACTGATTTAAAATTATGGCCATCAGAAACCTGGGATAAAGTATCCATCTGTTTGTCACAGGTTTCTGAGCCAGATCCTTTAGTTCTATGAACACTATCTCAAAAAAATTTAGATTTTGGCGTTCAAGGATAGAAACAATACCTGTTGCCATCGAGAAGACATCTGATCCCAAGAAGATGTCTTTGATGCCAGGCAGACATTCACCATATGAAAGATAAGTCGTTCAACGTCATGGAAGTGCTTTTTAAGTATAGTTGTAGCACTTAAGTCGCCTTCATACCCGTTATGGATAAAAGACATATCAGTGATGCCTTTTGGGTATTCTTTAGGATAGGTGCCATCATGCAAATTAGGGTTTGGCGAATGATGTCAGGGGTGATGAGCACCTGTTTCTGGTTCACCAACGACTGGAGAGTGATTTGTCTATCATTCTCACCAGTTATTACAGAGACGTTGGTCCAGAACTAGGATAAGGAGTCAACATATTTGGTAGGATTCAGAAGAAAGGCTGTTCTGTATGGGGAATCCACCATAAGATCAATGGCAGTGTCAAATTTGTTCCAGAAGACCAATTTCGAAAGGTAGGCAACACAGTTGTGTCGGGGTTTGAGTTGCATGGTCGCCATTGTTGAGAGAGAGAAGGTTTGAAAACGGCTAATGAAACGTTTGGCTATAAGTACAGGTATTTATAGGTAAGAAAAAGGCTGAAAAGAAAACGACTGAAAGTATTGGTATTATCAGCAGTTGTATAAAAACAACTTAAGACTTGGTTTTAACTATCAGACGTTTGAAAACAACTGAAGACTTGGTTTTAGTCATCAGTAGTTGTGAAACTACTGAAGACATGGTTTTGTCATCAGGTGAACCAGCTGTTTGTGGAAACAACTGAAGAGAAAATTCTCATTAGTAGTTTTCGTCAATTCTTAGCTTTTCAGCTGTTTCATACTGTCCTCAACACTTATTCATCAGTCTTTTTAGCTGTTTTTAGTTGTTTCATAGGACATCAGTACTTATTTGTTTTTACTGACATCAGTAGTTGTAACTACATCGTAGTTTGTAACAGAATCAGTACATATTGGTGACATGTTTACTAATGATCATCAGTACTTGTTTACTACGATCATTAGTAGTTGTCACTTATTCTAGCTGCAGCATACCAAGCCTTAACACAAGGTTTTGGAAAGGTGAACTATCCAAAGACTTAGTAAATATATCTGCAAGCTCATTAGCACTAGGCACAAACTTTGGATCAATCAGACCTTTTTCAAAACAATCCCTAATAAAATGGTGTTTGATCTCTATATGTTTGGTCCTAGAGTGCTGGACTGGATTCTTGACAATGCACAAAGCTCAAGCACTATCCATTAATAATGGAGTCTTAGTCTTTGTAATGCCATAATCCATTAATTGGTTCTAAAGCCAGAGTACCTGAGATGTACAACTTGCAGCATGAGTGTACTCGGCTTCAGCAGTGGATGTAGCATCAGATGTTTGTTTCTTACTCTGCCAAGAAATCAAACAGTTGCCTAGGAATTGACATCCACCAGAAGTTGACTTTCTGGTTAACTTACACCCTGCATAGTCACTATCAGAAAAAGCAACTAATTTGCAAGAGTGTCCAGTGGAATACCAAAGACCTAGGGATTGTGTACCTTGCAGATATCTAAAGATCCTCTTGACTGCAATCAAATGAGAATCTTTAGGAGCAGCCTGAAATCTGGCACAAGCACACGTTGCAAACATAATATCTGGTCTAGAAGCTGTTAAGTACATCAAGGAACCAATCATACATCTGTAAAGTGTTTCATCAATAGCTTTACCTTTCTGATCTGCATCCAGTTATGTGGTGTTGCACATGGGAGTAGAACAGGGCTTACAATATTGTAAATCAAACTTATTCAAGAGAACTTTTGTATATTTTGACTGATGAATAAAGGTTCCATCAGCCTTTTGTTTGATTTGCAAGCCTAGAAAGAACTGTAATTCTCCCATTGCACTCATTTCAAACTTTTGTTTCATTAAACTTGTAAACTCATCACACAACTGGGGATCAGAGGATGCAAAATAATATCATAAACATAAATTTGGACAAGTAGCTTATGCTCATCCACTTTCTTTATAAACAACTGGGGAATCAGGATGTTCCAATGGTTGAGGTATTCCCAGTATTAAGAGGTTTCTGGGGAGGGGGTGATGATGCAACTGAGTCAACACTTTACCAACATCAGTGTTGGGCTTTGAGGGGTGGTTGCATGTGGAGATTGGTCCGAAGCAGATTGCACCTGGGGTGAGAGGTGCGCTTCAATGGTAACCCTCTCAAGTGAGATAGGTTCTAGTATTATGGGATCCCCAATGGTGGTTGCAACAGGATTTTGTTGAGAGGATACATGTGCGGCTTCAGCAGTTGAGTCTTGGACATAACTGGGGGGTTAGAACCAGTATGTAATTTTTGTGTTTGTAGTACAGGGGCATCCACAGGGGACTCATCTCCCAGTGTTTCATACCAAGCTCTAGGAGCTTGCTTCAACCCATAAAGAGCCTTATCAAGTTTATAAACCCAATCAGGATGTTTATTATCCTCAAAACCTGGTGGTTGACACACATAAACCTCTTCTTTTATTTTACCATATAAAAATGCACTTTTGACATCCATTTGAAAAACTTTAAGATTGTGGAATGCAGCATAGGCTAAGAACAATCTAATTGCCTCTAGTCTGGCTACAGGGGCAAAGGTTTCATCATAATGAATACCTCTTCTTGTGAAAACCGTTGTACAACCAGTATATCCTTGTTCTTGACAATAAGCCCATTTTCATCAGTTTTATTCCTAAACACCCATTTAGTGCCTATTGCACACTTACCTGGGGGTAGAGGAACCAGTTCCCACACTTGCTGCTTTTTGAACTAAAGTAGTTCAAGCTGCATGGCTTCAACCCATCCATTGTCTCTCAAAGCAACATGATAGTTCTTTGGCTCTAGCTGACTGATGAAGAGAGCATAGAAGCAGAAGTCAGACAATTGACTTCTGGTTGAGACACCAGCATTGATATCACCAATGATTTGAGACATGGGGTGATTCTTCAGCTCTTGGTATACTATAAGATCAGTGCAAGTGTTTGTAGCAGGTTCAGTAGCAGCAGATGTTGATCCAGCTCTGGAAACCAAGTATGAGATGGCAAATCAAATGATGTAGAGGAGCCAGAAATCTGATCAGCATTTGTTGTGGATGGAGCTGCTGAAGCTACAGGAACATCAAGTTTAGTGGACTCAGGCAGTTGGTCACTAAACTTGAAAAGGTGAGTACTGATATCATCATCATCTTCAGTACCACCAGGTGGAAGACTTGCTGCAGATGATGATTTATCCACAAGATCTGCAACAGCTGGAGGTTGATAAGGAACATATTGCAGTATGTCCAGATCAAACAACTCCACAGGGTTTTGTGGAATTTTATCCTTAGGAGATTCATTGAATTGAAGACTCTGTAAGCCTTGCATGTGGATGAATAACCTACAAAATACCCTGCATCCACCTTAGGATCAATTTGTGGAGTTGATCGTTTGTGTTAAGAATGAAACAAGGACACCCAAAGGCTTTGAAGAATGAAATTAGAGGAGCCAAATGATGTAGAAGTTCATATGGAGTCTTCATCAACCACTGATTTACTAATACTCAATTCTGCACATAGCAAGCTGTGTTAACAGCTTCAGCCCAAAAGGTCAATGGCAAACCAGAGTCAGCCAACTTAGACCTTGCAGCTTCAATTAGGGTCCTGTTCTTTCTCTCCACTACTCCATTTTGTTCTGAAGTCCTTGGGATGCTAAACTGCCTCTTGATTCCTTTTGATAGATAAAATCATCAAGTGTATGGTTTCTGAATTCAGTTCCATTATCACTCCTTATACACATGACTGATAGGGAATACTGCTTCTCAACATACAACACAAAGTTTTTAATTGTGTGAGCAACCTCATCCTTTGAATGCAAGAAGGAAGTCCATACAAATCTGGAGTAATCATCCACAATTACCAGACAGTATTTCTTCTTTGCCATGCTCATCACTCTCACAGGACCAATAGATCCATGTGCAGTAACTGCAAGCAGGCAGTGGACTTAGGTTCTTCAATAGGAGAGAATGAGACTTTGTGCTGTTTTCCTTTCAAACAAGCAGTGCAGGTTTCATCACAGTGGAACTCCTTTATTGGTAGACCTCTCACTAAACTATTGTGGATCAGCTGATTCATGTTTTTGAGATTAACATGACCCAGCCTTCTATGCCACAGTTTAGATTCCCGAGGAGAGGCTTTGGAGAACAGGCAAGGATAACCCTTCAAATCAATCTTCTTTGACAAATCCAAGGCATACACTCTTCCAATCCTGTTGGCCTTCAGGAGTGTATGTTCATCCAATACCTTGTCAATCAGCCTCAAAACTTGGGAAGACAGAATCCTGTAGTTCTGGCTTGTGAAAAGTGCAACGTGCCCTCTATCACACATCCGACTGACACTCAGCAAATTATACTTGAGCTTCTTTAACATGATTAACATCATCAAACCTGATTTGTCCATTAGACACATATCCTTTCCTGATGATGTAACCCTTGGCATCATTACCAAATGAAACAAATCCCTTCTTTCCTTGAGAGTAGTCATAAGAAGAGAACTACTCCCAGTCATATGCATAGATCCTCCACTGTCTACATACCAGATGCTCATTTGGCATGCTGAAGAACCCTGCATTCATCATAAAGAACTAGTTAGGTTTTGAGACCCAAACCTTTTTGGTTTTGGGTCTGTTTTCATCAACAGATTTAACCATAACTTGTTTCTTATGATTAACAGCTGATGAGAAGGAGATGGTGCTAAAATGAATTCCTTGGATTTGGGCTTGGAATGCCTTTTCAGTGGTTTGATTATAGGTGCATCTAGTTGGTTAACTCTCCCTAACAAATGCTGAACCATCATAACAAGTTGTGTCTGATTTGTAGCTAAAGCTTTCAGCTCTTGTGATATATCAGTACTTGTGTTTGATGAGTTCCTGTGACCCACCATTTCCTCCTTAAAATTCACAGACTTAGTCTGATGTTTATCATGAGGAGCACTATCATCTGTTTTATGATAAACCCTATCATTCTTTTTGGATTTGGTTGAAGGCTTAGGTTTATGACAAAGAATTGACTGTGGTACAAACTTAGTCTCAAACTCATTTTTCATTTCATCCATCTGCAGATGTGGAAACTACTGAGGGTGTGCTCTTCAGTACTTTCCTCCTTTCAGTATTTTTGTTTAGTACTGAAGGATCTGTAACAACTGAAGACTTGTTCTTCAGTTGTTCTCTATGAGCAGTTGTTAATCCTTTTATTTCAGCTGATTTGAAATGCTTTTCAGATGTTGTGAATTGCCCTTCAGTACTTGAGGTACTTTGAGGGATAACATCTGAATTACTCAGCTTCATGTGCTTATCAGTAGTTAACCCATCAGCCAATTGATTTGCTGAGGTATCAATACTGATTTCATCTTGTGATTTTGGGTGATCACTTGAGGATGATGCACATGATGATATGGTTTGGAAATTACTTTCACCTTCAGATTTTACTATTGGTTTTGGAGTAAAATCTGTAGGTGGTGCAATGTGGTTGTAACCTATTCCAAAGTTCACATTCGAAGCAGATTGCTTGCTGAGCAGCATTTCAAATCCCTTGGAGGATGATACCCAGCGGTCACACTCAACTTGGGTAACTGCAAGTTTTTCTTTGAGATCTCTATGGTTCTCAAGAATGACCTCTAGCTTAGCCTTTTCATCATTTAATTGGCATTAAGCTTATAAATCTCATCATCTTTATCCTTAAGGACAGACTGATATTCAGCTTTTCTTTTGGAAAGGGTTTGCTCAAGCTCTAAATTTTGATTTATTAAGCTACATTTGCCTTTCTAATAGAGATAAATGCAGCTATGCAAGATTCAGAACATAACTTGGCCTTAGCCTAGAGGATACCTGGGTTACCTGTGATGAAGATGCATTGGAGCATGAACTATCAGTAGATTCCACGGCCATGAGAGCTAGATTCCCAAAAGGATGTTCACCACCATGTTGACCAACACCAGCAAATAATTGCTATTACCAGAGAGATCATCTGGTAAACTGCCCCAGTCAACAATACCAGGGATGAAGAAGCTGTGATGAAGTTGTGATTGAGATGGTAGAGGCTCAAGTAGGGATTGAGGTTGTTGTGCATTAGGAACTTGAACTGGATTTGGGTATGGCATGTAATAGCAGGGATATGGATATGACATTGAACCCTGAGGGACAAAATATGCAGGAGATTTAGGTTTGGAATCATGACCAGAACAAGCAGGATGTTGCCCTTTGTTTTGTGGACTATTGTTTGGAAAAGTCACAAAGGGTACAGAGGAGTTAGATCCAGATGATCTACCCTCTCTTGCAAAGTGTCCAGGCCTGTGGCTTGTGACACCTCACTTACTCTTGTCAAAAACAACTTTGGTTTTGCCAGTGAGTCCTGGGAATTTCCTACCAGTTCTCTTGTAGAACTTTCGAGATCTGATATTAATCAAGGCCATTTGGCTCAGAATATCCATCTCTTCTAAGTCATCATCAGCAATACCCTTTAAATCATCTATAATGAAACACAATTGTCACTATTACAGCCTGACTGACTGTCAACACTAACAAATGCATGATCTGAACCGTTTGAGGAGAAATCTATATGCTTATCATAATTGCTTTCTGATGCAACATATTCTGACTCATGACCAACCAAGGCAGTGTTCCCTTGTACAAAGTCATCAGTGAGCTTTCCTGATGATGCTAGTTTCCTTTTCTGCTCTATCTCTCTTTTAAATGTAAGCAGTTTCCCATGGAGTTGGGTGAGAGATAGGCTATCCAGATTTGCACTGGAGCGTAGGACAATGGTGTATGTGTCCCATCTCTCAGGTAGTGATTTGAGGAATCTGTTGTTCATCTGGCTATTAGTGTATTCATGTTTGACCATTTTTAGCTCAGAGATCAAATAGGAAAAACACTCAAACTGTTGAGTCAGTGTCTCACCCTTCCTATGAGAGAATGTCTCATATTGTGGGCAAGGATTTCTCTGTTGTTTGCTAAGACCTCATCTGTTGCACCAAATTGTTCCTTCAATGCATTCCAGAGTCATGAGCAGTTCATGATGCATAAGCCCAGAATAGATTTCATTCGGAGTTGCATGGCCAGAATTCCATGCGCTTTAGCATCAATCTCAAACAGTTTTCGATCCTCATCTGAGTATTGTTCCTCTCTTCGGAACCATTTGGTTGGTTTCCAGATTGTTCACCATAGGCTTGTGTGGACCATGTACCACAGATGTCCAACAACTCATGGTTGTTGCGATCTTCTTAAATCAAGAACTGGTTATAGATTATTGAATTCTGCCGCTTTCGTTCATTTATTTTGATATCTTCTCGTTCAATTGGTTGTTGCGTTTTGTTCTAAATCTTTTTTAGCTTAACCGAATTTGATTGAATCTGAGATGACGACTCCTTCTGATGATCCTCACAATACCGGTTCCTCAACCAGCCTCCGATGCTGGTTAGGACCGAGTATAACATATGGCAACGAAGAATGCTTCATCACCTGTGTGTTAACAGTTCAGATTGTTGGACATCTGTGGTACATGGACCACATAAGCCTATGGTGAACAATCCGGAAACCAATCAAATGGTTCCAAAGAAGAAGGAACAATACTCTGATGAAGATCAGAAACTATTTGAGATTGATGCTAAAGCCCATGGAATTCTGGCCATGGCACTGCCTAATGAAATCTATTCAGGGCTTATGCATCATGAAACTGCTCATGATCTCTGGAATGCCCTGAAGGAACAATTCGGTGGCACAAATGAGGTCTTAGCAAACAATAGAGAGATCCTTGCCCAACAATATCAGACATTCTCTCATAGAAAGGGTGAGACACTTACTCAACAGTTTGAGTGCTTTTCCTGCTTGATATCTGAGCTGAAAATGGAAACAGAATACACCAATAGCCAGATGAACAACAGATTCCTCAGATCACTGCCTGAGAGATGGGACATATACACTATGTCCTACGCTCCAGTGCAAATCTGAATGGTCTATCTCTCACCCAACTTCATGGGAAACTGCTTACATTTGAAAGAGAGATAGATCAGAAGAGGAACTGTCCTCATCAGGAAAGCTCACTGATGACTTTGTACCAGGGAATATTGCCTTGGTTGGTCATGAGTCAGAATATGCTGCATCTGAGAGCAATTATGATGAGCATATAGATTTCTCTTCAAATAGTTCTGATCATGCATTTGTTGGTATTAAGAGTCATTCTGGCAGTAATAGTGACAATTTATGCTTCATCATGGATGATCTGAAAGGAATAGCTGATGATGATCTAGAAGAGATGGATATTCTGAGCCAAATGGCACTGATTAATATCAGATCTTAGAAGTTCTATAAGAGAACTGGCAGGAAATTTCCTGGACTCTCTGGCAAAACCAAAGTTGGTTTTGACAAGAGTAAGTTGAGGTGTCACAAATGCCAAAGGCTAGGACACTTTGCAAGAGAGTGTAGATCAACGGGATCTAACTCTTCTACACCCTTTGTGACTTTTCCTAGTACTAGTCCACAAAACAGAGGGCAACATCCTGCTGGTTCTGGTCATCATTTACATCCCAGATCTCCTGCATACTTTGTTCCCCAAGGTCAAATGTCATATCCTTATCCCTGCTATTATATGCCTCAACCAAATCCTGTTCAAGCTCCACTGCACAACAACCACAAGCATTGCCTGAACCACAGCCTTCCCAATCTCATCAACAAACTCAACCTCAACAACACAGCTTCTTCACCCCAGGAGTTGTTGACTGGAGCAGTTTACCAGATGACTTGTCTGGTCATGAACAACTGTTCTCAGGTGCTGGTCAACATGGTGGTGAAAGTCCATTTGGAAATCTAGCTCTTATGGCTTTGGATTCTGCTGATACTTCATCCTCTAATGCCTCTACACCAAAGGTATCACAGGTATCCTCTGAGGCAAAAGCCAAATTATGTTTTGACACATGCATAGCAGCATTTGCATCTATTAGAGAAGCAAATGTAGCTTTATCAACAAGAACATTGACCTAGAACAAATAATTTCCAAAAACAAAGCTGAATTTGAGTCTGTGCTTAATGATAAAAATGATGAGATTTACAAACTGAAATGCCAAATAACTGATGATAAGGCTAGGGAAGAGATACTTCTAGAGAAGTATAAAGATCTCAAGAACCCTTGCAGTTACCCAGGTAGAGTGTGATAGATGGGTACAATGATGCAAAGGTTTTGAAATGCTTCTTAGTAAGCAATCTGCTTCCAATGTGAAGTTTGGCATTGGTTACAATCACACTGCTCCACCTACAGATTTTACTCCAAGAGCAGAGGTAGAATCTGATGGTGAGAGTAATAACCAATCCATCTCATCATGTGATCTACTTTCTCATACAGCACAATCAGAAGTAGAAGTCAGCATCAAGCCTTCTCAGAACCTATCAGCTGATGTTGATGGTTAAAATACTAACACTCACATGATCAATGAATTGATCAACTCAGGAGTTAATTCTGAAAATCCTGAAACGACTAGAGAGCAGGATTTAACACCTGAAGTTCATACTCCAACTACTGCCAGTACTGAAGAGAAGAAAACTGTCAGTAGAAAGAGTTTGAAGACTACTAAAGAGGCAGTCAAGAAAGCAAACAATGCTTCCAAAGCACTGAAGAACAAATCTTCAGTTGCTTCACCCTATTTAGTTGATGATCAACCTAAGATGAAGAAGAAACCATGTGAAGTATGTGGTTTGTTCAATCATCTTACAGATGAATGCTGGTACAAAAGAGGTTCCAAACTCAAACAAAAGGAAGAACTAAAGAGAAAATGGTAAAAATGAAAACTGAGTTTGAGACCACATTTGTATCAGCAACATCAAATCCTGTAACCCTTAAGTCCTCAAAGAAATCCAAAAAGGAAGGGGTTAAACAGGTGACAGCTGAGAGTGCTCAGAAGAAGAAGGGCAACATAGGAACTTATCAAACTCCACTGGCAATGTGTCTGATGAGCTGAAAGCTTTATCACAAAATCAGACATAGCTGGTTATGATGGTTCAACATCTGTTGGGTAGAGTTAACCAATTAGATGATCCTATGTTAAAACCACAGAAAAGGAGGTCCAAGCCAAAGGATTCCTCTTCTTCACCATCTTCTTCCTCTCAAGCTGTTGTTTCTAATAAACCTGTTAGTTTACCATCTGTTGATGAGACCAGGCCCAAAACCAAAAAGGTTTGGGTCTCCAAAACTAACTGATTGTATGTAGACAGTGGGGGATCTATGCACATGACTGGGAACAGCTCTCTTCTTCATGACTACTCTCAAGGAAAGAAGGGTTTTGTTTCTTTTGGCAATGATGCTAGAGGTTACATCATTGGAAATGGTTGTCTCCAATGGAGAAATCAAGTTTGATGATGTTAATCATGTGGAAAATCTCAAGTACAATCTCTTGAGTGTCATCAAATGTGTGATAAAGGCCATGTTGCTCTTTTCACCAGTCAGAACTATAGGATTCTGTCATCCAAAGTTCTGCATTTGATTGATAAGGTGTTGGATGATCACACTCTCCTGAGAGCCAACAGGACAGGAAGAGTGTATGCCTTAGATCTTTCCAAGAAAATAGATCTCAGAGGCAATCCTTGCCTATTTTCCAAAGCCTCTTCTCAAGAATCTAAACTGTGGCACAGAAGTCTGGGTCATGTTAATTTCAAAAAGATGAATCAGCTTACCCACAATAGTTTAGTCAGAGGCTTACCAATAAAGGAGTCCACTGTGATGAAACCTGCACTGCTTGTTTAAAAGGAAAACATCACAAAGTCTCATTTCCTCCTATTGAAGAGCCTAAGTCCACTGCCTGCTTGCAATTACTGCATATGGATCTATTTGGTCCTGTGAGAGTAATGAGCATGGCAAAGAAGAAATACTGTCTGGTAATTGTGGATGATTACTCCAGATTTGTATGGAATTTCTTTCTACATTCAAAGGATGAGGTTGCTCAGAAGATTATTCACTTTGTGTTGTATATTGAGAAGCAGTATTCCCTTCCAGTCAAGTGTATCAGGAGTGATAATGGAACTAAATTCAGAAACCATACACTTGATGACTTCTATCTCTCAAAGGGAATCAAAAGGCAGTTTAGCATCCAAGAACTCCAGAACAAAATGGAGTAGAGTAGTGGAGAGAAAGAACAGGACCCTAATTGAAGCTGCAAGGTCCATGCTGGCTGACTCTGGTTTGCCACTGACCTTTTGGCTGAAGCTGTTAACACAGCTTGCTATGTGCAGAATAGAGTTTTAGTAAATCAGAGGTTGATGAAGACTCCATATGAAGTTCTCCATCACTTGGCTCCTCTAATTTCATTTTTCAAAGCATTTGGGTGTCTCTGTTTTATTCTCAACACAAAGGATCAACTCCATAAATTGATCCTAAGGTGGATGCAGGGTATTTTGTTGGTTATTCATCTACTTGCAAGGCATACAGAGTCTTCAACTGCAGAACAAAGATAGTTGAAGAGACTTTGCATGTGAAGTTTAATGAATCTCCTTTGGACAAGATTCCACAAAACCCTGTGGAGTTGTTTGATTTGGACATACTGCAATATGTTCCTTATCAACCTCCAGCAGTTGCAGATCCTGTGGATAAATCATCTTCTAAGCATGTCTTCCACCTGGTGGTATTGATGATGATGATGATAATATCAATACTCACCTATTCAAGTTTAGTGACCAACTGCCTGTGTCTGCTAAATTTGATGTTCCTGTAGCTTCAGCAGTTCCATCCACAACAAATGCTGATGAGATCTCTGTTTCCTCTACATCTTTTGAGTTACCATCTAATTCTTGGTTTCAAGAGTGTACATCAACATCTGCTGCTGCTGAAGGTTCTACAAACACTTGCACAGATCTCATTGTTTATCAAGAACTGAAGAATCACCCCATGTCTCAGATTATTGGTGATATCAATGCTGGTGTTTCAAGAAGTCAATTGTCTAACTTCTGCTTCTATGCTCTCTTCATCAGTCAACTAGAGCCAAAGAACTACCATGTTGCTTTGAGAGACAATGGATGGGTTGAAGCTATGCAGCTTGAGCTACTTCAGTTCAAGAAACAGCAAGTGTGGGAACTTGTTCCTCTTCCCCCAGGTAAGTGTGCAATAGGCACTAAATGGGTGTTTAGGAAAACCGATGAAAAACGGCTTATTGTTAAGAACAAGGCTAGACTGGTTGTACAGGGGTTCAGAAGAAGAAGGTATTGACTATGATGAAACCTTTGCCCTGTAGCCAGACTAGAGGCAATCAGATTGTTCTTAGCCTATGCTGCATTCCCAATCTTAAATTTTTCAAATGGATGTGAAAAGTGCATTTTTATATGGTAAAATAAAGGAAGAAGTTTATGTGTGTCAACCACCAGGCTTTGAGGATAATAAACATCCTGAATGGGTGTACAAACTTGATAAGGCTCTTTATGGGTTGAAACAAGCTCCTAGAGCCTGGTATGAGACAGTCTCTACTTTTCTTCTTAAGAATAATTCACTAGAGGCTCCATTGATAAAACTTTGTTTATTAAGAAGGTGGATGAGCATAAGCTACTTGTTCAGATTTATGTTGATGATATATTTTTGCATCCTCTGATCCCCAGTTGTGTGATGATTTTACAACATTAATGAAAAAGAGGTTTGAAATGAGTGCAATGGGAGAATTACAGTTCTTTCTAGGCTTGCAAATCAAACAAAAGGCTGATGGAACCTTTATTCATCAGTCAAAATACAAAAGATCTTTTGAATAAGTTTGATTTACAAAACTGTAAGCCCTGTTCTACTCCCATGTGCAAACACACACAACTGGATGCTGATCAGAAAGGTAAAGCTGTTGATGAAACGCTTTACAGATGTATGATTAGGGTCCTTGATGTATTTAACAGCTTCTAGACCAGATATTATGTTTGCTACATGTGTTGTGCTAGATTTCAGGCTGCTCCTAAAGAGTCTCATTTGATTGCAGTCAAGAGAATCTTTAGATATTTGCAAGGTACACAATCTCTGGGTTTATGGTATTCCACGGACACTCTTGCAATTAGTTGCTTTTTCAGATAGTGACTATGCAGGGTGCAAGTTAACTAGAAAGTCAACTTCTGGTGGTTGTCAATTCCTAGGCAATTGTTTGATTCTTGGCAGAGTAAGAAACAAACATCTGTTGCTACATCAACTGCTGAGGCCGAGTACATTGCTGCTGCAAGTTGTACTTCTCAGGTACTCTGGCTTCAGAACCAACTTCTGGATTATGGCATTACAGAGACTAAGACTCCATTATTAATGGATAGTGCTTCAGCTCTGTGTATTGTCAAAAATCCAGTCTAGCACTCTAGGACCAAACATATAGAGATCAGACATCATTTTATTCGGGATTGCTTTGAAAAAGGTCTGATTGATCCTAAGTTTGTGCCTAGTGCTGATGAGCTTGTAGATATTTTTACTAAGCCTTTGGATAGTTCTACTTTCCAAAACCTTGTGTTAAGGCTTGGTATGCTGTAGCTAGAATAAGTGACAACTACTGATGATTTCAGTAATAATTACTGGTGATCATTGGTACCCATGTCACATATAAGTACTGATGAGTCCTTTCACCTTCAGTAGTTTTTATAACTACTGATGGCTAAATGCCTCACAAGTACTGACGTACTTTATCTGTTCCAAACTACTGATGTAGTTACAACTACTGAAATCAGTATAAACAGATAAGTACTGACGTCCTATGAAACACCTGAAAATCAGATGCAAAGTCTGATGAGTAAGTGTTGAGGACAGTATGAAACAGCTGAAAGGCTATGAATTGACGAAAATACTGAAGAGAACTTCTCTTCAGTTGTTTCAACAACTGTGTTTCATTCTAAACAACTGAAGCAAAACCATGTCGTCAGTAGTTTTTATAACTACTGATGACTAATACCAAGTCTTCAGCTGTTTACAACAACTGATGACAAAACCACTGTCTTCAGTAGTTTCACAACTACTGATGACAAACACCAAGTCCTCAGTTGTTTCATCATCTGAAGTCAAAACCACGGTCTTCAGTAGTTTTCTAACTACAGATGCCTAACACCACGACTTCAGCTGTTTCAACGTCTGAAAGGATAATACCATGTCAACAGTCGTTTAAAACTACTGATGACTAACACCACATCCTTCAGTCGTTTTCCAACCCGTACCCTATAAATATCCCTGACCTAATCCTTCAAAGCTTCATCTTCTTCAAACCTAATGTTCCTCTCCAAAACTTCTCTCTTCTAAATGGCGTCCATGAAAATCAAACCGCGACACAACTGTGTAGCCTACCTTACTAAATCGCCTGTCTGGGCTAAGTTCGATACTGCTATCGATCTTATGGTTCAATTACAATACAAAACGGCATTTCTTCTCAATCCCATTCTACATGCCGAATCCCTCCAACAGTTTTGGATGAACGTCACCATCATCACTAGTGGGGAGAACAACACACCATCTCTCCGGTCGGTCGTCAACAACAAAGAAGTGGTCATCACTCCAGAAATACTTCGCCAAACTCTACATCTGGATGATGCCATTTCTCCTGCTGGATATCCAAGGGCACAACTGATCTATCCTTTGCCCATCATGGATATCAGGGCAATCTTAGTGCCTCCACTAATGAAGAAACATTTCCATGACGCTGAACGCCTAATTTTTCACATGGTAAATGTATGTTTGGCTCCTAAGATCGTCTTGGGATCAAATGTCGACAAAGTGGCAGCAGGTAACGTATTCTATTCTTGAGAAACAGCCGTTAAATTTTTCAGAAATAATATATTCGGAGCTCAAGGATATGGCTCAAAAACTAACTTCTAACGTTGGATATTATATCCACGGTTCATAATGGCCATCATTACAAACCAACTTCAGCTGAGGGACTTGTTGGCTGGGAGTCCCTGCTACGGCTGTTCTG